>CM062244.1:10863127-12063127 GCA_031216285.1 Syzygium syzygioides | reverse complement strand
TATTAATTGAAACACAACTGTGTGCGCACCCTTATATTGGTCTAGAGATTATTCTAAATAGTCAATTCGATCCCATAAAGTCTCGAACACCGAATCATGGCGGTAACTGCATTTACTCACGCAGAGCCTTCCATGGTCACGAATGCTTTCAACTTTACTGATATGGATTCAATATGGTAGTGTGTCAAATGGACAATACCTCATAATGAGTGATACTTCATGTGTTGTCCAACAATGTTAGTCCAAATTCTCTCTCCTTAAGTGTTACAAAACCTAGTGTGTCACCAGAGAATATTCTTTATGGTTCCAACGAACCTGCATATGTCTTAGCTTGATAGTTAACTGTACTTTATGTGTAACAAGACATATTGTTAAGGCTAATACCAAGAATGCCCCATAGCCTGTACTCAAGGTTTACACAATGCCTCGAGATTTTCATATATGTACTCAACTTGATAAATCTACATTCACAAATATCTCATTGAATGCAAAAGAGTTGATACATATTCAAATATTACAAAAATGTAACAAAAGCATATACAAACTTCATAAGAGCAACATAAAACTAAACAGCTCCCACTAATTGACAGTATCCCATGATACTCCTAAGCCCATGTTAATGACATGTCGATCAAATACACAAGGGCGAAGGCCTTTAGTTAGCGGATCTGCAATCATATCATCTGTTGAAATATGCTCTACTGCAATGTCACCATCCTGAACCTTTTCTTTTATAGTCAAGTACTTGACCTCCATATGTTTAGACCCTTTGAGACCTCTGTTGTTATTAACAAACAACACTGCAGAGTTATTGTCACAATACAACTGTATGGGCCTATCCACAAAATCAAATACGGTCAACTCCTTAATGAGGTTTTGGAGCCAAATTGCCTGAGTAGCGGCCGAAAAGCATGCTACAAACTCCGCTTGCATGGTAGAGGATGTCATTGATTTCTGTTTCTCACTTTTCCATGATACTGCACCTCCTGCTAACTTAAAGATGTAACCTGTTGTCGACTTCTTTTCATCCTGACAGCCAGCAAAGTCTGAATCCGAATACCCAACTAGCTGTAGGTCCTGAACATGTTTGTAAATCAACATATAGTCTTTTGTCCTCTTTAAGTACCTCAAAACCTTCTTAGTAGCAACCCAATGATCGTGTCCTGGATTTGACTGATATCTGCCTAGAAGTCCTGTTGCAAAAGCAATATCTGGTCTAGTACATACTTGAGCATACATAATACTCCCAAGTGCACTAGCATAAGGTACATTCTTCATTTGGGCTTTCTCAAAATCTGAATGAGGACATTGTGACAGACTCAACTTATCACCTTTACAGACAGGAGCAATTCCTGGCTTACATTGCTGCATGTTGAATCTTTCTAAAATACGATCAACATATGCCCTCTGAGATAAACCCAATAGTCGGCGAGAACGATTCCTATGAATTTCAATGCCAAGGACAAAAGACGCCTCACCAAGGTCCTTCATATCAAAGTTCTTTGATAACATCCGCTTTGTCTCATGCAGTAAATCAAGGTCACTGCTTGCAAGCAAGATATCATCCACATAGAGTATAAGGAAAATGAATTTCCTCCCACTGACCTTGCAGTATATACACTGATCTACTTTGTTCTCAACAAAACCAAATGAAGCGACAACACTATGAAACTTTAAGTACCATTGTCTAGAAGCTTGCTTGAGACCATAAATAGACTTTTTCAGTCTACATACAAGCGTACCTGAATCATCTGCCGCAAAGCCTTCGGGTTGCATCATATAGACTTCTTCATTAAGGTCTCCATTGAGAAAAACAGTCTTAACATCCATCTGGTGTAACTCCATATCGAAATGAGCTACTAATGCCATGATCACTCTAAAAGAATCTTTTGAAGAGACTGGAGAAAAGGTTGCTTCATAGTCTACTTCTTCTCTCTGAGTGAAATCCTTAGCTACCAGTCTGGCTTTAAACTTCTCAATCTTTCCTTTGGAGTCCTTTTTAGTCTTATACACCCATTTGCAGCCAATGGGTCTATGATCTTCAGGTAATTCAACAAGTTCCCAAACTCCATTATGCTTCATAGACTGCATTTCATCTCTCATTACATCCAACCACATTTCTGACTGAGGACAAGAAACAGCTTCCGCATAAGTCACTGGATCAGCCACAGAACCAATATCGTAGTCTTGCTCTCCTATATAGACTAAGTAGTCCGGTGGTATAGCTGATCGTCTCTCCCTAATGGATCTCCTTATTGGAACAACAACAGCCTCATCCTGCACCTGAGAGCCTTAAGGAACTTCATTAGGAGCTATCTCGACAACAGGATCTCGAGCCTCAACAAGTTCAGTTTGTGGTGTGAGAGTTTCCACAATTATCTGTATGGGAGGAGATAAAGATACAATATTACCCACCGTACTATTATCCTCAATAGTCTGTGAGCAGCTACTTTCTTCGGCCACATCAAACTCCAGAAACTTGGCTGTCTGTGATTCCACAATTCTTGTGCCTCCATTGGGATTATAGAACCGATATCACTTCGAATAATCCGGGTAAGATACAAAGTAACACCGAGTGGTTCTGGAGTCCAACTTACTTAATGTTGGATTATACAACTTCACTTCTGTAGGACATCCCCAAACCTTAAGATGGTTTAAGCTAGGCTTACGTCCAGTCCATAACTCAAAAGGAGTCAATGGAACAGCTTTAGTAGGTACACGATTCAGAATGTACAAAGCTGTTTTCAAAGCTTCACCCCACAGAAAACCAGGTAAATTTGTCCTACTAATCATACTCCTCACCATTTCCATAAGGGTGCGATTACGCCTTTCGACTACACCATTTTGCTCAGGACTCCCAGGCATAGTAAACTGAGCCACTATCCCAGAATCCTCTAAGTATTTGGCAAATGACCCCTTAAGCTGTCCGGCATCGCCATGCTTGCCATAATACTCTCCACCTCGGTCAGATTTAACAACCTTTATGACTTTTCCCAACTGTTTCTCGACTTCAGTCCGAAAAATCTTGAACTTGTCAAGAGACTCAGACTTTTCTTTAATCAAGTACAGATAACCATATCGAGAATAGTCATCAATAAATGTGATGAAATAAAAATTTCTACACAAGGTTGTCGTATAGGGTCCACTTATATCAGTGTGAATGACCTCCAACAGGTCAGAACTTCGGACTGCAGTTTTCTTCCTTATCTTGGTCATTTTACCTCTACAACAGTCTACGCATGTCTCTAAGTCATCTTTAAGAGCAGGCAGGATGTTAGTTTTTATCAGCCTTTCTACTCTATCCTTAGAGATATGGCCAAGCCGTTTATGCCACAATGCATAAGACTGTTCCTTAGGTAATGGTCTCTTAGAAATAACCTTTTCAGCCGTATAAGCGACGTATATGTCATTGGGAGACAAACACAATCTGTACAATCCGTTGGACATATAACAGCACCCAACCTTATTTGAATTAAGAAACAAAGAAATAACATTGTTCTTGATTTCAAAAGAGTAGCCATACATGTCCAAACACGACACAGAAACTAAGTTCCGTCTAAATGAAGGTACATAGAAAGTGTCTTTCAACATTAATCTAAAACCAGAGTCTAGAATCAAGATTACATCTCCCACAAACACAACATCAGCTTTCTCGTTGTTTCCCACAGTGAGTCTTGATTCATCCTGATTTGGCTTCCTCCGGTTTATGAATCCCTGTATGGTAAACGCAACATGATTAGTTGCACCGCTATCGAGTCACCAAGAACTGGATGGTGCTTCTGATAGGTTGGATTCACAAACCTCCCACAAACACAACATCAGCTTTCTCGTTGTTTCCCACAGTGAGTCTTGATTCATCCTGATTTGGCTTCCTCCGGTTTATGAATCCCTGTATGGTAAACGCAACATGATTAGTTGCACCGCTATCGAGTCACCAAGAACTGGATGGTGCTTCTGATAGGTTGGATTCACAAACAAGTGCCAAAGAATCATTATCTGTTGGCTCACGTTTGGACAACCAAGCTTTAAACTTTCCACAGTCCTTCTTTATGTGACCTTTCTTCTTACAAAAGAAGCAGTGGCCACCATCCCTTTTGAAGGATGTTTTCTTCGGACCCATATTGTCAGATTGACCGGTAGTGTCATGAGTACCTTTATGAGTACGATTTCTGAACTTTTTATCCTTCTTTTTGTGGGAACTAGAAACATATAAGGCTAGATGCCCTTTTTCCTTCTTAAGTTTCTCTTCCTCTACCACCACCCTTGCTATCAAGTCATTAACAGACCAAGTCTCATCTTGGGAATTATAATTTGTCTTTATAATCCCAAAATCAGGTGGAAGGGTGTTTAGGGCTTGATGCACAATACAAGCATCAGGAATAGAAACATTAAGAGCTTGAAGCTTTGTCTTTAGGTCTACCATCCTAAGGACATAATCTCTAACCCCAGCAGTACCATCATACTTCATATTAAAGAGCTTTTGAAGAAGTGTACCAACCTCAGCATTAGATGAAATGCGGTTTCTAGCCTCTAAGGCTGCCATCATTTCCTTAGCAGTACAGTCAGCTGGCAAGCCACTTTTCAAGTGTTCTTGAATGGACTTCTTCATTGTCAATAAGCAAATCCGATTGCTCTTTTCCCAGGCAGCATAGTCCGATTTCTCAGCTTCAGTACTGGTGGCCGTGATATCTACCGGCTTATCTTTTGTAAGAGCAATGTGAACGTCTGCCAGCTCCATTCCAAACAGAAAATCCTCTTTCTATTTCTTAAAGTTCAAACCAGTAAGGACCTCAATTGAAATAGAATTGCCGTTTACAGAAAAGGTGACTGCAAAATAAACAAACAATACAATCAGCATCATGTGAATACTTATATAGAGAATTACATGCATCATCACATAATCACCTTTGGGCAGAAAATATGACATGCAGTTGTACACTCTCCACATGACAGCGGTCATGAGAATATATTCTAATCTTTCGCGAAATCACCACCTTTGGGTGTATGAACCACTAAGATTAGTCATTTCTCAAGCTCATGCTATACATGTACCCCTCCATGAACTAATACAAGATCACCTCCTTTGGGAGTATAATCATGTAATAGACCATGAGAAATCCCACCACAATATGAGACCGATATTTCTCAAACCCAGTCAAGTGTGCCACTTTGGCGGTCACAACCCAATTGAATCCTTGAAAATCTCTCACACCAGGGATATAAACTTTATGTATCACATTTACTATATGCATGTAATGCTAGATGTAAAGACAGAGGCGTATGTCTCTAAAATTACATGCCATGCTAATTGTACCGTTCCATTCATTGATAGACAATGAATTACACTCTACATAGTCCTTATGTGGTGATATACATGTGAGCTATCTTATGTATTTCCGAAACAATAGAGAAATACAAGAAAATACGCAAAAATACCCTAAAAATACGCGTACATAGGGTTCTATACGTATTTTCACATCTGTATAAGCTTCAAACATGTAAAATAAATACACCACAATGTAGAGTATCTCGATACGAGCGCGTCGATACCAAGATCGTCCAAAACGGACGTCGGACGCGCCCGCACGCGCCGCCGGAAGGTTCGGCGCGTGCGCGCGTGTTCAGCCGGTCAAACCGGTCTGAACAGCCGGTCCGACCGGTTGACCGGTCCAACCGGTCAACGGTCAACGGACCGGTCCGACCGGTTGACCGGTCGGGTCAACGGTCGGGTCGGGTCAACATTCGGGTCGGGTCCGGATCCGGGTCGGGTCCGGATCCGGGTCGGGCCAAGTACCGGGTCGGGTCGGGATCCGGGCGAACCGGATCCGCGCCTCGCTGACGTCATCATGACGTCAGCATGCGGTTATCGCCGGAGAGACGCACCGGTTCGACGCGGACGCGCGTGGCCAGCGCGGAAGCGCGTGTCCTCACGCGCCGCCGCGCCTAGGGCGCGTGTAGGCGCGTGAAGGCGCGTCCAGCGTCCTCCGGCGACGTGCCGCCCACCATTTTTCTCGTCTCGACGAGTAGATTCCAAATATGTAATAAAAACTAACTTTTATCCAACAAAAAATTTCGAAACTTGGCAAAAACCTCTCGGACAAAACGAAAAAACGGTTCTAATCCGTATGTTTCGGTTCTAATCTATGGCAGGCTCTGATACCACATGTGGGCCACGAAAATGGCACGCCCAGGATCACCATAGTTAGAAATCGAAACACGATATGGGAGAAATTGTCGATTCGCGTACCTGGTTTGGAATCCATCGTACTTGATGCGGAATTTGTGACGGTTTCCGAACACGAGCTCAAGATCTTCTCCCCTATACCCTTCGTTAGAACACTGGCCTAATGAGATTGCCACTCACGAGATAAAAGTTCTCTCTTGATCCGTATGTAAGTCAAAATGTGCATCATCAGGTTAAGGGAGGGACTTGAGCGCTATTTATAGAGTTTCCGACCACGGGCCCTCTCATTACGGGCCGGGCCGTACTCGGCCCACACCAGCCAGCCCCATATTAGACTTATTAAGAACCCATATATCTTACCTTTATTAGACCAAATTAATTCAGTTAATTTCAATTAATGAAGCCCACATTAGGAAATTCTTACATGTCAACTTTGTCAATTTTCCACAATCTTGAATCCAAAGCGTCGATAATCCAACTGGAACCTCTGGGAGACATTCGATCCAATTGCAATGATAAATACCAAGTATCTTGAGAAGGGTTATAGTTGGGAAAGATGTGGCAATCGCGGACTCTGGCAGGTGATACCTAGAATTGTTACTTTAATGGGCAGATCTGGAAGTTCTCAAGGATTAGGGCCATATCCAATGTAGAGTTTATGGAGAGAAGAGAGCTTATAAATGCTTTTTGGCACGCTTAAAATGCTTGAACGTTCTAAATCAAGCTCGTTTAACGAAACCAATTCACCTATCTAGGTAGTTTTTCCAGATTTTTGCAAAAGCTAGCATTCAAGTATTGGAGTTTCGCCAACATTCCTATGACACTAGGCAATTCTCTTATGCAAATTTGAGCAATGTCCAAGATTCTCAAATTCTGCAAATTCCCTATGGTTTCAGGTAATCCTTCAATCACTGAAGCAAATAAACATAGACGAGTTAACAACATAAGAGAGCCTATGGATTCTGAAAGTTGAACAAGTTTTGGACAATTACTTAGGTCAAGGAAAGACAGAGATGCTAGATGGCCTATGGAGCTGGGTATGCGGGCTATCGAACATGAAGAGACATCAAGAGTCTCAAGCTCCTTTGGAGAAGGAATGAATTCCGGTAATTCTTTAATCCCTAACAACAAAAAGGAGCCCATGTATTCTCGAAGTTGAGCAAGTTGACTACAACCTTGGGCATGTAGAGTCTCCAGTTCCACCAAACAACCTCTTGACATAGGAATTTCTTGCATAGCAGTTTCATCCAAGAGAAGCTCCTTCAATTCTTCCATTCTACCTACTCCTATTAGTAGCTCTTCCAGTCTCTTACATCTCGTGATATTCAAGGAGACAAGGGTCTTGATATCCCCGAGAGATGGATGAATTTCTTCTAGATTCTCACAATCTTCAAGAATTAAAATCTCCAAGCTTTGGAAAGTGGACAAGTCCGGAGTTCTTCTTAAAGAAAGACAACCCGTGAGGTCGAGAACTTTGAGCTTGGTTGCCATCTGAAAGAGAGAGAGGATGCCTCAAGTGAGATTGGACCATTGCATAGTGATTTTTCACTACTCCTTTTATTTTTATGCATTTTAAAATCCAAAATACCGATGCATCCCTACTCCTTCACAGTTGTCTTATTTATTATGTTCATGTTTGGCTACCCCAACAAAGAAATGTTTTTAAGCATATCCATTACAAAAAGAGTGTTAGAGCTATACCAGTGCTAACAACATCTATTTTCGGATGACATTTCAAAGAAAGAATATATTTTGTGTCTAAAAGTTATGGCAAAGCCGTTCTATGTTGATTAGACATTTTGGCAACATCCTCATAATTTGAATTTGGAAATTGTTAAAGTACTTTCAATAAGTCAAAATTTTTCACACTTTTAAAAAAGAAAATTCGTGTGCAGGATGATTATCAAATTGGATCATTCAATCCTGCAATTTAAATGTCATTCCAACATCATATAGGCCACCAATAAGTTTGATTCCGCATTGATAGGAGATCAGTCTAATTTAAGCTTTGTTAGGCATGCATTAATGTAATATTCTGGTTTTGCCCCTTTTCTTACCAGAGAGAGAGAGAAACGGCTAGTTTAATTATGAAAAAACATTTTTTTAATGTTACATGTACGAGATATAAAATGCCATTGAATTAATATAATAATATTACAAATGTTTAATTGCGTTATATGGGGACTTCAATACTCAACAACTATAATGAATAAATTTTGGATGCAACAAGTCAACGCAAATTATAAATTATTTCCATTACTGTAAGATAAAAATGAAATTGGAATTTTAATATGTATGTAGAGCACACGTCACTGTGATGGAGTTTCTGTTTCATGAAAAGAAGATTGATACAAACATAAAACAAAAATCACTAAAAAGACATACTTTTGCACGGGGAGAAATAAATATAGTAGCCATCAGTCATTTAGATTAAAAAAATCAAGATAGGCACAATATTTGTAATATTGTTAATATATGTTAATTAATATAGTTAAAAATGATTTTTTTTTGGTATATCTAATGTTAAGCATGACTGGTTGTTAAGACGTTATCAATTTAAGATATTAAGGGCAAAAGTTTCAGGTATATTTAGGTGCCCATTAATTCCTTTCATATTTAAAGGAAAATCCTTAATCCAAGGAAGGATACTGGACCTTTCCAAAAGAAAGAAATGAGAACTTGGTGTAATTGGACCTTTGACAGCAAGTGACTATTCACAAGCGATATATATTCTCTATATCTTACCTTGAGTGGACCCCATCCTTCCCAATGTTCTGAAATCGTACCGTATGATAGATTGAGCACAACTAATTTCTTTGGATGAAAGTTGGCTGCTGCGAAATCCGAGGGGCAATACTTCCACTCAAGCCATCGTAATTGAGAAAGCAAGTTCCGGAAATTTCTAGTGAAATTCGCACCATTCGCTTGAAGATATCTCAAGTTGGTCAGTTCTCTAAATTGTTCAGCTGTGTAGCTACTCCCCAAGCCATGAAGACAAAGGGCCTCAATCTTTTTAGTACCCTGAATTAGGAAACATTGTGTATAGTAAGTTTTGAAGGATGAGATGATTGACATTGTATTGATTTCAAAAGTTGCTGTCATATTATTACGGTGTAGGATTTTCACTTTCAACTTTGTGAAATGACAATATGTGGTTGTATATTATTTATATAATCTATGTAAAAATGTGAAGCTCAACATTTTGTTCCTGAACTTTTCCACTTCCAATTATGCCCTTCACAATTTGCAACTTTTGAATTCCCAAAAATGCAGCACACTACTTCTAATATATCGATCAAAATTAATGCTCTTTATATGTGAAAAACTCTACCTTTACTCATATTCTTTTATATGTGAAACAACACGATTCATACAATCCAAATACATCTATCAAAGTTGCTATCAAAATATGTATCAAAATTAAAGAATACCAATTGTAGTTTACTAGTTTCCCCCTCCTTCTCTGATGTACCTTATTTGCAATTCTCAACAGCCAAATGAAAATGAGAGGGTCATCCTAAAAAGTGAGCACGTGTTTTATATTCTTTTTTTTATGATGTTTTATTCAATAAGTGTTTTTTATTGTCCATGAAAAAAAAACTAACTATATATATGTCGAGAAACTTATCCAAAAAGTCCCAAATCTATTGTATGACGGCCAATTAAACTTTTAGTTTTGCTAATTTAGTCTTAAATCTTTTAACGATTTGCCAATTTGGTCATTAATGCCAATTTTGGCTAGAGATCGCTAACGGGAACGCCAATAGTGTCACGTAAGATGACGGGCGTCTACATTAGCGATTTTCAGTTGGCTGAAAAGACTACATTAATAAATCGTTGAAAGTTTGAAACTAAATGAGTAAAATTGAAAAGTTTAGCACTAAATTGGCCATTCTACAATAGGTTTGGGACTTTTTAGACAATTATCTTTATATATGTTATATAAATGTTTTTACTTCTCTTTTTATTGCACAAGCTTTAGATGTTATCTTTTCATTGCCCATAGATTACCGAGATCTTGCCTACAGGAAAATTTAGACATAAAGATTGATTAAATTGGATACTTAAGAAACTAAGTCTTTGCCATTTTATTCCTTGTAACTAAATATTTTAGGAATTCAAATTCGTTTTTCGTTTTAGGTGTTAGATTGCACATTGAGCACAAACAAGGATTTGTATGATGATTTGAATTCTTCCTTTAAACTTTGAATCTTTTAAATGAGACACTAGTTACCGTTCCTTCAAAAGTTTCTTGGATATTTGTTGTATTTTTGTCAATAATTTCATAGATACCCTTTTTTCATTTCTAAGTCATGTCCTATCAGTTGATTACATTTTCATTGGTGAGAAAATATGCTCGCAGAAAAGCATCGGTGGCATGTTTTCCAATAATCTTGTTACTCGTTCTATTTTGCATATATCTCAATATTTATCTTTACTGTTTGTTAGTTAAGGCTACTCGTAACATTTGCACTTGCTGACAAGAATTGACACATACGTTTTCATTGTAATTAAGCTATCTGCCATATAGAATCAATTAGATCAGCATGAATTGAAACGAATTACAAACACGATTTAGAACTGCTCGCAATTTGTATTAGTGCTTGAGTGTAAAACCTAGCTCAGAAAAGGTGCACATAATGATAATCCTTTCCTCTTTTATATGGATGAAGTTCATAATGGTAAAGATCTAGAAAATATGATAGGGTGTCGGGGGAAAAGTGCCAAAAAAATCCTAAACTTGAATCTGATGAGGGTTCGACCCTACCTATGGTCGGTCACTAGCCATGGCCGAGTACTAGCCATAGGCCAAAGGGAAGAGAAGATAAAAAGGAAAGAAAGGAAAAAAAAGGAAAAAAAGAAAGAAAGAAAAGAAAATATTATTAAAAATTTATGAAAAATGTCAACGTTAGTGCTTGTTGTCCGCCAGCCGTGCCATATAGGACGGTCGGCGTCCATGTCAGCGATTTTCGGCTTAAATTAGCTGGATGGATTGAATTAGTACCAATTTGAAAATGTATATGACTAAATTGATCCAATTAAAAAGTTTATGATGAAACTTGTATCAATGCAATAAATTTATGATTTTTTTGGTACTTCAATGTGATTTCATTAGTTGAAGATCTTGTTTCAAATAGTACTTATCGGTGTTATAAGAATTGTCCAGCCTGCCTACACTTATTAGATGCCCAACATCGTAATCTTGTTTATGATATTTTTGTATTAGGCAACTCGACCTAAGCTGTGTTGTATTGAATAAAATATTGTTTAGTGGTTCACTGACACCTGCATAGCTTTAAATTGCGTCATGTCGATTTGAGTTAGTGTGATACTTCATCTTCCCTGAGTAATATTTCAAACACATGCAATGTAAGATTACATAAATATTTAACACCTAACACTGACAAACATTATGAATTCCTAATTCTTTCCCTATTTTAATTTCATTTCCCAGAATATTTTTAAAAGGTGTGGAAATTTGAAAATATGTGGAAAAAGTAACTATGGGAAATGAGTCAGCGATCACTTAACGTCCATCTGTATGTCTCGAGCTGTAATGAACAATTTGAAGTTTCTCTACAAGATCCAAATTAATGATTAATGAAAAACGTCATATGACGAAACTTATGCTACAAATATCTAAATTACTTTCGTATGTTCAACCCAATTTTATCGTGTGAATGCCGTGATATTGTCTCCACCTTGGTCTTACTTACAAGTGTACTTTTCAAATGTACCAATCCTAACAACAAAACATAGAGAGTTACTTGTTGCTAGCAAATAGGATAATGAATGAGCTATCTTGAATTCGACTTGATTGGAAATTTACTAATTAGGACGTCTCTTCTATCAACTCAATTTTTAAAATTGAAAAATGTATTCAACACAATGTTCAAACTCAACTTATACAATTTGGGTACATTCTCTTGTATATTATTTGCGTTATTGTTAATTTTGGGCTGCCATATTCAACACGAGCTTTTTCTTTTTTGTACATTTAACTTACAAAACATGAAAAGAAATGAAGAAACCAAAGCTCTAGACACCGAAAGTAATAAACTTTCAGAGTGAAGAGATGAGGACCTCTCACTCAAGTTGCTTCTCATCCTTCCAAGAGGGCTTTGCCATTAATCTAATACTCACTAGACTTAGAGATCTACATTAAAATGTAATAAAAACTTTTGGAGTAACAAAATTAAAGTTCAAAAACTCCTTGATGGCAGAGGAATTCCGCTCTTGTAATGTGCAAGTTCAATGTCTTCCACAAATATGCTAAGCAACGTTAGCAATTAGACATATAAACTGGATAGGTGATCAAGCTTTTGATGTGCATTCGGTGATGGTTTTGATATATCCACCATTTCCCCTGACATAGAGAACAAACATATATTCACTTATTCAACATTTGCAAACTATGTACTCTGCCGCGACAGAACGATGTGGATGTTTGTGCTTCCTTTCCTATGCAATCCGTTAAAACCGGTAATAAAAAAACAATCTCAGACATTCCGAGCAGTCAAATTTTACTAAATCATGCTAAGACCAGGTCTAATTGCTTTAGTTTAGATTTTCATATGCAAATATAATTAAACAAAAGTACATCAACAGGTGTAGAGGAATCTGATATATCCGCGTGCCATGTGCAGAGGTGCACGCATGCTTTGCACGTTGGCCCACATTTCATAAAAGGCAATTATTTGACAAGCTTTTGAAAGATTGCCTGTGTCCCCTGCCATTGTCTCATCAGTCTTTGTCCGGAAAAATTACCAAAAAAAGTCATAAATCTTTTACAATTTTTCTAATTTAGTTCTAAATCTTTTTTTTTTGCCAATTTAATCTTAAACCTTTTGCAAATAAGCCAATTCAGTCTTTTTGGTCGGCTAGCGTTGACGTGGTCGCCGGCCGGCGTCCACGGTGCCAGCCGGCCGGCGTCCACGGTGCCAGGCGATGTCCACGTGACAATATTTTAATATATATTTTTTATTTTCGATTTTTTTTCTTTTTTTTCTTTTCCTTCTCCCCCCTGACCTGTCTAGCTAGGGGGGAGGTTTGCTGGCGAGGGCCCAGCTCTGGCGAGTTGGACCCTCGCCACCGCTGGGTGAGCTCGCCCAGCTCTGGCGAGATGAAGCCGGAGCTGGGCGAGTTGGCCATGGCAGGGCGAGCTCTGCCCTCGCCCGGAGCTGGCGAGCCCAAATCTGGCCAGGGCGGAGCTCGCCATGGCTGGGCGAGCTCCGCCTCGCCGGAGCTAGGGGCGAGATCCGCCTCGCCCAGATCTGGGCTCGCCCAGCTCCGGCGAGGCGGAGCTCGCCATGGTTGGGCGAGCTCCGCCCTTGCCCAGATCTGGCGAGGCGGAGCTCGCCCAGCCAAGGCAAGCTCCCCCTCACCGGAGCTAGGCAAGGGTGGAGCTTGTCCTGCCATGGCCAGCTCACCCAACCATGGCGAGCTCGCCCAGCTCCGGCTTCGCCTCGTCGGAGCTGGGCAAGTTGGGCAGAGCCGGAGCTGGGCAAACTTGCCCAGCGGTGGCGAGGGCGAGCTGGGCCCTCGCCGGCGAACCCGACCAGGGGGAGAAGGAAAAGAAAAAAAATAAAAAAAAGAAAAATTCGAAAATAATAAAAAAATATTAAAAAATTGCTACGTGGAGGCCGGTCGACAGCCACGTCAGTGCTGACTGACCAAAAGTACTGAATTGACTGATTTGCAAAAGGTTTAGGACTGAATTAACAAAAAAAAATGGTTTAGGACTGAGTTGGAAAAATTGCAAAAGGTTTAGGACTTTTTTGATAATTTTTCCCGTCTTTGTCCCCAAAGCTAATAATGCACCGACGCTCCACTCTCTACGCAACACCTGCTTGACCGCCTCCCTGATTTCAAATTTAGCAGCAGAGAATATTTTTATCATATAGTGGACGAGAGACAACTTTTACGGACCTAAAGGACTAAATCATCAAGCAAGAGAGAGTAATTGTAGCGAAGGCATCGGCTCTTTTACGGGCTTTTGGATCTCTTACCAAAAGAGCATTAAATTGGCCTGAAGAATGCAGGAACGGCTGGCTCTTATACTAAAACAAATACCATCTTGTGGATTGGATGAGTCGATGTTGCAAAGATTAGTGCTGATGAATTGTAACGAACGTGACACTTCATACCTTAAAGCTTTGAAACAAAGCGTATTACATCCATGCCCAATCTACATTGAATGGCTGGCATGAGATCGGCATTTGAAAATATCAAAGTGTTTGGTCATTTAATTCTGCATTTTTCGGCGAATGGTATTTCATGTAGATAATGGCAGTATACTAAGACTTTTTATTAAAACGTGTTTATTAACTGATGAGTCAGGTTTTGGTTAAGTGTTTGAACAAATTGGACCCATACAATTTATGATCGAGATATTCATACAACCAAACAAAATGTGACACATCATAGACTAGGCATACATTAGTAAGAAGTCTTAGTATCTCTAGCCTTGTTCGTTATCTACACCAACTGATATTATCCGTAAAGTTGATGTCGGATGTATAGTAGTTTAGTATTTGATAAATTTTCTTTTAGAGTATTACATTTTCGATCCCTGTAGTTTTGGGAAATTTCACTTTTGGTCATTATACTTTATTCACTTAAAATTCTATTGCTTGTACTATTCTCATGCAACAAGTGCTTCCATCAAATTTTTAATCAAAATATGCCAGATATTATTGAGTCCGCACTTGACACCTGGTGCCTACGTGTACAAGTCTCTAAGACAAATGTAACTTCTGAGTTTATACTGCGTTTCTACAACAATACTAGTTGTGACATCCCGAATTTTGGCCTATTTTTGGGATTTATAAAACGTGTAATTCGTCAGTGCGCTTATAATAGAATCTTACTCGGTTACTGATCACTCTCGGGTTTTTGTTTTTAAAATAGAGATTTTGTTAGAATTGCACTCGATCGAATTTGGCCGTTATTTAGACCCTAAACTTGGCAGTCGATTTTCTGGAGTTTCAGGACGAAATAAATTGGACGATGTTGATATTGTTGTGGCTAGCGTCGAGTTTACCAGGATTAGTGAGAAAGTGAAATTTTGGACCGGGTGCGAATTTAGACTAGTAGACCTCCCTCGTAATGTATTTTGAGTTATTTCTTTTAGCCCTTTTTCCTGTATTTTTTTTAATTAGAACCATTGGGGTCGTTTTTGGGGTTTAAAGCGTGTCCGTCGGATTGCGCTCGAGTACCATTGACTTTCTTTTCTCTCTCTCTCTCTCTCTCCTCTGCGCCGCGTCACCTCCCCCACCTGCGCACGTCTGCCCCTCCCCTTCCCCATGCACGTCTCTTTCTCTCTCTCTCCTCTCTCCTTCTTTTCTTTTCTTTTTTTTTTCTCCTTTCTCTCTCTCCTTCTCCTTCCTTCTCCTTCCTTCTTCCTCCTTGGCCGACTGGTTCTGCTTCGCCCCTGCCCAGCTCATCGACCGCCGCTCGACCGTCCTCTGCCTCCGCCCGACACCGCTCCACCAGCCACCGCCGCCGCCAGCAAGCTTAGTCGCCGTTGCGCCGTCCGCCAGCCACTGCCCCGACCGTTCTCTTCTCCTCCCTAGCGCGCGCAGCAGCGAACTCGCCGTCGTTGCCTGTCGCGCCCGGCGCTGCCCAGCCAGTCGTCTTGCCCCACTCCATCGCCCAGCTCGTCTCTGCTGCCATGGGTCGCCGTTACCCCAGCCCAGTCGAGCCGTCGTTGCCATTGCCCCGGCCAACGAGCTTGCGATCGCGCCCGCAGCTCGCCGGTGCTGCTCAGCCACTCGCCTGCTGGCCCCACTTCGCTAGTTGCCGCCGGTCGCCGCCGTTTCTCTCCCCTAAACAGTCGGCAACCCCCCTTCCTCCCCCTCACTCTCTCTCTCTCTCCCGATTGCTTTCTCTCCCTCACGCCATCGCCGCCACTCGCTAAAGGAGCTCCACCGCCGCCGGGGCTGTTCCGCCACCACCACCACCTCACCTAGCACTGCCCAACCGTCCCACTCCTCCCTCTCTCGCTCCCGTTCGCCATGACCAGCCGCTCCCCTTGCTTAGGACCGCCGGCGCCCTCAACCGCCGTCGCGCGCGCGCCGAGGAGGTCGCCGTCACCGCCGCTGCCTCGCCGCTGCCCAACCTCCCTTGTCGCGTGTTCGACCCCGTTTCAAGCTTAAGACATCGAGTGAGTTTGACTCTAAACCCTAATTAGGATAATTTGCATTTCTAGACGGGTTTTAAGGGTTAATTAGGGTAATTTGGGGGTTAAATTGTTGAGGTGATTAGGGGCTATTATTGTGGTTGATTCGGTGGATTAGTATGATGAATTAATAGAGGTTTAGTGGCCTGAGAGGCACTGTACATGGGCTGGACAGATTTGGATCGGAACGGCCCAAGTTCGGGAAAGTTCGGGTTTGAAATGTGGATTATAGTGCGCGGCTTATTTGGTCTCGTGGTGGCTGATTAGAATGATATTTGGAGAGCATAATGGAGCATTTTGGCAATAATTATTAGCCTAGAAATTGCGGTATAGTGGCTGCCCACGACGGAATTTAATTTGGGCGCGGCGCGATCAATTTGAGGTTTAACCGTGCAATTACCGAGAATGATCGCAGGGTGCAACTGACGGGCTAATTGAGCCTTGTTTGTGATTAATTTGATGATGCCATATCGCATGTCTAGCGGGACTAGGAATGGATTAGCTTGGTGGGCCTCGAATGCGTAAATTCTTGTTGAACTAGTTGTGTGATTATGCTTGTGAATTGTGCACCGTGCACGGGTGTTTGAATTGATTCCATGGTTGTACTAATATGTGGTTGGGTCTAATGAATTGTGATCTGAGCATATTGCGTGACGAATTAAACAAGTGGTGTAGCGATATTAAATGCTCATTGTGAAATGTGTGAAAGTGCAAGTGTGATCATTGAAGTCATGGGTGTGCATCACGAGCATTGGCACAGCATGTGCATTTACAAGTGTGCCCGAGTGACATATGCATTGTGATCATCTAAAATGCCCTGATGCGTATTACGCGGGGTTCAGATAAAAATTGATGCCTGTGAATGTGTGATCACAACAAACCTTGATGCGTTTTACGCGAGGGTAGTGAACCCGTCCTGAGGCGTGTTATGCGGGACGATATTCGATTTCCCGAAAGATGACGAACCTGAGGTGTTTTACACGGGTAGTGTGTCATGAGCCTGATGCGTATTATGCAGGCGAGAGATCGATCTCGAAGTGTTGGACTTGATGCGTTTAACGCGGGTCGAAGGAGAAATTGATAAATGGCTTAATGCTAGTATGCAAGTGTGCGTTAATGCATTGACGAGGCATGAACATGAGTACAAACATGAGCATGTGCATTACATAAGTCGGGACCGAGTGATATGTATATATGTGCCGCGATTTAATTTTCTATGGTACAGTTGTGTCACGACCTAAAAATCAAGTTTTCCGATCTTAGGCTAATGGATTACTAGATCAATTAAATTAACTAACCTAACTCGAGTTCTCCCAAACTTTACTAATTCGCAACTTAGGTCCAATTATGAACATGCAAATATTGTCAATGGGAACGGCCACTACTCATTTAGGATAGATTGATTAGAAACCTAAATAAAATAGCGGGAGTACTATTTTATTTCTACGAACCAGAAATTATAAATTCGGGGACTTGGTTACGCTAGATTTCCTAACGCCCTTTCGATACTAATTTCAGGAAAAATATTCAATTTGACAATTTTGATAAATCTTGACTTAGAGTTCAAAGGTACAGAAATTTTCTCTTTTTTTGTTTTCATCTTTACTTATTTAAATGAAAGCTAACCTATATGTAATGACGTGCAAAAATTGACATGCGATTAATGCAATCTAGCATGCAAACTATATATCATGGGACGACGTGGCCTGTTTCTAATGATATAGGCATATTATTTTTTGTATTTTTTAAATGAAATTCAGAATTAAAAATGCTAATTATCTAAACATGCAATTTTAAACTAAAGAAATTAACCTACTCTAGAGCAATATTTTTGGTATTTTTTTTATCGAAATTTGAAATTAAAATCAAGTAAAAAAAATCGCTAAATCTTTCGAATTAAGTTTCGATTTGAAACCTGACAGATCGATCCTAAAATTCGAAATACCCGCTATGGAAATAACTCTATTTAAAGCCTGATAGATAGATTTATTTCCATGTGTGCGGTTGCGGATTAGGAAATTTTCCTAATCGATCACATCTTGAAAAATTTTGATATCTAAAAGATTTTGAAAATTCTAAATTCTATCCGAACTTGATAGGTAATAGATATCCAAAAGGAAAATAAATCTTAATTGAAATATGCTTATTATTCAAATATACAAAATTAGATATCAATAATCACAATTCAAATCAAATCGGGATAGGATAATTACCTGATTTGCAGATTTCTTTCCTAATTTGAATTTGCTGCGGATTGGGATTGTGGATCAGTAGTGCGTTGGCACGTCGGCGCGGTGTCAAATTGGACGGAGGTATACTGCCACAGTGAGCAGCAATGATTGGCAGCAAACTGCAGCGGACAACAGCGACAAACAGCAGCAAACAGTAGCAACGATGGCACGGCAGCAATAGCGAACAGCAACAGTGAACAACGAACAATAACGATGAACAGCAGCGACAGCAAGCAGCAGCAGGACACAACGGAAAAATAGCAAGTAACAGTAGCAGAATAGCAAGCAGCAGCAACAACGGCAACGGCTTGGCGTTAAGATGGAAGCAACGGCGGCAACTTGCCGGGACGGGGCAGCACCAGCAGTTGACACAACGGGCTGTCCTCTCACGGCCACGAGTCTAGCCGCGAGGAAGTTGGTGGCGAGGCGTAGGTACAAGGTAGGGCGGTGAAGGCAGTGCCGTTGCGCGCGTCCACGATTGAGTCTCCCTCTCTCTCAATCTCACATGTCTCTCTGAAAAAATTTGATTTTTGAAAATTATTAAGGCTCCTCAATTGCCCGAGGACCCCCTTTTCTCTGAACGTGTATCTCCTTTTATAGCAAAACCATGGGACCTCTTCAAGGAAGGAATCAATATCCCTTTTTAAAATATTAATATATCCCTTCTTATACTACTTACATGGCCGAAGATATATTTCCCTATAAGTGCAATTGATTTCCCATATCCAGTGATCCATCCTTATTTCTTTTCCTTTTTTATTCAATCGTGTAAATATATATTCTACTCATTGCAAGCTACACTTGACTGAATATATATTCGCAGGATATTGCCCTTCTTAGCTTAAAGTATCACATGTGCAGAGCATATGAATGATGGGCTTGGCCAAATTTTCATCACCACGGGCTTAGTTCAATTTTATTATGTTCAGAGCCATTCACTCGAGTCCATCCACTGCCAGTCCAATGTAGATGCAACTATGTGAGCCCATGCAAACGCTTCTAATATCTACATGCATTAATATTTTTTTCTAGAGACCAGGATCGATCCCTAATTTTTTATGCAAAAATTAACTAACTAAGTTGTCAAAATTTAGGTGTCAACAAGTTGTGATTATATATATAGAATGCCTAACCTGCAAGGTCAAGTAAAAATTCAGAATTAGGCCCGAGGGCCTGAGTCAGCTTATGTCTTGAATTATGCGTTATTTAGTACTCGTCAAGAGGTACACGTTAACCTAGTTTAGGTTTAGGGAATTACTCACTGAGATTATTCTCATCGTTGTTTAAAACCACATTTTCAGACCCCCAGCTTTGAGATGCCTACAGTACCAGTGCGTTTTGGAATTCCACATCACGTAGAGCGGACGCAGACGATACACCCCGTAGGGAACGGAGAGTGCTATATTATATATTATACTCAAGTTTGGGTAAACGTGGAGAAGACACATTATCAGACCCACAAGTACGTGGCGTGGTGTTTCAGGGACGATCTCGAAGAGTATGGTCCTCTCCAGACTTTTGATGTCCCATTTACTGGGTTGGGCACCCGGTACCCTCGATGCCCTGACGGCGAGGTGACTGACCTTGGCTCTTCAACTGAGGAAAGTGCGAGCTCCGACGGCGTACCGATAGAGTACGAGATGGATGAGATTGACCCGGTGGACATGGAGTTAGACGATGATGAGTCGGAACCGATTGAGGAGGACCCCGTACTGGAAGCCAAGCCTGAGGACATGGTCCCGGAGGAGGAGGCCACGGAGGCCAAGCCTGAGGCGGACTCATCAGGGTTCGAGGAAGAGATGCCTGACAGCTCTTCATCCTCGGAGTTTTTTTATTCCGACCCAGACTGGGCATCGTAGGAGTTAGCGTTCGCTTTAGGTTGGTAGGGTTAGTACCTTTTTGACCAGTGCCCCGCCTGTAGTAGTATACTGACCCCCGAGCCATTTACCCCTTTTTGTCAGTAGTGGCCCTTGACCTTTTTTTGATTTTTGGTGACCGGGTTGTACATGGATTTTGTATATGGTATCCTCATAGTAATGCAAGTGTTTATTTTGTAATCTTGTTCTCGTTTGTGGCTATCCTTGGTTTGGTGTTATAGTTCTGTGCAGGTGTTTAATTTGCTTTCGCATGTGCTTTAAATTTTTGTGTTGGGCGTTGGGTCGGCAACGCATCTTGGGACGTCGCACATGAATCGACCTTTGCGAGGGATGTGGTACGCCAAAGAGTGCGGGGCGCGACACTAGTCCTCATATCATTGATTGATGAGATTTTAAGTACAATAATAGACATTTCCATTTCAAATAATACTGAAATTACATCCTTTGTTATTCAATACATGATTTGTATGTTAATAAGTTTTTATTGTTAATATTGATGGATTTATTAATAAAAATTGAAGAAACTCTTCTTAAAGCCATTAAATCTTAAATGTTTGATATTTTATCCGTAGTGTTGACATAATTTTGTCTGAAATATTTGCCTACTAGATGGGGAGCTAAAATTGTGGTTAAAAGTTATTTACAATTTTTTCTAATAAGACTGTCAATCAATTTGTGCACACTTATAGTAGTAGGAATCACCAAGTAATAGTTGGCCTTGATGTAATATTTTCATAAGATTTCGGATAGAAATATGATGAACGTAATTATGTTTCAGTTGAAAAATAACATAGGGACTAGTTTTGTCACTAAACAAAGCGCGTGGACCAAAATTGACAATTTTTAATAGCATGGGGACCTAAAACTCAATTTGCTTTGGAAGGTTGTAGCCGGTGCCGACTCGACAACTTTCAATGAATTTTGACCGGAAATTTGCACGGAATGAGATATGTTGTCGCTGGAGAATAGTACAGAGAATAGAATTGTAACCGAACAAAGAATAAGGACTAAAAGTGGAATCTCCTTGAACTCCAGGAACCGAAAATTTAATTTCATCTTAGCAGCTGACGAAAAAATTCGCATTAGGCAGGTAAATGCCCTCAGCCCGTGTCATATCCCAGAAAACTTTAACGAATAGGTCAGGCTAAAGCCAAAGCTTAGATTAGTAAGCCTAAACATAAGAATTATCAGCACTAATTGACTATGTGTCGCGTACTTAACCCACCCAAACACGTTTGTTACTTAATCACTAAACAAGCCCAAGAGGATTTACATCACCTCTGATTTGCAGACTTGCGGTCATGACTTTTCCATTACAAGTCCCTGACAAATTATTACAATTACGTTTGTTACTTAATGACCAAACAAGCCCAAGAGGATTTACATCACCTTTGATTTGCAGACTTGCGGTCATGACTTTTCCATTACAAGTCCCTGACAAATTATTACAATTTTTGCTTTCAATGATAGCTATTATAACATAGGCTCCGTTTGTTTCGTGGAAAATAAATGATTTAGAAAATATCTCCTAAAAAATATCACCTATATCGCTTCAATAATAAGTCAATAGAAAGCGTTTTTTTATCGATAAATAATTTATGTCTAAATATTTTCGTGGAATATGAAAATCTCTTTTCGTTCATTCATTTTTGTGCACAAGAATTTTTATCATTTGAAGGAAATGTTTTCCAAATCATTTGTTTTTCATGAAACAAACATTGTCATAATCTCTATTATAGGCAAAACAGTCACAGCTATAACACAATCTTGATGAGGGCCACGAAGCCCTCATCAGTGACGGGCGAGGGTCATGAGCCTTGCACAGTGGCCGATTGGGCAAGTGTCGTGACCCTCTCGTGCAACCGGCGAGGGCTTCTCGGCCATAACCAGGTCTGGATGAGGGCTTCATGACCCTCGGTCACAACTGGTGAGGGCTTCACAGCCCTCTCCCAATGGCCGGCGACCCTCACTTGGGGTTGACGAGGGTCAGCTAGCCCTCTCCTATGATCGGCAAGGGTTGGCTGGCGAACCTAATTGGGCTTAAAAGAAGAAAAAGGAAAAGAAAGAAAGAAAAAGAAAATAAATAAGAGAATAAATAAATAAAAAAAATTCAGAAAATCTTTAAAAAATTTATAAAAATTTGTCCATAGTAACACTAACCGTCACTACAAAAAAACTGGATTTTTGCCACGAAAATTTTCCAACGAAAAATTTTCGTCGCAAATTTGTGACAAATTTTCCAACAAAAAGTCAAATTCGTTGGAAATTTCCGACGAAAAATTTTTCGTCGTAAAATTCGTTGGAATTTTCCAACAAAAAATTTTTCGTGGGAAACTTCGTTGGAAATTTTCAACGAAAAAATTTTCGTGGGAAAATTTGTTGGAAATTTCCAACGAAAAAATTTTCGTTGGAAAATTCGTTGGAAATTTCCAACAAAAAAAATTCATTGGAAATTTCCAACGAATTTTCCCACGAATTTCAATTTTCGGGCAATTATTTTAGGGTGTACAATTTTCGTTGGAAAATTCGTTGGAAATTTTCAACGAATTTTCCAACGAATTCAAAAAAACCCGGTATTGTTCGGCATTTTTTGAAATTCGTTGGAAATTTCCAACGAAATTTCCAACGAATTTCAATTTTCCGAACAATTATTTTAGTGTGTACAATTTTTGTTGGAAAATTCGTTGGAAATTTCCAACAAAAAAAATTCGTTGGCAATTTCCAACGAATTTTCCAGCAAATTTCAAAAAAACCCGGTACTGTTCAGCTTTTTTATATTCGTTGGAAAATTTGTTGGAAATTTCCAACGAATTTTTCAACGAATTTAAATTTTCCGGGCAATTATTTTAGTGTGTACAATTTTCGTTGGAAAATTGGTTGGAAATTTCCAACGAATTTTTTTTCGTTGGAAATTTCCAACAAATTTTAAAAAAATACGGTACTGTTTGGCATTTTTTATATTTGTTGGAAAATTTGTTGGAAATTTCCAACGAATTTTCCAACGAATTTCAATTTTTCGAAATATTATTTTAATATGTACAATTTTCGTTGGAAAATTCATTGAAAATTTCCAGCGAAAAAAAATTCGTTGGAAATTTCCAATGAATTTTCCAACGAATTTCAAAAAAACATATTCAATTTCCGCACACACACAATTTCCACTCTCTCTCTCTCTCTCTCTCTCTCTCTCCTCTTCGCCTTCACTTCTGCCTCCGTCTCCCCCTCCGCCTACTCCCCCTCCTCCTCCGGCACCGGCTCCGGCTCCGGCGTCATGGACACCAAGCCTCCGACGCCCCCGACGCCACCAAGCCTCGTCGCCGGCGAGACGACGACGGACTTGACGGGCGGCGGCCTCGAAGCCTGCTCCCGCCCCTGCTGCTACTGCTGCTGCTGCTTCTTCTTCATCTTCTTGTTGGCGCAACAGCCTCGCCGGCGACGAGGCTTGCCCTCGCCGACCATGGCGAGGGCCGAGCTCGCCATGGCCGGCAAGCTCGAGCTCCGCCCTCGCCGGCGAGCCCGAGCTCGCCCAGATCTGGGCGAGCTCGGCCCTCGCCGGCGGCGAGCTGGGCGAGCTCGGCCCTCGCCGGCGGCGAGCTGGGCGAGCTCGAGCTCGGCCCTCGCCGGCGGCGAGCTGGGCGAGCTCGAGCTCGCCGGCGAGGGCTATTTTTCGATAAAACAAAATTGGACCAAAAAAAAATATTTTCGATGAAAAAAAAATTTTCACGATTTTTCGACTAAAAAAAATATAGTTTCCAACGAAAAGAAATTCGTAGAAAAAAAAAATTCGTTTCCAACGAATTTAGCCACGAATTTTTCAATGAATTTTTCAATGAAAAAAAATTTGTTGCAAATTTCCAACGAAAATTGAAATTTTACGTTGGAAAATTTTCCGACGACGAATTACCAACGAATGTTTTTTCGTTGGAAAATTCGTTGGAAATTCCCTTTCCAACGAATTTTCCAGAATTTTTCGTTGGTAATTTTGTCGGAAAAAAAACGTTTTTTTTGTAGTGAGTGTCATGTAAGATGGTTGGTGTGTACGTTAGTGTTTCCTATTAAAATTGGCCGGAATGATTAAATTAGTAAATCGTCAAATTATTTATAATTAAATTGAGCAAATTAAAAAATTTTGACTAAATTGATATGAGAGCAATAAGTTAATGATTTTTTTAATTATTATTTCCCCCGCCAATTGTATAAGTGCGAACAAAGAAGCTGATCAGGAGCCCAGTCAAGCATAATCTTGAGAGATTTACCGGAATGCCTGTGCGCCTATATCTCATTGGCTTGTGTTCCTATCCGTTTTTGAAGATGAAGCTGATTCCCAATCATTTCAGTACGAATTCAATTGGCTTTAAGATTAGAACATGGTAGTGACGCGCCATTTGTCGACGATCAATGTGGCGGCTGCTCACGTTTGTCCGGTCTCGTTGTGGTGATTATAATTAATCCACTTGGATCAGACTGCATCAACGTCAGTCAGAGAGAGGAAACTAACACCTATATTACGGTTGCCATATGACAAAGCAAGAAATCATATATCATTTGCAAAGTATTGCTTGGATTAGAATCCAACCGATCAAATGCATCACAATCGTTGATATTACGTGTGAAGCTCACATGGGACTCATAAAATCACAGTTTTTTTTATCCATCTCGGTCCACACAGGACTGGGGAAGAAAATTTTTCCATGTTTTGCTCTTGCCAGATTTGAACCCCGGCAGTGTCCGAGGTGCATGGTGTCTGATTAAACAATATCCACAATCCCTTGGCAATGTGCTAAGGTGGTAACTGGCGATTTCTAATGCAAGAATAGTGTAAAACAGTTTTGAAAAGTCCCTGTTATCTGATCTTTTATAGCTTGCGGGGACCATAGCGAGTTCTTGCTTTGTTTGTTATCTTTTGGAGGCCTACAGACCACAGAAGCCTACCCTTCTATTCTCAGTTCTTGCCCACTTCCTATCTCCTGCTTTAGAGAAGTCCCCATCAGCATGTTAAGACAAGGATATAATAATTCAGGCCGAGGTCATAGACATCTCATGTCTTCATGTATGAGCAAAACTATCAACGGTCGATAACGATGCTCTGGCAAGATCTTATGAGATGCTTGCCGGTCCCACCGATGTTCGCGTCGCGTAAACATTTCAAAGATTGGACAGATACCCTGGACAGCAAATGTATCGGCTCTTTGCCGTCCTTCTCCAACGTAATTGCTCCAATATAGGTGCAAGATCAATACCAATCTTTTGATTCTGGTTCTGTGAGAGTATTTTGCATCTAGCGATACGTGTGTTAAGTGAATGGAAACGTTAAAGCAGTGCAGAAAGTGTTAGAAATACTGAAATTGTTTTTGGTTGAAGAAAAAAGCATCTAAATTAGCTTCTTTAAACCGCCAAAGAAGAGTTTGGGTCAAAGTAGGATTCTTTTAGCCACATCAAATAGATAAGGATGCCTACGTTTTTGACTTTAAAATGATAAGGGAAAGCCAAGTGGCTTGTCTCTCTATCAAGTTGAGAGAGCGCGATAGAAACCCAATACTTTTACTAGGAAGATCATCAAGAGGGAATTTAAGTTCGAGCTGTCAACATATTCAGTTGAACTCTTATTCACTCAAAAGTTTTAGCCAATGGGTTATAAACTAACTATGATATATTAACTGCTTCATATTACATCAATTCTTTGATGTGGGATTTCTCTGATACAACTCACACGTGCATCTAACATGTTCTCCATATAAGGTCTACGCAAAAGGCATTTTGAATATTATTCTCTCTCCTTTGTATTTGTGTGCTCTTACTCCAAAGTTATCAAAAGTAACTATTCCTTTTGGTTCCAATACTTGGTATCAAAGATGGTAATGGCATCCACTAGTTTCATATTCAATTACAACTTCCAAAGTTGAATGGAAGAAATTTCAATAACTGGCCCATCCATATGAATGTTCTTTTCAAATTGCAAGATTTGTTGAATTAGGTGGAGAATGACTACACCGAAGTGGTGGCCGATGATGAAGCATTTGATGCTTTGAAAAAGGAGGAAAAAGATTTGTTGGTGGAGTTCTGAAAGAACGATCAAAATGCATTGTATGCAATCTTTCAAGCTGTGGAAGAACCAATATTTGAAAAATTATCGAGTGAGAAGATCGCGAAAGTGGCGTGGGATATTTTGCAAAAAATCACTTCAACAAGAAAGGTACATGTTGATGATTTTACCAAAAAAACATGGGTATATTTCTTAAAAGAAAAATGCGAAGCTTTTGGTAAATTTAAAGAATTTAAAGTCTATGTTGAGAAACATAGTGGCTTTAATTTAAAGACGTTGAGATCGGAAAGAAGTGGCGAATGTACTTCAAATGAATTTGACAAATACTGTAAAATTCATGGAGTGCAATGTTGGTTGACCACTAGCTGTACTGCTCCGTAAAATGGTATAGCAGAATGAAAAAAAAGGATAATTTTTGAAATAGCAAGAAGTATGCTAAAGACCAAAGATTTACAAAAGAAGTTTTGGGCAGAAGCCATTGCTTGTG
Source organism: Syzygium syzygioides (assembly GCA_031216285.1). Lineage (NCBI taxonomy): Eukaryota > Viridiplantae > Streptophyta > Magnoliopsida > Myrtales > Myrtaceae > Syzygium > Syzygium syzygioides. The sequence goes on along the minus strand of CM062244.1, from coordinate 12,036,125 downwards.
CTGTAATTGGGCTAAATAGGATTCCAATAATGAGTGTTCTTGGAAGAACCCTAGAAGAGGCTTGGAGCAGCAACAAGCCAATTGTTTCGTTCTTGCGAATATTTGGGCGCGTGACATATCCCCATATACCAAAAGAACCGGGGAAAAAGTTGGATGACAAAAGCTAGAAGTGCACTTTCATCAGCTATAATGATGTGACTAATGGTTATAAGTTGTATAATCCAATCATGGAGAAGGTAATTATTAATAGGGATGTCCAATTTTTTGAAGATGAACCCTGAGACTGGAACCAAAAGATTGACCAAAAAAGTATCCCTATTGACGATGATCCATTAGTGGGAGAGACAAAAAAATCTTCCATTGAAGATCGATCATTTTTGCTTGGTAGTTCATTTTCTTCACCAACGGTAGTTTTAGATCCGCTAATTCATTGGTTGTAGCGACTGCAGCAGATATGAGTAAAATTTAAGATTTTTGTGGTCGCAAGAGATGATGATGGTGATAGTGAAGGAATCACCAATGAAACTATTGTAAATTTTTGTTTCTTTGTAGAATGTGACCCCATATCTTATAATGATGCATATGTAGATAAGAAGTCGATCCAAGCAACATATGAAGAAATCCACTCCATTGAAAAGAATGACACATAGGTGCTAACTTCTTTACCACTTGGTAAGAAATCCATTGGTGTCAAGTGGGTGTACAAGATGAAGTATAAACCTGACAATTAGATGTACCATCACAAAAATAGGTTGGTTGTAAAAGCAAAAGGTAGTTATTGATTATTTTGAAGTAATTGTACCAATGGTTCGAATGGATATCATTTGGATGATCTTAGCACTCCTAGCTCAGAACTGTTGGAAGATCCATCAAATGGATGTGAAATCAACACTTCTCAATGGTTTTCTTGATGATTGTATGTGGAGCAACCACATGGTCATGAAAATCAAGTTTACAAACTAAAAAAAGTATTGTATGAGCTAAAACAGACACCTCGCGCTTGGCACATGAGGATCGACATGTACCTATTTGAGCATGGTTTTCGAAAGTGCCCTTATGAGCATACATTGTATATCAAGTCAAATACTAAAGGTGATATCATAATTATATGCCTTTATGTTGATGACTTAATATTTACAAGAAGTTGTGAAAAGATGTTTATTGAATTCAAGGAGGCCATGACTAGCTAGTTCGTGATGATGGATTTGGGATTGATGCGCTATTTTCTAGGTTTGGAAAAGAAGCAGACAAATGATGGCATATTTCTTTCATAGCAAAAATATGCTAATGATATTTTGAAGTGACTCAAGATAAGATTGCTCAAATCAATTCGGACACCCGTAGCTGAATGGTTGGAACTAAAGAAAGAAGGAATTGGTGAACTAGTAAATCCCACTTATATAAAATGTATTGTTGACAGTTTATATTTTTGGCTGCTACTAGGCTAGATATATATATTGAAGTTGTTTGGACTTCAAGAGGCGGTGATGCATATATATATATATATATATATACACACACGCAAGAGTTTGTTTAGTGAGTCAAGCATAGAGAGTGAGAGAGTTAATTAAGCTTGTAAGGGTGTGGTGTGCTCTCCGTGTAAAGCCTACCCAAAAGACATTTTGAATATTATTCTCTCTTCTTTGTATTTGTTTGCTCTTCCTCCAAAGTTATCAAAAGTCTGTATCCCTTTTGGTTCCAACAGAAAGCGCTAGTTAAATTGCCTTTCGAGCAGGTATCTGGGATCTGGGATTTCGGAGATCGTTTCGAGCATTGTGTAAGTTCTTTTAACCCCACAAGCGTTTGTTGACCAGAGCATTCTGATGGATAGTTCGGAGCTCAGAGCGTGTTCAGATTGCAAATTTTGATTCTGAACAGAAAGCCGCCCAACAAGTAGTTGATCAACTTCATGTGGTCATTGGAGATGTTAGAAGGAAGCGTAGGAATGTCCTTCCACAGCACATATAGTTGGCCAATCTATACAGAAAATGTGAGCAAGATTAGGAGTCGGGGCAGAACGAAGCCTGAGCAGTCTGAATGTCAACTTTTGCTGTCAGTTCTGGCACCAACAGATGCTAGAGGAAATCCACCGGAATCTCGAAATTTTTCAAGGTCTAATTCAGCTCCATGAAGACACCCTCTCCCAAATCCTCTGCTTGGCCATCGAAATACTGTTGGCATAATTGGAGGACCATCTGCGCTATCTACACTAGTTTTCTAGGAGAAGCTTGACTTATGGAGCTCCAAGGGCGGGGAAGAAAGTGTCCCTTTCGTGGTCTGCAGCAACCCAACATTAAACAAAGACCTTTCCCTTTATAGTCCATTCCACTCGCGTGGAAGAAATGTTCGGTCTGAGTTAAATGAAGATGCGGTTGTCGAAAACTTGCGGAGAAAGAGAGCATTTCTTGAGGATGCAGGAGCCGGGTGTGTGGTAATGCCATGTAACTTGTGTCATGTGTGGCACGAGGAGCTATCCAGAGGGTGTGCCTGGCCATTCCTTCACGTGGGCGAATGCATCGCGAGGGAGCTCAAGAGGGCAAATTTGAAGCCACTTGAACCTGGAAGTGATGTACGAGTCGGGCCGCTCGCAACCGACGCTGTTTTGATGAGCAGCGTCTATCGGGAGCAGCTTCAGAGGCAGGTATGTCACATTCGTTACACGCCTCTAGTAAAGAATATGTTGGTAAATGGCTTTAAGTAAAAAATTATCTTTGAACAGCATTCAAGAGGAGTGTCTTAGCGTAAATGTAAATGAAAACCGTCACAGAATGCAAATGATTCTCGAAATAAAAAGCTGTACCAGATCTTTGTCTGCATAATCTTATACGTGATATGATTATGGCAAACAGTCATATCATTAGGCTTATAGTTTCCTTATGGGCACAGCTAATTTTCGCATCAGTCACATATATCTTGTCTTAGTCCTAGGACTCGACACTTATAATTGCATTCTGCTGATCTGGATTCTAGTTCTTGTTGAGGTCTGAAGTTGCAAATGTTCAGGTATATAACTGACAAAGGAAAATGTTCTCTCACTTGGGGATATAATTTTGGCTCTTCCGGGTGATTGAATTTCAACTGATTCTATGGAGATTCAAATGATGAATGTATCACCTACTCTTTTCCTATGCTTAATAAGGGCTTCGAAGTCGTGCTGCCGGACAAAGCAACCGTGGACCACATTTACATTCCCGCAATTGAGGCATTGCACGGAAAGGACATCGAAGGGGTGCGAAAGCTCTTAAAAATAGCAATCCAACTCCTCCTCGTCAGGGCTGCAAACACCGTAGCCCTCACTTCCGACGAAATGCAGGGTGTTCTGCCTTGTGATGATCCGCTTCTGAAGAAGTCTATTGACCCCATGGACGCGTTGGCAAGGTCGGCGATAGAATGGGCCAAATCTAAATGGAACAAACCTTCATAACCAAGGTGGAGCTTAATCTTTTGAGGAAACTTGTCAAGCCCCGTACCCCACGAAGCACAAGCATCCCATCCCTAGGTCGAATTTTGTTGCGACGTTCCAGGACGGGTCGCCGACCCAACGCCCATAGCACTCAGATCAAAGCACACGCGGAAACGACGTATATAAATATTTATATACACTCGTACAATAAATCAAACAACCAAGGATAGCATAATAGTCAAAATCAATGAGACTAGAAATATACACATTACATTTCTAGTAAAATATATACGACATCTGTTTTACACCAGGTATACTTATAAAAGCCAAAATGGGTCAATAACCACTAACATCAAAAGAGGGTACATGGCTCTGAGGTCAAACACCATATCTATCCAAGGCTCCTCCCAAAATGTGTCGGTTCACCTACCATCCTTAATGCTAGGAGGGGTCTGAAAAGAGTGGGTTTATAAGACAATGAGACAAGCTTAGCGAGTAAAAACCCTTAAATCAAAACTAGGCTAACATGCACCTCCTGACAGGAAAAACCAAGCACACACTGCATAACAATTTCAATCAATTGACCTAGGCCCTTGGGCCCAGATCAATATACAACCAACCCTGTAAGTTAGGCATTTTATATAAATCACGGCGCATACGCGACACACTGGTCACACGTACGCCATACGCGTGCTCATCCCTCAAGTGCTTATCGTACATACGAATCACCGACTCACACATTAGTCACATACTCTGGCATACATTTGTCATGCTTACGAATCTCCTCAAATCATGCACTTTGGCACACGTCTCATTTTAGCAATTTATAAACCGACCTGAAGGCCATAGCCCGAAAAGGTCACAACACTCTGCGACCCGCGCCGAAGCGCATTTCCGGCCCAGTGTCTCTAGCTTGCTCCAAAGTGCATGAGGCGTAACACCAATCTCTTTACGGACCAACGCCGTCTTCCGGACAAATCGGGCATCGTCCTGCTTTAAAGTGCATGAGGACGGCACGACCCGAAGGCCTTAAGTGATCACACGGCACATTGCCAATTTTATCTGAGCCCCGCGTAAATGCATCTGGGCATTTAGGGTGATCACACATGCTCATGTCAAGCACGTATACTTGCACAATTTCGTCTCATGCCCATTCTTGGCATACGGAATGCGTGACCATGCAAAATGAGCAATCAATTTCAATCACGAGCACATAACTCAACAAAATCAATACGTGCCCAATTCATACCACACGTGCCCAAATAACATGCTAACAAGTTCAATACATAATTCACATTCTCGGGCACCATAATTCACGCCAATCAATGGCCAATCGCACATAGCATTAATCGGTCACACAACCACGCGGCATGGCATCATTCAATTGATCATCAAGGCACACAATTCAGCCCACAAATCATTTAAACAAGGTATAATCGTGAACATTGCAATTAAACTCCCCAAATTGTCCAATTAATCCTCAACATGGGTAATCATGGCATTAATCCAATTAGGCCTCATCTTAGTCAAATTTAACCAAATTCGGATCTAAGTATGGCAGCCACCAAACAGCCACATTAGGGCATCAATTCGCCTCCAAATTGACGTGTTTAACTCCCAAATACTCCACACAATCATCCAATGATCATCAGTCCATAATCCAACCTAATAACCATCTAATTAATCCTTAAAACCAACCAATCTCATCTAGAGGGCAAAATCAGTCCTAATTAAGGCTTAGGAGTTTATACTCACTTAATCCTATGCTCCGAACTCCGCTAAACCGATGGGGAACGAGCTGCTAATCGCTAGCGGGCGGCGGAATCGGCGACGGCGTCCCGGTGGCGTCTACGGCGGCGGCGCTTAGGCGGCGGTCCGACGGACCTTGGCTGGACTGAACGGCGGCGAAACAGGGGGGTGAGGCTGGTGGTCGCAAGGGGAGAGAGAGGGATGAGGGTGGCGGTCGGACGGCTAGGCGGCGGCCGGTTCGGGTGAGCGGCGATCCGGCGGCTCCTCATGCCGGCGGTTCACGACTTGGGGCTATTTAGCGTGTCCTTGGCTGAACGGAATAGAGAGAGACGAGAGGGAGAGATGGGACTGTGGTCGGCGGTGGTGGGCGGCGACAACCGAACGGTGGCATGGCTGTGAGCGGCGGTGGCTCCGGCGGTTGGTGATCGCCCACGGCGGAAGAAACAGAGAGAGAGATTTCGGGAGAGGGGGAGAGAAGAGAGAATTGGCCGGGTGAGCGAGGGAAATAATGGGGAAGAAACAAATATATTAAATGGTCAAAGAGATTTGACCAACATTTTCAAAATTCCCAAAATGCCTTTAAATACTTGGCCCACATTAATCCCTATCCAATAATTGAGGGGTACTTTGGCAATTTCCATGGCTGAATTATTGGGCTGAAATAATCTTAAATTAATCTCCACAATTAATCCAAAATTTGGAACCCAAAATTAGGCCATAGACAAAATGGTCATTTTTTCGGTACCGAGTCGAAATTTCATTTTTCGCTCGTACCAACCCCAAATGTGTGTGGCTACTCAAAAATGGTGTTGGCCACCCAAAATAGTCACTTATGCCCCCAGAAATCGACGTCGGGATCCAAAGGTGCAAAATCGTAATTTTTTACTTCCGGATCGAAATTCCATTTTTCGACCGTAACTACTCCAAATATGCTTGGCCAACATAATATGACGTCGGATTCGCAAAAATAGTCGCACAAGCCCTCGGAAATCAACACCGAAGTTTGGGTCCAATTTTATGACCAAAACTCGCTCAATTTTCAATTTCAGGGTTTCTCACTAATGGACGGCTGTTTAGGGGTTACGCGCATCAACCTAGGGTTATCCGAGTCATGACGGTTTCGATCATAGAGAGAGAAAGGAATTATTACTAGTTTCAGAGGTCGCGATCGCTCGAGTTAAGTTCAGGACTGGTTGGCCACGTGTACTCTCGATCGTGCGGAATCACCCGCGATCCGATCATACGTCATTGGCCAAACTAAATCCGTCACCCTTCTAGGATTGGCCCACATTGGCCCAAATTATTTCCTCGTTGTTTCTCGAAGTCGGTGTCCGAATCGTGATCGGGTCCTTGATCCACGTACTGTTTCCTAATTAGTCATTCCCTATCGATTAGTATACTGAGAGAGCTCAATTTCGAGCGAGACTTACCAAAATTAAATAAGGAATAATATCAATATTATTGATCTCGGAAATGAGTCGAAATTCGGGATATTACAAAACATGTGAAGCCATAGCCTCTCGGTTATAAAATTTGTGCAATGATAGAGGAGTTTCGCTCTTGCAATATGCAAGCTCAATGTCTTCCACAAAAATGTAAAGCAAAGTTAGCAATTAGACACATAAACTGGACAGATGATCAAGCTTTTGATGTATATTCAATGATAGCTTTAATATATCCATCATTTCCACTAACATAGAGGACAAACATATATTCACCTCTTGGAAACTATATTCTGCAGTAATAGAACGAAAATTCGTACATAACACATTGATAAAACTTTAAAGATAATTTCACAATGTAGCAATCAGTTAAAAGCCGTAATAAAAAATAATCTCGCAGATTGATTGATTGATATTTCGATGAATGGCGACGGCAACAACTTGGCAAAAAAAAATCTCCAGCAAGTGTGAGTCCCTTGAGATGGGAGAACTTTGGCTTGCTCTTAGTATCACATTGTGAGCGTGCCCATTTATGTAATTTAGCAACTATATAGGGTTGAGATGACTCTATGCTGATATATTTGAATTAAATCATTAAGATAATTATTTGTAATGATTTATTCTATGCACTAATTAATATGCAGAACTCTTAGAGCAAAACAAGGCCAAAAATGAACCATTCAATGATTATGACAGCTAGGGGTGTTAGAACCATACCGAAAAACAGAACCGAGATACAGACCGAACCGAATCAAGTCAAAAATTTTGTGCATTTCGGTTCGGTTCGATTTTCGATTCGGATACTAAAAAAAACCATTCTTTTTCTTTCAGCTCGGTTTATTTCGGTTTGGCTCGGATCGAACCGAACTGAAAATACACCATTTGCTTTTTACCCTAAAAGGCTTTTCAGACCGGTGCTACTCTCTCTGGCTCTTCGTCTTCCTCAGCCTTACTTCCCAGATCTTCCGACCCTGTTCCTTCAAGAAGAGCTGGGACACTATCAACCTCATCCTCGTCCTCTTTGCTATCGTCTGCGGGTTCCTCAGCAGATCCAACCATGGCGGAGACGCGGGATCGTCGGGCTCGTACCTAAGGTTGGACTCACGGAAGTTGTTGTCATCATCGAACCCGGCGACGCCATACAAGTGGTACGACAGCTACGATTGTCGGAGCTCCGATCGGGGTGAATATGGGCTCTCCTCGAGTTCGTCTGGGAGGATGAGAAACGACAGCTCGTACCCGGATTTGAGGGACGCTTGATTTACCTTTGTGTCTCTTCTTCCCTTTGCTTCACCAAAGGGATGCGGAGGTGGAGGGGCTGAGGGAGTGGGTTAGGCGAGCTAATGGATGGCCTCGAAATGGAGAGGGCGGCTTTAAGTGACGAAAACTTGCGGCAAGCTGACATTTTTCTCCCCCAACACACTCAGCAGCTCCTTCCTATACACTGAGTCCATCGACACATCCCTCTCATCGACCCAAACCCTGAATCCCCTTAATATCATCCTCACGGCATAACAATCCTCGAATGTCGTCCGAATTGGTGAAATACACCACAATCCTATCCTCCTTGCCCGGCAATCTAAATGAGCAGTCGTGATCGTACTCACAATTGACCGACTTCGCGGGTTTCATCTTGGAAGGGGCATGAGCAACCACTACGGTTTAGGCCTCATCAGCACCCCGAGATGGGGACTTCGCAGATTCGAACAAGCTGCAGAGCCTCTGGACCTTACCTTTGATGGAATCGCCGATGGTCATGAACGATTCAAACGAGCTGTAGATGTAGGGAACCGGCTCACTCGAAAGAGGGCTTACTACCACAGGGCTTTTCTGCGAGCTCCGCGCACATGGTGACCGATTGGTTGAACGGAAGCGATCTCCGCTTCCATTCAGAACGAGAAGTTAAAGTTGCAGAATGAGAAGTTGGTCAGGAAGAAAGAGGAAGGGGAGAGAGTGAACGATCCAGGCGGCGATGAATAAAAAGCAACAAAAAAAAAAGAAGGAACTGAAAACTGATCCAAACCAAATCGAATTAAACCGAACCAAATTGGATGAACCAAATTGATTTTTCGGATCGGTTCCAATTTGGTTCGAGGGGGTTTTGGTTCGGTTCAAGAGGGCACCCTTAACGGTTCGGTTCGGTTCAGTTTTTCAAGAAAACTGAACCAAACCGAACCATTTACACCCCTAATGACAGCCACAAGAAAAGATCATGATGACATGTAATCAAATGCTTGAATAGCTAGAGCTGATGTGAAGAGCAAGAGACTACATATCTTATCCTCTTAGGAATCTCCTCTTCATAAGTAAATCGCTGACTTTTTCTATGCTTTCGTGTCTAATAACTTTCTGACTGGAGATGGATATGGAGGAAGCACTTTGGTACGGGACAACACCCAACTATCATATAACGTTGAATATATTTTTCTGTGGATGAGCCAATTTTTGGCAAAATGATACTATTAGTGCCATAACTTGTATACGGAGATCATTTTGGTGCCATAACTTTTTTTGGATCACTTTGGTGTCAACTTTTTTGAAAAACGATCACTTTCTTGCCGGAAATCCTACGTGGCACTGACATGACTTACCGAAGAGGTCTATGGCTTGCCGGAGAGGTCCAGTCAGCATTAAAACAAAAAATGACGCCGTTTAGTCCGCTGACATGTAATTTTTTAGAAAAATAAAATTTATATTATATTTATTTATATTTAAAAAAAAACATGAAGCATTGCAACAATGGTGAGGGCTCCCTCGCCGCTATTGCTGCCACCCCACCATCGCCGAGAAGGGCCGGCAGTGGTGGGCAAAGTGGTTGGCGAGGTTCATCAGGCCCCGGCCGGAAGCAATCACCTTTGTTGGCGAGGCGAGACCTTGCCATCGTGACCCAGGTGACAGCGAGGTCTCCTCTCGCTTGGCAAAGGCGAGGCCGACCTTGCCCAACAAAGGCGAGGCCGAACTCGCCATCGCCTGGGCCCAGGCGACGGTGAGGTCAGCCTCACCTTTGCTGGGTGAGGCGACCTCGCCCAGCCAGGGGTCGGCGAGGCTTGTCTTCGCCGGTGGCCGGCGAGGTCGGCCTCGTCGCCCTCCCCTCTGGCCAGTCCCCGGTCGCCGGACCGGCGACAGGGAAAAAGTTAGGAAAAAAAAGATTAAAAAGATTAAAAAATTCGAAAAAAGCTACATAATTTTCACGTGTATAAGTCAGACCATTTTTTTTAAATATAAATGCCACATCAGCTTTTTGGCCGCCGAAATTTTGGTCGGAGTCACTAAATTGATCTATTTTTCTCCGATTTAGCATCAAAGTGATCTGAAAAAAAGTTATGGCACCAAGGTGATTTCCGTACACAACTTATGGCACTTCTGGTGTCCTTTTTCCGCCAATTTTTGATTAGTTGTTTGAATAATAATCTACTACACTTGAGTGATGATAATAAAGGCTTTTGCACAATACTAAACAATCAACACTCAGGATAGTATCTTAAACAGAACAAAGTGTGTGATAATGATAAGTTGATCACAGTGAATCAAGACAATCACACTACGATTTATAGTGATTCGGCTTTATATCCAAGTCTACGTCCACTCTCGGTCTAACAACCTTAATAGCGGCTGGATTCCACTAATGATGAATAGAATAAGTTACAATCGGCTAGTGTTGTTTCTTATAATTGATAGATCACACTATTAGGATATACACACTGCTCTTACACTTGTACATTCGACTATTAGTTGTTCTAGTGCTAAACTAAATACAGAGAGCAATACAAAGCAAGATTAACTATAGTTTCTATTTGTGATAATGATTGTAGTGTTCAATATGGCCAACCTCTTCACAATATCACTGCTCCTTATGTACTGGAGTTCTCAAGGTGTCCATTGGAGATCGGCTAGCCGTTGAGAGTCATTGGAGGAGAACTATGATGTAATCGACTATGCTTGTGCAGTCGCTTCCTCTGCGAGTTTTAGGTTTCCTTAAGTAGGCCTGCTGTAACATCCTCAATTTTAGTCTTTGGAAAATGGCTACAGTTTAAGTTTGGTGGTTTTCCAATCGGAACCAAATTTTTTACTCTTGTTCTAGAAAACCTAATTCGGATCCTTTGTACCCCTTCGTTTTATTATTTTTGTGGAGACTTTTGTGATTCGAATTTTCAAATACTTCATTCTTAAAAGTTTCTCTAAACATCTTGAAGTTTTACATATTTTAATTTCAGAATTTTTGGACTTGATATGAGTAGTACGACAGCCTCATTTCTCGGACCATGTAAAACTATCAAGAATGGGTATTTCGATGACGTTCACCCTTTATTTATTTTCTACAAGCTTTTTTGGGACTATTTTGGAAAATTTTTCTTCACAAATGTTGTTGAGAACTTCCTTTTCTATAACATATATAAATTTGGGAATTTTTAAAGATGATTTGGATTCTGGACAGCGCTTACTTTGAGAAACAAAAATTCTGTTTCAACGAACTGTTTTTAGTCTGTATTTGAGCTACTAAAATTGGTGTTTATATAGAGATTCAGATTCATGTTCCTCATAAACAATGTTTGTTAAGGCCTTGTCTATGACATATTCAAATTTGAGAATTTTTGAAGTTCATTTGCTATGTTTTCAAGTCTGATTTCGTGAACAGTGCAAAACTGTCCGGTTTTGTCAGATTTCAAATATTCATCAATTTTTATATGAGAACGTTGGAATTTTGACTTGATGTCTTCTGGTGATTTAAAGTACATGTTCTAAGCTTTCAAATGAGACATGTTATGCTTTGATTAAAGCTCGGCCCAAGGGGAAATCGAGAGAGAGAAAAGAGAGAAGCAAGCTTGGAATTGGATGATTATGGAGAAGTCAAAACTTGTAGCCCAAGTTTGGAAATGAATGGCTAAGAATGAAACTTGTTCAAGAAGCCTAATTAATGACCTTAGACTTTGGAGGCCTCTTCATGATGACATGCCATTAATGAAGATAAGCTGAGTTGTCCCTTTCATTTAATGCCTTGGACACCAATTATTGCTAGAACCAAGAGGAGAGTCAGCCAAGGAAAATGGTAGCCGAGAGAGAGCCCGCTCAAGAGATTAGCTGAGAGAGAGAGAGAGAGAGAGAGAGAGAGAGAGAGAGAGAGAGAGAGAGAGAGAGAGAGAGAGAGAGAGAGAGAGAGAGATCTAGAAGCCAATTGTGGTTAGATTTTTCTAGGTCACTCTCATCATGACAAGCCTTAATAGAAATTGGACTTTGAGGCCCCCATCATCATGAAGATCATTAATTAGCTTGGACTTTGAGGCACCATCATCATGACTAATATTAATGGTCTTGAGTGAGGAGCAAGTTTGGAGTCTTATAAATAGGGAGAAAGAGAGGGAGAGTTCTCACTCCACTCTCTCCTCATTCTCACGCCACCACCATCTTGGTTCTTGCTTTTTTGCTTCTTGGTTCACGCCAAAAAGAAAGAGTGGGAGAGGAATAATCACCCGAGATTTGCCAAGATCCGTTTTCTCATGTTTTGGCCCGAGAAGCCTCATGCCCTAGAAGTCTCGAACTGACTTGTGTTTCTCCTCATTTCCACTCAAGAGCACACAGTTTGGCCTTTGTGTGCCTCGTATTAGTTGACCAAGCAAGGAGAAAGCCCGAAGATCACCCGAGCTCGCCCGTCTCTAACTCGTTCTTTAGTTTTGTTAGTCATTGAGTAAGTAAACTTTCTAATATCAGGAAAGGAAGTTATGATACGTTGTGACACGATTTGCTTAGACCGTTTCTCGGTCATTTGGTTAGTTATAGTTGGTTCATTTCTCGATTTAATCATGTTTCGTGTTTGACGTTTGTTTTGGAGATAAAACCAAGACTTGAATGGCAAGGTATGCATGTTATAGCCATGTTTGATGTTTTCTTGTATGAACTTTGCTATTGATCTGCCATAAATGCGGGTGAGGTAAGGGCCGACTTGTGCTAACGGTGATCCCCTCGTTCTTGCTTGATATTAGAAGGTTTACTTGTTGAATCTCCTCGACTCATCTCCCGTTGTTTCCTTTTCAGGTTCGAAGAATAGCGTCTCCCCTGACCCGATTTGGCAACCTCGTGGAAATGAGAGCCGAGGTGCTCACCGAGATAAATGCCCGAGAAGGCCGAGCCTACCGTCGGATCACGATGTATGTAATGGTTGATGAGGATTTAACGGACTTGGTGCCTCACTTGTACGTAGCATAGCATGGCTACACTGACGGAGAATGGGTTGGACCCCTACGTGGATTCAATGGACCTTTTGACGGTGTAGGCGGGCCGGCTCCGGGGCATGCCACGGGTGGGGTGTAGATCGGCTATGCGGACGAGAAAAGGGGAGGAGATGTGGATGGAGTTATAAGCGAGAAGACAAAGTAGAGGGGATAGGATCACCCAAGCTGAGTTTTGCTATTCATATTGCGTGTGAAATATGTATTGTTTGCCATGGCATGAAGGGCTTGTTAAAATATGTTTGCATACACTATAAACTTAAGATTTGCTCATGATGCTTCTTGTCTTAATTCCGCTGTTGTTCTGAATGTGATTGTCTCGATATTATGCTTCCATTTGTGTGTAAAGAAAGATAATAATGAATGGGACGTCATATTAATAACCCAAAGGTGGGGGCGTTACACTTGCTGAACTATCATCACACCTACTGCGTCACTATCACTATCATACGCACACTATCACTGGTGCTGATTGCTAGTGACCTGGCTGACTATGTTCAATAATGATACCAACTGAGTGACACGAGATGTTGAGATCAATGATTCTCCAATTCTTATCAATACTAAAGACTATCAAGAACACAAAAAAAGACTATCATGAACATTCCTGGATCATTGATCTTTGCTGGATCATTGATCTTATCAAGAACATTCCTTACCAAAAAAAAAGACTATCAAGAACACTATCATGACTGGTCCATAAACTCAGACTATTAGTTTCTCATCTTTGCTAATAAGCTGGATCATTGATAATGTATAACTAATTTCACTATCTGCATTAGTCATGGTAACTGTTAGAACTCAGAGATAGTTTGGTAATCATCAAAATATCATAAGGATGTTTTCCAACGAAAATTTCCTCAGAAACGCCTATATACCAAGATAAGAACATGCGAAAGAGATAGAATTGTGTAATTTATATATTTTTTTTTATTATGATGAAAAATATATGACCTATTTATAGGCTTTATGAGATGACTATCTAAAGTAACAAGATATTATAATATCAATTATAATCAATTAGGGTTAAGCATAATCAAGGGAGATATATGCACAATCTTGAGAGATATAATGAATCAAGAGAAATATCTTAATTATCTCTAACATCTCCCTACACTTAAACTCAATGTGACGTACAAAAGATGTCAATTAGAGTTTGAAGAAAAGAGTAAAAAATGTTGGGTGGATGTGCTTTAGTGAAGACATTAGATCAACCATTAGCAAAAAGCCAGTCTAGTAGGCTACCCAACAACAAGTTGATGTGGCTGCTGTACGTTGTCATGGCTACATGTGGGCTACACGACAACAAGCTAATGCCACTACTGTGTATAGTCATAGCTGCCTTGTAATCTACGCGACAAGAGGTTGCCATGGTTGCTGTGCAAGCAATACGAAACGTGACTACTGAACGAGACGAACAATGTGGGGATCCACATTTAGAGCGATATTAGTAGTTATTGAAAAAGAGAATGACACCACATACAAGCTCAAAATTTCCTCAGATTGCCTAACTCTGATACCAAAATAGGAATATATGCGGATGTGAGAAATGTGTAATTTTTGTATTTTTCTGTGTATTATGATGAAGAGTACATAAGTCGGGCTTTATGAGATGGCTATATAATATAACGAGATATTATTATATCGGTTATAATTAATCAGGACATGCACAATTAAGGAAGATATAAACAATTTTTATAGATATGAAGAATTAAGGGAAATATCCTAATTATCTTTAACAGTGTGCATAGTAATTGCAAGTTATATATGATATGTGTTCACTCACATTTCATGCATATTGTTCATTGATAATACGTGTTTTTAGGTCATTAGCTAAAACGTCATTTCGAATATGTAAGAGAATGACTTCAATATCTTTCGATAGTTCATTGAATTCTTATTATAAGAGTGTACTAAGATTATAAAACACAAACACCATCGCTGCGGGATATATTTTTCCTTTTACATGTTAGAAGCGTCGGATTTACCACTTGGTCATTATATGTGCGCGTATAGAGGTATATTACATTGCTTGGGATATTCAAATACATTGCTTTGTCGTTGGGTAAAATAGAAATGGTGCGGCTAAGGAGATCATTTAAATGCAACACATGATTTTGCATTATAATGCTATATATGTGGCAGTAGAGCGGCAAGTTATACGATCGAAAAAAATTGACAAGAGAGCTTGTATTATTCCGTGTTATTGGAGAAACGGTAAGAAAGGTAAGTGGCTATTATAGTATTATTCAACCGAGCTGATATAGAGAAATGCTAGAGCACAGAGAAGCTCGACTTGTGGTAGACTTCACCGGTACAAGAATGCCGGTGACAAGACCGATAAGGCCGCAAGAGACGATAACTCCCCCTGATGACAACATAGAGACCGATGATGACTCGCCAGATAGAGCTGCTCTTAGAGTTAACCAGAAAAGATTTGAGATCACGACAAATAGAGGATGATGGTGCTACTCTTAAAGATGACTGGTTGTGGTTGCTCTTGAGGATGAAGATCGGTGGACAAAAAGGACTTGGAATGACTAACAATGGTGGTCTAAGTGTTAGGGTAGGAAAGATGATGGCAATGACGAGGTTTTTCTTGATGACTCGGATACCATGTAAATATTTTAGATCTTTAAAAGAGAGGCAGAAAAAATCAATAGAAATTACATCTTTTTTTTTTATAAATAACTCGACCTTTTAATGTGTTACAATAAAGGGGTATTTCCATGCAAGCAATATTTATAGAAAATAAAGTGATTCAATCTAACAAGGAAATTAACTATCTTAATCTAATCAAGAAACTAACTATCCCAATTAATAATGAAATATAAAATAATATATAAAATATATATAATATCTCCAACATGGTTCTACGATATCCATAAACATATTTCAACACATTTTTAGTAATATACATCTTTATTATTATTTATGTGTTTTATCAATTGGGGGAGTAGTCCAAGGCTCTTTGAGCACCCAACTAAACCCTATTGACTATGATAATCCCTCAATCCCACATACACTAAGGCTGTGTTTGGTCGATTGTATAAAAGTCAGGATAGGATATGTTTTATCCTATTCCGTGTTTGCTGGTGGTCCAGGATAGGATAAAGTCGGATATAAACCGGATATAGCCCGGATAAAAAAATCCTGGGGGGAGGGGTATGATAGACTCGGATAGGATTTTTAATGCATATTTTTCCAGAAATCCTACGCTCCACTTACCGTTATCTTCATCCCCACACCTTGTGCGCTTTCACCAAAAAATTTTCTTGGCTTTTTTTCCTTTACTAACTCCTCCGGACCCATGAATAGCAAAAAAATAAAATGAAAACTATCTTATCCGACTTTAAATCCGTAGTCCACCAAACAGTGGACAGGATATGAAGAAATCCTAGGATTTCTTGTCCTATCCCATCCAGTCCTATTTTGTTTAGAAATCCAAACGACCAAACGCAGTCTAAGTAATTATGGGAGAGACACAAGTATGTGCTCTAGCAGTAATTTTATAATAAACTTGGGCATTAAATTGAACTTTTGTGTAAAAGATGGTGGACATCTTTCAAACTCAAATTAAGGTCTATATTTGAGAGAGAGAGAGAGAGAGAGAGAGAGAGAGAGAGAGAGAGAGAGAGAGAGAGAGAGAGAGAGAGAGAGAGAAGCAAAGCTTGCATTGCGTCTGGTGAAGCCAGTGATTCGCGATGAGAAAGAAGACACAAAATAAAGAAAATATTAGACATTGTGACTTGGGATTTAATTTTTTGTATATAATTTTAGATCATACCTTAGGTAGTTTGAAATATTGTCTTAGATTTTCCTTCTTTTAGTTATATCGTTTCGTAGCTTGATTATGACTTCTTTAGAGTTTCTTAGATAGTCTACATATTGGTTCTATTTCCATTTTAAAAATGGGTTATTTATTCTGGTGAATTAAAAATGAAAAACTTTTTCATGTTACGCTTCATGCATGCACGTGTCTCTGTGTGTTGCGAGCGTTTGCTCTTGTATGCAAACTGCGATTCGCATCATCACCCGTTTCCACTTCGCCTTTTAACACATTTTCCCTTCATCTTGGTGTGCTAATTTTGCTTCATAAACTCGAAAATTAGAACTAATTGGCAACTAATCCGAACTCATCTCAGATCGGGTTCCAATGAAAAAAAAAGGGGCGTGCCTCCACATACTTTTATACTTCCTGTTGTCCGCAACATCATTCGATATAGATCAGTATTTTTTTTTTTTGATAAGGTGATGAATCTTTGGCAATGGTGCAAAAGATGCCATGTAAATTTGCCTAGCAAAACTCATCAGGCTTATTGGCTAAAGGAGATGCAACAACGCACAACATGTGAAGTTAATAAGCTTTGAGCATTTTGTATTGCTGTGATTTGCTACGAGACACGAATGGCTGCAAAAAATAAAAGCTGAGGTTTGACTCGACTCACACTTTGCATCTATATGCATACATCCATGCAAACCCTAAAGCAAAGAGAGCATCAGGTTCTTATCTGCATCATCGTCTCTCAGCTCATTTCTCTTTAGGATTTGATGCCTAAAGGTATTATAAAATTATTGCCGCAAAGGCAAGCCCCTCCCCTTTGAACTTTGAAGTGAACTAACCATAGAAATTCTGTGGATCTTTTTAATTTTTTATGGGTCCTTTCCTTTTCGTAATTTTCCAGTTTATTGTATTGGCCAACTGTAAAGGTCTAATGGGGGTGGTCCAACTATATCAAGATTTTGTGTTGTATCTACATTTATTATCTTTTTTCTCTTCCTTGGCTCACCAACTTTGGTCTCTATAGTTATGCATTCAGTGACCCATTTGAGAACAATTCCCTTGGACCACCTATTTCAATGGCCTCTTGACCTGTAGATGTTCCCCGCATCCACACAATGTGTGTTAGTGCGGACGCGCATATGTTGTGTCAGAGAGAGAGATTCTGAAAATGCATGCATTATGTAAATGAAGCTAACAAAACCCTTGTGGGAGTAGATAACATTCATTTGTGCCAAAAAGGGACAGTAAATGACGACTAACACAAAGATACATTTATTTGTTTTCTTTCCTGGGAAAATTAAAGCCAAAATGTGGCATTTTGTGGAGAAATCAAAGGGGGTTGAAGTTTTTCTCCCCTTAAATTGCAGCACCTGAAAAGGAAAGATAATCTGCATTATTGACCGACATTTAAAGGGCAAGTATACCTTATAATCTATAGTGAATTGATAGCAAAAAAGAGAAAAGAGGAACATAAGATGATAGATTCGATTAGCCTTACCTTAATCCCTTGGTGTCTTGCATTTGTAGCATTCTGTCCTGCTGGCATAGTTGTGCACTCCACATCCATATCTGTGAAACCCAAATCACATTTCTTTAGATAATAGTAACTATAGAAAGGAATAAAACTTGGATATTAAATGGACGAAGATCAGTAGAAGTAACATCACATTGTTGGGTAATAGAAAATTCTTCCTTCTAATAAATTTCTAAGGGAAGGATAGAACTAAATTCCAAAAATATTTTGCTTTGGCTCATGAGCTACGGATGAAAATGAACTTAATTAACGCAACAGCGCTAGAGAGCGTTGGACTCACCTATTGCAAATCCAGTCGCCGGTTTTCCACCCTGGAGGAACGCCTGTCTCTGGTCTGTATCCTCCGCCACAACTGCCGACAAAATCATTCTTGGGCGCACCACACCTATAACAATTCGATCGGCTTGCGTAGTTGTGAGATCCACAGTTCATTGCATTGCAATACCAGTCTCCGGCCAAGACTTCTGTTCGGTTGTACATGAGGTATGTTGAGACATCGGGACCTCCGAACTTGGGATAACCGCATCGTTGGCATGCCTCCCGCTTCTTGAAGTTCTGGTGCTGGCAAGCGCCACACAGCCAGTCTCCTCCGGACCAGCTCATTCTCTGTCTTCATTGCGAAATAGGAAACAAATTCAACTTCAGCAACTTGATTTTATGAGCTACAATAGAAACTAAGAAGATAATGATGAAATGAACATTAATGTTTTTGGAGTTTTTTTGTCCTATTAATAAAAGCTAGGAATTAAGTGACTCAGACTATCTCCAATTTTATAAAATATGTTTATTGCTGATGAGAAAACATGCTGAAACTGCATTTTCTTGCAGACTAGCCTCTTTATTTTCTAGATAAGGTCATATTCCTGATCATCCTGATGTTCTTGTCTTCTATTCTATATGGATAACTACTGTTTATTTCCAAACGCACAACAGTTGTTTCCTAACTTGGAAGCTAAAGCTAGTATATGATGAGTTGTTTGTAATATACTTCTAAGGCCTAGAAATGACTCCGAAACTCAAACTTGAAACAATGTGGAACAAAAGTAATTGCAGGATAGTGAAGCTAACCTTGATGGAAATTGCAGAGTCTTGGAGCGCGGAACAACCAAAGAACAGAAAAATACTGCTTATGTTGTGCTGTGTCTGAGTATAAGTGATAGACAAATATGGTTGGTGGTTTTGAAGTCTGGGTTTGAGGACCCTATATATACACTTTTGCGATTGGCCTCAGGTGGGCCCCCCTGTATTTCTTTTTGGCCTTCCTTTTTTCAATGTCTGGATTTCTTCTATGGTTCCCTAAAGATGATAGGATTCCAAAAGTAGCAAAAAAAAAAAAAAAAACTTCTGCAGCAGATAGATAAAACCTTCTCTTGACTCCTAATGTTCCTTTCATTGTTCTTGGGGAAGGTTGGTTTCATCTCTAAGCTAAGTTCATACATGATGCATAAAAAAATTCTTATCCCAACTGAAGTTCCATCCATGCCCTTTCTTTTTACATGATACCCTCATGCATTAGGCAAAGAGTATGATCCTATAGAACATTGCACTTTACATACACCCTCTGTTAAAAATTGGACAATTGCATTCGCTCTTGACAAGACGCATCAAAGAAAATCCACCCTAGAGGCGATTGATGGTGTTGGTCGATGAAGGCATGACATTGACACCTGTGCCAAGGCTCATGCCATAGGGTTAGTAGATAAAGAGATATGCAAGGTTTTGTTCAATATGATCAATCATGAGGTCATTTGACAGGTGGCAAAATATAATTGGAACATAAATGGGCCAAAGCAGAATTGGGTGGTCCCAACTCTTTGGCCACGCATAAAATCAAGCTATTAGAGTGCATGTCATCTTACTTGTCATGTCACAATAAGTTTGAGAGAGCAAAACTTCGAAAGAAAATATCTCATCACTCAGGCATCTTTTACGGGAGATCTTGTTTTCTATTTTGCATAATTTTTCAAGAGGAACCTCTTGAGAGCATCGAGTGAAGACATTATTCCCTGCTTCCGTTATCCAGTTTCCAGCAAGGTGTTATGAGGGGACGATGTTATTTACCCAAGTTGGGCGGACAAAGAATATTAATTTGTTACTTTTCCCCTTCTTTTTTGCCTTTCGTTTCTGTTTTTTGCTTCTATTTATCTCTCATCGACATTAACATTGGGCCCAAGGTGTCGAAAGGGCAAAGATGGATGTTCACATGCTTAGGTCTTACACAGAAATTCTTCCCATGTAACTTCATCATCATGAACGAGGGTGAATTCCATTCTCAAAGTTTTTCAGATCATGGCAAGTTACCCCCAACATTTCAATTTTTACGATTTGCCCCCTACCTTTTTGAAATTGGTGACCATGTTTCCGCTAGCGTTGACTCCAGCCGATTTTTTATCACACATTTTACCAAGAGACTACATGTAATTAGCTATGAAAGGCAAATTGAGGAAATGTCTTCCGTATAATGTAGGGACTACTCAAAATTATATTTCAAAACTATTTGTCAATGCACATTTGGTGTCAAGTTCTCATCAGAACTTTAGTCAAATGCTCTCACATATAGTATATTTCTGAGTAATTCTTCTACGTTTTTATATGTACACACGTATATGACAAATTTATCCTCGTTAATCATTTGTTTGTCATGCGGTCAAAGCCCCAAGAAATATTAGGTCAGAGTCAATGCCAGGGTACACCTGGCAACCGATTTCTAAAATTTAGGGGGCGAATTGCAAAATTGAAACGTCTGGGTGCAGTCTACAAAAACCCTAGAAACTCAAGGGGCAACTTGTAATTTGCCCTCATCAACAGCAACACATCAACTTGATGTGCAGATATACCTTCCCTGAGTGAGTTCTTGAGGGGGGCGTGTCTTCATTTTTGTGGTGGGTCAGGTTGAAAAAGTTTGAACAGGTGAAATTTCACACAACTTTGGGGAGGGAGGGGGGAATAAATTCCTCATAATGCACATCCATTGCCAAGTTCTTTTCGTCCGTCTTTCAATAGCTTTTTCAGCAATAATTCAAATTCCATTCTCAGATTCATATCCAGGATAGGCAATATCTCCCTCTCTTTTTTAACTTGCCGTCATTGCAAACATTTGCATCTGCATATATGTGAGCATATTTATGATTATGAATATAATAAACTGCGATTATTAGGATTGGTGATGTGGACTGTCTTGGTCTCTGAAAGGCTGACAAGTGTAAAAATCTTTGGGGGAAGTGGAGAGGTGTCACACCTTAAAATTCCCTAGGGGCCCACCATCTTGTGCCACGTGTAGAAACAAGATTACGAGTGTCTTTTCATGCAGAGAAAAATCAAACAAAAGTCGAGGGTTTGACCGGCAAATCCAAAGTCCAATCTTTTCTTATTCTTTTCGAAAAACAAAAGAAAAAGAAAAACTGTAAGAAGCGATTTTTTATGCTGAAAGAGAATGCGGCGAACTGACGCGGAGCATATGGCACTCATTGAAGCTAGCGCCCAATCTGACTTTTGGAGTAACCATTGTTAGACCAATTTTGATATAATGTGAAGTAAAAGTTGAATTGACGCAAGTGATTATAGTTTATTATTAGCTAAGGGTGATAATCCTCTGATCAACTTGACCTGGCAAGATGCTAATTATGGGCTTGCAATGCTGCATGACAAATTATCCACTGTGCGTCGAAACATGAATGGTTTTGGTAAGTGGCAATTGACAACCCAATGAATGCTGTATACTAAGATTACGAAAATCGCTCATAAAGATAGACTAGATTAGATGAGTGAGGAGCGATCTCCTGTTTATATCGAGGTTATTATAAGGTGCCCCGATAAATTTCAAACCGTTATGCCGGGGTGTATCATGAAGTCATGTACGGTAACTAGGGAACCATTAAATATAGTTACATAAAATAAAAGCAAAGTTAGTATATGTCATTTAGTGTTTGGCATGCATTGAATATGTTGACCAAATCGACAGGATCCTCTTATTTTGGTGGGAGAAGATTATAGGATATTCTCCTAATTTGGTGTTATTTCCTTGTTCAATTGTTACTTTGCATATTCCCTGTAATTCTGGAAACAATTATGAACCTCTATCAATAAAAAGGCAGTTCCTTTCTCAAAGAATTCGTAACAAAACTTTGAGAGAGGATTTCCAAGGACATAGGCTTACTTAGCCGAACCTCGTTAAATTGCGTTTGCATTCTTTGTCTATAAATTTATCAGAATATGACTCATCACCTCCTTGTGAGAGTTGGATGACAAGTTGTAATTTTCTACTTTGATGGTGTCTGTGCAATGTTTTAATATAGATTTAATTAGGGTCCACGATTGCTGACGTGGCGAATTCAATCAAAGTCCACACAAGCGCATGGAAAGAGAAGATGCTAGGTGTTTTGACTAGGGTTTGATAAGGTGGAATCTCATTGATCATTTTCATATTTTCCAGCCAAACATAGTGAATATTCCTTGTATAAAACCTCAGACACAAGCCTACCTTTATTCTCTACATGTGTGACTGTTCGCAAAAGAGATACAAGCTCTCCCACATCTCTCCTCAATTATACACCAAGAATCCACATCTCAAAAAACTTGAGGAAAATGGCCACTGCTTTTGAATATTCCTCCTTTTACCCTTCGCGATTGTGAGAAATTTCATTTGAGCACCCGCCTAGGAACCTCAAATCATTCGCGATTTTTGCAGGCTTGATGTCTCAACAGGGATTGAAGGCGCCAGAAACCTTAAGTGTTGAGCGTGAGAACTTTTGTGACAAGAGCAATTCACGTTCTTATGAGTCCAGCGATTTGATTATTCCGAAAGCTTTTGGTTTCCATTGGCAGCTGAGCTTTCATTTGGTGGCATATTCCCCCGGACATAGTTTCTTCTTTTCCTATGTGTATTTCTCTCATTAATGTGGTATACCCTCTTCACCTTGAAAGCAATAGAGGAATTAATTCTAAGTTCCATGCATCTGGCCAACTTCTTGTCCGTGGTTGAACTAAAATGTCAACCAATCAGCCAAAGCCCAAAAAGAAAAAAAAGGAGAGAGAGAAAGAGAGAGAGAGAGAGAGAGAGAGAGAGAGAGAGAGAGAGAGAGAGAGAGAGAGAGAGAGTAAGTTGGCCAACATAGTTGCTTTTAGTTTGTAATTTTTAATGTTAAAAGCCAAACACAGGGCAACTTTGTGAGCTCTCTGGATGGTGGGTTTAGATATACCACCACAAGTTCGGAATTTTAGGAGCTCTTTCCACAATGGATGTTAGAAAACAGAGCCTTTCCTTCTTCAAGATTTTTTATTCAAAAGAGTTTTGATCAACCGAGGATTGGCAAACAACAAATATTTCATAGGAAACCACAGAAACGTTATGGAGTTCTTTTGATCGAACTCCTAAAAAGAGTACCGACTTGTTACATAGCATTAATGTATCGTTCAGCACGTGTGTCAAGCTTACAACTGGGAAAATGTCATCATTCTCTTACGAACAACCACACTCGATATCACCATCCCAAGTCATCGCTCTACTTAGACTCGGTAGCACCTGCATGGCACATGCTATGCAGTGAACAACAAAACGATTTGTACTCTGATTATCACCTGGCCAAGGTCTCTTAGAAGGAGCACTTCATTAAGTTCTGTCATTTGGAGGAGTGTCTCGGTTCTGGAACTTACAGAATTTTCGATATTTTATGTTGTTAAAGAGTTTCCTTATTCTTTTCGCAGTTGCTACCTTCTTCTATCGACACAGATGCATGACGATGCAATCCTTAAAAAGGACCTCGTAGTCGTGTCACTTCATTGGAGAGCGAATAATTAGTCTTTTGTGTGCGTGCGTGGGTGCTTGCTTACCTCATGCAGCATGAGTCACACTTGTGGTAGACACACTCACATTACATACAGTACAAAAACCAACATATATTATCCGTACGTCTACTAAAATATACAGATGGTCATACATACTCAAATATCACGAATATACACTGAAATGAGTAAGTTCAAATGTGTAGTTCATTACTTTTAATTTTCTCTCTTGGTTTTGATGACGAGGAACGAGGACGAAGCCTAGACTTTTTATCAGTGGGCTCAGTTAAATGGAGAAAAATTATCTTTAAATTGATGTGATTTTGTACCATAAGTGATAACATAACCTATATACACTACCGAGTAATGAGGAACATACTCATTTTTTTTGCATACCACATTCCATTATTTTCAGAGTGGTGTAGCGTGCGCTAAAATTTCACTTTGATATTGAGCGCTAGATTCTGTGCGTTAGGGCCCTTTGGATTTTTATCAAAAATTCAGAAAATGAACACAAAAGAAAAAACAAGCACGTTCATCAGTTGATTTTACATATTAATGTCATATTAGTATCGTTTACTGAACACTCGCATACAATGTTGGACATGAAGTTGGATTCAGCAAAAAAATACTGGTGCGATATTCAAGATTGAGAAACTTATGCCTCACGAAGCTATTTCGGAGGATTCTGTATTTGGAGGAAGCTACATGAATTCTTGAAGGAGATTGAGAAGGGAAAGTGTGCTGCTGTCCAAAATGTACTAAACCAATTGTATGGTGGCCAATCAGGTCTTAAACCTTGCAATTGTATCAATTTAGTCCTAAACATTTTGACGAATTATCAATATAATCCTAAACTTTTTAATGGTATCAATTTAGTTTGAAGATTTGCCAATATAGATCTTTTGGAGATTTGTCAATTTAGTCCCAAAATCTATTTGGATATTTGGCATGAAGGACTGCATCAGCAAATCATCAAAAGGTTTATGATTAAATTAGCCTCCATACAATAATTTTAGGACTTTTTAAACAATTTTCCCCTATTTACGTTGGTGGCTAATGCATATAATTAGTTAAATTTTTTTTATTATGAATTGTTGCCGAATCTTGGCGTTTCTCACCCCTTTCCTCCGCCTTTTATCTGATTTCCTTCCCTTTTTTGTTACCCCATTTTTTCTCCCCTTTCTATGATTCTCAATCATGTTTTGCCGCCCGCTTCCGTCCTGCATCAGTTTGCTCCTTCTTACCATCCTATTTTCCTACCCTTTCTACGATTCCAAACCTATCTCCTCCAACCATCCCTATACACTTTTCGCTCTGCATGGAAAATGATACTGTCCAGTCATGGGGCCCGAGATTTCGGCTAAGATTAGAATGTTCGATCTCAATTATGACCATAACTAATCAGCCTTTAGTCCTCAGCCTGTGATCTTTCAACTCGACATAGCAAAAACATAGTACTAGGAATCCGGTTCTCCACGAGCAGAATTGGCTTCAAACCTTCCCCAGTTATGATAAAATTCATCGGTGTTTCGTATGGGAGGATAAAAAAAGAACCCCAAAAAAGAATAAAAAGAACAGAAAAGAAATCGAGTTGGGTCCTGCCAGATTTTCGTGACCAATGGAGTAAGGTCTGGAGAAACATTATTTTACTGGTCCTCTACCATATTGCACGAGATAGGACCTCCGTTGGATATGTATTCAAGGTCACGAAGAAGAGAGGAATAATAGGAAATTGACCCATAATTAATAAAACAACACATCAATGGTTGCTTTTGTAACATTCCAACATGTGGATTGAAATTTAAACGTGCGAGGGAAGCCGCCAGAATGAATCTTACACTTGATTTGTTCATGGGAATATAGTTTTGGGTTGAGGGAGTCGCGCTCTATGAAAAAGAAAAGTTATGTTGTGACACCTTTGTTCCTATTGAAATTGATTTGTTTTCCATTGCTTTCACTATTAATATTGTTCTTAGCGTGCGGTTACGTCTACATCCTGAGTCTCCCATGTAAAGCGGGTTTACACTCTAGTAAAATTATGTGAAATAAGGGTGCTTAGTATAAAATTTAAGACCGTTTTTAAAGGACATTTCTTTTTGGACAAACAATCGAATAGATGGGAGTATTATGAATATAGGAAATGAAGTCATGAATAAGAGTCAGATGAAATTTTAGACATTATAGCAAAGATGTACTGAGATGGTGATTAGTATAAGGGAAGAAAATAAAAAAAAACATGTCTTACCTTTTACCCCATGATCCCTTACATGCCTCTAGATCAGCGGTGACGGTAGCCTGTCGCTTCTAGATCAATTATGGCAGAGTTACCGCTAGGCCTGCTGCTACCTCGACGAGTCTAGACAACTCCAGTCACCGCTGCTCACCTCGGCAGCTTCCAGCAGCCCTATCATTCCCAGATTTCTCTTGTTGCCGTGTATGGTTCTTGCTTTGCAGGTTTTTCCCAACGTCAAGTAGCAACGCTGCAACATCCCTGTGACATCTGGAATTTTCTATATTCAGTAATAATATTTAGGATGATTTTTCAAGACCGTAGTCACACGGAGTGCAATGCTTTAAGATTAAAGCGATATACGTCGAAATGTACGATGATTCCGTAGAGTGACAGGAATTGATTTGCCACCATATTAGTTGCAGAAAGGGACCGATGCTCTGAATTACATATTTGATGATTTTTCATTTTTAAATTTACTCATTTAAGATTTTCCTAGTGTTCGATATCTTTCAATGATAATTTTAGTTGGTTCAAAATATTTTTCTAATTCACTGATGTTTCGAACGGACATTGATTTCTTTATTTACATACTAATGTCTAGATATCTTGGTGACTTAACAAAATTTATACTTTGGAAACCATGTACTGGAGCCCATTTGTCACTCTTTAATTTGTGCCACCTCTCTTCTTTCTCCACCAATTATTTTAATACACATGTCCTTAGTGACATTGAACTTAGCTTAGCCTTGGTATGATGCATTACATCACCTATTTATAGCCAGTTAATGCTCTTGATGACTCAATTATTTTACTTGGCTAAGAAGCTCTCTCACAAAAAATTTCCAATTAGCTACTCTTATTAGGCCACTCATATCTTTGAATTGAAACACCAGTCCTCTCTTTACACATAATGATTTTAATTGAAAGTTATTATTACTTTTAACCTTGGTCTTCTAGGTCCATTCCCCTTGGCTGAATATTTGAATAGAACCATTTGATCATGCCACTTGCAACTTTCTAACTTGACTGCATCTCTTGCACTTTCACCCAGCATTTTTTTTAACTTCAAGTAACCATCTTTTTAACCTTGGCTAATTATTTCTCTCTCTTAATAACTTTTGAGTATTCTTCTAAGTTCATTTGCCTTGGCTATATAATCATATCTTTTTTAGGTCTTCAAGCTTCAAAGTGGGAGTTCCTACCTCACTAACTTTCAATATTCAACTTTCTTCATCTACTTTCGTTTTCAAATCTTGCAAGAAAAAGTGAAGGTCACACCCACGTGTTATTAGAGCTTCTATCTCAATCTTTTAGGTGTTAACGAGGTAATTTTTTTTTATTTCTCTACCTTTTTATCAATGGGTTTTGTTGTTTTAAAGACAAGAATTGTTAATTATTTGTTTTGTTTATTTTACTTGAAGGTAACTAAAGCTTTGAGTTGCTCAAGTCTTTATTTAAGGTAAATGAAAACTCTAGGGGCTAAATTAGATTGCTATACTTAGTACTTTTGACTTGGTTGGTTGATGTTTGATAATTTAGTGAATTTGATGTTAAGTGTGAGTAAGCCTTAATGATGGTGTGTTGAGATATTGTGATGATTTGGGTCACGCCTCGAACCCTACAGCGCACGAGCATCCCTGCTATGATCGATTCGAGTGCGATGTTCTAGGACGCGTCGCTGGCCCAACGCCCAACACAGAGGTTTAAAGCACATACGGAAGTAAATAAAATCACCCATATAAAGATAAACACATAACCAAGGATAGCCAAAGAAACCAACAACAACGATTGCAGAATAAACACTTGCACTAATACTGAAAATCGTATACAATATCCATATACAATCCGATCATTAAAAATCAAAAATGGGTCAAGGCCACTACTGACAAAAAGGGGGTAAGTGGCTCGGGGGTCAGTCTACTGCTAATGGTGGGGTGCTGGTCAAAAAGATACTGGCCCTACCAAATTGAGACAAATGCTAACTCCTACGATGCCCAGTTTGGGTCGGAATCATAAGACTCCGAGGATGAAGAACTGTCAGGCATCTCCTCCTCGGACCCTAATGAGTCCGTCTCAGATTCGGCCTCTGCGGCCTCCTCCTCCGGGATCATATCCTCAAGCTTGGCCTCCAGTACAGGGTCCTTCTCGATCGGTTCGGGCTCATCATCGTCCAGCTCCATGTCCACCGGGTCGATCTCATTCATCTCGTACTCTACCGGTACCCCGTCGGAGCTCGCACTCTCCTCGGCTGAAGAGCCAGGGTCAGTCACCTCGCCATCAGGGCATCGAGGGTACCGGGTGCCCAACCCAGTAAACGGGACATCAAAAGTCCGGAGATGACTATACTCTCCGAAATCGTCCCTAAAACACCACGCCACGTACTCGTGGGTCTAATAATATGACTCTTCCACGTCTACCCAAACTTGAGTATAATATCTAATATAGCACTCCCCGTTCCCTACGAGGTGTATCGTCTGCGTCCGCTCTATGTGATGCGGAATCCTAAAACGCACTGGTACTATAGGCATCTCAAGTCTGGGGGTCTGAAAATGTGGTTTTAAACAACGATGAGAATAATCTCAGTGAGTAATTCCGTAAACCTAAACTAGGTTAACGTGCACCTCCTGACGAGTACTAAATAACGCATAATTCAAGACATAAGTTGACTCAGGCTCTCGGGCCTAAATCTAAATTTTTACTTTGCCCGGCAGGTTAGACATTCTATATATATAATCACAACTGTACCATAGCAAATTAGATTGCGGCACATATACACATATCACTCAGTCCCGACGTATGTAATGCACATGCTCATGTGCGCACTCATGTTCATGCCTCATCAATGCATTAACGCACACTTGCCTACTAGCATTCAGCCATTTATCAATTTCTCCTTCGACCCACGTTAAACCCATCAGGTCAAACACTTCAAGATCGATCTCTGGCCCGCGTAATATACATCAGGCTCATGACACATTACCCGCGTAAAACGCCTCAGGTTATTCATCTTCCGGTAAACCGGGCATCGTCTCGTGTAACACATCTCAGGACGGGTTCACTACCCCGCGCAAAACGCATCAGGGTTTATTGTGATCACACATTCATAGGCATCAATTTTTATCTGAACCCCGCGTAATACGCATCAGGGCATTTTAGGTGATCACAATGCACATGTCACTCGGGCACACTTGTAAATTGCACATGCCGTGCCAATGCTCGTGACACACACCCATTACTACAATGATCACACTTGTGCACTCACACATTTCACAATGAGCATTAATATCACCACACCACTTGTTCAATTTACCATGTAATATGCTCATTCCACATTTTACTATGCCCAACCAACATACTACACAACCGTGAGGACAAATCAAATATTCTAACAGGGTACGAAATTCAGACGTATAAGTCACACAATTAGCTCAACCTAAATCCACGCAATCGAGGCCCGCCAAGCTACTTCGTTCTTAGTCACACTAGGCATGTCACGACATTACCAAATTACTCCCAATCAAGGACAATTTAGTCACTAATTCGGTCTATTCAACAATTCCACCAATAACTCCATTAAACCTCAAATCATCGCGCCTCGCCCAATACGATCCCATCATGAATAGCCCCTAGTCCGCTAATTCTAGGCCATTAATTATCCTCAAAATGCTCCATTAAACTCCCCAAAATACCATTCTAATCAGCCACCATAAGGCCAAATAGGACGCGCACTATAATCCACATTTCAAACCCGAACTTTCCCGAACTTGGGCCGTTCCTATCCAAATCTGTCTAGCCAATGTACAGCATCTCTCGGGCCACTAAACCTCCATTAATTCATCATACTAATCCACTGAATCAACCACAATAATAGCCCCTAATTACCTCCACAATTTAACCCCCAAATTACCCTAATTAACCCTTAAAACCCATCTAAAAATGCAATTTAGCTTAATTAGGGTTTAGAGTTAAACTCACTGGATGTCCTAAGCTTGAAATGAAGCTGAACACGCGACAAGTGAGGCTGGTAGCGGCGGGGCAACGGCGGCGACCTCCCGGTGGTGTGCGCGACGGCGACTCGAGGGCAGTGAACCTAGGCGGAGGGGCTGTTGGTCGCGGCGGACGGGAGAAAGAGAGATAGAGAAAAGTGGGACGGCTGGGCAAGGTGGTGGTGGCAGCGAATAGGCTCCAGCAGTGGCGGAGCTCCTCCAGCGAGATTGGCCTTCCGCAGCCAAACAAGAAGAAGATGAGAGGGAGAGAGTGATGCATGGGAGGGGGGCTGCTAGCTGAGGTGAGAGGGACGGCGGCTCACAGCGGCGGCACCGGAGGCGGCGACGACGCTCCGGTGAAGGTGCACGGAGCTGAGGAAGAAGGGGGGGCAAACCGGCGGCGACAGAGCAGCACGACGACTGTTGGGACGACGGCAGTGACGTCCAGGTGTTGAGGCGGTGCTGAGGAGCTGGTTGGATGGCGGCCGGGACTCACCGGAAGCGACGGCAAGCGGCGACGAGCTGAGCTCGTTCGTTCGGGAAGGGAGGAAGGCGGCATCGGGCGGAGTTGCTGAGCGGCGCGATGGCGCGGGGACGGCGCGAGGAGGGAGGCGACGTCGGCGGCTGGTAGGGCGACGTTGGGAGGAGGCGTGAGGGCGGTCGAACTGTAGACGGTGGGCAGGGCAGAAACGAAGCAGAACCAGTCGGGCTGGGGGAGGAAGAAGGAAGAGAAGAGAGAATAGAGAGAGAAAAGAAAGAAAGAAAAGAAAAGAAGAAAGGAAGAGAGAGAGAGCAGACGGGAGTTGGTCTATAGGGCAAGGGCAAACGTGCGCGGTTAGAGGGGGGAAAGAGAGAGAGAGGAAGAGAGAAAGAGAGAGAGAGAAAGAAAAAGAGAGGAAATAATTATTCAATCAAATAATTATTGCGATCCGACGGCCCAAATTCAAAATCGAAAACGATCTACTGGTCCAAAATAAACCTCGAATATAATAAGGGACAAAGGCAAAATTAATTATATCAAACTATAACGATGGAGGTCTATTAATCCAAATTCGTACCCGATCGAAATTTCACTTTTCCACTATTCCTGACAATCTCGATGTTGGCCATGATAATCTCGACACCGTCCAATTTATTTGGTCCCGAAACTCCGAAAATTTGACACCAAAGTTTGGGCTCTAATTAACAGTCAAATTCGATCGAGTGCGATTATAGTGAAATCTCTAATTTAAAAATAATAACTAAGAGTGATCAATTCCTGGGCGAGATTTTACTATAAGCACACTAACAAATTACGCGTTTTATAAATCTCAAAAATGGGCCGAAATTCGGAATGTCGCAATTTGACTTGTTTTGATAAGTTCTTACATACCTAAATAGTGTTTGATTATTTTTGTGAGGTGTGGTAGCATGTGGAATGCAAAAATGTGAAAGTGACGAAACTTGACTTGAAAATGTTATTTTTGTAAATTTTGACACATTTGCCGTTGGTACTCACCACTTATGCTCACCACTAATATCCACTTACGGAGTATAAACACTTACCGCTCATATCCACTTGCTAAGTATAATCACTTGCCAAGTATATCCGCATGCTGAGTATAACCACATATCATAATCTACCTACTAAGTATAACCACACATCGCATATATCCACTTGCTGAGTATTACTATTGCCTGCTTATATCCACTTGCCGAGTATAATTACTTGCTAAGTATGTCCATTCACTGCTTATATCCAATTGTTCATTATGAAGATTTATAGTTTCTGACGCGGTTGCTTGACCAATCCCTTTTATTACATTGATGATGGTATGATGAGAAGAAAAGAAGGTTATGTATGTTGTGGTGCACGTAATTATTTATTTATCATTTTTTACATGCGTAATGAAAAGATGTAAGCATGTCATTATTTTACCGCATATTTGATTATGTTTTTTGGTCGAATCATATTGTGATTATTGGGGTAGGATAATTGTATTTCGAGTATGATTTGTATGAAAAGATGTGTACCAAAAGTTGACATTAATAATGAGTGTTGAATTCGTCATTGAAGCAAGGGAGATCACGTGATACTAATGTTGTTATGTGCATGCTACTATGTGACTAAATTTGAAAAGTAATATGTTATATAATTCTGTCGCCCATATATTAGTGGTAATGGTGCCTTGTGCGTCCAGATGCTCTGTGTGTATTCCCGATGCCTTAGAAGTCGAGATTACCCATAAGTTGAGATGCTCAGTGAGTGTTTAGGATGCCTCGGAGTTGAGATACCTTGTGTGTCGGGATGTTCCGAGAGTGTTCGGAAGAAGAAATAATGAATATGATGCATGTTCATGTGTCTGCATATATTCACACGTTGTCTAATTAATGGTAGATATGCATCATACTATGTTATCCCATCCGTTTACTTTGGAATGAATAATTTTATGCAATGTTGTCATTGGGTTCTGTTGATATATCCTAATAACAAAGATAATACATTTACTCATGAACTCACAATACATAGTTATTTTGTATTACTTTGAACTCACATTGTTTTACACCAGGTTGAGTGGTAAGGTGATCTCATATCTTAGACTTAGAGATTTCATTTACTGAGCTTCAACTTACCCTTTAATTTTTTAGATTTGTAGTATAGATCCACCTCCTACGCCATGTTTTGGAGTACCCTTATATATAGAATGAGAATATTAGGATATACTTGTACTCGGAATCGAGATGGTGTATGTTAAATGTAGTTCCACGATTTGGGTTGATGTATGATTACTTGAGCTTCTCCCCCATCGTTTCATGGCGTGGTATGTTGATGTAGGTGGTGAGATGCTTTGATTTTTTAGAGGGTTAGATAGTCCCCCTGGACATAATAAGGGACGAGATGAGATGATGACAAATGCCATCAACCCATGAGCCAGTATTATAATGTATGGCTTGCTTTTGGGTTAGTATGGGTGTAGTAGTGCTAGTTAACCAAACTCTTTTCTCAGGAGTTATGTAATGTATTATATTTTTTTGATTGCTATGTGCAAATGGTAACTAATAGTGTTAATATAAAGAAGCAAAGGTATATTAATTAAACTCGTGCAAATTATTGTATGGAATGGCATGAAAATTTTGTTGTGCTTTCGCATGCTATTACTAATTAAAAGATATAATTAGAAAGGACACGTGTCAAGTGTGATGCTTTGGGGCATCACAATCCTCGCCAATTCTGGATTAGCACTGCACCAGTCGAGCATCTTTGACACTACTAGACCCGCCATTGCTATCCTTAAAGCCCGATGTCTTTGTGAGCATCCTGGTGTCTCTAACCATCCCAATGAGCTCCACAACATCC
Source organism: Syzygium syzygioides (assembly GCA_031216285.1). Classification (NCBI taxonomy): domain Eukaryota; kingdom Viridiplantae; phylum Streptophyta; class Magnoliopsida; order Myrtales; family Myrtaceae; genus Syzygium; species Syzygium syzygioides. Next base: position 12,002,649 of record CM062244.1, on the reverse strand, counting down.
CGGTGTCTTTGTGAGCATCCCTACAAGTCCATAGCCTTGCCTGTCACCAAGCCTCCTCCCTGTCGGTCTCATTTGAGTCAATAAATAATTTAGGTAATTTCCTAAAATGATTTGAATATTTGATTGCCTAAATTAGAATTATTTGATTCTAACTTGATTTTGTACGAAGCTTTGGGCATTTCCCGAATGAGCACTTCCCTCATTTTGAGTCGTTACATATATATGTCTAATAATTTCAAATTTGATCTTTGAGACAAAAGATTGGACCCTCAATTAAATTGTTTCCTTATGCAGGCATGGTGATATTTAACGCAATCAATCATGTAGGATTTAGATATTACTTGTTATTAATTTGGGAAACATCCATAAAACAAAAATATATAAAAAAAATGCATTGCTCTTAAGTTTCCTAATTTAGATTATAGCTTAATATAAATAATTTCCTAGTTTAAATTAGGTCATCATGTAAATTAGGTTGTTTCCTTTTTTAACTAAGCCAAAAAAAATAATAAAAATATTGCATGCATATCTCATATAGAATAAATCAGTCAATATATATGTCACATATTATAACATATTTAGAAATCATGTCTAAGTCATACATCGCATCACTAGGTAATCATTCTTGAATTACGTCACTTAGGTCATGTTTAGGTGTCCTAAAGTTTGGTCTTTTATTTATTAAAAGAAAACTTAAGAAAAATAATCAACCTCTCACGTAGTTTAAATAATAGAATTAGTTTATAATTGATCCTATTCATGTCATTAGAATTGCATATAGGTTGCGTTCAATTTAATATAACATACTTTGCATGTCATGTTAGATATTCTTTTGCCCGTCATTAGAATTAGATTACAAATAAATTGTATTCAAATAATCCATGTCACATGTCATTAGTTTGATAGTTCATGAATGATAAGTTATAACTCATATAGTTATAAAATTTAAATTTAGCCATGTTTGTTTTAAAAAGAAGAATTAAAAAATTGTTAGAGTAGGAGTCATGTTAATAATTAGTTCATGCATCATGTTATTCACATTGTCAGTATGTTTATGGGAACCCCGTTTTGATGAGACTTTGATTTGGCATACTTAACCCATCGAGGTTTTATATTTTATTGCACCTTATTATTTGTATTTATGGCATGGTTACGTACCCACATGATCATTCATCGCATGCTAGTGATTTAGCATTAAAATTGACCAATACCTATTAATTTTTTTTTGAATAAAGAGAAAAGATATCAAAAATGCTTTAGATTATCTAGCGTAATCAAATCCCTATATCCATGAAATTTCTAGTTCGTGGAAGAAAAATGTTCGCCCATATTTTGATTGGGTTATAATCAACCCATAATAGATTAGTGACGTCTCTTAAATGAATTTAATTGCATGTTTAATTGATTAAATTAAAACCCTAAAAGTTGCGATTGGTATGGATTTGGGAGAGTCCACGCTAAGTATTTGTTTAATTCATTAGCTTTTCATTGGTGGTTCACCTTTGGGAAGATCACAACAGCTTGGTGGCTCTACTAGGGAATTGAGTTAAAACTTGTGGTGGACTTAGGCCTTGAGCTTCTCTTTTCAAAAACATTTCTTTTGGCAGTGTGGCAACAATGTACGCCAACATTAGGTGGTCAATGGTCATGTAGATTAGAGTTATAAGGGATAGAGTGTTTGATAATCCTTGTTTTGCAGAGTGTGTTGAAAATGATTTTTTTAATTTGATATTGAAGTAGTGATTACATCATAAATTGCCTTGCATGTTTTTAAAGTTTTAGTACTACACTTCTGCACACACACCCATCATAACCTTCTTGCAAGTGAACCACTATGGGAAGGCTAATTGGTTACTTAATATAGTACTTAGTACGGACTCTCTCAGGCCTTCCCAATTGTAACTTGTTACTCAATTCGACATGTAATTACTTTTACCTTTTGGAGTTGTCACTAGTCGGTTATGGATTGATTATACATTCAAGTAAAATGTGGGAGCGCATGTTACTTATGTGAATCAGAGATTTAATGGATTCGGGTACTTAGATATGCTATATTAACCTAATGCCAATTCGGTATCTTTTTTTCATTATTTAAAAAATGTTTGCCACTAACATGCGAGGGAGATCATGCAGGTGCACTATCATAAATAGACAGCAGAGAATTTTTAAAGAACTCGAATGTGCTAAGCAAGCAAAGCTAAGCAAATTACTATCCATCATCATAAGGTTTCTAAAAACTTATTAATTAGGAAGGTATGCAGAGATAATGCACAAATGGTGTCCATGATTGTGCATGAGTTGATAACAAACTAATATGCAATCTATTCTAATTTTTTTTATTATTGTTCTATTAACATGCAGGACTTAGGAAAGTGCACGATTTTCTTTTTTATGGATATGGTGATCAATCTTTGTTAATGGTGCAAAAGATGCCATGCAAATTTTTCTAGCAAAAATCATCTGGCTTATTGGCCAAAGAAGGTGCCACCACACGTAGCATACGAAGTTAATAAGCTTTGGACATTTTTATTGCTGCGATGTGCTAAGAGACGTGAATGACTGCAAGAGATAAAAGCTGAGGTTTGACTCGGCTCGCACTTTGAACTTCTGTGGTGTGCATTGGGCATTGGATCTATTTACATACATCCATGCAAACCCCAAAGCAAAGAGAACATCAGGTTCTGATCTGCATCGTCCTCTCTCAGCTCATTTCTCTGTAGAATTTGATGCCTAAAGGTATTATAAAATTATTACTGCAAAGGCAAGTCCTTTCAATAACTTTCCAGTTCCTTGTGTTGGCTTACTCCAAAGGTCTAATGGGGTGGTCCAACTATATCAAGATTTTGCGTTGTATTTGCATTTGTTACTTTCTTTTTCCTCTTTGGCTCACCAACTTTGCTCTCTATAGTTATGCATTCTATGATCCATCTGAGAACGATTCCCTTGGACCACCCATTTCAATGGCCTCTTGACTTACAGATGTTCCCCTCATCCACACAATGTGTGTTAGTGCGGGTGCGCATATGTTGTGTCAGAGAGAGATTCTGAAAATGCATGCCTTATGTAAATGAAGCTAAGAAAAACCCTCGAGGGAGTAGACAGCATTGATTTGTGCCAAGGGGACATTAAATGACGACTAACACAACGATACATTTATTTGTTATCTTTCCGCAGAAAATTAAAGCCAAAATGTGGCATTTTGTGGAGAAGTCAAAGGGGGTTCTTGAAGCTTTTCTCCCCTTAAGTTGCACCACCTGAAAAGGAAAGATAATCTGCATTATTGAACAACATAAAAAGTGCAAGTCTACTTTATAATCTATAGCTAATTGATAGCAACAGAAGAAAAGGTGAACATAAGATGATAGATTCGGTTGGCCTTACCATAGTACCTTGGTGTCTTGCATTTGAAGCATTCTGTCCTGCTGGCATAGTTGTGCACTCCGCATCCATATCTGTGAAACCCAAATCACATTTCTTTAGATAGTATTAACTGTAAAAATGAATAAAACTTGGATATTAAGTGGAAGAAGATCAGTAGAAGTTACATGACATTGTTGGGTAATAGAAAATTCATGTCCTTCTAATAAATTTCTTAAGGAAGGATGGAATTAAATTCCTAAAATAATTTGCTACGGCTTATGAGCTACAGATGAGAATGAACTTAATTAAAGCAACTGCACTAGAGAGCGTCGGACCCACCTATCGCAAATCCAGTCACCGGCTTTCCACCCCGGAGGAACGCCTGTCTCTGGTCTGTATCCTCCACTACAACTGCCGACGTAATCACTCTTGAGCGCACCACACCTGTAACAATTCGATCGGCTCGCATAGTTGTGAGCTCCACAGCTCATTGCATTGCAATGCCAGTCTCCGGCCAAGACTTCTGTTCGATTGCACATCAGGTACGTCGAGACGTCGGGGCCTCCGAACTTGGGATAACTACATCGTTGGCATGCCTCCCGCTTCTTGAAGTTCTGGTGCTGGCAAGCACCGCACAACCAGTCTCCTCCGGACCAGCTCATTCTCTGTCTTCATTGCGAAATAGGAAACAAATTCAGCTTCGGCAACTTGATTTTATGAGCTACAATCGAAACTACTAAGATATTGATGAAATGAACATTAATATTTGTGGAGTTTTTTTGTCCTTTTCTATCAGTAAAGGCTAGGAATTAAGTGACTCAGTCTATCTCCAATATTATTAAATATGTATATTGCTGATAAGAAAACATGGTGAAACTGCATTTTGTTCCAGACTAGTGTCTTTGTTTTCTAGATAAGGTCATATTGTTGATCATCCTGATGTTCTTGTCTTCTATTCTATATGGGTAACTACTGTTTATTTCCAAACCCACAACGGCTGTTACCTAACATGGAAGCTAAAGCTATTATATGATGAGTTATTTGTAATATATTTCTAAGCCCTAGAAATGACTCCAAAACTCAAACTTGAAACAATGTCGAAGAAAAGTAATAACAGTATAGTGGAGCTAACCTTGATGGAAATTGCAGAGTTTTGGAGCTAGAAACCAACAAAGAACAGCAATATACTGCTTATGTTCTGCTGTGTCTGAGTACAAGAGAGAGCCAAATGCGGTTGGTGGTTTTGAAGTTTGGGTTTGGGGACCCTATATATACACTTTGTGATTGGCCTCGTGTGGGTTCCCTGTGTTTCTTTTTGGCCTTTTTTTTCCAATGTCTGATTTCTTCTCAGATGATTCCCAAAGATGATAGATTTTCAAAAGTAGCAAAAAATAAAAAAAAAAATTCTGAAACGTCTAGATAAAACGTTCTCTTAACTCTTAATGTTCCTTTCATTGTTCTTGGGGAAGGTTGGTTTCATCTCTAAGCTGAGTGCAGGCATGCATGCATGACACATTTCTTTTTTTTTTTGGTTTGAAATGTAAGTATCATTTATAAGATGACGTATAGGAGCTTAGAGGCATTTCCCGGCATTACAAAGATAAGTAAGAACGAGAAAATGGAGTGAGGGAGTCTACATATAGTAGCCAGTATTACATTTGTCTGGGAAGGTCTAGAATTTTTATAATTCAAAGCTCACCTTCCGACAAGTTTATGAACTTTAGCCACAATGATGGAGACATCATTTGACTTGTTTTGGAAACGTCTGTGATTACGTTCCATCCAAATGCAATATATAGTTGCTAAGAAAGATACCTTGAAAGCCTCACCACCTAGTCTTTGCCTTTGATTACCTTGATCATTCATTGAAGTTCATCATTCCATCCTCCTAAAGAACGATGGATTCCATACTGTGCAAGGATAATACGCCATATGCTTCCGGTTCACGTGCATTGAAAGAATAGATTATCTCGATTTTCCAGACCAGCCAAATAGAAATTACAATGTCTTGATACCGCAGGCATCCAACATGATACGATCTCTGCTGTTGGTAGTCCATCTCTACAAACTAGCCTACCGATTAAATTGTGTTTGCTGATCCCGCCTATCCAAATCAGTTGATACCATTCAATAGCCTGCATGACACATTCTTATCCCAAGTGAAATTCCACCCATGTCCTTTCATTGATTCCCTCATGCATTAGGCAGAGTTAGATGATCCTATAGAGCATTGCACTTTACATACACCCTCCATTAAAAATTGGACAAATCACATTCACTCATAACAAGATGCATCAAAGAAAATCCACCCTAGAGGCGATCGATGGAGGCGTGGCGTTGACACATGTGCCGAAGCTCACGCCATAGGACTAGCAAATAAAGAGAGATATGTGAGGTTTTGTTCAATATGATTAATCATAAATTAGTTTGACAGGTGGCAATATATAATTGGAACACAAATGGGGCCAATGCAGAATTGGGTGGTCCCAACTCTCTGCCCATGCATGATATCAAGAGCAAAATTTCGGAAGAAAGTATCTCATTACTCAGGCATCTTTTAAGGGAGATCCTATTTTTTATTTCGAATCATTTTTGAAAGGAATCTCTAGAGAGCATCAAGGGCAAGAAATTATTCCCTCCTCCCATTGTCCAGTTCCAGCAAGGTGTTATGAGGGGACGATGTTATTTACCCAAGTTGGGCGGACAAAGAATATTAATTTCTTACTTTTCCCACCTTTTTTGCCTTTTTTTTCTGTTTTTTTGCTTCTATTTATCTCTCATCGACATTAACATTGGGCCCAAGGTGTGGAACGGAAAAGATAGATGTCCACATGCTTAGGTCATACCCAGAAATTCTTCTCATGTAACTTTTGCATCATCATCAACGAGGGAAAAGTGGAGAGGTGCCTCCTTAAAATTCCGTAGGGGCCCCACCAGATGATGCCACGTGTAGAAACAAGATTATGAGCGTCGTTTCGTGGAGAGAAAAATCAAACACAAGTTGAGGTTTTGAACGGCAAATCCAAAGTCCAATCTTTCCTTATTCTTTTCGAGTGCGGCGAACTGACGCGGAGAATGCGGCGCTCCTTTGAAGCTAGCAGCCAATCTTTCTTTTGGAGCAACCATCATTAGACCAGTTTTGATATATTGTCAATTAAAAGTTGAAAAATTGACGCAAGTGATTATAATTTATTATTTGGTAAGAGTGATGATCCTCACATCAACTTGACCTGGCGAGTTGGTAATTATGGGCTTGGAATGGTGCATGGCAAATTATCCACTGTGCGTCCAAACATGAAAGGTTTAGGCAAGTGGCGGCTGACAACCCAACGGGTGTTGTGTCCTAAGATTACCAAGATCCACCGTAAAGATAGAATAAGTTAGATAAGTGAAGATCGATATTATGTCTACATCGATGTTATTATAACATTTCCGGGAGATTCTAAAAACTTTCTCACTACTTTCAAATGTGATGTCGACCACACTCGTGCTGGACCCATAATTATGTGAGAGGATGGTATATGTGCGATCATTGTTGCCGAATCTTGGCATTTCTTACCCTTTCCTCGGCCTGTTATCTGATTTCGTTACCTTTTTCGTTAGCCCATTTTTCTCCCCTTTCTGTGATTCTCAATCATGTTTTGCCGCCCGCTTCCGTCCTGCATCAGTTTGCTCCTTCTTGCTATCCTAATTTCCAAACCTATCTCGACCATCTATCGCTATACACTTTTCGCTCTGCATGGAAAATGATCTTGTCTAGTCACGGAGTCTTAGATTTCGGCTAAGATTAGAATGTTCGATCTCAATTATGTCCATAATTAATCAGCCTTTAGTCCTCAACCAGTGATCTTTCAACTCGACATAGCAAAAACATAGTACTAGGAATCCGGTTCTCCACGAGCAGAATTCGCTTCAAACCTTCCCCAGTTATGATAAAATTCATCGGTGTTTCGTATGGGAGGATAAAAAAAGAACCCCAAAAAAGAATAAAACGAACAGAAAAGAAATCGAGTTGGGTCCTGCCAGATTTTCGTGACCAATGGAGTAAGGTCTGGAGAAACATTATTTTACTGGTCCTCTACCATATTGCACGAGGTAGGACCTCCGTTGGATATGTATTCAAGGTCACGAAGAAGAGAGGAATAATAGGAAATTGACCCATAATTAATAAAACAACACATCAATGGTTGCTTTTGTAACATTCCAACACGTGGCTTGAATTATAGACGCGCTAGGGAAGCAACCAGAATGAATCTTACACTTGATTTGTGCATTGGGAATATAGTTTTGGGTTGAGTGAGTCAAGCGCTCCATGGAAAAATAAATGTTAGGTTGCAAGTCACCACTTGTGACACTTTCATTCCTATTGAAATTGATTTTTTTTTCCATTGCTTTCACTATTGATATTGTTCTTAGCGTGCGGTTACGTCTACATCATGAGTCTCACATGCAAAGCCGGTTTACGCTCTAGTAAGATTATGAGAATTAGTTGTGCTTAATATAAAATTGAAGATGGTTTTAAAAGGACATAATTCTTTTTGGACAAACAATCGAATAGATGGGAGTATTATGAATATAGGAAATGAAGTCGTGAATAAGAGTCAGATGAAATTCTAGACATAGTAGCAAAGATGCACTTACATGCTTCTACTTTACCAAATGCACACTTGTGTTTTACCTTGAAAACCACTTTATACCTTCACATAGATTAAAATTAACTAAAAACCAAACCACCTAAACCTTAAGCATGATGCTAAAATGAACTAGTAAAGAGGAACGATTTGGTCTGGTGCTATTGGACTTAAGTAGGGATTTCCGAGCTTAATTAATTTTTTGGACTATGCTCATAAAATGGAAGGTCAAATTAAGCCCGCAAAATCTACATTATGGCAAAATATTGGCTTGGCGTGTGCTAGATAGGAAATTTAATCGAAATTGGAAGTAATAAGCTTAATATTATTTAATATGGATCACAAGGTGGTAATAAATGGAGGATTCCTAATCTTGAATATACATCAGATTTGCTTTTAATTCAAATTAGGAAATCTCAAATCAAAGAAAACCCTAATCTTGGCTTATATAAGCACATTGTTCTTTCAAAATTAGGGGGTTCTTAATTGAGGATGAACAATAGAATAAAAAGATACACATTTACTACATAGCGAGACACACTCCTAGAGGAACGAGACCTGCTTATTGTTGTCATCGCTACGCGTTTTCCACTGCATCTCGCTGCGACCAGAGTCACTCCTCTGTTGGAGAACCATCTCAAAGTATTTTAATGATCCCAAAACTATCCGTAGTATAATTTTTACTATGATATTTGCATATATTCATGATAATATATTAAAGACAGAAGTGATACCCACAAAGGAAAAAGATCACAAATCTGATCTGCTCATAAATAGCACCAACAAACTTAAATATCAGTAGATGATGATGTTTGTGTCGATGCTGTGGATATCTTGTGATTGGTGATGTTGGTATAGTGACCATTAAAAGATATTCATTTGAGAAATCAAAATATAGCCACTGTCGACTAGAAATACATAGCAAAAGAACCAGAAGTCGTAAAAGAACTTCGAACAAGCTTTCTGTCAGACTTGTCAAAGCCATCGGTGACAGAACAACAACAGCAAAACCTGTTTTAGGATAGTTAGCTAGTGGTCACTGAAAAGAGATTGTATGGGCAATCCCATTTCTGAACAACTGCACCAATGGATTTCTAACAGCTATTTGCTTCTCCGGAACACCTTTAACGGGAAGAATGGAGATGTCTATAAAAGAGAAGATCTTTTAGGCTAGAGTGTTAAACGCACAATATATATAAACCAAAAATTATTCAAAAGTTGAATTCCTAGTTAATATTGCTCCACTCTCTTGAGATCTTCATTGTTATATTCTTGCTGCATTGTGATTGTCACGCCCCGCTCCCTACAGGCGCGCAATCATCCCTCGATGGTCGATCATTGAATGCGACGTCCCAGATACGTCGCCGACCCAACCCAAAATATCAGAGATTTAACACGCACGGAAATAAACAAAAACAACCCAGACAATTAAAAACATGACTAAGGAATAGACATCGAGATTCAATAAATATTCAACATTAAAAGCCTTCAATATTACAAAAAGGGGTCACCCGGCTTCCAAAATCAAACCACAATTTTTCAAACGAGGGCGGTGGCTGGCAAGCCTATCTTCTCTACAAAAAGGTACTCAAAATACATGGTGAGTTGGTCTATCCTTCGATCCCTGTGATCCTCTGGCAGCCTCTCCGAATCGATCACGGTCGTGGATCTGAAAGTGGTTATATAATAACCGTGAGACAGAGTCTCAATAAGCAACAACCTAAACCTAACCTAGGCTAATGCGTACCCAAACCAGTCTAACATGCGAACTACTAATAATACAATCAATCTCACATAGAAGGCTTACCTCGCCTCGATCCACGTGCCAATCCTGCATATTAGTTCAAGCATGATAATGCAAGAATAAATCACCGCCACATCACGATCACTAGCACCCACATTTCCATTCGAAATCAATCAATTCAACCCAGTACCCACACGCACATTGAACCAATCATCCACACGCACCATCAGTCAATTCGATCGTCAACCACATGCTCAACCAGCCAATTCAATCACACGCTCAACCAATCGATCCAGTCACACGCTCAACCAATCGATCCAGTCACACGCTCAACCAACCAATCCAGTCAAACTCAACCAGCCATTTCAATCACACACTCAACCAATCGATCCAGTCACACGCTCAACCAACCAATCCAGTCAAACTCAACCAGCCATTTCAATCACACACTCAACCAATCGATCCAGTCACACGCACAACCAACCAATCCAGTCAAACTCAACCAGCCATTTCAATCACACTCAATTCACATACGTGGTCGAACATCTTTCTCACGACCCGCGCCACTGCGCCTCAGGTCCATTCTCACTGCCCGCGCCACTGCGCCTCAGGCCCAACCTCACAGCCCGCGCCACTGCGCCTCAGGCTCAGCCCTCAGATCAAGCCGGGCTCCGTCCCGCGTAACCACGCCTCAGGACATTTTCCCATTCCAATGACCCGCGTAACCTACGCCTCAGGTCTAGTCATGCCTCATTAGCCACACCCGCGTAACCTACGCCTCAGGTTGGCAGCCCTCCGATCGATCCGGGCTTTCTTTTCATGCACACGCACCACAACACAATTCGCCAGTCAGCACATCGTACAAATCAAACTCGATCATGCTCACCACATTATATTCCGCCAAAGTCACACTGACAGGCCACCACACTCAATTCAACTCAGTTCAATTCACACTTCGCCACCTCAATTCACAAGACCCGACGTACAAGTCGGTCACACACGATTTTCCCCAAAACAAGCATACTGTCTAATCCAATTCAAATTGCATAATTAAATCACAATATCACTAAATTAATGCACGTCCTAGCCGTTCTAACTCGAGACTAGTCAATGAATTACCCAAAAGACTAAGTAGGGTCTAGGAAGTCGCTTACCAAAATTTGGCCCGGGAAAAGTCGGCTCGGGCCAAAAATTGCCCGGGGGAGAAGTTCTGACCGGGCGCGGGCGCGGGCCACACGAGCGCGCTGACCGGCCAAAGTGGGCACAATGGCCGATCGGCGTGCCTAGTGCGCGGGCGCGGCGAACGCGCGGCGTGCCTGGGGCGCTCGGGCGCGCGAATGGGCAATGCGCCTGGGCTACGGGCGCGGGCACGGGCACGGGCACGGGCACGGGCGTCGGGCGCGTGGCTTGTGCGCATGGGCCATGGGCACGGGCACGCGGGCCACGGGCCGGCCACGGCCTAGGCAAGCCCGGGCACGGCTGGGCAAGTGGCCCGAGCTGCTGGCCGGCTAGCTGGTCGGCCGGGCTGGGCTGGCCGGCGGGGGCTGGCCGGCGGCGGCGGCGAGCGGCGGCGGAACAGTGGCGGGGAAGTGGCTGTCCGAGGGGGGGCGAGGGGGAGAGAGAGAGAGGGAGAGAGGGGAGGGCTGAGGGGGCTGAGGGACGGTGGCCGGACGGGCTGGCTGGCCGGTGGACGGGGCGGCGACGGCGCGGGGACCGGCGAGGCGAGCCGGCGAGCGGCGACGGCGACGGGCTGGCTTGGCTCGGGCTCGTCGGGGCTGCTGGCCGGGAGAGGGAGAGAGGCCAGGGGGGAAACTGGCGGCTGCAGGGGGCGGCGGCTGACGGGCGGAGGTGGCTGGGACGACGGCGGGGCGGCTGGGCGGTGCCGGGCGCCGGGCGTCGGGCGCGGCGGCAGCAGCGACGAGCTCGCTGCTCGCACGGGAAGAGGGACTGCGAGGGAGAGAGGGAGAGCAGTCGCGGGGTGGGGGGCCGGCGTCGACGGGCAAGGGCGGTCGGCGGGGTGGCTGGCGACGGCGGCGCAGCGGCGCGGCGGCGACGCGGCGGGCTCGGGCAGCGACGAGCTCGGGCGAAGCAGAATGAAGGCGAAGCAGATCCGGCCGAAGGAGAGTGAAGAAGGAGAGGAAGAGAGGAGAGAGGAAGAGAGGAGAGAGAGGGGAGGGTGTCAGGGGGGAAAATGGGGCATGCAGAGGGAACGGGAGGGGACGTGAGGCAGAGGGTGGCGTGCACGGCATTCCCGGGGAGAAAGAGAGAGAGAGAGAGAGAGAGAGAGAAAGGAAAAAGGAAGAGAGAGAGGGGAGGAAACGTGCGCAAGGGAGTGGGTCGGCAGAGAGAGAGAGGAGAGAGAAAAGAGGGAAAAGAGTTTAAATTTAATTTCTATCGCGATCCAACGGACACGGTCCCGACTAAAACAAATCGACCTATCAGTCCCGATTCAACTTCGGAAAAGGCCTAATAATCCACAATAAATTTCCACAATATTCTAGGGCACACGACCAAAATATAACAACCCAAACCACACTACGAGGGAGGTCTATCAGTCCAAATTCGCACCCGGTTCAAAAATTCACTTTTCCACTATTCCTGAAAATCTCGATGCTGGCCACAAAAATATTGACACCGTCCAATTTATTTCGTCCCAGAACTTCCAAAAATCGACTGCCAAGTTCAGGGTATAAATAACGATCAAATTCGATCGAGTGCGATTCTAGCGGAATTTCTATTTTTAAAAGCAAGAACCCGAGAGTGATCAGTTCTCGGGCGAAATTCCATTATAAGCGCACTGACGAATTACGCGTTTTATAAACCCCAAAAATGGGCCAAAATCCGGACTGTCACAATTCTTCCCCCCTTACAAAAATGTCGTCCTCGAAATTTACAATTCAACCCAACTATTCAAACAATGGGGGTACTGGTGTCGCCTTAACTTCTTACTTTCCAACATCGCACCTTGGCTGTTTCAATTGACTACTAAACCAACTTGGGATCCGTTATGCTCCTCTCACCCACTTCATCCCAACAAACCGGCGTTCTGCAAACCCTGCCATATAATGCCTTAAACGGTGCCATTCTAAAACTCTGCTGATTGTTATTGTTACAAGCAAATTCCACCAAGAGCAATCATTCTTTTCAATTTCCCCAAAATCCAGTACACGTGCTTGCGGCATATTTTCCAAAGTCTGAATCGTCCTCTCAGATTGGTCATCCGTCTGCGAATGATAGGCCGTTCTAAACTGTAACCTCGTTCCTAATGCCGTATGAAGACTTTTCCAAAAAGCGGCAGTAAGCTTAGGATCACGGTCCGAGGTGATCATCATTGGTATTCCATGGAGACAGACCATGTGTCGTACATACAAATCGGCATACCTTCTCAAGACAAAAATCCTTTTCGTACTGGTAGAAATTGTGCTGACTTGGTCAACCGATCAATTATCACCCAAATCGAATCATGGCCTCTCTAACTCCTCAGAAATTACATTTCCACTCAAGAATCTCCAATGGCTGCAATAGTCCACTCGACTCGCAATGTTGCGCCTTACTTATTGGCTCGTGAAACACTTAGCCACATATTTGGTCACGTTCACTTTCAATCCATTCCACCAATAGTGCTGACGAAATCCTGATACATTCCCATACTAATCGGTTGAGTACTATAATTGCCACGACGTACATCCGTCAAAATCTATTCTTTTAATTCTGCATCACTGGGTACACATAACCGACCACGGAACTCCAGAATCTTATCCTCGAATACCTAAAAGTTTAATTCCCTTTTTGTGGTATCCATACCCAAATCTTCTAAATCTCCGGGTCCGTCAATTGTAGAGCCTTCATCTTAGCCTGGATTTCCAGTTTAATCCTCAAGTACTTGAAAACCCGATTTCTTCTTCTTCTTCTTCTCTTTTTTTTTTGACATCCATTTCTAGAATCTCTTAGATTTCTAAGTCCATCGATCGTAATGCCTTAATCTTGGCCCGGATTTCCCGTATAATCCTCAATGCGGTGAGCAGGCTCTAAACATTACTTGCTTCACACTTAAATTCCGAATCCCGAATTCTCTCCAACAGGGTCCATTCTTTGACTGTCACATGCGCGATGCTCGATTTCCAACTCCATGCATCCGCTACCTCATTAGCCTTTTCGGGACGATATAAAATATTACAGTCATAGTCCTTAAGGAGTTCCATCCAATGGTGTTGTCTCATGTTAAGCTCTTTTTGGAAAAGCCGATACCTTCAAACTTCGATGATCTGTATAAATTTGCAATTCCTCCCCACACATGTTATACCCCCAAATCTTAAAAGCAATAGTAATTGCAGCTAATTCCAAACCATGAGTCAGATAATTCGGCTTATGCAGTCTCATTTGTCGCGATGCGCATGGCACTACTCTTCCACTTTGTGTCAACGCACATTCAAGTCCTCTTAGTGCTGCATCACTGTAGATTTCATATTCTCCCTGACTTAACCGGACCGTCAACACTGGCGTGATCGTCGAACTCTGTTTCAATCCCGAAGACTCATTTTGTAGTTATCCGCCCATTCAATTTTCATTTCCTTCTTTTGCAAACGTGTCTACAATGCTACTGACGTTAAAAACCCCTTCCACGAGGCGTTTGTAATGACTTGTCAGACCCAAGAACCTCCGAGCCTCGATTACCACTGTCGATCTTAGCCAATTCCTAACAGCTTCAGTCTTTGCTGGATCCACCACAATTCCTTCCCCGAGTATCATATGTCCTAAGAATGCCACTCAATGAAACCAGACTTCGCACTTATAAAACTTAGCGTAGAGTGCGTGTTCTCTTGAGGTCCGTGGAACCCTTTTCCAATGTAACTCACACTCGGCGGAACTCTTTGAATATACCAAGATATCGCCTATGAATCACGATTACAAACTGATCCAGAAATTCCTTAAATACTCGATTCATTAAATCCATAAGGCTGCGGGGGCGTTCATCAGTCCAAACGGCATCACCGTAAACTTATAGTGCCCATACCTTGTCCTAAATGCCGACTTCAGCACGTCCTCCTTCCTGACCCTCAATTGATAATAATCAGTCCTCAAATTGATCTTACAAAATATTGATGCCCCTGGTAGCTTGTCGAACAGATCCTTCACTCTTGGCAATAGGCGTTTATCCTTAATAATCGCCTAATTTATCGGTCTGTAGCCAATACATAACCTAAATGATCCGTCCTCCTTCCTCGCAAATAAAACTGGCGCTCCCCATGGAGACCCACTCAGACGAATAAAACCTTCGTCCAACAACCCTTGCATTTGAACCTTCAATCCTTTCAACTCTGTCAACGACATCCAACAAGGTTGCTCTCTAGATTGGTTCCATCCCAAGGCTAACTCAATTTCAACTTCCACTTCTCGACCAGGTAACAATCCCGACAATTCCCAAGGAAAGATATCGGGGAAATTACACACCTCAGCTATGTCCTCTAGCCTTGATTCCTTAACCAACCGATCAGTCATAAAATAATTATCTGTATACACCTTAAAGACAAGCTTAATCTATCCAATTTCAATCTAACCGTCTCCCAAAACAAATCACCCCGGTTCTTTATAATATCCGAAATTTCCAAGCATAACTCATCCTTTCGAATTCGTCCAAGAAAATCATTAGTGAATCAGAAATCCATAAATTGATTGCGCCTGTTCACCATAAGTGATAACACGCCGTACGTAATCATCCAAGTAATAATTTCAAAATCATCTCCTATTGTACCAGACACCATCACATAGTGCATCTAGATCCTCAAGGCGCATCCTCCGCTTCCTTCCCAATCACAACCTACACCTTTCCTTACGTCCGTAGTCGATTCAGATTAATCTGCGGGACAGCTCCCGTTTGATGACCTACCCACGGTTACTGCGATTGCATCAGTAATCTATAAATCCTTAAATCGATTCTAATTATTCTGCGGGGCAGTTTTCGCTTAACGTCCTACCTGCGGTCGCTGCGATTGCATTAGCGATCTAACCTGTCGGTTCGACAATTTCTCACCTGATGACCTTACTGTCCATATCAACAACATGCTACACTCCTACCTTGGCAGTGGTCATTCCTATGCCTCTTTCCATAAGATCGACACGCAGCGCTGGAGTAGCAGTTCGGCTTTCCAAAGTTCTTTCTTACTAGAGGGACAATTTCCGTTTCTTTGTCATAGGCTTCTTTCCACCGTTCATATTGTCCCTAGCCGGCGTGTACCGCGATCCATATACGGTAACCTTCCATTCGAATCCCTTTCAACCGTTTAAGCCTTGTCATACAGCTCATTATAATCCCTTAGGCTTATTAGCATCAACTGACTACGAAGGTTCGGTTTCAGTCCATCTCGGAACTTCCTTGTCCCATCCACGCAATCATTGACTACCTTTGGCGCGTACTTAGACAACCTTACAAACCCGACCTCGTACTGATCAACTGACCTTCAATTTTAACAAAGCCCAAGAGACTTTGTCATTTTCTGTCCTTGGGCACTTTCTGAAACTACTTCTTATTAAGAACCTCAATAACGACACCCCAGCATTAGAAGTATGCCCTCTGAGTTGATACACCTGAATACTTATCACTTGCATTTCCTGAAATGTCCTACTTCGGGGGTCCTCTTACCCATCACTTGCACTTCCTTAGAGTTGATACATAATCATGGTCACTTTTTCCTCATCAGTGCACCCGAATACCTCAAAAGCCTCTCCTCTACTCAGAGTACTGGAGCCTTAGGGTCATCTCTTCCCATCGAATCTTGCAAGTTTAAATTTCAAAAAAAATTTCCACTCAACTAATGCATCCGTCTGACTGCAATAACTTGCCATTGACTTTGGTTCCCAACATTTCCATTATACCCATTATTCCCCTCATTCCCATTGACGACGACAACAGTGGCCTCAGCATCAGTAGAAACGGTCGCATTTCGCTTCTCAATCTTCTTTTCCCTTAAAATTCCAACTTTCTCGACTGCCCTCAAAGTCTCATCCCATCTGGGATCCCTCAAAACTCCAACTTGCGGACCTACACAACCTCAACCTCGACCTCGACCTCGACCTCGACCTCGACCTCGACCACGACCTCGACCTCCCATACTCACAGGGTCACACCACCCACTTACCTACTATAATTCCCCTCGGGAATTAAAGACCTAGGCCAACTATACCAGTCTAAGCCTTAGGCAATGAATCACAACACAATTCATTCAGCAGGCAGCCAATCACAATTAACACCCAATCACAGCCAACAAGTTCGGGCACTTACCTCAAGTCCCGACGCACCTACACCTCACATATATTGCACAACAATCACTTAGCAATCACAATCATACTGTCTGGGGTACGCATAGCACACAAGTCTCCCTAACTGTCTACCCCAAAGTCATCGCTCCTTATCACTCCAAGCTTCGACCATCTTGGTTCGAGCTGACCTTGCTCTGATACCAATTCAAACGGGGATGTCACGCCCCGCTCCCTACAGGCGCGCAATCATCCCTCGATGGTCGATCATTGAATGCGACGTCCCAGATACGTCGCCGACCCAACCCAAAATATCAGAGATTTAACACGCACGGAAATAAACAAAAACAACCCAGACAATTAAAAACATGACTAAGGAATAGACATCGAGATTCAATAAATATTCAACATTAAAAGCCTTCAATATTACAAAAAGGGGTCACCCGGCTTCCAAAATCAAACCACAATTTTTCAAACGAGGGCGGTGGCTGGCAAGCCTATCTTCTCTACAAAAAGGTACTCAAAATACATGGTGAGTTGGTCTATCCTTCGATCCCTGTGATCCTCTGGCAGCCTCTCCGAATCGATCACGGTCGTGGATCTGAAAGTGGTTATATAATAACCGTGAGATAGAGTCTCAATAAGCAACAACCTAAACCTAACCTAGGCTAATGCGTACCCAGACCAGTCTAACATGCGAACTACTAATAATACAATCAATCTCACATAGAAGGCTTACCTCGCCTCGATCCACGTGCCAATCCTGCATATTAGTTCAAGCATGATAATGCAAGAATAAATCACCGCCACATCACGATCACTAGCACCCACATTTCCATTCGAAATCAATCAATTCAACCCAGTACCCACACGCACATTGAACCAATCATCCACACGCACCATCAGTCAATTCGATCGTCAACCACATGCTCAACCAGCCAATTCAATCACACGTTCAACCAATCGATCCAGTCACACGCTCAACCAATCGATCCAGTCACACGCTCAACCAACCAATCCAGTCAAACTCAACCAGCCATTTCAATCACACACTCAACCAATCGATCCAGTCACACGCTCAACCAACCAATCCAGTCAAACTCAACCAGCCATTTCAATCACACACTCAACCAATCGATCCAGTCACACGCACAACCAACCAATCCAGTCAAACTCAACCAGCCATTTCAATCACACTCAATTCACATACGTGGTCGAACATCTTTCTCACGACCCGCGCCACTGCGCCTCAGGTCCATTCTCACTGCCCGCGCCACTGCGCCTCAGGCCCAACCTCACAGCCCGCGCCACTGCGCCTCAGGCTCAGCCCTCAGATCAAGCCGGGCTCCGTCCCGCGTAACCACGCCTCAGGACATTTTCCCATTCCAATGACCCGCGTAACCTACGCCTCAGGTCTAGTCATGCCTCATTAGCCACACCCGCGTAACCTACGCCTCAGGTTGGCAGCCCTCCGATCGATCCGGGCTTTCTTTTCATGCACACGCACCACAACACAATTCGCCAGTCAGCACATCGTACAAATCAAACTCGATCATGCTCACCACATTATATTCCGCCAAAGTCACACTGACAGGCCACCACACTCAATTCAACTCAGTTCAATTCACACTTCGCCACCTCAATTCACAAGACCCGACGTACAAGTCGGTCACACACGATTTTCCCCAAATCAAGCATACTGTCTAATCCAATTCAAATTGCATAATTAAATCACAATATCACTAAATTAATGCACGCCCTAGCCGTTCTAACTCGAAACTAGTCAATGAATTACCCAAAAGACTAAGTAGGGTCTAGGAAGTCGCTTACCAAAATTTGGCCCGGGAAAAGTCGGCTCGGGCCAAAAATTGCTCGGGGGAGAAGTTCTGACCGGGCGCGGGCGCGGGCCACACGGGCGCGCTAACCGGCCAAAGTGGGCACAATGGCCGATCGGCGTGCCTAGTGCGCGGGCGCGGCGAACGCGCGGCGTGCCCGGGGCGCTCGGGCGCGCGAATGGGCAATGCGCCTGGGCTACGGGCGCGGGCACGGGCACGGGCACGGGCACGGCAACGGGCACGGGCACGGGCACGGCAACGGGCACGGGCACGGGCGTCGGGCGCGTGGCTTGTGCGCATGGGCCATGGGCACGGGCACGGGCGTCGGGCGCGTGGCTTGTGCGCATGGGCCATGGGCACGGGCACGCGGGCCACGGGCCGGCCACGGCCTAGGCAAGCCCGGGCACGGCTGGGCAAGTGGCCCGAGCTGCTGGCCGGCTAGCTGGTCGGCCGGGCTGGGCTGGCCGGCGGGGGCTGGCCGGCGGCGGCGGCGAGCGGCGGCGGAACAGTGGCGGGGAAGTGGCTGTCCGAGGGGGGGCGAGGGGGAGAGAGAGAGAGGGAGAGAGGGGAGGGCTGAGGGGGCTGAGGGACGGTGGCCGGACGGGCTGGCTGGCCGGTGGACGGGGCGGCGACGGCGCGGGGACCGGCGAGGCGAGCCGGCGAGCGGCGACGGCGACGGGCTGGCTTGGCTCGGGCTCGTCGGGGCTGCTGGCCGGGAGAGGGAGAGAGGCCAGGGGGGAAACTGGCGGCTGCAGGGGGCGGCGGCTGACGGGCGGAGGTGGCTGGGACGACGGCGGGGCGGCTGGGCGGTGCCGGGCGCCGGGCGTCGGGCGCGGCGGCAGCAGCGACGAGCTCGCTGCTCGCACGGGAAGGGGGACTGCGAGGGAGAGAGGGAGAGCAGTCGCGGGGTGGGGGGCCGGCGTCGACGGGCAAGGGCGGTCGGCGGGGTGGCTGGCGACGGCGGCGCGGCGGCGCGGCGGCGACGCGGCGGGCTCGGGCAGCGACGAGCTAGGGCGAAGCAGAACGAAGGCGAAGCAGATCCGGCCGAAGGAGAGTGAAGAAGGAGAGGAAGAGAGGAGAGAGGAAGAGAGGAGAGAGAGGGGAGGGTGTCAGGGGGGAAAATGGGGCATGCAGAGGGAACGGGAGGGGACGTGAGGCAGAGGGTGGCGTGCACGGCATTCCCGTGGAGAATGAGAGAGAGAGAGAGAGAGAGAGAGAGAGAGAGAGAGAGAGAAAGGAAAAAGGAAGAGAGAGAGGGGAGGAAACGTGCGCAAGGGAGTGGGTCGGCAGAGAGAGAGAGGAGAGAGAAAAGAGGGAAAAGAGTTTAAATTTAATTTCTATCGCGATCCAACGGACACGGTCCCAACTAAAACAAATCGACTTATCAGTCTCGATTCAACTTCGGAAAAGGCCTAATAATCCACAATAATTTTCCACAATATTCTAGGGCACACGGCCAAAATATAACAACCCAAACTACACTACGAGGGAGGTCTATCAGTCCAAATTCGCACCCGGTTCAAAAATTCACTTTTCCACTATTCCTGAAAATCTCGATGCTGGCCACAAAAATATCGACACCGTCCAATTTATTTCGTCCCAGAACTCCCGAAAATCGACTGCCAAGTTCAGGGTATAAATAACGATCAAATTCGATCGAGTGCGATTCTAGCGGAATTTCTATTTTTAAAAGCAAGAACCCGAGAGTGATCAGTTCTCGGGCGAAATTCCATTATAAGCGCACTGACGAATTACGCGTTTTATAAACCCCAAAAATGGGCCAAAATCCGGACTGTCACAGTGATTGTGTGAAAATCAAGTTTGCAAGAGTGATAACAGTATCTAATTCCTAATAGTTTGATCTATCATCAGATACGATCAGTGCTTGTTGTTTGTAACTTGTTTAGCAGAGAGTGCAATCCAACCCGACTTAAGGCTATTAGTGTGGACAGTGAATGTAGGCTTTGTGATAGAGCCAAACCACTACATATATTTGTGTGCTCCGTATCTCACTCATATTTGTTTTAGCACACAATCTGTTCATGTTACTTAAAACATCTGCTTGACCTAATTCTTTCGTAGCGGTGCCAATTTTCACAAAACTATCAATTCGTACCTGGAAGTACCTTGCGTCTATATGACTCTCTCTGCTTTCAATTTTAGTTTGTCTAATTTTCTCTTAATTTGATTTGGATTTTGAATTTGTAATGTTGAATACATATCACTTTAGTCTTGGACAATAGATAGGCGTCAAAACTAGTTGTGCATGTGATGAACGTGGATGGAGTTTGCAAACAAATGTCTAACATTTACTCTTTCTAATATGGCAACCATGCATTATTCATAAAAAAAGCTTTAGCATGTTGATGCTTTAATTTCTAGTGATACCTCGACTGCCTTTCTTTTTAATGAAAAAAATTGTCGTTTTGCAGTTTATATGTATATTCGATTGTCAAGAGTAACCTCGGCTATGGTAATAATGAAGCATGATATGACCATGAAAGAATCATACAAGTTGCAAACATGCATTTTTTAGGATAGTGGCAAGCATTCATTATTTAAAGACAATTTGAAGTCTCTTAGACATTCATGTTTTGCATGTTTGGAATCAAAAACATTTATCTTTGACCATCTTTCAAGTGTTAGTTTCTTGCACACACGAAACGTGTGTGCCCATTTTCTAGTATATAATAAAATAAATTTGAAGAACTTTCCCCCAATAAGTCCCATTAAAAGCCTGTGGTGAAATTATAATGGCATGATGTTAATAGAGGGACAAAATTGTTAGTCAAACGTAAACTGAATATCTAACATTCATGGTTGCTTAAATTTCTAGCACTTTCCATATTTACTTGAGTATTTTTATATTTCCTTGTAAATTAAATAATCTATTGTTTCACAAAAATTAGAGTTCAATTTCTCAAATAGACGAAATCTTTAAAAAAAATTATCTAAATAGTTGAAATTTATATTCATTGAAATTAAAGAAAGATTTTCATTATATATTGTTGGCCAACCTGGCCATCCCAACAAATTTCATTTGGATCCATCCCTACCTGGAAGCACCTTGCTTCATATGTAGCTTTTCTCTACTTTCTTCTTTCAATTTCAGTTTCTTTATTTTCTTTTAATTTCACTTGCATTTTGAATTTGTAACCTTTATTTTATAACACTTTAGTTTTGGACAATATAGACAGGCCTTGGACCTAGTTATGCATGTGGTGAATGTGGAAGGAGTCTGCAAACAATTGTCTGACTTGTACAATTTTTAAAATGGCAACCAAGGATTATTTTATGGAAAAGTTTTAGCATCTCGATGCTCTAATTTCCGGTCAAACCTGAAGCCCTTTTCTCTTTAATGAATAAATTTGTCATTTTGCAGTTTATATGTATATTTGGGTTGTCAAGTCTAAAGCTGGCTTTTGGCAATTATTATGCATGATATGACTGAAAGAATGAAACAAGTGGCAAACATGCATCATTCAAAGACAAATTCTAGTCTCTTAAGAATTTATCTTTTACCATAATTGGAATTTAAAATATTTATCTTTGACCACTTTTCAAATGGTGCCCATTTGCTAGTATATAATAAAATAAATTGTCCCATCAAAAGCCTGTGGTGAAATTATGGACAAAAAGTGAAATTCTCGCGATATATTAAACAAGCATAGCTAACCGATAGAGGGTCTTACTGTACGCTTCTTTTTTATTCATTTTTTTTGCAATATATTAACCATTTTTTTATCACAATATATTAAACGAAGCGTAGTTAACTGCTAGAGGCCTTACCCTACGCTTCTTTTTTACCACCATGAAACTAAATGTGGAACTTGTGCTGTTGGTGCTCCTATTTTTCGGTGTTTCTCTATGTGAGATGGTAAATATTTCCTACGAGGATGAATTAGACTTGGAAAGCCGGGTTAGAACAATGAACAAGCCATCCATCAAGACTTTTATGGTAATTTTCCACCAAACCCTTTTCTTCTTTTTTTGCAATAATCTCATTTAAATTTCGCAGAGATATTGCAATTTATCTGGTTAATCTTCGAAATACGATTGCTACTCGGCAAGTGATTAACTCTGTTTGATTTTATCAAGGCTAAAGAAGGAGACACAATTGACTGTGTTAATATCAACAAACAACCGGCACTCAATCATCCTCTACTGAAAAATCATAAGGTTAAGGTAAAAAATTTATAATTTTCTCCTAAATCAATTGATAACTATGCAAACCAATATTGGATAATTTAGGTGAAATGGCTTACTTGATACTTCTATAAACAGTTTGATCTTCTTGTAGATAGAACTGAATCTACATGTCACTAGCCTGTGCAAAACTTCTCCAAATGCAAAATCGGTAATATTTGGGTTGAGAGAGCCTTGCCCCGGCAAAACAGTATCCATTCGTTGAGTAGCAAAAGAAGATTTGATAAAGGTAAGATCCTAGCACAAGATACCATCTGTCACGGCTATGGGACAAAATATTTCTTCAAATCAACATGTACTAACCCTCTCTCCCATGCTCACATGCATATTTACACACATACAATATCATAAATAATTTTTTTTAAATCTACTAATGAGATTATATATCTATGCATTTCATGAGACCACATGTCAAATGTCTACTTAGTACAATCTCAAAACCATGATTTGTGTACAAATAGAAAATCATTGCATCTTTTAAAGTAAGACCGGTAGGCAGGTGAATAAATGATTATCTAGTTTCTTTCACTCTCTAGTAGTCTAAGTTACAAATTATCATTGGCAAGTGGTTTCTATAGCAAACAACATGATAGAAAATATTAAATACGGAGGAGGAGGACGTATGATGGCCTACAATCTAATTGTTGCTCGTGATCAACTCAGTGCACATAATGTGTGGATTGAAACTGGTCCCCTAGAGCATATTAGCACGAATGTAGCTGGTTAAATGGTAAGTGATTTTTTAAGTAAGTCGATGTTATAATTTTTTGGACAAAAGAAGTTCAACATGTGGTATAATGATTTAAGAGAAAAATCTCTTATTTTTCTAGGTTTCTCCACAATTATTTGGTGATACTCTTTCTCGGTTGTTCACATATTAGATAGGTGAACTATGAAGATAATTGCTAATTATTAATTAAATCATTTTTTCACTGATTTTTGAAATCCAAACTAGACATTGGAGATTGTTTGAATCTTTTTGACTAAAGCATTGTTCTCATAAACTGATGGCTATCATAGTGGGTGCTATAATGTACTGTGTCCGGGTTTCATCCAGGTGGATATGGAAGTAACCCCCAGTTATCCAATAGATCCCACTTCTACTTACCAGGGACCTCAATATGAGGTTGCAATCAATATCTAACAGGTGTGTTTGATCTTTTTCAAGGTGCTTAAGATGATGATTTTTGCTAAAATATATTAGAGCCTAATAGTTTTGTTCTTAAAGTTAAAATTTTTGCTATCATTGTACACTACCGAAAGTTATATGTATAAGCATATGAATTGTTGCATCCATGTCGTAATATTTTTGTGATATCACAAAGTTTAATGAAATAAACTAGTGTGAATGATTTTTGCATTTTTTTTCCATTACCACTTGTTTATCAATATTTCCTTCTAATCAGGATCAAAATTCTGGGAATTAGTGGTTGAATTGAGACTCCGTTAGTAGCGGCTAGCGAGAGCGGATTGGGGCTTTGAAGAAAAACAAACACGAAGCTTCGTTCCTCTCCTTTTAGGTGAGCTACTTCATTCAATAGCTTCATGTTCACTTCTTTCTTTTTCATCAGGTTTCATTCGCGGATTGGATGATGGATAAACCAACAAGTCGCCGCTCTTTCCTGAAGGTAAAGGAGCAAGTGCAATGAACTGTAATTGTGAAAAGGTTGGAAGATCTTGCCAAAGAAGGTGATAGCCCTGTAGATTCGTTTCCATGGTTCGATCGATCAGTTGAAGTAGACTATTGGCCAAAGGAACTATTTTTATATTTGCGCAATGGCTCGCTACACAGCTTGGGGAGGAATTGGCTTAGCTAGAAGCGACGGGATTTGTCCACCAATGGGATGTGGTCTCAATCCCGATGGTGATTTCAGGCATGCCACCATCTTTCAACGCCTCCATTGGATTCAATCGGATGGCAAATTCCTACCTCCTTCAAATAAGACGACGGAGTGGGTGGACAAATCTAATGTTTATGGTTTGATGAACTTTCACTTTGTTAGAAGACATTGAAGTGCCTACACTATTAGTTTTGGAGGTCCAAGAGGTTATTGCAGGGATAGAAAATTAAAATGACAATGACAAATGAACTACATGAATTCATTATAGAGACCAGGCAAATTGTTGCGGGGATAGAAACGTAACAGAAAAAAGCTTACCTAACAGAATTTAATAAGAAAACCGTCTATTTTAATTTTTATCTACTTGCTTTTACAATTTGTATTTCAAATTTTCTTTTCATTTCTTGATATTGAGTAGTCATGGCCACGGGCCAGTTTTGGCCCGGAACCGGCCCGAGTCAAACCTGGGACTGGCCCATTGATTGGGCCCGTGGTTCGGAACCGAAACTGGCCCGTGGCCTACGGGCCCGGTTCCAGTTCCAATAATTTTGGAACCGGCCCGGACCCACTGGTTCCGGGCCCACTGGTTCCGGGCCTGGTTCCAAAAAAAAACTACTTAGCCTGCAGGCCCTGCACTCTGCACTTCTGCAGTGATTCCTCTCCTATCTCCTCCTCTCCAGAATCTTCCTTCCCCTCCTGCAGTCCTCCTTCGCAACTGCAACCCATGGCCAACGGACTCCCCCTGCAGACCAGCAACATCGCCAACACTGCCGCCTCACCGGCAATAGCGGCGGCGGCGGCGCGCAAGGGCAAGACCATGGAGGAGACCTACCAGAAGAAGTCCTAGCTCGAGCACATCCTCCTCCGCCTCGACACCTACATCGGCTCCGTCGAGAAGCACACCCAGTCGTAGTGGGTCTATGAGGGCGACGAGGTGGTCCACTGCCCCCGTCGCCTACGTCTCCGGCCTCTACAAGATCTTCAACGAGATGCTCGTAAATGTCGCCAACAAGTAGCGGGAGCCTGGAGCACCACGTTCCAACCCCACCCACGCCCACCTCCTCTAGTCCTCCTCCAAATCCCTCCTTCCCCCCTCTCCCCTGCGCCTCCTCCGGTCCTCCCCTTTTCTCCTCCGCCCGCCGCCCGTCTTCCCAAATCTAACCCCCGCCGCCGTCGCCCCCGCCCATGGCCGCAGCCACCGACGCCGATGCCCCCTCCTCCTCCCCCTCGCTACCCTGCGCCTCCTCCCCTTTTCTCCTCCTCCCCCCTCGAACTGGAACCGCCTGGAACAAGAATCGGCCCGGAACTGCCAGTTCATACAAGGCCACGAACCGGAACCGCCAGTTTTGAACTAGAACCGGCGGTTCCTGAACCGTGGCCATGACTATTGAGAGTGAGATTGCAATTGCTAGTGGTTAAGATTTGAATGAATATAAACTTTTATATAAAAATAGGCACATTGGTATAGATAAAATCATCTATCATGCATATAATGATTAAATGAATGACTTACTACGGCAAACTATATGATTAGTGGCAATAATTGCTGTGTTGCGGCTATTATTAAAGATGTTGCTACTTTTGATCTTATTGGCAACTCGCCACCTGCGAATAATAATGTGATTGTGGGTACCCCTGTTTCATTGTTTACCCAAAAAATAATTTGACCCAAGATCTCACTAGTCTGAAAATACATTCAATATTATGGCTGGCAAGCATTTATCAAGAGATCTTTAACAATACCTATTTTGTCAAAATCTAATGGCGCGAGAAGTTTCTCAATCTTTCAAAAATAGAATCTATGATTTTTCATGTATTGAGAACTTGTGTCAATTTAAAAAGGAGAGAGATATTAGATGTCAAAAGTTAGTCAAATTTCCTCATTAATTAGCGAATAAAAGAGTATAAGAATAGAACAAAATAGGATAACTCCGAAGTGGGAAATTAGATCGAACTGAACTGACCTATTGGGGCTGGGCCAGAAAAATGTCTCGAGACCTGACCCATCCGGCCTGTGCTCACTCTGTGAACTGATTTCTGTGAGAAACAAAGGGAGCAAAATACCTGAGAGGAACGAGTAAATAAAGAAAGCTAAGTAGTTTTTCAGGAAGTCAAATTAATTAAATCTGGATTTGTCAAGTCTTACTCTTGAAAAATATTTGGTGGAGCTAGGATACCACATCATCAGCCCATTAAAAACCTGCCCTGTTGGCTTTTCGCAATGTGTTGGCGGCAATTTTTTCAACACCAATTGTGTAGAAAATATTGAGTAAGCATGGTTTTCCACGTCGGTTGTAAGTCACTCCATTCCTTGATCAACACATGGCAATATGGGTCTTCTCAAATAACTCCATCTCTTCTGTTCATCGTTACCCTCTCTCTCTCTTCCCCTCTTTTATTGTCATCGTTACCGATATACTCTCTACCTTCTTCTCTACACTTTTCTTCTTCTTCTTCTTCTTTGTTAAGAGAAATGAGAAACGAAGAAAGGTAGGTTTGGGCATTTGAAGGTCTCTCTCTTTTCTCCCAACCACGCCATCGTCTCCACCTCTACCGTCGCCTTTCCAATTTGTTGTCTACCCTCTTTGCTATTCGCCCTCGAGATAAACAAGGAGGACACCAAGGCTATCGCAACCTTCATAGAGGTGAACCACTAAAAGAAAGTTAATGGATTACTAAGCAAATACTTAGATCAAACTCTCGTAAGTTCAAATCAATTGCAACTTTGATTTTAATTAAATCATTTAAACATGTAATTCAATTTATTTAGAAATCGCCATTAATCTATTATGGATTGATTATAAACTCAGGTAAAATAGAGGAGAACATTTTACTTCTACGAACAAAAGAATTTATGGATACGAGATAAAATTTAACACCTTTTAGGTACCTTTTATGTTTATTTCAAAAATATTTTACAAGTTGTCTTGGTCAATTTTAATCCTAAAGCACTAACATGTAATAGGTAATCATGTATGTAAATAAACAAGTAATGTAATGCTCAATAATCAAAACATGAAATAAATTGCTCAAAGGAGATAGAAAAACCTTAATGCACTAAGCAAATCAAAAGCAAAGCTTCATTATTAATACATCAAGCGTTCTACAAAATGTTAACTAAAGACCAAAAAATTTATGTGCAACCTTCCTAAATAAACTTACTTGAGATATTATTTGCTCGCTTTAACCCGTCTCATATCGAGACTCATAGTTTTGTCCTTTGGCATACAGGTGGGCACTTTTCAGTAGGTCACCCATCCTAATATTATTTCCACCTAAGCACGCTTAAATTTGGAGTAATGCTAAGCTTGCCTTTATATGTCAAAAGATACTTTCGTGAGTTAATTTCACTTATCATATAATATATATATATAGATATATAGATATATATATATTCCAAGAATACTCTTCTTATGTTTGATGCCAATTCAGTTCATTCATACCACCTTCACCATCCTAGAAGTTTGTTAGAAGCCGCTCTTTGTCCAAGCCTCTCGTTTTGGCGATCACTCCCCGCCCTCATAGGATCGAGTCGTTATAGGTCCACCAGCTTCCACGTAATTTGTCTATAAACCACATACCTATTGAAAGGGATCCTACCTTGATATCATATTGTGACATTCCTGGATTAAAAATGTTGGACATGATGTTCGATATAGCAAAAATACTAGTGTGATACTCAAGATTGAGACACTTATGTCTAGCCAAACTATTTTGAAGGATCTTGTATTTGGAGAATTTTTTTTTCGAGAGATGCAATCGAGAAGAATTCACTTTCGAAGCTACAAGGGTTCTTGAAGGGGATTCGAGAGGGAAAGTGTGCTGTTGTGATTGATATTGTTGTGAAGATAGTTCCTGATGTAAAGATAGGGATATTGGGACCCTAGCGCCTGGGTCCATCAAAGTCAATCCCAAGACCCTGATCCCATGCTTGGGCCCTTGGCACCAATACTCGGGTCCATTGAGGTAGGGTTTGAAGCCTTGATGCTCGTGCCTAATGTCCCAGCACCCTATCCCAGGTCCACAAAGGCCAAGCATGGAATCTCGATGCTCAAGCTTGAATCCCCAAGATCGAAGCCTGAGTTCACAAAGGTTGTGCTAGGGTTCCCGATGCTTGAGCTCTGGTTCTGGCACTCGGGTCCCGGATCCACAAAGGCCATGCCCAGGTCCCTAGTGCCCGAGCTAGGGTCTATCGAGGCCAAGGCCTAGGGCCATGGTGCTCGAGCTTGGGTCCATCGAGGCCGGGCTCGATACCCCGATGCTCGCACCTCAATCCATGAAGGCCGGGCTCGAGATCTAGGTGCCCGTGCCTTGATCTCAGTGCCCAGGTCGAGGTCTATTGAGGCTGGACTGGGACTCTGGTGCCCACACTCGATTCCTTAGCTAACCATGCACATATTACTAGCGCCAAAATAGTGTATGTCTATTTAGAAAAATTTGACTAAATTTTCCATACCAAACAATGGAAAATATATTCCCTTTCATTTTTAGGTTTCAGCCAAATATTGAAAAATATTGTCAGTTTCCTGAAAAATGACTTTTTGAAAATTTCCAGAAATATCACATTTTTCTCGAAATAAATGATTATTTTTTATAGCTTTCTTACTAGGAAACTAGGTTTACCGATTACACTATATACATTGCTGGTGGGAAAATTGTCAAAAAAGTCCTAAACCTATTGTACGGCGGTTAATTCAATCATAAACTTTTTAAGTTTGTCAATTCAGTCTTAAACCTTTTTCATTCTTGCCAATTCAGTCATTCCTGTCAATTTTGGCCTGCCGGCGCTGACGTGACAGTCGGCCAT
Source organism: Syzygium syzygioides (assembly GCA_031216285.1). NCBI lineage: Eukaryota > Viridiplantae > Streptophyta > Magnoliopsida > Myrtales > Myrtaceae > Syzygium > Syzygium syzygioides. The sequence goes on along the minus strand of CM062244.1, from coordinate 11,972,971 downwards.
TTGGCCAACGCTGACATGGCAATTTTTTATTTTTTTTCAATTTTTTAATATTTTTTTCCTGATTTCTTCCTTTGGCGGTCCGGCGACCGGAGGCCAACTAGAAGGGAGGGCCGGCGAGGTCAACCTTGCCGGCCTCGCCGAGCAGAGGCAGGCCGACCTCACCAACGCCTGGGTCGCGACGGCGAGGTCGAGCCTCGCCCAAATCTAGTGAGGCTCGACCTCGCCGTCGCGACCCAGGCGACGGTAAGGTCAGCCTCACCGCTACAGGGCAAGGCGAGGCCAACCTCGCCGATGCCTAGGTCGCGACGGCGAGGTCAGCCTCACCGCTACTAGGCGAGGCGAGGCCAACCTCGCCGACGCCTAGTAGCGACGACGAGGTCGGCCTCGCCGCTACTGGACGAGGTCAGGCCGACCTTGCCGTCACGACCCAAGCGTCAGCAAGGTCAGCCTCGCCTCTGCTGGGCCTCGCCTCGCCCAGCATCGGCGAGGTCAGGGCGAGGCCGACGATGTCAACCTCACCAGCCCTCCCCTCTGGCTGACCGGCGGTCACCGGTCGTTAGACTAGCCAGAGGAAGAAATCAGAAAAAAAAAAAAGATTAAGAATTTGAAAAAAAAATAATAAAAAAATTGTCACATCCACGTCAACGCCGGCCGGCCAAAATTGGCCGGAAGAACTGAATTTGCAAGAATTAAAAAGGTTTAGAACTAAATTAACCGTTGTACAATAGATTTATGACTTTTTTGATAATTTTTTCCATTACTGGTCAATGCACGTAATTAGTTAGTTTTTTTATTATAAATTGATATTCCGATCGCTGAGTTGTTGCCGAATCTTGGCGTTTCTCACCCTTTCCTCCACCTTTTATCTGATTTCCTTCCCCTTTTTCGTTAACCCATTTTTCTTTCCTTTCTATGATTCTCAATCATGTTTCGCTTACCCGCATCAGTTTGCTTCTTCTTTGAATATTATTATTCTCCCCTTTCTATGATTCCAAACCTATCTCGACCATCTTTTACCATACGCTTTCCGTTTTGCATGGAAAATGATATTGTCCAGTCACGGCGTCTTAGATTTCGGCTACGATTAGAATGTTCTATTCAATTATGTCCATAATTAATCAGCCTTTAGTCCTCAGCCGGTGATCTTTCAACTGGACATAGCACGAACATTGTACTAGGAATCCGGTTCTCCATGAGCATAATTCGCTTTAACCTTCCCCAGTGATGATAAAAATTAATTAGTGTTTCATATGGGAGGATAAAAAAGAACCCCAAAAGAGAATGAAAAGAACAGAAAAGAAATCGACTTGGGTCCTGCCAGATTTTTCAGACCAATGAAGTATGGTGTGAAAATGGTCTGAAAAAAAAACATTATTTTACTGGTCCTAAACCATATTGCACCAGATTGGACCTCGATTGGATATGTACTTAAGGTCACGAAGAGAAGGAAGAATATCAGTGGTTACATTTGTAACATTCGAACATGTGACTTGAATTTTAAACGTGCGAGGGAAGCAGCCAAAATGAATCTTACACTTGACTTCTGCATTGGGAATATAATTTTGGGTTGGGTATGTCATGCGCTTTATGAAAAAGAAATGTTATGTCGTGACACTTTCATTCCTATGGAAATTGATATTTTTTCTTTCTATTGCTTTCACTATTGGTATTGTTGTTAGTGTGTGGTTACGTCTCCATCCCGAGTCTCACGTGTAAAGTTGGTTTACGCTCTAGTAAGATTATGTGGAATAATTGTGTTTGGACATAAAATAAAAGATGTTTTTTGGACAAACAATACGAATAGACAGGAGTGTTATCTCTTATGTATGACTATGGGAAACGAATAAGAGTCGGATGAAATTTTGAACATAGTAGCAAACATGTATGTACCTTACATTTCACCCAATGATCACTTACAAACCTCTAGTTTTGAAAATACCAATGACATGCCTGAGTTTTACCTTAGAGACCATTTTGCACCTTCAAATAAAACATCATTTTCTTTCCAAAAATGTCTATCTCCAAATCCTAGTTTTCACTCCAACCCACAATGCTCATGATTAATCAAAAGCTGAACCACTTGAATACCAAGTACCATGCTAAAATGAGCTTGTAAGGATGAGCAATTTGGTCTTTTTAGTGTAGGGCAGATTTTCGTAGAGGCATGTGAATGATATATGCAAAAATAGAGAGAAAATTATCTAAAAAGTCTTAAACTAATTGTATAATTGTTAATTCAAACATAAAACTTTCAAATTTAGTCATAAACTTTTTGAAAATGATGCTTTAGTCCTTTTGGATAATGTTGGCCAAAAATCGTTGATGTAGATGCTGACTGTTCTTTGTGACAAGGCCGGCGTTGATGTGAAAAAGTTTTGCAATTTTTTAAAATTTTTGTAAGGGTTTAATAATGAACTGACAACTGTATAATAAGTTTATGATTTTTTTATAATTTTCTCAAAAAAATAGAGATATATAAATTATTATGATGTCAAAAGTGAGTTTTGTTTCTAGTATATTAGCGAAAGTCCAATACCTTCGCTTAGGAGATCACCAAGAGTGAGCCCAAATCAAAGCCTATCAATATATCCAGTTGAACTCATCTCTACTGAAAAGCTTAAGTTAATGAATTATAAGTCAAGTAAGATATCACCAAGAGTGAGTCCAAGTCAGAGCCCGTCGATATATCTAATTGGACTCATCTCCATTCAAAAGCTTAAATCAATAAGTTATAAGCCGAGTAGGATATATTGACTACTGTCGCGACCTAAATTTCTCAGGCTAATGGATTATTAAGATTAAGCTTAACTCGGGCCCTCCCAAGCCCTACCAGTTCGCAACTTAGAGTTTAAGTTTTTAACATGCAAAAGTTTTCATGCTTGGAGTCGCCACTAATCAATTTGTGGTAGGTTGATTAGAAACCTAAATAAAACATAGGAAGAAATGTTTTATTCTTACGAACCAGAGATTCTAAGCTCGAAGACCTGATTACGCTAGATCTAGTCTAACGCCCTTTTTGGTACCTTTTCTTTTCAAAAAATGTTTATGCATGCAGTTTGGATCCATTTTAACTTAGTCACTAGCATCTGAAGTGATCATGCGGATGCGCAAACCACCAAAGTAACACCCAATAATCAAAATATTAAATAAATTGCAAGATTAAGAGAATTACTTAGCTCGAAGCAACGTAAGCATCTGCAATGTTAGCTAGAAAATCACATCAACAATCCTAATATGATTTCTAATTAACAAGCAGTTCACTCAATATTTTTTAGGATTTTCACATATTTAAATGAAAGCTAATCTATGTGCAATGACGTGCAAAAAAAAAAAAAGATATGCGATTAATGCAGCTTAACATGCAAACTATATGTCATGCGACGACGTGACCTAATTCTAATGACGGACAAATGATTTATTTTTGGTAATTTCAAATGAAATTCGGAATTAAAAATACTGAAATCAACATGCAATCTATCCTAGAGAAAATGATTTGATCTAGGGTTAATACCACGAAAAACCCTAAACTGGTACACTTGTGACACATTTACTCCAAACTATTTTTTTGACCATAAAAAATTCCGAACTGGTACACCTATGATAATTTTACCCCGAACATACCACAAAAAATCCCAAACTGGTACACATGTGACAATTTTACCCCGAACTAATTTTTAATATTATTTTTTTGAATTTTTTATTTTTTCTTTTCTTTTTTTTTCTTCACCTTCAACCTTTGGCCGGTTGCCATTTCAATGACCGGCCAGAGGCGGAAGCCGGCGAGGGCGACCCTCATCTGCCTCAAGCGAGGGCCGCCCAACGCCGACGAGGGTCGCCTTCGCCTGAGTCGAGCGAGGACAGCCCTCGCCCGACGCCTGCAAGGGCCGCCCTCGCCGACTTTTGCCTCTGGCCGATCGTCGAACCGGCGACCGGCCAAAGGTTGAAGATGAAAAATAAATAAATAAATAAATAAATATTCAAAAAAATAATAAATAATAATAATATTAAAATCTTAATTTATGGTGAAATTGTCACAGGTGTACCAGTTTGGGATTTTTTGTGATAAGTTCAGAGTGAAATTATCACAGGTGTACCAGTTTAAGGTTTTTTATGGTAAGTTCAGGGTAAAATTGTTACAGGTGTATCAGTTTGAGATTTTTTTTGATCAAAAAAATAGTTCAGAGTAAAATTGTCACAGGTGTACCAGTTTGAGGTTTTTTATGGTCAAAAAAATAGTTTTGGGTAAATGTGTCACAAGTGAACCAGTTCAGGGTTTTTCATGGTATTAACCCTTTGATCTATCCTAAAGTGATTCTTTTTTTTTGGGATTTTTATTAAAATTCGAAATTATTAAATATACTAAATAATCCACAAAGATTAAAATAATTTCTAATTTAAACTAGGAAATATGCTACCCTAAATCCCAATTTAAACCAAATAATTATCTTATTCTTTTGGATATATTTAAGATTCCCTAAGCATACAAAATTTCTAATTTAAATCTAACTAACAAATTTTTGGATTTTCTTTATTTAAAAGGAAAACTATCAAACGAAGATAACAATCACATTCAAACAATCCACGCAATCCGCCAGATTTTTCAAATTCAGATAAGGCAAAGAAATCAAACTAACGGTCATATCTATAGGGTTATAAATATCGACCGAAAGCTGATTGTTCAAATTTGGAAAGCAAATAAAATTTATTATCGTATTCAAGTATGGATAAAATAACGATTTTTCGTATCGCTGCATATCGTACCTTAGGAATAAGGTCAGATAGTCGTCCAGATACATTGTCAAATTAGGAATGATTCCTAATTTTGGGTTTTTTCAAATATTGCAGATATAGCACACATCATCCTTAGGTATCTAGCAATATACGCACTATTCACGAAATATTCAAACACCCGAAACATTAGGAAATTGAACATTCTAAGACTATAGATGAGAATCTTACCTAATTTGTGGATATTTCCAATTCGAACTTGGGTCGGACTTAGGCTTGCGGATCGGAACGGTGACCGAGGGCAGCGCAGGGGCAGCTCGGCTAGGTGCCAGGCTCACGAACGATGGCAGCAACGATGACGTCGATTTGGGGGCGTAACCATTGGAGTTGTCGTGGACGTTGCTGTGGTCGGCAAGGCTTGCGGCTCGACAAGGCTCACGGCGGTGTCTTGGAATTGGACTCCCTAACTTTGGTGGTCAGCAAAGCAAAGGAGTGGTGGAACGCGAATAACCTGCAAGAAAGAAAACAAAAACAATCTTTTTCTTCTGTCTTTTATGGCTCCTTTATGCCCCTCCCTCTCTTTGTATCTTGCATGGACTAATGGTCGGACTACACGCCAAAGGAACTTCGAGGATGCTTGTGGAATTTTGGGCACATTGCAACAAAACAAGCACACCAGGAGGAACGTAGGGATTGGACTGGAAACTCGTTGGCTTGACTAGTGCAAGGCTGGACTGGAGACTTGACGACAAAGAAGAGTCGAGCTACAGCGACACGGGACTGCCAAGGGCAGCAGCTCAACTACTTCGTCGATGGCATCAAAGGATCCCAGTCTCAAGGGCAGCAGATCGTGTGGAGCTTTGCGGCTTCATCGTCGATGAGAGGGTGCTGAGTTGGGTCACTGTTTTATGGCAGCAGCAGCGGCAGGGATCGTCGTTGAGCAACGGCGGCAGCAAGCTACTTATAGCCACAGGTCTAGCTGTGAGCAGGCAGCGTGGGCGCAGGTGCGAGCACGAGGCAACGTGGCAATGAGGCAGCGCTTTCTCACTCTTGCTCTTTAGTCTCGCTATTTCCTCATGTGTATCTCGTGCTCTCTCTGAAAACCTGATCTTGAAAATTATGAGAGCCCCTCTCTTCATTGAAGGGTATAATCACATATTTATATTGTAACCCTAGGTTGATTGATCGGGCTTCTTAGTCTTAATAGGCTTAGACTTAGGCTTTATCATTTAATTTTATTTTAATTCCAAATGGGCTAAATTAATTCGGGCTGATTTAAGCTCAAATTAAAGCCACCAAAGCCTTTTAAACTTGTGAATTTTGGCCCCCAATCCCTTGAGTGAGCTGAGTGCTCGAGCTCGGTTTATGCGATGAATTTTTGGCTTTCTCGCCACCGCTAGTCCGATAGGGAATGCAACTAACTTATATGAACTTAAACTATATGCTACGCAATTTTAATATTTTTGTTTATGGGTTAAAATTTAATCCCTAATTTTCTATGCAAATTATCATTAAATGGTTGGTCGAAATTTAGGTATCAACAACTACTCCACACCGTACCAATTCTCCAATGTGGGACTTTTCTAACACAACTCATAAGTGGTTTATGACAATGTCCTTTTCATGTGTGAGCTCAGTGTTAGATATACTCCCTTTTAATCTAGGTATCATTCTGCATTATGATATATGAACTTAAATCTCCATCAACGTCTACCGTCAAGACCGCATTGCTACACTGCAATACCCACTGTCAAAACTACATTGGTCACCAGATTCCTTCATTGAGATGTTCACCAAACACCAATACACATTAGGAGTAAGCCACCAATCAACTATCGGCTCTATAACATTTGTTGGAAACATGCAGTAGAAATCTAATAGCTTTACTTGGGGAGATTGCCAAGAAGAAGCCTAAGTCTAAGCTCGTCAACATATTATGTTGGATCAATCTTCACTTAAAAGTTTAAGCTAATGAGTTGTGAGCCAAGAATGATATATACTGCTCCACACCACACCAATTTTCCGATGAGGGATTTCTCTATTACAACTCACATATAGTTCCTAAAAAAAGTGACTACGACTTTCAAAAGAGGAGTTTCAATTTTGATGAGGTGTTCAATTAGATATTTGGAAGCTGAAGCAATTTATAGATCCAGCACGTCAGACTTTCTTAGAGCCACCATCTCCTGTTTTAAGGTCTTCTAGCTTTACTATATGCATCGGCAAATGCATTCATCATTCATAGCCACAACACATCCTTACCGAGCTACAATACAACGGAGCTATTGTACAAATGACAACACGATTAGGTTTTGATATCAGGGATGTGTGTATACCTAAATCTCCAAATATGTGCAAATTTAAAGTTTAATTCTACTTTATAATAGTAACAGTTTATAATGTAATAGTCAACAACAAATACATTTGATGGATCTGCAGTCAGATCTCTCTATTACTTTCCTTACACATCACTACTCACTGAAATCCATCTCGATCCAAAGCTTTGATCTCAGGTGTGCGGAACTTCCCTTTTGAAGGGAATGTGTGTATTTTATAAGTTATCTCATTAATCATTTGGTAATTTACTTGCTTAGATTTTGAAACTCCATAAACCAAGAAGTCGAATTCGAAAAGAAAAATGAAAGTGGGGACCGGGCTTCAATTGCCCGGATCAAACCGATACAATCTGGGTCGGGCCAAAATAGCCCGGCCCGCAAAATTGTGGCGGGTACTAGACGTTGACCCGAGAATTCGCCAACTGTAATTCAAAATCTGTCTTCTTTTACATCCCTTGGCCTGCTTCATCCGCAGTCCAGACGACCGAGAAGATGCTCGCTTCACCAGTCGCTCCCTCTGTTTCGCCGTTCAACTTCCATGTCCTCCCTTCTTCCGATCCACCGTACAAGCTCCTCCAAACACACCCATCTCTGTCGCTGCTCTCCAAGTGCCGGAACGTCCAACAGCTCAGGCAAATCCACTCCCAGATCATAAAATCCGGCCTTCACAACACCCAGTTCGCCCTCAGCAAGCTCATCGAGTTTTGCGCGGTCTCGCCCTCCGGCGATCTGTCGTATGCAGTCTCGCTGTTCGAATCCATCAAGGAGCCGAATCAGTTGATTTGGAACACTATAATAAGAGGGCATTGTCTGAGCGATACCCCGGGTTTAGCCATACATATTTATGTTCGGATGCTGTTACGTGGGGCGATGCCGAATTCTTATACTTTCCCTTTCCTGTTGAAGTCTTGCGCGAAAGCTGGGTTGGGCGATGAAGGGAAACAGATTCATTCGCATGTTGTGAAGCTGGGACTTGAGTCTGATGCCTTTGTGCACACTTCGCTTATCAACATGTATGCTCAGAGCGGCGAATTGGACAGTGCACGTCTGGTGTTCGAGAAAAGCTTGCACAGAGATGCTGTGTCTTATACGGCTTTGTTGACTGGTTATGCATCTACTGGTCAGATGGATGAAGCCAAACAGCTGTTTGAGAATATTCCTGTTAGAGATGTGGTGTCTTGGAATGCTATGATCGCAGGGTACAGTGAATGTGGCCAATTCAAGGAGGCAATGGAGACATTTAGGGGAATGCAGAAGGTAAATGTGATGCCGAATGAGAGTACTATGGTTACTGTTCTCTCAGCTTGTGCTCAGTCAGGTTCAATTGAATTGGGGAAGTGGATCCATTGTTGGATAGAAGATCATAAAATGGGATCGAATTTACGGCTTGTCAATGCGCTTATTGACATGTACTCGAAGTGTGGGGATGTAGAAACAGCTCAAGGGTTGTTTAATGGTATGTCGCTGAAGGATGTGATTTCGTGGAATGTTATGATCGGTGGTTACACTCATATGAATCGTTACAAAGAGGCATTGGTTCTGTTTAGGGAAATGTTAAAATCTAATGTGGAGCCTAATGATGTCACGTTCTTAAATGTTCTCCCATCCTGTGCTTGCTTATGTGCACTCGATCTGGGAAAATGGATTCACACTTATATAAACAAGAACTTCAACAGTTCAACAAGCACTGCTCTATATACCAGTCTTATTGACATGTATGCGAAATGCGGAAATGTAGTGGCAGCAGAACAAGTTTTTAATGGCATGAAGAGTAAAAGCTTGTCTTCTTGGAACGCAATGATTTCTGGATTGGCCATCCATGGGGAGGTAGAGAAGGCCCTTGGCCTTTTCTCAACAATGGTTAATGAAGGGCTCAAGCCGGATGATGTCACATTTGTTGGTGTTTTATCTGCCTGTAATCATGCAGGTTCATTAGAACTGGGGCAGAGTTATTTTAGTTCAATGATCCAAGACTATAAAATCTCCCCTAAATTGCAGCATTATGGATGCGTCGTAGATCTCTTGGGTAAAAATGGATTGTTTGATGAAGTGGAGGCCCTCATAGAATCAATGAATGTGAAACCAGATGGTGCTATTTGGAGTTCTCTACTAGAAGCTTGCCGAGCTCAGGGACAAGTTGAGTTGGGTGAAATTTTTGCTCATCATCTTTTCGAACTGGAACCCGATAATCCTGGCGCTTACGTGCTCTTATCTAACATTTATGCAAAAGCTGGTAGGTGGGACGATGTGTCAAGAACAAGAACCAAACTGAATGATAAGGGAATGAAGAAGGTTCCTGGGTCTACATCTATAGAAGTAGATAGTGTGGTTCATGAGTTCCTCGTGGGCGACAAAACACATCCTCAGAGCAAAGACATATACATGATGTTGGATGAAATAGACAGGCTTTTGGAAATGGCTGGGTTTGTGCCAGACACAACCGAGGTGCTTTACGACATGGATGAAGAGTGGAAGGAGTGCGCATTAAGTCACCACAGTGAGAAGCTAGCTATTGCATTTGGGCTGATCAGTACTAAGCCCCGGACAACCATCAGGATTGCCAAGAACCTTCGAGTCTGCAGAAACTGCCATTCGGCAACAAAGCTCATTTCGAAGATTTTCAATAGGGAGATAATTGCCAGGGACCGTAACCGCTTCCACCATTTTAGAGATGGTAATTGCTCTTGTAAGGATTATTGGTAATGAGCATGTCATGAAATAGGGATAACATTTGGTAATTGTAAACTGCACTAAATTGCTGAGTACATACTCATACTCTTCATTCTTATACAAAATGTGAACTAGATCCATCTTCAGGATGAAGCAGAAGAACCCCTCCTTATTTTTTAGGTGAAACAAGATGGAGTTCTGCTTTCTAGTTCACTCAGATACAAGTTGGGTCGAAATGGAAGCCATATTAGCTTCTTGTCTAGTTTTTTGAGTTCATGCCTCAATGTTGGAGATTTGCTTGAAGGATTTCCGCCTAGCCGTGTCCAAGACAGTCTTGTCAGCAACTATGAAATAAGCTGCTCCAGCAACTGCCATAAGAATGAAAATATTTCTTTCAGATAAGAGCAATATATGGTCTATTATATGAAGATTTATGATACAAATTCATTGATAATTGTCAGTCTGATCAAAATCTAATAACCTGTTGAGATAATGAGTGCTTGAGCTGCGTGGTTGAGGTTTGCTCTTGCCCAGGGCAGCGTCCTTGCACTGGCTAACTGCATATTTAACCGTGTACATATTGAGAAAAAACGAAGTACGACAAAAAGACACCCTTGAATGGAACAAAAAGTTTTAGCCAAAGAAGATGAAAAGAATTTAAATCAAATATCTCGAGAAGAAAAGAATCCCAACAAAACGGGCACTGCAAAGACTCACAGTCGGGATGGCTGTTGCTATTCCCGCCAGAACAGCTGCCTTGGCTCCGGGTTTTACACCCTCTGTTTGATGCACATCTGAAATTTAAAGTCAAGCCATTTTGCAGAAAACCTGAACGAAAACAGTAAATTTGCGAAAACAAGGCAAACTTAATTTGTGGAATGCCAATGCACGGAATATTGTTGCATCCCATGAGAGGACCGTTTCGCCTTGGACATTGCTGTATGGTGATGAGATCCCGGTGGAAAACAGTAAGAGAGGGAGTCAATTTGCGAAGAGAGATCGTGAATGGCTTTCGGAAGCTTTGCCTGATGAGGGAGTGAGATTGGTGCAGTGATATTTATTGGGGTCAAATAGCAGGATGACAAGAGAGAGGGAGAAGGGAGTTAGACTACCTCAGGTGGTGTTGATGGTATATTCCAACGTCGCCAGAGTCACTTGTTTTCCTGCGGTTTCTTTTTCTGTTCTGGTCGGTTGTTTCTTCTGTTGTGCGCACAAATTGTACGGGTACTCTCCTTTCCACACCGACAGGGAAAAAGATGGGGCTAGATGCACGCCGATCTGATGCATCTAAGCTTTTGAATTATGTAAAATCTTAAGACTTATCCAATTGAAAGATTATGTGTTGAGCTCGTAGAATCGGATTATTTTAGATAAAATTAAAAGAAAAAAATAAGTGCACCTAACGTTGAGCATCAATTTATTGAACTGTGTGGATTAGGGTAGAATGTAAGGCACACAGATACCACTAATAATTGTGCTTAAGCTTTATTATTTTTCTAATTCAGAGTTTAAACATAGACAGCCAAAATCGATCTTTAAATGTCTTGAAAAATTATCCCGAATAAGGTATGAGATCTTCATACGTCGAGCCATATAAAAATGGAACCCACCTTGGATTTCTTCCGGAGATATTGTCCTGGATTGCAAACCCCACTTTGGAGGAATTCTTTTTTTAGAGGATACCTCCTTAAACAAAACAATACATGACCCACGCGAAGGTACTAGGTTCTTGAAATCTTCATTTCAAGTGTTTTCATCCAGTTATATTTGTTAAAACATCCGTACAAAATTTTGCCAACATCTTTCTCAAAAAATGGGTCGTAAAACTCGAAATTTTACCAAAGAAATAATCTGGAAAAAGAATGAAACTGGGTTGGAACTAAGCTTGGGATCACAGCTTGCAGCAGAGTGTTTCACAATATGTGTAAGCAAACTGACATCTTTACTTCATGGGGTGAAACTGGCACTGACCTGCAAGAGAGCAATGCTCTCAGATTGCAGTTTCTTGATCCAGATAAGTGGATAGGATCGTGGAATGGAGCTGAGAAAACTGCATCACTGAAGAAGACGACGAATGATGGGTGTTGGGTTACGTACAACATTATCCGTTCGAGTGCTGCAAATTTCACTCTGACAAAGGGATCCATAAGAGAGTTTGGCCTCTTTCCTTTGTCGTTTTCATACTACTTCTACGTTCACACACACATTAAACCTCCGTTTCTTCTGTGGAGAGAGAGAGACAGGGAGGGGACAGTAGGCCACTGGTTTTGGACAGTAGCCTAATACCATGGGCAATGGGCATCGCATAGCCCTATGTGCGCTGCATATTTAGAGTGATCCTCAAAATTCAATCTGTTGTGGACTGATTAATCACAATCATTGATTGCAACGTGAGTTTTTATATAAATTGAAATTTTGTTGATATGCTTTTCTTTTTCTTCCATTGGAAACATACTGTTTTCTTTTTTTTTTGTCGAAAAAAAACATACTATTTTCATCACTTCATTATTATATCATGCACAATTATTGCCATAGAACATTGTTATTCTCTCTGACCTAATATGTCAATAAACTTCAAAACTGCGAATTTTATTCATTAAAGAGAAATGAACAAATACTTGGAGATCCTTACCAAAAAAAAAAAAACAAATACTTGGAGATATCCACCTGCGCATAGCCAAGTTGGTGGGCGCTTTCCTTCCCTCTTTAGAGGTTCTGGGTTCGAATCCCTGCTCGGTTCCGTAATTTAAGTGGGGGCCCTAGCGGTAGGTTGCTGGATTAGTCTCTCCCGAGATATAGGCGCCCCGATTGCCTATGCAGGGTCATCCCCGGGAAATGGTGGCGGATCCTCAGTTACAAAAAAAAAAAATACTTGGAGATGCTTGCAAAGGAATCAAGACCATATCCTCATTCAAAGAACTTATGAACTCCGGGGCACTTATGTCTGAAATTGGACCGAAAAGAATTAGAGAAGTCATTGTTGAAATAAACTGGATTGAAGTAAGAGGAGCTATACAATTCAAGGTCAATGAGGTTTGGGACCTCGTACCTCATCCTTGAGATCATTTTGTCATCAAAACTAAACGGGCATTCATAAACAAATTGGACAATAAAGGTACTATTGTTTGCAAAATGACCAGGTTTGCTAAAGGATATTCTTCTCAAAATGAAGGTATTAATTATGACGAAATAGATGTGAAAAATACTTTTCAAAATAGTTATCAAAGAAAAGGTGTTTGCGGAGCAGTTACCAGGATTTGAAGACCATGCAATTCCACTCCCAAATCATAAAATCTGACCTCCACAACACCTAGTTTGGCCTCACCAAGCTCATCGAGTTTTGCACTGTCTCTGTGAGATCTTGATGGAATCACTGCCAATTGCTCTAAAATGTTAAGTTGTTAGATGAAGGTATGGTTTAATATATAAATTTCAATACTCCCCCTCATGCTTAGTTTAGTCTTATTTCTTTTCCTACTATTAAATGTGGACATATTTAATTTGGGAGGCAAATATGTCCTAAAAAAATTTAAACTTAGTACTTCTAACTCTGACACTATGTGAGATTTTGGTTAAATCACTGACAACTGTTCTAAAAGTTTAAACTGTTAGATAAATATTTATTTTAATATGTAAATTCTAACAATCTCACCATCCGGCGATCTGTCCTTTGCGGCCACGCTGTTTGAATCCATTGAGGAGCCGAATCAATTGATTTGGAACACTATAATCAGAGGGCATTGTTTGAGCCATATCGGGTTTAGCCATAGATATTTATATGTTCGAATGTTGTTAATTGGGGCCATGCCGAATTCTTATACTTCTCCTTTCCTGTCGAAGTCTTGCGCGAAAGCTGGGTTGCCCCATGAAGGGAAACAGAATCATTCGCATGTTCTGAAGCTAGGACTTGAGTCTGATGCCTTTGTGCACACTTCGCTTGTTAATATGTATGCTGCGGCAAATTGGACAGTGCTCATCTGGTGTTCAAGAAAAGCTCATACAGAGATGCTGTGTCTTATACGGCGTTTTTGACTCGTTATACATCCAGTGGATGAAGCCAAATAGCTGTTTCTCTTTTTCTTTAGTTATTGACTCGTTATACATCTAGCATTTTTTTTCCTTTTTTTCTTTTCTTTCTCATATTTTTCCTTCTTTCTCAATTGGCCATGAGCAAGGGACGAGCTAGGCGGCCTTATTGGAGCTCGAGCTCATTGGTTTAGCGAGACTCAAGCTCGCTAGCCTTGGTCGAGTTCGTCCCTCACCTGTCAACGGTCGTCAGCCATTGTTGTGGCTGACTGATGGCCAAGGGATAAGGAAAAAAAAGGAAAGAAAAAAAAATATATAATTAAAAATTCGAATTTAAAAAAAAAACTAAAAACAAGAATTTCTTTGTAAATATTTTATAAAAATGAACATTTCATTAATCATAGACCCGTGCCCAAGCGCCAAGGACCCATGCACGGCTTTTGTGGACCAGAGCTCATGCATCGGCGGCCTGGGCATGGCCTTTATGGGCTCGGGCTCAGGTGCGGGGGTATTGGGCATAGGCATTAGGGGTTCAACCAGCTTCGATGGACTCGGTCATGGCCACCAGACACTTGGTCCTAAACGTAGGGAGCCAACGTTTGGGTTTTTGTGCCCAAGGATAAAGTTCCGAGTCTAAACACCTATACTGACTCATATTTTGGAAAATGTTTTTCAAGTTTTTAAAAAGGAAAATTATTTTCCTGAATTTTTTCATCTGTCAGGAAAACATTTTCTCTTGACTTATTATCCTAAGCAAATCAAATTTTGGAAAATGAGAAAATGTTTTCCTGAGAAATGTTTTTCGCAGAACAAACGGTGTCTTATATAAACAAGAACTTCAACAGTTCAGGAAGCACCGCTCTATTTACCAGTCTTATTGACGTGAATGCGAAATGCGGAAATGTAAAGGCAGCAGAACAAGTATTTAATGGCATGAAGAGTAAAAGCTTGTCCTCTTGGAACGGAATGATTTCTGGATTGGATGTCCATGGGGAAGTAGAGGAGGCCCTTGGCCTTTTCTCGAGAATGGTTAATGATGGGCTCGAGCCAGATTATATCCCATTTGTCGGTGTTTTATCTGCCTGTAATCATGCAGATTCATTAGAACTTGGACGCAGTTATTTTACTTCAATGATCCAACGCTACAAAATCTACCATAAATTGCAGCATTATGGATGTGTTGTGGATCTCTTCGGTAAATTGACTTTTGATGAAGTGGAGGCACTCACAGAGACGATGAACGTGAAACCAGAAGGTGCAATTCGGGGTTCTCTGCTTAGAGCTTGCCGAGCTCAGGGACAAGTCAAGTTAAGTGAATTTTTCTCTCAGCATCTTTTCGAACTGGAACCTGATAATCCTGGCGCTTGTGTGTTCTTATCAAACATTTATGCAAAAGTCGGTAGATGGGACGATGTGGCGAGAATAAGAACCAGACTGAATGATAAGGGAATGAAATAGGTTCCAGGGTCTACATCTGCAGAAGTAGAAAGTGTGGTTCATGAGTTCCTCGGGGGCAACAAAACACATCCTAAGAGCAAAAGACATATACATGGTGTTGGATGAAATAGACAGGCTTTTGGATTTGGCTGGGTTTGTGCCAGACTCAACCGGGGTGCTTTACGACATGGATGAAGAGTGGAAGGAGTGCGCATTAAGTTACCACAGCGAGAAGTTTGCAATTGCGTTCGGACTGCTCAGTAAGCCCAGGACAACCATCAGGATTGCCGAGAACCTTCAAGTCTGCAGAAACTGCCAATCGGCAACAAAGCTCATTTCGAAGATTTTCAATAGGGACTTAATCGTGAGGACCGTAACCGCTTCCATTGTTTTAAAGATGGCAATTGCTCATGTAAGGATTGCTGGTAATAAACACGCCATCAAATAGGGATGACATTTGGTATACTGTAAATTGCTCTATATTACTGAGTACATACTCATGCTCTTCATTCTTATATAAAATTTGAAGTAGATTTATCTTCAGTGTGAAGCAGAAGAACGCATCCTTAATTTTTATGTGACACAAGATGGTGCTCTGCTTTCAAGTTCACTCAGATACAAGTTGGGACAAAAGGGAAGCCATATTAGCTTCTTGTCTAGTTTTTTGAGTTCATGCCTCAATGTTGGAGACTTGCTTGAAGGAGTTCCGCCTAGCCGTGGCCAAGACAGTCTTGTCAGCAACTATGAAATAAGCTGCTCCAGCAACTGCCATAAGAATGAAAATATTCCTGTCAGATAATAGCAATATATGGTCTATTACATGAAGATTTATGATACAAAGTCATTGATCATTATCAGTCTGATCAAAGTCTGATGACCTGTTGAGATTAAGAGTGCTTGAGCTGAGTGGTTGAGGTTTGCTCTTGCCCAGGGCAGCATCCTTGCACTAGCCAGCTGCACGGTTAAGCATGAACATATTGAGAAAAAAGAAGTGCGATAAAAACACAGCCCTTGAATTGAACAAAAGTTTCAGCATAAGAAAATGAGCAAAATTTATCCAATATCTGAAGAAGAAAGAATCCCCACAAAATGGACGAAGCAAAGACTCACGGTCGGGATGGCCGTTGCTATCCCCGCTAGAACAGCCGCCTTGGCTCCAGCTTTTACACCCTCTGTTTGATGCACACCAGAAATTTAAACTTAAGCCATTTCACAGAAAACACGAAAGAAAACAGTATATTTGTGAAAACAAGGCAAACTTAATTCAGGGAACACCAATGTACGGAATGTTGCTTACCGCGAGAGCACCGTTTCGCCATGGCCAGCCTCTGGTCGAGTGAAGCCAAGCTGGTTTTCTCAAGGGGAGATCCGGTGACATTATTGTTGGCCATTGCTGTATTGGGATGAGATCCTAGTGAAAAACAGTAAGAGAGGGAGTCAATTTGCAAAGCGGACTCGTTGAAAGGCTTTGGGAAGCTTTGCCTGATGAGGGAGTGAGATTATTGCAGTGATATATATAAGGGTCAAATAGCAGGAGGACGAGAGAGAGAGAGAGAGAGAGATATACCTCAGGTGGTGTTGATGGTATTCAAATTCCAACGTCGCCATAGGCACTTGTTTTCCTGCGGTTTCTTTTTCTGCTCTGGTCTGTTGTTTTTGGTTGTGCGCACATATTGTACGGCTACTCTCCTTTCCTCACCAACAGGGAAAAAGATGGGCTAGATCCATGCGGATCCAATGCATCTAAATCTTTGAATTATGTGGATTTTGAGGTCTATCCGATCGAAAGATTGTGCATTGAGCTAGTAGAATCGGATTATTTTAGATAAAATTAAAAGAAAAGGTAAGTGCACCTAACGTTGAGCATTAAATTATCGAATCATGTGGATTAGGGTAGAATGTAAGGCACACCGATACCACTAATAATTGTTCTTAATCTTTATTATTTTTATTCAGTGTTTGAAAAAAGAACCAAAATCGATCTTTAAATGTCTTGAAAAATTATCCAGGAAAAGATAGGAGATCTACATACGTCGAGCCATATGAAAATGGAACCCACCTTGGATTTCTTCCTGAAATACTATCCTGAATTGCAAACCCCACGTGAAGGTACTAGGTTTTGGAGGATTTTTTTGTTTTTTCAGAGGATACCTCCTTAAACAAAACAATACATGACCCCCGTGAAGGTGCTAGGTTTTTGAACTCTTTATCGAAGTGTTTTCATCCGGTGATTATTTATTCAAACATCCGTACAAAATTTCTCATACAACATCAGAGCATTGAACCGACATTTCTCAAAAAAAAAAGGTCGGTAAAACTCGAAATTGTACAAAAGAAATAATCTGGAAAAGAATGAAACTGGGTTGGAACTAATAAGCTTGGGATCACAGCTTGTGGCATAGTGTTTCTCAGGTATTGAGCTTCATTATATGTAAGCAAACTGACATCATTATTTCACGGGGGTGAAACTGGCGCTGACATGCAAGAGAGCATTGCTCAACTGTGATGGTAGATTGCAGTTTCTTGATCCAGATGAGTGGATGGGATCGTGGAATGGAGCTGAGAAAACTGCAGCACTGAAGAAGACAGGCGAATGACGGGTGTTGGGTTATGTACAATATTATCCGTTCGAGTGCCGCAAGTTTCACTCTGACACAGTGATCCATAAGAGAGTTCGGCCTTTTTCCTATGTTGTTTTCATTCGTCTTCTATGTTCACATACACATTAAATCTCTGTTTCTTCTGTGGAGAGAGAGAGAGAGAGATGGGGGGGAGGGGCCAGTAGGCCACTGGTTTTGGACACTACTGTCCTAAAACCAGGGGCAACGGGCATCGCATAGCCCTATGTGCACTGCATATTTAGAACGGTCCTCAAAATTCAATCTGTCGTGGACCCATTAATCACAATCATTGATTGCTACATGAAATTTTACACAAATTAAAATTTTGTTTAAAATTTCTTTTTCTTATTCAGTTGAAAACGTACTGTTTTTATTACTTTAAGTGAGTCAATGAGTACGCTACCAATTAGTCTCGGAACACTAAAGATCTCACAGAAATTGTGTGGAAATCAGAAATCCAATTACGAGGAAGAGTTTTTCGCCCGTTGGCTTTTGCCACTCAATCTGCTACCTGTCTGGCCTCTCTGAAACAGTGTACGATTTTGGCTATTCTTGAAATCGGCCAACTGAAGTTTGCATTCGGCAATGAGGTTTTGCGCAATGCGAGCCAGCAGATCACGACTGGTCGGTGCACTCATCAAACAGCAATTGTCATACTCTAAGCACAGATTGAGATCAGTTCGCGATCAGATTCCACCACCCATCTCGGAGATTCAGACGTTGGTGCCCAAAAACAAAGTGATTTCTTGATTTCCACACATGTTCCGGAGAATTTCCAGCTAGAAGATCCAGCGAAGGCGAGTTCGACTTCGAATTTCCTCGTCGAGAAAACGGCTCTTGCCATTCGATTAAGAACCTGATTCAAAATTTGTCAAGTTTAATTCAAGATGTGGCCATACTTCTTCGGTCCAGCGGCAAAGAAGAAAGATATGCTCGATGCATTCTGGGCGCTGTCTCAACTCTCATGCCCCGAAACCCCCGTCGAGCCCGCGACATCCCGCTTCAGGTCGAACGGTTGTGACGTCCGAGGTTATCGCCGACCTCAACTAAACATCAAAGATTTAATCGCGCAAACAGAAACCATAAACACCCTGACAAATTAAACTGGGGAGAATTTGGAGAATATACATTTCCATTTCTTGTTCAACTTGTTTCACCATATATACAATAAAACAAACCTCTGTCTACTAGTGCACACTTTACTGAAACTATCAAAATAAAAAAGGAGTCGATGACCTGACATTCAACCTCAAAAATGATTCTCATCCAAGGCAAGCTTTTCCACTTCTACAAACACAATCGTAGTGTGTCTTATCTAGGTCATCCCGTCACCCATCGGAAACTCAGCTACCTCATACTTCGTATGCACTGGTACTCCAAAATGTACTAGTGGTTATGGTGGAGGGTTCATCGCTCAGGTCGAGGTTCTGAAAATTGTTGATTTACACAACCATGAGATTATATCTCAGCAATTACACAACCATGAGATTATACCCCTAAACCCAACCTAGGCCATCACATACCTTCAGACAATTACGCAATCACACACATTCACGTACATCAAGTAATCACAAAGCATGCACATCAATTAATATGCTCAGCCTCAATCATGCGCACACCCGCACTCAATCATAATTACATCGGATGCAAACACGCGCATGTACCATTCTCATCCCACTGTTCCTTCCATTCTCATTTTCCATTTCCACTCGTCAGTGGCCAGCGTTGAAGTACACGCTTCAGGCACACTACGACCATTCATTTTCTACAACACTCGCCAGTGACCTGCGTTGAAGTGCACGCCTCAGGCACGCTGCAATCATTCATCACATCCAGCCCGCGTACCCGTTCACGCCTCAAGCCCAATCGCGACCTGAACATCACACGCCCCAGGCCCGATCCTAACTTAGCCCGCGCCAAATGCGACAGGCCTACATGATTGGAACCCGAGCTTATGATGCCTCGGTCCAATCCCGGTCTCACCCGAGCTAATCGTGCCTCGGACCGATTCTCATACTTGCTTTTTCAAGCCTCAGCCTGTGCCAAATGCAACAGACCTACGCAATCACTGCCCGGGTTTACGATACCCGGCCCGATCCCATTCTCGTACTATCACACCTTCGCATACTTTCCCACAATCACTTATCACACCACAACTTCTTCTTACTCATGCACATACTCGATATGTATTTACCACACGCAACTAGCTATCACACGCGATCCGTGCACGCATCGAGTCACACGCAGACAAAGCTCACTCAACAATTCACATGGCCAATATCAACAATTAATTCGATCTGGCCCATGCGTGTACCAAACAGATATATGCTCACTATATAAACACACAAATAAACACTCAATTAAATCAATCCCATCCAGAATAATTCAAACATGTCCAAAACACGTAAATTGCCAATTTTCTCTAACCAAATGACGTCGGATTAATTCCGATCCTTCACGACATTTTCTCGCCATTAAATAATGATTCTAAAAATCCAACTTGCGTCCTGAAAAAATCATCACAGCCCCGTGAACAATAATTCGCAGCTTGTGAACAGTAACTCGCAACTTATAATTCACTTTAAATTGTCCTCCAAAAATTTCAAAAATAATCCTCGAGGCCCGCCAAACATTTCCAATTATAAACCCCAATATTTCGCACCCGCATATTGTCAATTTCACCCCAAATCAAATTATCCGTCGATACCCAATATCCTAAATCGGGATTAGAGTATGACTTACAAAGTTCTAGACTTAATCGGCTAGAACAGGAAGCGGCGGTACTCAACGGCGATGGCGTACGGCTCACGGCGGCATCCGGCTTGAGCGGCGGCGGTCCGGCCTCTTGATTTGGGGCTCACGGCCACTTGAGAGAGAGAGAGAGAGAGAAAGAGAGAGAGAGAAAGAGAGAGAGATGGTGAGGTTTGAGGTTGGTGGTGGTGGCGTACGGTGGTGTGGACGGTGGCTTGGGGGCGGTCCGGGCGTGCGGCGGCAAGCGGCGATGCCGGCGGTGGAGGGAGGAACGGCCAAAGGGAAGCTCACGGTGGGGGAAAGAAGGAAAAACCAAATGGGGGGGCTGATCGTGAAGAAGAAGAGGAGAGAATGGGAAGGAAGACAACATTTTCTACTCAAATAGTGACCATTGACCCAATTGGAAAATGACCATATTACCCTTATCTCACAATTTTAATCCGACGGTCTCGATTCGATCTTATCTTGATCCGACGACCAAAATCGATTCTTGCACAAAAATATCCAAGAATATATTTGTAATTTCCCAAAAATCCAAGGGTAAAATTGTCCAATCAAAATCTTGGGGCAAAATTACCAAAATGCCCTTTTACCCTTAAAGCTTGTCCTTTAATAAATCCTGGGGGTATTTTGGTCACTTTCTCCGTTTCTTGTCCAAATCGAATTTTTTCGAAAGATTTAAGCGCACCAAAAATTGACACGTGTCACGTGCAACGTCGTTCTAACGTTCCGGTGTGACTTCCTAATTTTCCGGTGTCCAATTTGGGCAAAAATTCCATAATTAAATTCTATTAAACGCAACTCGAGCGTTTCTCAAGCTAACGGGCGGCTTGCTGGGGAAATTTGCAGAATCGACTTATGACTAATACTGAATCGAGTCACGTGCAAGTCCGTTCGGTGCGTGACGACCTCGGTTGTCATTAAAATCGCGAAGATCAATCACTTGATCCGAGGGGTACAATCGTTCAGTATAATTTTGGAATCATTTGTCAAGTCGTTTCGTAGTCCAACGGAATCACCGGCGATCCACTACTAGGACAGTGGCGAACTAACCCCTAACTATCCTTGGATCGGCCAACGGTGGCTCAAAATATCACTTTCGTGATTTAATAGTCGAAATCCATTCACGACCGAATTTCCTTTAGTCGTGCAAATTTAATTCCCCTATTAGTCTTTCCTAATGGTTAGCATTTCTAGGAATGATCAATTTCGGGCAAGAATTTACTGCGAGCACATCTCATAAAACTCAATTATTCAATAAATTTCAATTGATGGAATTTCGGAATGTCACATCAACAATCAACATAGAGGACAAAGTGGCTCAGGTACTACTCTCCTCTTAAAACAAATTCTCAGACGTTGATATTCTATTGAAATAGCATATGTTCCCTTGTATGTTGATATGGCCCAAGTCCAGCATAGGCCCAAAAGGAGGCCCAAGGAATCCCAACCCTGCAATGAGGCCCACCTAGAGCCCACATTGGAATCTCCTCCCCAAAAGCCTGACCCGAGGATTTGTCCAAACCGAGAGATTAATCGACCCGACTCAAGCCCAAGCGACTCAGCCCCGCTATGGCGGCCTGGCATTGTGGGCGTAAGGACCGATCTGGAAAATTGAACCAAATTGAACTAATCCGAAATTTTATGCATTTTCAATTTGGTTTGGACAATGAAAAAATAACCATTTTTTTCAGTTCGGATAGTTTCGGTTCGGTCATTGAATTGAACAGAACTGAAACTATTCATGTGGTTTTTATTTTACTGAAAGTTCAAAGAAAATGACTTATATACAGCAGGCCCCACAAGAAAAGGAATATTGAAAATCCAAACGAAACCGAGGTCGCAATTTGGTTTGGTTCAGCCTCTCACCTCGACGGTTCAGACCCGAACCGAGCCTTTGACATTCCTACCCGTCTCAACTTAATTGGTTTAGCTGGTATGAACACGTATAAAAGCTGGCCCATACAAGCTAATCAAGTTGTTTTCTTCGATGCTTGTAATGACGGTCAACTAAGGGCACTACCCCAAGGTCAAGTCAATTATCATGACTTTTGTCCTTGTGAAACCAAATCAACATCAATCCATGTTTCAAATGTAAACTCACGCATTAAATTGCATTTCCACCTGAACATGGTTTTACATGCAATTTTCTTCTCTGTTTTTGCAGAAACAGTTTGAACAACAGATTACCTTGAACAAAAAAGAAAAAAAGAAAAAAGAGAGAGGTATTGTCCAATCGAATGCTACCTCTCTTCGATAGTGGAACGGGTTAGATCGTTAATCACGCGTTCTTGCCGCTCTTGGAAGCTATAATAACCTATGTTCAAACAAAATGGCGGCGGTCTTGGCGAAGGCAGGTCGGCGCTCCCGTTGCCTAGCGTCCGAACGGCATCGGACGTGCTCGGTCCGTCTTCGGGATGCTCTTGGATGCAACGACAATGCAATATGGAGGCACCGGTTTGGCCGATGCGGGGTCCATTAGCTCGACGCCTCGACCGGATTTCCACAATTCCCAAGCCGGGAGGAAACTTTTTTCTTAATCAAGTTCTAACTAGAGAGTGATGGGATAATCAGTAATCAACAAAAGTAATATTCATTGTTTATGAAAAACAAAACACTACAAAAACAAAGTAAGGTTTTAGCCACGATAAATTTGGCAAAATTCGTCGCTAAATGAATTTGCGACGAAAAAAATTTCGTCGCTAATACAGCGTCGCAAAATTTAGTAACAAAAAAAAATTCGTGGCAAAATTAGTCGCTAATTTGCCACAAATTGTATTCGTTGTAAAATTCGTCACTAATTATTCGTTGTAAAATTCGTCACTAATTATTCGTGGCAAAATTCGTGGCTAATTTGCCACGAATTGTATTCGTCGCTAATTTGCCTCGAAAAAACAAAAAAATTCTATTTTTTTAATTAAAAAATTCATGGCAAAATTCGTGGCTAATTTGCCACGACTTATATTCATCGCAAAATTCGTTGCTAATTTGCCACGAATTGTATTCGTCGCTAATTTTCCCTGAAAAAACAAAAAAAAAATATTCTATTTTTTATAAAAAAAAAATTTTTGGCTAATTTGCCACGAATTGTATTCGTCGTAAAATTCATCGCTAATTTGCCCCAAAAAAATATTCTATTTTTTTTTTTATAAAAAAGGCCACCACGTGATTACAAAAAAAGACATAAATTGTTATCGGTAATAAAAATATCTTTTATTGAATAAGTATTTCAAGCGATTATTTTTTTGAAAATGTTTTTCATATTATTACGGAGCCAAATATTGAAAAAAAAAATTGCTGCCAACACGTGGAGAAAGGCCAATCTGACGCCAGCTTTCCTACAAGGAAGGCCCACGATCTTTGAACTGGCAGGTTTTTAGTGGGCTGATGATGTGGTATCCTATCTCCACCAAATATTTTCAAGAATCAAATAAGTCAGTTTTTTTTTGGACGAAAAATAAATAAGTCAGTTCGGCTCAAGCTAATTTGCCTCTTTGGAGGTCTCATATATTGTTCTGTTCTTAATCTTATTCTCTTTTATTCGCTGACTAATGAGGAGATTTGACTAAATTTTCACATCTAATAATTCTCTCCTTTTTAAATTGACACAGTTCTTTTTTTTTTTGGTAAAGGTAAGTGTAAATTGACACAGTTCTTAATACATGGAAATTCATAGATTCTATTTTTGAAAAGATTGAGAAACTTCTTGTGCCTATAGATTTTGAGAAAATAGGTATAGTTAAAAATCACTTGATAAATGTTTGCCAGCTCTATTATTCGGATGTATTTTCTGACCAGCGAGATATTGGGTCAAATTCTTTTTGGATAAAAAATAAAGCAGGATACCTATAATCACTTTATTATTTGCGGGTAGTGATGACTCGAAATTTGCCTGTGCGACCATTAGTAGCAACATCTCTAATAATAGCCGCAACACAGCAATTGTTCCCCCTAATCAAATAGTTTGCTGTAGTAAGTCATTTATGCACAATAGATGATATTTTCTATACCATCATGCCTATTTTTATATTGAAGTCTATTCGTACAAAATCTTAACCGCTGGTAATTGCGATCTCACTCTCAATCTCAAGAAAGGAAAATAAAATGTGAAATCCGAATAGTAAAAGGGAGTAGATAAAAATTAAAATAGATGGTTTTGCTTATTAAATTTTGAAAGGTAAGCACTTTTCCGTTGCATTCCAATCCCCTGCAACGAATTGCCAGGTCTATACATTGAATTTAGGTAGTTCATTTGTCATTGTTTGCCTCAGTGATCTTCAAGCCATAGATGTTCGATTTGGTTGGAAGAGCTGGCGGGCATTTACCATATTCGGAAATTCTGTGAGACCATAGAAGGAATGTGGCGTTACATTATCATCATCACGCGTGATCACCACCACAACCACGGGAGAAAGGAAACGAAAATAAAAAATCACTAAATTACAAATAAAAAGTTGTGAAATAGAAAATTGACAGCTTTGTTATTTGAATCGCTTGAGATAGCTTTGTCATCTTAATTTTCTATCCCCTGCAATAACCTCCTGGACCCCCAAAAGCAATGGCGTAGCCACTTCTATCTTCTTTAACATGATAATGGTTCACCAAACCGTAAACATTGGATCTATCCCTGTACTCCCACGTCTTTTCCGAAGGCGGTAAGGATTTGCCGTCCGATCGAAGCCAATAGAGTCATCGAAAGATGCCAGAATGCTTCAAGTTATCATCAGGCATGTGACCATTTCCCATTGGGGGACAGATCCCATCGCTTCCAGCTGAGCCAATTCCTCCCCAAGCTATGTACTGTGAGCCATCGCGCAAATATGAAAATAGTTTCTTTGGCCAGTAGCCTACTTTAATCTTTGCCCCGAGCACAACCAACCACCAATTCCCAGTATTTCGATCCTGATTATAAAGAGTTATTGATAATAAGTGCTAATGGAAAAAAATTGCAAAAATTATCTAACATGGATGCAATGATTGATTATATGCTTATATGGATAACTTTCAATAGGGTAGAATGATAGCGAAAATTTTAATTTTAGGAACAAAACTATTAATAGCTAATATATTTTAGCAAAAAATCATTATCTTAAGCACCGTGAAAAAGATCAAACATACCTGTTCAATATCAATTGCAAGCTCATATAGATCTCCACCATAAGTAGAAGTAGGTTTTAATATAAAACCGGGGGTTACTTCCCTACTCACTTGGACGAAACCCGGACATAGTGCATTATAGCACCCATTGCGATAGCCATCACCTTATGAGGACAATGCTTTAGTCAATAAGATTCAGATAATCTTCAATTTCTAGTTTGGATTTTGAAAATAAGGGGAAAATGCTTTAACTAAGAATTAACAATCATTCACAACTCACCTGTCCAATATGTGAACAACCGAGAAATGGTATCGCCAAATAACCGTGGAGCAACCTAGAAAAATAAGAGATTTTTCTCTCAAATCATTTTACCATATATTAAACTTATTATGTCCAAAAAAAATTATGGCATTAACTTACTTAAAAAATCACTTACCATCCAACCAGCTATGATCATGCTAACATTCTCCGAGGGACCGGATACAATCCACACATTATGTGAAGTAAATTGGTCAGGAGCAGTAGTTAGATTGTAGACCGTCACACGTCCACCTCCTCCGTATTTAGTATTTTCTACCATGAGGTCTGTCAGAGAAACCACCTACAAATGATAATTTGTAACTTAAACCACCTAGAAATGATAAATAACCTCATATTCACCTATGCCTACTGATCTTACTTTAAAAGATGTATTGATTTTCTTTTTCTACACAAATCATGGAAAGAATAGATTTTGAGATTGTACTAAGTGAACATTTGATATGTGGTCTCATGAAATTCATAGATACATCTCATTAGTAGATTCAAAAAGAAAAATCACCATGTTATTGTATGTGTGTAGATATGCCTATGAGCATGGGAGAGAGGGATAGTACATGTTGATTTGGAGAATGAGGATTTAGCCCCATTGCTACGACAGATGGTATCTTGGGCAAGGATCTTGCGCTCACCAGATCTTCTTTTGTCACTCGACGAATGGGTACTGTACCGATGGGGCAAAGCTCTCTCAACCCAGATCTTACCGATTTTGCTTTTGGAGAAGTTTTGCGTGGGCTGATGACATGTAGATTTGGCTTTGTCTACAAGAAGAAATTACAAATTGATTATAGAAGTATCAAGTAGACCACTTCACCTAAATTATCCAATATTGGTCTACATAGTTATCAATTGAATTAGGAGAAAATGATAAATTTTTTTACCTGAACCTTATGATTCTTCAGTAGAGGATGATCGAGTGCCGGCTGTTTGTTAATATCAACACAATCAATTGTGACTCCTTCTTCAATCTTGATAAAATCAAACAGAGTTAATCACTCGCCGAGTAACAATGGTATTTTGAAGATTATCCGGATAATTTGCAATATCTCCGTGAAATTTAAATGGGACTATTGCAAAAAAAAAAAGAAGAAAAGGGTTTGGAGGAAAATTACCGTAAAAGTCTTGATGGATGGCTTGTTCATTGTTCTAACCTGGCTTTCCAAGTCTAAATCATCCTCGTCAGAAATATTTACCATCTCACATAGAGAAAGACCGAAGAACAGGAGCAGCAACAGCACAAGTTGTTCCACGTTCAGTTTCATGGTGACAAAAAGAAGAGTAATGTAAGGCCCTCTAGCAGTCTGCTACGCTTGTTCAATATAGTGCGAGAATTTCACACTCTTTGCCCATACATATATACTACCGAGCGTGTTGGCCCAATGGTAATGACTAACGAGGAAGTGCAACCCAGCAATCTCGTCCCCTCATGAATACACAGAGCAGAAAAGGAAATGGAAATATAGGAAGAAAGTCTACGGACGTGATACTGATAATAAATACACAAGCCGAATAAAGTAAAAAAAAGAAAGAGAAGGGAAAATAGAAAATAGTATCTCAGCCCTACACCTATAAATTAGTAGAAACATATTTTCTCTCCGAATTTATGGATTTCCCATTTTATTCTTTCATATTACGGTCAGTTCCGGCTCCAAAAAGAGGAGGTTTGCAATTTGGGAATTGGCAGATGTCACGCCCCGCACTTCTCGGTGCGCCACATCCCTCACAGAGGTCGATTCGTGTGCGACGTCCCAGGACGCGTCGCCGACCCAAACCCAACACAGAGAATTAAAGCACATACGGAAGCAAATTAAACCACCCGTACATAGATAAACGTATAACCCTGGGTACCCACTGAAATCAATACTTGTACTAATACTGGAAATCTTCTACAATATCCAAATACAACCCAAATTCCAAAAATCAAAAATGATTCAAGGCCACTATGACTAGCTGGGGCTCTTCTAAAAAATATGTCGATACGTCTGCCGTCCTCAAAGTCGGGGATCTGAAAAGTCGATTTTACAACAACCGTGAGAATAAATCTCAGCGAGTAATTCCCTAAACCTAAACTAGGCTAACATGCACCTCCTGACAAGTATTAAACAAACAACACACAGTCTAAACAGTATATGACTCAGGCCATCGGCCCGAATCTAGAAATTACTTGACCCTGCAGGTTAGGCATATCCATATATAATAATCACAGTACATAAGTGGCACTCATAATCACACATATGCCAATCACATGCTTATGCACTGATTCTCACATTCTTGCATGCCAGTCAATGCATGTTCATGTATGCAAATGTCATGGACTTGACACGTGCAATTCCCGGCCCACTAGCCCACACTGACACACTGGCACACTGCCCAAATTATTATTATCACGACTCGAGTCATCAATTTTTCACGGCCCGGTGCGTCTAGCCTGCTTCAAAGTGCATGAGGCGCAGCAATCGATCTGGCCCAGTGTCTCTAGCCTGCTTCAAAGTGCATGAGGCGCAACACTGATCTCCTTGCGAACCAGAGCCTGCTTCAAAGTGCATGAGGATGGTCGCCTTCTGGACGTACCGGGCATCGTCCTGCTTCAAAGTGCATGAGGACGGTATCGACCCGAAGGTCACGACTCGTAGGTCCTTAGGTGATCACACAACTCATTATTATCTGGACCCCGCGTCAAACGCATCAGGGCATTTTAAGTGATCACTACGCACACGTCATTCGGGCACGCCCGTATATGCACATGTCGTGCCAATGCGTGAGATGCACATTCATGGTTATTCATTCACACTTGGGCATTCACATGCGCAAATCACAATGTAACAAGCTCAACTTGCACCGCGCATATTCAATTCCATAAATCGACATGCCCACTCAGACAATCAATTTCAATTCATCCATGGCATCAACTTAACACGCAATTCATGCACACAATTCACACAACCAAGTCAACGAATTTCACGTATTAGGGGCCCGCCATGCTATTCCACTCCCAACCACGCTAAACACGTTACATGGCATCATCAAATTAACCACAACTACGGCTCAATTAGCCAGTCAATTGCACGAAGCGATCATTCTCGATAATTGCCCAATTAAACCCCAAATTGATCGCACTTCACCTAAATCAAATCCATCATGGCTAGACACTATACCACCAATTCTAGGCCAATGGTTGTCATCAAGATGCTCAATTATACTCCTCAAATATCATATCAATTGACCACCACAAAAATCAAATACGGGACGCGCTATAATCCACATATTAAATCCAAACAATCCCGAACTCGGCCCGATTTAGTCCAAACCGACCAGCCCATTCATTGCGCCTCTCGGGCCACTAATCCTCCATTAATTAATCATAGTAATCCACCAAATCGATCGCAATCAAATCCCTAATCACCTTCACAAATTAACCCCTAAAATACCCTAATTAACCCCTAAACCCGTCTAGAAATGTAAATTAGTCTAATTAGGGTTTAGGGTCAAACTCACCGGGTGTCCTACGCTTAAAACGGGCCGGATGAACAGTACTCGATGAACAGTGCTCGGTGAACAGTGCTCGCCGGAACAGTGCTCGCCGGAACAGTGCTCGCCGGAACAGTGCTCGCCGGAACAGTGACCGGCCGGAAATGAACAGTGACGCCGGACTGAACGGGAGCGGGAACAGCGACGACAAGGCGGGCTCGGGGGCGGCAGCGACGCGGCGGCGAGGCTGGTCGGCCGAGGCGGCAACCGGCGGCGACGGTGGCTCCTCCAGCGAACGGCGGGAGAGAGAGAAACAGAGAGGTCAGGAGAGGGAGAGTGAGGGGGAGGTGAGGGCCGGCGGCGACGACGGTCAGGCTGAGGCGAAGGGTGACTGGTGGACGGCGCGACGCGCCGGCGACGGGCTGCAGCTGGCGGCGAGCCAAGACGGCGTCGGGCGGAGCGACGTCCAGTCGCGGTTCAAGCAGCAAGCCAAGCGCGGAAGGGAGAGAGGGAGAGAAAGAGCTGTCGGGGCGGAGGCTGGCGACCGGCGCGGCGGAGGCTGGCGAGCAGTGGCTGGAGCAGCGGCGGCCGGGCGAGCGAGCGAAGAAGAAGCAGAAACAAAAACCAGAAGCAGGGGGCGTTCCGGGGGAGACCAGCGAAGGAGGAAGGAGGGAGAGGGCAGCAGGGGCGGCGGTCGGCAGTCGGCGCGACGCGCGGCGGCTGGCAACGAGTGGGCGGCGTTGGGCGGAGCTGGATGGGCGGTTGGCGAGGTGTGGCTGAAGGAAGAAGTAGCAGCGTCGGGCGAAGGGGAAGGAGCAGAAGCCAGACCAGTCGGCGTCCCAGGGAAGAAAAAGGAAGAGAGGAAGGGGAAAAAAGAAAAAGAAAAAGAAAAGAAGGGAGAGGAGAGAGAGGGATTGGACGGGAGTAGGTGGGTGAAAAAGGGACAGACGTGACCTGACCGGGGGGGGTGTGCGCGGGAGAGAGAGAGAGAGAGAGAAAAAAAAAAGGGGTTTAAATTTTTAAACTCAATCGCGATCCAGCGGACACGGTCCAAACTAAAACTCGACCTATCGATCCCGATTAAATTCGGGAAAAAGGCCTAACGGTCCCCGAAAAATCCCAACAATATTCTAGGGCATACAGCCAAAATAAAATAACCCAAACCGCTCTACGAGGGAGGTCTACCGGTCCAAATTTGCATCCGGTCCAAAAATTCACTTTCTCACTAATCTTGATAATGTCGATACTGGCCACAATAATTTCGACACCGTCCAATTTATTTCGTCCCGGAACTCCCGGAAATTGACTGCCAAGTTCAGGGTATAAATAACGGCCAAATTCGATTGAGTGCGATTCTAGCAAAATTTCTAATTTTAAAAATAAGAACCCGAGAGTGATCAGTTCCCGGGCGAAATTCCATTATAAGCGCACTAACGAATTACACATTTTATAATTCCCAAAAATGGGCCAAAATCCGTACTGTTACAGCAGAAACATTAAAAAAAAATGGTTTTCCCATACAGGGCGTGAGAGAGAGAGAGAAAGGGAGGCATAAGAGGGGAAAATTCAAAAGGGAAATGCTTCCTTGACCGTCCACTGCCAAATGACAGTGTAACAATAGAGGGAAGCCAAAAATTCATTTTGAGGAAACAGACTTCTTAAACCGGTTTTAATTTTTCGCTCTCTTTCCTTGTTTTTTTTTAATTCTATATTTCCTTATTGCAAGCTTAAATTTAGAGATAAAAATCAGAAGAGGGCCCACAGAATCAACTTTCTTGAGTATTGTTACTTTGATTTGTTTCTTTAAAAAAGTCAAGAAAATCGTCCTTACTTTATGCATAATCGATGTCATTGATCTTAATTTTAGGTCACCGGATAGTTCTTGTAAAGCAATTTGATTTGAACGAAAGGAATGAAGAGTCATTTCATTGCACCATAATCACATTATTAGTTGCAAGGCTAACGTTTCAAGTGTTTTTTATCTTTTAAATTTAATAGATCTTTATAATGACATTAACAATTTCTTTTTAGTAAGTGATAATATCTTTCTACTTGTATTTATTTATATTTTGGTATTTAATTTATTTTCTCTTTCTTCGTATTCAAAAACATTGATTTTGTGGGCCCTTTTTTGATTTTTATCTCTAAATTTAAGCTTGCAATAAGGAAATATATAAGTAAAAGAAAAAGAAACAAAGTCAAAAATTAAAACTGGTTTAAGGCTATGCATGGCAACCATTCTATGCCGGGGAACAGATTCTGATTAGAAATGATTCTTTTTTATTCTGTGCCCGAGAACAATTTCTAAACATTTGAAGATGTTTGGTAACTGCCTAAAATTTCTATTCTTAGAATAAAAAAAGAACAAAAATGCGTTTGGTAACTATGCAAAATTTCTTTTTATTAATAATATTTTGAATTTTTTAATATTTCTTTCTTTTTTTCCTTGGCCATGGCTGGTCGTCGATGCCGGCGCCTGCGACCGGCAACAAGCTAGGGCTGGCGAGGGAGCCGCGACCCTCGCTGCCGGCCTCGTCGGTCGCGACGACGAAGTTGGCCTCGCCATGGCCAGGCAAGGCTCAACCTTGCCCAAATCTAGCGAGGCCGACCTCGTCAAATCCCAGCCAACAAGAGGCCAACCTTGTCGTCACCATCCTTAGCAACAGTGAGGTCAAGCCTCGCCTAGCCAAGGCGAGGCCGACCTCGCCATCACCACCCTTCGCAATGACGAGGTCGGCCTCGCCATGGCCAGGCGAGGCTCGACCTCGCCCAAATCTGGCAAGGCCAACCTCGCCGTCGCCATCCCCGGCGATGGCGAGGTCGAGCCTTGCCCAGCCAAGGCGAGGCCAACCTCGCCGTCGCCACCCCCTCGCGATAGCGAGGTCGGCTTCGCCATGGCCTGGCAAGGCTCAACCTCGCCCAGATTTGGCAAGGCCGACCTCGCCATTGCCACCCCTCGCAGTGGCGAGGTCAGCCTCGCCTTGGCCGGGCGAGGCTTGACCTCGCCAAATCTGGATAAGGCCGACCTCGCCGTCACCGGGGCGACGAGGGTCGACCTCGCCGTCGCTGGGGGTGGGGAGGGCCACCCTCGCCAGCCCTGGCCAGTGGCCGATGGCCAGTGGTGGGCTGGGAAGAAAATGAAGAACAAATAAAAAAGAAAACCAAAAAGAACTAGAAATGGCAAAATTGTTCCAGAATCAAGAAGCTACTTTTTTTTGCTTCTTGATTCTGTTTCAAAACTGATTTTGTGACCAATTTTTTGCAAAATTGTGCCAAGACACAAAAATTTGAACAAACAGATTTCTGTTCCCAAACTGATTCTAAGAACGAAAGAATAGAAATTTTCACTATTTGGCACATTACCAAACGAGTCCTAAGAAGTCTACCAATTTCCTCAAAATAAATTTGAGGCTACTCTTTGAATTACACTATCATTTGGCGGTGGATGGTCATGCTAGTCGCTCCCAATTCAAAATCGAATCTCGGTGAATCCTGAATTTCATGGAACCCACTCGATTTTATTTTCGGAAGAAATTTTGTTTTTCTTTGTTTAAATTTACGCATTTAATTATTTTTCTATTTCAGATCACCATCGCCTTCCCACTGTCTCTCCTCTCTCCTTTAAATATTGCCTCCACTTTCACCATCGCTCTCACACATGAGTAAGTTTATTTTTCTAGTTCTGTATGTTGATATTTTTTCTTTCTACTAATGATCTTGATTTGTTACATAAAACCAAGAAATTTTCCTATAAGAATTTTGGAATGAAAGATATGAGCAACACAACATATGTGATAGGAATAGAAATATTCTGTGATAAATCACAAGAATTATTAGAGTTTTCTTAAGAAGCCTACATTAATAAAATTTTAGACAAATTCAATATGGATAAATGTTCAACAAGAGTAGTTTCAATTCAAAAAGGGGACAAATTTAGCCTTATGCAATGTCCGAAAAATGAATTGGAACAAAGTATTCATTATGCATCTATTGTTGGGAGCTTAATGTATGCTCAAACTTGCACCAGATTAAACATTAGTTTTGCTGTCAAAATATTGGGCAAGTATCAAAGTAATCCAAAATTGGATTTGGAAAGCTGCAAACAAAAGTTCTCAAATACCTGCAAGGAACTAAGAACCATATGCTCACTTATAAAAAATCTGATCATCTTAAGATGATTGGATATTTAGATTCAGAATAGATGTGCCAATACAAGAAAATCAACATTTGACTACTTGTTCCTTTTTGCTAGAGGGGCAATTTCATGGAAAAGTGCGAAGTAGTCAGTCATTGTTACATCCACTATAAAGGCTGAGTTTGTGACATGCTTTGAGGCCACTATTCATGGGTTATGTCTACGAAACTTTATTTCAAGGCTTGTGGTTATCGACAGTATTCTCAAGCGCTAAATATTGTGATAACTCTGCAGCGGTTTTCTTCTTTAAGAACAACAAGTATTATAATGATGCTAAACATATGGAAATTAAATACTTGTCCATTAAAGAAGAATTTTGGAAGTAGAAAGTGTCAATTGAGCACATCAGCACCAACCTTATAATTAGAGATCCCTTAACATAGAGATCTCTTAACAAAAGGATTGACACTCCAAATATTTAATGAACATGTTGAAAGGATGGGCATTACTGGACGTCATTAATGGTATTGTATCATAATTTCATTAAGCTTATTTGACACTTCAAGCTCATTTGTGTTTATGATTTTTCCTATTTTCTATTTAGCATATATGATGGAAATAAATGAATGTTTGATATGATAGTTGTAGTACGTGAAAGGGATTGTCTCGATTAATGACATACAACATTTGTTTTCTCTACTTAGTTGTGATTATTATGTGATAACCAATTTAAGAAAGGTTTTAGCATAATATTATTGTGCATACTATGGTCTTTATTAAACCATGAAAGAAATGTCATATGGGCCAAGTAAGAGAATATAAGAATAATTATGGCCCACATAATATTATTTTTTAATGATTTAATAACTATTTAAATGGTAAAAACGTATTGGCTATGAAAAGTTGCAACTCTTATGAAGATGGAATAAGCTTTGATGGAAGGCACTTATTATCTTATTAATCAATGGTTTAATAACTATTTAAGTACTAAAAACGTATTGTCTATGAAAAGTTGCTACTCTTATGAAAATATAATGTGTTTTGATGGAAAGCACTTATTGAAAGTACCTAGTGACACCCTATAAAAAAGAGTGTGATCCTCCCTCCACCCGAGATAACCAAATGTTGTATTCTATCCTCCATCGGATAAAATACTTTTACACAAAAGTGATTTAAGGGAGAGAAATTGGATTTCTTCATTTCTTTTGTTTTTGCAACAATCATTTTCTCAAAGTTATTGCTATGGATAAATGTATATCTTCCCTCCCTCTTGTAGTGAATAAATCATGAAAATCTAAGAATTTCCATATAATTCAATTGCATTATCGCTGTCAGATGGGCGAAAGTATAATCAGCACTAAAAAAGAACGTAACTAGCAGTTAAACGTGACAAATGTATAACTTCAGAGTGATTGTGCTCGAGATCATTAGTGGCACAAAGAACATAACTTTTACTCTCTGGGATTGCTCTCAGAATTTGGTCGGATACGTAAGAGACAATGTTCTTGTCTTGAATTCCAAATTACTTTTGTTGATTACTGATTATCCCATCACTCTCTAGTTAGAACTTGATTAAGAAAAATTGTTCCTCTAGGCTTGGGAATTGTGAAAATTCCATCGAGGCATTGAGCTAATGGATTCCGCTTCGGCCAAACTATCAATGTTTAGAGAGTTTTCTCTGTGCCTTCATATAGCATTGTTGTGCATACAAGGGTCTCTTGAAGACAGACCGAGCACGTCCGATGTCGTTCAAATGCTAGGCAACAAAAGCACCAATCTGCCTTTGCCGAGACCGCCAGCATTAGGAATGAGCAAAAGAACTAGACAGACCGAAAACCGCCAGAACCAGCCGGTTGTTTGGTCTAGTTCTAGGCGGTTCCCACAAGAACTAGTCTAGTTCCCACACTGGTGAATACTAGTATGGTACCAAGTGTGGAACCGCCCATTCAGACTAGACTGGTATATATTAATATGGTTTTAAGTGGTTCTCACAAGAACTGGTCCTGTTCCCGAATCAGTTAATACTAGTATGGTACCAAGAGTGAAACCGCCCATCCGAATCGAACTGGACCGTATATATTAATTATGAAGTTTCAAAAGTCTGATTACTTTCCACGGCCATGCACTCAGCCTCTCACCCTCCTTCGTCAGTCCTCACCCTCTCTCTCAAAAAAAAAACCTAAATACTCACACACTCAGAGCTTGCTCTCTCGCACTCACAACTCGCTCTCGGCGCTCGCAATTGTGTTCGGGCTGATCAGTACTAAGCCCAGGTCAACTATCAGGATCGCCAAGAACCTTCGAGTATGCAGAAACTTCCATTCGGCAACAAAGCTCATTTCAAAAAATTTCAATAGGGACATAATTGCCAGGGACCGTAACCGCTTCCACCATTTTAAAGGTGGTAATTGCTCGTGTAAGGATTGCTGGTAATAAACACGTCATGATATAGGGATGACATTTGGTATACTGTAAATTGCACTAAATTACTGAGTACATACTCATACTCTTCATTCTTATACAAAATGTGAAGTAGATCCATCTTCAGGGTGAAGCAGAAGAACACATCTTTATTTTTTATGTGACAGAAGATGGTGCTCTGTTTTCTAGTTCACTCGGATACAAGTTGGGTTGAAACGGAAGCCATATTAGCTTCCTGTCTAGTTTTTTGAGTTTATGCTTCAATGTTGGAGACTTGCTTGAACGAGTTCCACCTGGCCGTGGCCAAGACAGTCTTGTCAGCAACTATGAAATAAGCTGCTCCAGCAACTGCCATAAGAGCAAAAGTATTTGTTCGGACAGAATGTTTGTACATAGGAAATGGAATCAGAATATAGTTGGAGTGTGAGGAGTGTAATCACCCTATTTTAGGATCAATTTGTCCCACAAGGTTGCTATAGGTTACTAACAAATTCTCTTTAGGATACAACAAAGTCATGGTGAGAATACTGGATAGCAATTCCAGTATTTCTCCAAAAACTCTTTGTGAAAATGAAGGGAGTTCCAAATCTCTTATTAATTAAACAGAATTGTCCAATATATATAAACAAAGAGAACACGCCTCTTGGTATTCAACTGCCAATACGAACACACCCATTCATATCTGAAAAATTGCAATTCGGACATAACCTTTCGTGTCTGAAAAACCATTTAAACACAACCGTTCATGTCTGAAAAGTCGCAATTCGGACACAACTCTTTGAGCATGAAACTGTTAGTTTTGGACATATCTTTTCATGTCCTAAAACGGACAGTTTTGTCCGAACAATCATAAGTTAAAAAAACTTAAATAAATAAATAAATTGCTGATTAAGGCTTATTTCGGTTTGCGGCACGCACACGCACACGGGTATTGTGGGGTCTAGCCCACTCACCCATTTTTCTCCATTTACAATAAAGGACAATACCTTAACTTATAAATAGACCAAAACTTTCCTTTCTTTCCTACGTGGGAGAAGAAAATAGCCTTTTCTGTTCAACGCCACCAGTATTCCCATCAGAGAATCGCAATATATGGTCTATTACATGAACATTTATGAGTAGAGTCATTGATCATCATCGGTCTGATCGAATATCTAACGTGTCTAATGACCTGTTGAGATAATGAGTGCTTGAGCTCTGTGGTTGAGGTTTGCTCTTGCCCTGGGCAGCATCCTTGCACTAGCCAACTGCATAGTTAAGCATGAACATACTGAGAAAAAAGAAGTACGATAAAGATACAGCCCTTGAATTGAACAAAAGTTTCAGCCAAAGAAATTGAACAAAGTTTAAATCCAATATCCGAAGAAGAAAGAATCCCAACAAAACGGACAAAGCAAAGACTCACAGTCGCGATGGCCGTTGCTATCCCCGCCAGAACTGCCGCCTTACCTCCGGCTTTTACACCCTCTGTTTGATGCGCACTAGAAATTTAAAGTTAAACCAGTTTGCAGAAAACAAGAAAGAGAACAGTAAATTTGCAAAAACAAGGCAAACTGAATTCACGGAACGCCAATGTATGGAATGTTGCATACCGCGATAGCACCGTTTTGTCATGGCCTGCCCCTGGTCGAGCGAAGCCAAGCTGGTTTTCTCAAGGGGAGACCCAGTGACATAATTGTTGGCCATTGCTGTATTGGGATGGGATCCTAGTGAAAAACAATAAGAGAGGGAGTCAATTTGCAAAGAGGACTTGTGAAAGGCTTTAGGATGCTTTGCCTGAAGAGGAAGTGAGATTAGTGCAGTGATATCTATAGGGGTCACATGGCAGGAGGACGACAGAGAGAGACTGCCTCTAGCGGTGTTGATGGTATTCAAATTCCAACGTCGTCAGAGTCACTTGTTTTCCGGCGGTTTCGTTTTTTGTTTCGGTAGGTTGGTTCTTTGGTTGTGCACACAAGTGCACAGGTAACAGAAACGACTGTCCTTTCTTTTATTTTTCCGCTTGATTTTGGATCGTGAAAAATGGGAAATGTATAGAAACTAAGAGAAATGATATTAAAAGGGAAAATTAAAAAAGCGAAATAAAGCAAGAGGGAAAAGGATGAGTTACATTCATGCGAATTCAATGCATTGCATTTACGGGAATTTTTCACGGCCTGCCCGATATAAAATTTATGTGTTGAGGTCACAAAATCACATTATATTTTAAATTAGAGGAAAAAACAAGGGGAATAAACGAGTGGATTATGGTCGAATCTAAGGCACATAGATACCTCTAATGATTGTACTCAAATATTATTATTTTTATAATTCAGTGTTTATAAATAGACAATCAAAACCAATATATAAATATCTGAAAAAAAAAATCCAGAAAAAAGTATGAGATCTTAGAATGTTGGGCCATAAAAAAATGGGACCCATCTTGGAAATCATCCTGAAACATTATCTGAATGGCAAACCCCACTTTAGAGGATTTTATATATATATATATATATATATATATATATATATATATAGAGAGAGAGAGAGAGAGAGAGAGAGAGAGAGAGAGGATATCTCCTTAAATAAAACATACTTGATACGCATGAAGGTACTAGGTTTCCAAATTCTTTATTGGAGTGTTTTTATCCGGTAATTACTTATTAATCTGGACAAAAATTATCAACACCACCAGAGCGATCGAAACGACATTTCTCGATGAAAGGCTGGTAAAACTCGATGATTTACGAAAGAAATAATCTGGAAAACTGGAACTTGGTTGTAACTAAGCTTGGGATCACAGCTTGCTGCGGAGTATTTCACAAATATTGAGCTTCATTATGCGTAAGCGAACTGACACCAATCTTTCATGGGGTGAAATGGGCTCTGAACTGACAGATGATGGGTGTTGGGTTACGTACACTTTATCCGTTCAAGTACTTTTAAGTTTCATTCTAACCCAGTGATCCTTAAAGGAATTGGCCTTTTTCCTATATTGTTTTCATATGACCAGTGTTCTGTGGAGCTAGAGAGAGCGAGAGGGGGGGCCGGAGACCACTGGTTTAGGACAATGCTGTCCGAAAACCATGGGCATATTATAGCCCTTCATGCACTATTGATTGCACCAAAAAATTAACCAACTCTTTTATTCAATAAGTTGTAGATTGGATCAGTTAATTGAGTTTGGTTGATGTGATCGACATGGTTATTGACAATCGGCGACCATGACACATGGCTCTCCACAGCCATACAAAACAGTCATCAATGAGTGGAGTGCAATCGATCAAGGAGGACTGGTCAACGAAAGTGGTTCAAGCCATTCGACAATCGACAACTATATGGCATGAATGTCAACCCTGTGAGATTTACATAAGTGACTTGGCTGCTAAATCAAAGTCGCTTTCTTTGATGCTTGCGATGAGGGTCGCTCGGTGCGACTCTACCCAAATTCAGGTCATTTGCTTCT
The DNA here is from genome assembly GCA_031216285.1 of Syzygium syzygioides. NCBI lineage: Eukaryota > Viridiplantae > Streptophyta > Magnoliopsida > Myrtales > Myrtaceae > Syzygium > Syzygium syzygioides. Next base: position 11,933,517 of record CM062244.1, on the reverse strand, counting down.
ACTTTTTTGTCCATGAAAAAACCATGTCAAAAGGTCAACCCATGTGCGCCTCCGTCCCCCCTTTCCATTTTGAGTTTCTCTGTCAGATCAGCAAGCGATTCGAGAAGTAAAATCACGTTTTACACTTCCCGCATAGAGATGAATCCGGATTTTCCGGAACAAGCTCCGGGGAAGAATGGAAAGCATGAAACTGCATAATTTCGACAAGAACGTAGTTTTAAATGCCATTGAATAATTGGAAAAAAAAAAAAAGCAGAGATATCGTCCAATCGGATGCTACCTCGCTCCCGGTAGTGCAACATGTTAGATCGGTAGTCGCGCATTCTTGCAGCTTTTGCGAGCTGCGGTAACCTACATGTGAAGCGGTTTTGGCGAAGGCAGATTGGTGCTCTTGCTGCCTAGCGTCTGAACCACGCCGGACATGCTCGGTCCGTCTTCGAGATGCTCTTGTATGCAAAACGATGCAACATGGAGAAACAGTGAGAGCTTAAAAAAAATACACGGGCCATATTATACTCAAGGTTCATCAACTCTGTTTGTCGTCAGAACGTGACTTTAGGTTTGTTGAACAACTCTGTTTTACATATACAAGCATTATTACGTGACAACACGTAGGTGGTCACAGTCCGCCAAATGATAGTGGCCAATGCAAAGGGGTAAAGTTTACCCAGAAGCTCAAGTTATATTTCGCAATTCAAAGTAGGCATTATGGCCCACAAGGATATGATGCAATCTCATAAAAAAAATTATTCAGCAGAAAGGAAAGTAGTTCTAGCTGACCAATTCTGCTTACTTTGCCACACAAGAAAATAGGGGAAAACATTGTTACAGGGGTTTACGTTCTGGCCGAAACAGATGCATGTGACTCCCTTGTTGACCACGCCTCTCTCCACAAAAGTCAAGATAACGATATATATTTAGAAAGTATATGCCAACAATAGGAATGAGAATGAGTTTTGGTTCTTTTGTTTTTTTATAGACGATGCCTATGATTTAGCTTGAGTGTGATTCTTTTTGTGTTGACCATCAATTTGTCTAATCGGAATTGCTAATTCTATAGAACCATTCTTTTGCCTACTCTCTCTCTCTCTCTCTCTCTCACAGACACACTTTCAAAGCCTAATGATAAATGATACATTCCAGTTTTCAAAATTCAAGCATCACCCAACTTTTCCGAGAATGAGAATTTTCTCTTCGATGGCCACAGCAACTTTGTCTTCCCTCTCCAAGAAGTTAATCAAGTCCTATGTTCTCCTCATGATCTTCTTTAGCTGTTTGTTGTAGCTCTCGTAGGCAACAAACGTTCTTGTGCCGGGTCAGGACTTGAGGGACAACAAGACTTTGGTCTCATCTAGTGAAGTGTTTGAGCTAGGATTCTTCAGGACTGGTGGGCCTTCCTCAAGCAGCTACTACTTGGGCATTTGGTTCAGGGATGATCCTTACAAGAAACCGGTCTGGGTCGCGAATCGAGAATATCCGCTTCTTGATCCTTCCAGTGTTCTCTCCCTCAGGTATGATGGGAACTTGGTGATTTCTGATAGACGGAAGACTCAGTATTTAATAAATGCTGAGATGTTTTCTACTAGTAATAGCACAAGTGCCATACTGCTTGATTCTGGCAATTTTGTTTTGATGAAAGGCAATAGCACGGTTTGGGAAAGCTTTTACTATCCATCAGACACATTCCTATCTGGCATGAAACTTGCGTTTTTCGATTTAGGCACTGATAAGGTGAGGGACCAGTTCCTTTTTTCTTGGCAGAGTCCATCTCTTCCGTCCACCGGTTACTTCATTCTCGCTGTACTTGAAAAGAATAAGACCCAATTTGGAGTGTGGCACCATGACGAGGTTTTTCGACAGATCGGGTACTATGATGGTCAGAGATTCAGGTTCTTGTTCAACATATCGCTCGATGACTACAATTTCACTTTTGCGTCTAGCATTACTGAGATTTACTTAACTTTTGCTACCAAGGGAAATGATAGTTTTTCCTGGTTCGTTATGGGCTCATCAGGCGAAATTCAGGCTTTCTCAAAGATTGGGAGGGAAATTTCGGTAGTGTATAGTACCATATGTGTGAATACTTCATCTAACGATGCGGCCAACTGTTATATCGAGAAGCCGCCCTTATGTGCAGATGGTAAAAACTTCTCGAGGATAGAAGGGTCGATGCCAAATCCTAGTGCTTTCAATGAATCTGATGGTCTGGGCATTACTGACTGTGAAATAATGTGCCGGAGTAATTGCTCGTGCACTGCTTTCACTTCGTATCGTGATGATGGCACCGGATGTCAGTTTTACTATGGAGATATACAGTTCACTGCGGGTGAAACTGGCCAAGGGAACACCACCATGTTTGTCCGTGCGCATTTCACTGAAACAGCTTGCCAGCTTCCAAGAAATTCTGGTAGGTTTGGTAACTAATTTTATCATGTTAATCAGCATGGATTGTTAGATTTTATAATAAACATCAAGTAACCATGTTAACTACTAAAACAAGGATTATGAGATTATTGTTTACAATTTCGTTGAATAGCTTGGCCTAAATAAGTAAATGACTGATAATATTAATGCTTACATCCCGTACTTTTAGCCTCCATTAGTCACCCATATCTAAGGAAGTCCACAACTAGACTGATCGGCCATTTGCAAAGGAATCAAACCTTTAAAAACGGATTCAAATTATGGTATGTCGTATGGGTTTTGCCTTGAACATGTGAAAATTCAGTTTCATTTTCAGGTCATTGGAAAAAGAGGCTGCTCTAGCTGATAATAACCATTTCCTTAGTTGTATTAGTTGTTTCAGCTTTCGTTGTTATCTCAAGAGGGAAAAGTCACACCTGCACTGGTACTGATCTACTCATAGCATAAAGGTTCTTTTCTTCTTCTTTTTTGACTCATTTCTCACTGAATTGCTTGATTCTTGAAGCAGCATGGAATGAGAATGAAACAAACACGGAAAGGAACCTGGAGTTGTTCCTGATCCAACTGGGGTCAGATGTCTCAGTGGAAAATCGAGACAGCCACACTAGTAAACTCAAATTTGTCAGAAAGAGAGATCATGAGCTACCGATTCTCAGCTTTTCTTGTGTGTCAGTGGCTACGAATAATTTTTCTCCAGCAAATGAATTAGGCAAGGGTGGTTTTGGGCCTTTTTACAAGGTTATTTGTCTTCATTGTTTTGATCCTTTTCTTCTCAAGTAGAAACATGAAATGTCCTAATTCATGTTGTTGCGGTGTTTGACATGCAATATCTTAGACTAAATTGCCCTAGTTTCAGGCGCAGGGTATGTTGTTGGGGCATGAAATTGCTGTGAAGCGACTTTCTAGGAAGTCTGGACAAGGGCCAGAGGAGTTCAAGAATGAGGTTCAGTTAGTTTCGAAGCTTCAGCACAGGAACCTAGTGATAAATGATACATTCCAGTTTTCCAAACTCAAGCATCACCCAACTTTTCAGAGAACGTCTGACCAAAAAACTTTCCAGAAAATGAGATTCTTCTCATCGATGGCTGCAACAACTTTGTGTTCCCTCTCAAAGAAGTTAAGCAAGTCCTATGTTTTTCTCATGATCTTCTTTAGCTGTTTGTTGCGGCTATCTGAGGCAACCAACATTCTCGTGCCTGGTCAGGACTTGAGGGACAACAAAACGTTGGTCTCATCCAATGAAGCGTTTGAGCTAGGATTCTTCCAGACTGGTGGGTCTTCCTCAAGCAACTACTACTTGGGCATTTGGTTCAAGGATGATCCTTACAAGAAAACGGTCTGGGTTGCGAATCGAGGATACCCGCTTATTGATTCTTCTGGTGTTCTCTCCATCAGGAATGATGGGAACTTGGTGATTTCTGATAAAAGGCTGATTCAGCATATAGTCAATGAAGAGATGTTATCTACTAGTAATAGCACAAGCGCCATATTGCTTGATTCTGGCAATTTTATTCTGATGGAAGGCGATAGCACAGTTTGGGAAGGCTTTTACTATCCATCTGACACGTTCCTACCCGGGATGAAACTTGGGTTTTTGGTTACAGGCACTGGTAAAATGAGGAACCAGTTCCTTGTTTCGTGGCAGAGTCCATCTGTTCTCTCCATCGGTTCCTTCGTTCTTGCTCCACTAGAAAAGGATAAGACCCAACTTGGAGTGTGGCACCACGACGAGGTTTTTCAACTGATCGGGTACTATGATGGTCAGAGATTCAGGTTCTTGTTCAACAGCTCACTCAATGAATACAATTTCACTTTTGTGTCTAGCATTACTGAGACTAACTTGACTTTTGCTACTAAGGGAAATGATACTTTTTCTTGGTTCATTATATCCCCAACAGGGGAAATTCAGGCTTTCTCAAAGATTGGGAAGGAAATATCGGTAGTGTATGGTAAGATATGTACAAATACTTCGTCTAACAATACGGCCGACTGTTATATCGAGAAGCTGCCCTCATGTGCAGATGGTAATAACTTCTCAAGGATAGAAGGGCCGATGCCAAATCCTAGTGCTTTCAATGAATCCGATGGTCAGGGCATTAGTGACTGCGAAATAATGTGCCGGAGTAATTGCTCCTGCACTGCTTTCAATTCATATCATGATGACGGCAGTGGATGTCAGTTTTACTATGGAAATATAGAGTTCACTGCAGGCGAAACCGGCCAACGGAACACCACCATGTTTGTTCGTGGGAATTTCACTGAAACAGCTTACTGACTTCCAAGGAATTCCGGTAGGGTTCAGCAACTTGTTGCACAATATTAACCTGCCTGGATCTTCAGATTTTATCCTAAACATCAAGTAACCATGTGAACTTCTAAAACAAGAAATACAAGATCATTATTTGCAATTTCATTGGATAGCTCGGCCTAAATAAGTAAATGACTCATAAAATGTTGATGCTTATATCCTGTACTTTTGGCCTCCATTAGTCACATATATCTATCGAAATCCATGACTAGATTGATCTGCCAATTATAATGAAATGAAACCTTAGAAAAAAGGTTTGATTCGATTATTGTATGTCATATGGGTTTTGCCTTGAATGTGTGATGATTCAGTTTCTTCTTCAGGTCCTTGGAAAAAGAGGCTTCTCTGGCTGATAACAATTATTTCCCTAGTTGTACTCGCCATTTCAGCTTCTGTTGTTATCTTAAGATGGAAAAGCCACACTTGCATAGGTACTGAATCTACTCATAAGCAAAAATATTGGTTCTTTTCTTTACTTGACTCATTTCTCACTGAATTGCTTGATTCTTGATGCAGCATGGAATGAGAGAGGAACAAACACGAAAAGGAGCTTGGAGTTGTTCCTGATCCTACTGGGGTCTGATGTCCCGGTGGAAAATCGAAACAGCCGCACTAGTAAACTCAAATCTCTCAGAAAGAGAGATCATGAGCTACCGATTCTCAGCTTTTCTTGTGTGTCAGTGGCCACGAATAATTTTTCTCCAGCAAATGAACTAGGCGAGGGTGGTTTTGGGCCTGTTTATAAGGTTATTTGTCAATCAGTAATTCAATATGAAAACTTTTTCTTATCATTGTTTTGATCCTTTTTGATCTCAAGTAGAAACATGAAATTTCCCAATCCATGTGCAGCTCCCAAGATGCAATATCTTAGAGTAAATGGCCCTAGTTTTTATTGCAGGGTTTGTTATTGGGGCATGAAATTGCTGTGAAGCGACTTTCTAGGAAGTCCGGGCAAGGGATAGAGGAGTTCAAGAATGAGGTTCAGTTAGTCTCGAAGCTCCAGCACAGGAATCTTTTCAGGTTGCTGGGTTGTTGCATCGAGAGAGAAGAAAAAATCTTGATCTATGAGTACATGGCTAACAAAAGCTTGGATTCCTTTCTTTTCAGTACGTGATATAACTTTTCTGATTAATCGATGCTATCAATCACGTGTCCTTTGTGATTTAGACTGAATAATACTGGTACAGATCCTCACAAGAAGCCGCTTCTGGAATGGAAGAGACGTGTGTTAAGCATCGAAGGAATAGCTCAAGGACTTCTTTATCTGCACCAGTATTCTAGATTAAGGATCATCCATCGTGATCTGAAGACTAGCAACATTTTGTTGGATAAAGACATGCACCCTAAAATATCTGACTTTGGGATGGCGAGAATTTTCGGAGAGAATCAAGTGCGGGAGAAGACCACTAGGGTTGTTGGGACATAGTAAGTCTCTTAAGACACAAATAAACAGGTGTTCCTCATGTAATGCTCTGAATGGCTAATTAAATGTTTTGATGCAGCAGTTATATGTCTCCAGAGTATGCTGTAAATGGCCTTTTCTCTACGAAGTCTGATGTATTCAGCTTCGGAGTGATTATGGTGGAGATCATTAGTGGTAGAAAGAACACAACCTTCACTCATTTGGATCGCTCTCTAAACCTGCTAGGATATGTAAGTTGCAGTGTTTAGCCCGGCATTATGAAGTACATACACAAAATAGCCTAAATCTCTTTTTTACACTATCCATGAGCTGACTACGAAATGTTGTATGTATTTAGGCTTGGGAATTGTGGAAATCTGGGCATGGTGTTGAGGTAGTGGACCTTGTATCAGCTGATCCGTCTGCCATAAGAGAATTTTCTCTGTGCCTACACATTGCGCTGTTGTGCGTACAAGAGTGTCCAGAAGATAGACCAAACATGTCAGATGTTGTTTCCATGCTAAGTAACGAGAGTTCCAATCTGCCTTCACCGAAACAGGCAGCATTTTCTTCACATGTAGGGTATCATGGTTCACAAGAGCACCATGGTTGCTTGTCAATCGAGATAACCTATTCCATGGTGGAAGCGAGGTAGCAGTTGAATTCAAAGATAAATTCTTGTTGTACAGAAAATTCATTGTCATGGAATTGTTTATAGAGCACCATCATTCAGCTAATTGTTCCAATATTTTTTCTGTTCGAATTTTCATCAGTGTGGTGAGTCAGTAGATAGAACAAACTCCCGATTCATTTTATGCTGTGAATCGAAACGTGGGTTCTTTGAAGCATTGTTCATCTGACAGAGACCTCTCTTATGAAGACAACATGGATGTTGAAACTGACTTGGTTTCTAAGGCACAAAAGTCAGGCTAATGCGAGCACACCTTTCTTCTTCAGCGTCACCTTCATGGTTTGTTGAACTTCGTGGCAAGACTTTGGCAACCATCTTAAATCTCAAACAACTGAACAAGGCAATGTGAAAAGCATTGTCATGACTCTTGACTCAAACTTACTGAATTTGATACTCGAGGAAATAGTGAATATCATGAGAACGGTGCTCTCTCCTTCCGCCAGAACGAAATTAAGACTAGACAATCATGTTCTGCGTGTGCTCTTTTGAGAAAGCAAAATTAGACAAGCACTCCTCTACAAGCTTATTGGGGGTTCGGAGGAGGCTGTCTGCAGAATACCTGGCCGATGCGAAATTTAAAGTTTGCTGAGAAGTGCAAGTTAATTTTTCGTAACTCAAAAGGATGCATAATTCCCCGAAAAAGAATGTATGTATATTCACCGCAAAAGAAACTTGGTTCTTTTGCTGTCCAGTTTTGCTTACTTTCCGGCTGAAACGAAGCATGTGACACTCTTCTTGACCACGCTTCGGTCCACAAAAGTGAAGATAAGATTATACCAATTGGAATTGTAACGAAGTTTTGTTTCTTTGAAGATGATGGCTTTGATTGAGCTGATCTTAAATTCTTTCTTGCCATTCATGTTGACCATTGTTTTCCACTTGGGCAATGGGAATGCTATTATAATTTGACTCTTCCGCTCCATTCTCTCTCTCTCTCTCTCTCTCTCTCTCTTACACAGTTCCAAGGACTAATGATAACTGATACATTCCAATTTACAAAACTCAACCATCACCTAACTTTTCAGAGAAACAGAGTTATCTTCAATGGCTACCACAACTTCGTCTTCCCATTCAAAGAAATTGAGCAAGTCCTGTACTCTTCTCATCTTCATTAGCTGCTCGTTTTGGCTGTCTGAGGCAACAAAGAGTCTTGTGCCTGGTCAGGACTTGACAGACAACAAGACTTTAGTGTCATCTAATGAGGTGTTTGAACTAGGATTCTTTAGGACTGGTGGGCCTTCCTCAATAAACTACTACTTGGCCATCTGGTTCAAGGATGATCCTTACAAGAAACCCGTCTGGGTCGCGAATCGAGATTACCCGCTTCTTGATTCTGCCTGTGTTCTCTATATCAGGTTTGATGGGAACTTGGTGATTTCTGATAGGAGGAACATACAATACTTGGTCAATGCTGAGATGTTGGCTACTAGTAATAACACAAATGCCACATTACTTGATTCTGGCAATTTTGTCCTTGTGGAAGGAGTGAGCACTGTCTGGGAAAGCTTTTATCATCCATCAGACACATTCCTGCCCGGCATGAAACTAGGGTTTCTCGATATAGGCACTGATAAGTCGAGGGACCAATATCTTATTTCGTGGCAGAGTCCATCTGTTCCAGCCACCGGTTCTTTCTCTCTTGCTCTGTTCAGACACAACAAGACCCAACTCAAAGTGCACCACCGCGATGACATCTCGAGACTAATCGGGTATTACGATGGTCAGAGATTCAGGTTCCTCTTTAACAGCTCGCTCAATAATTACAATTTCACTTTCGTGTCTAGCAGTACTGATCTTTACTTAACTTTTGCTACTAAGGGATATAATAGTTGGTCCTGGTTCGTAATGGCCCCGTCAGGAGAAATTCAGGTTTTCACGATGATTGGGAAGGAAATTTCGTTAGCATATAGTCCGATTTGTGAAAATACTTCCTCTAACAGTGCGGCCGACTGCTATATTGAGAAGCCACCATTTTGCGCAGTCGGGAATAACTTTTCAAGGATAGAAGGGTCCATGCCAAATCCTAGCACTTTCGATGAATCTGATACTCTGGGCATTAGTGACTGCGAAATAATATGCAGGAGTAATTGCTCTTGTACTGCTTTTGCTTCTTATCATGATGACGGTAGTGGATGTCGATTTTACCATGGAGATGTACAGTTCACTGTGGATGAAACTGGCCAAGGGAATACCACCATATTTGTTCGCAGGAGTATCACCAAACCCGCTCATCGGTTTCCAAGGAATAGCGGTAGGATTCATAACTTATTCCATGATGTTAACCTGGACGATTCTTCTGAGTGGCTAGCACGTATCGCCCCCAAGGTTTACTCCCCGGCTGTCGGCCGTGCGGGGGTTCCCTGGGTTATCAAAAAAAAAAAAAAGACGATTCTTCTGATTTATCCCGTACTTCAAGTTCCCATATTAACCTCTTAAAAAAGAATTCTAAGCTCATTACTTGCATTTTTGTTGATAGGCTGGCCTAAATTAGTAAATGACTTATGGAATATTGATGCTGACATCCCCATATTTTTTGCCTCCATTAGTTACACATATCTATCAAACATTAAAATCTCTGACTAGCTTGATCCACCAATTTAATAGAACCAGACCTTTGAAAAGAAATGACTTCAACATACTATGATGTATATGGGCATCACTTTGAACATGTGATGATTCAGTTTCATTTTCAGGTCATTGGAAAAAGAGGCTGCTTTGGCTGATAATAACCATTCCCGTTGTTGTATTTATTGTTTCAGCATTTGGCGTTATCTCAAGAAGGAAAAGTCACACCTGCATAGGTACTGAATCTACTCATAAACAAAAACAAATTAGCTCTTTTTTTATCTTTTGGACTCATTTCTCACTGTATTGCTTGATTCCTGATAGCAGCATGGCATGTGAAAGAAACAAATGCAAAAAGAAGCCTGGAGTTGTTCCTGAACCAAATGGGTACTGATGTCTCAGAGAAAACTCGAGACAGCCTCTCTAGTAAACTCAAATCTGTCAGAAAGAGAGATCATGAGCTGCCAATTCTCAGCTTTTCTTGTGTGTCAGAGGCCACGGATAATTTTTCTCCTGCGAATGAACTAGGCGAGGGTGGTTTTGGGCCTGTTTATAAGGTTCTTCATCAATCATGGATCAATGCCAATGCTTTTTTCTTCTCATTGTTTTTGTCCTTCTTCTCGAATAAAAACCTTGAATTTAAGATGATGCGGTTGCAGTATCCAACGTGCAATATATTATACTAAATGGCACAAGTGATTGATGCAGGGTATGCTGTTGGGGCATGAAATTGCAGTGAAGCGACTTTCTAGGAAGTCCAGACAAGGGCTAGAGGAGTTCAAAAATGAGGTTCAGTTAGTTTCCAAGCTCCAGCACCGAAACCTTGTCAGGGTGCTCGGTTGTTGCATTGAAAGAGAAGAAAGCATCTTGATCTATGAGTACATGGCTAACAGAAGCTTGGATTCCTTTCTTTTCAGTACGTGATGATCTAACTTCTTTTGATTAGTTGATGCAATATATCAAGTGCCCTTTGTGATTTAAGAACAATAATTATACAGATGCTAACAAGAAGCCACTGCTGGAGTGGAAGACACGTGTGTTTATAATCCAAGGAATAGCTCAAGGACTTCTTTATTTGCACCAACATTCCAGATTAAAGATCATCCACCGCGATCTGAAAAGCAGTAACATTTTGTTGGATAAAGACATGAACCCGAAAATATCAGACTTTGGGTTGGCGAGAATTTTCGGGGAGAATGAAGTGCAAGCAAAGACCACTAGGGTAGTCGGGACATAGTAAGTCTCTTAAGATACGAATAAACATGGATTCCTCATGTATTTCCCCCAAATGGCTAATTAATTGTTCTAATGCAGTGGTTACATGTCTCCGGAGTATGCTGTTCACGGCCATTTCTCTACTAAATCTGATGTATTCAGCTTTGGAGTGATCATGCTGGAGATCATTAGCGGCAGAAAGAATACAACGTTCACTCATTTGGATCGTTCTCTAAACCTGCTAGGATATGTAAGGTTTTTGCCCAGAATTACAAATTACATGTACAAATAGCCTAGTATCTTTCTTACATTATCTGGTAGCTGACCAAGAAAAGTCGATTGTTTAGGCTTGGGAATTGTGGTCCTCTGGTCGAGGCATTGAGTTGATGGACCCTGTATCAGTTGATCCGTCTTCTGCAAGAGAATTCTCTCTGTCCCTACACATTGCGCTATTGTGCATACAAGAGCTACCAGAAGACAGACCAAACATGTCATATGTTGTTTCAATGCTAACTAATGAGAGTGCCAATCTGCCTTCACCAAAACAGGCAGCATTTTCTTCACGCGAAAGGAATTGCAGTGGGCAAGAGCAGCAAGGTTGCTCATTGAATGATATAACATATTCCGTTATTGAAGCGCGGTAGCGGGGCAATTCTTTTCATATGGAGGATTTGTCCATAATCAAACTGTTTCTAGATCACAAAATTTCATTACATTATTCACAGAAAAGGGAGGAAGAAGGGGAGCACAGCTCTTTTTTTCTTTTTTTGATTAGATAGCACCTTCTTTAAGCTAATTGTTCCATTTGAATTTTTGTCACTGTGGTTAATCATGCAAGGAACAAACTCCTGATTGAGTTCTTGCTGTGAATTCTGGTGTGGGTTTTTCAAAGCATTGTTGTTGGACAAAGACCTTCGTGGTGTATTATAGAGCCAATCAGGGTTGAAAATGACTTGGTTTCTTAGTCACAACAGTCACGGTAATGCAATCGCCCCTTTCATTTTCAGCGTCACCTTCACGGTTTGCTGAACTTGGTGGCAGGACTTTCGTGACCTTTACAATTCTCCAAGAAGGAAACTTGATTAGCATGCCTCTGCTTAAGTAACTATCTTCGACTAGAAATGAAAGGGAGTCTTTGGAAGAGGATCATAAAGCTCAATGTATGCATGCACACATAATGCGGGCAAAAGAAGTAAAATGACAGTCGGGGCTTCTTCGAACTTATCATACAGAGCATGCTTATTGCCAGGAAATCGTCCTTCAAACGAGATTAGTTTCTAAAAACTTATGCAGGGGATTATGCCAATCCTCGACATGATTTAAAGATACTGGATTGATATACAACGTAAAAGTGATATCCAACTAGGTCGACAGCCAAAGCAGCAAAAGTGAGCAGGTAATACCATGAGGAGGATCATTTAGCTTTTTCCAAATGTGGTGTTTTCTGTGGGAATGGCCAAGTCAATCCTAAGATAATTCCAAATTTTGAAGCAATCTGACTTCGCCTCTTCCCTAAATGAAAAGTACTTTTCAAGACCAAACTACCCGAATTGGTGCAAATAGATTGACGAAGACTGAAGTATCCCAAACTAAGATTGCATTGAAACGGTTTAAATTGCAACTAGTAGTTAAAATACCAGAACTCCGAACTGAAAACCATCAGCCTAAGTGTAGTGACATCCTAGCAACTACTAGGTAAAGGGAGAATAAATCAAATGTTGTTTTTAATTTTGCCAGTCTGTGTGTCCACAAAGCCTCCTCTTTTTCTCCTGCTGCGTTCTCAGTAAAACTTCCATTGCTAGGTTCCTTGAGATCATGCCACTTGCCCACTACTCCCTTGCCTGTGAGTGTACCCAATCCAAGTTCAATGCAAGTTCAATGCAGTCTTAGGACTGTTGCAACTTGCATCAATTGGCAGACTTGCATAACACTGTTGTTTGAGAATTGACAGTTTGCCTGGTACAAGTTCCCTCTCATTCAATCGACATGGGTATCAACAAAAAATGCTCACCCTAACACAGCTCTTTCTATTCCAGCTCGTATTTCTGATGTTCATTCTATGGCTTTTCAAGATTTGATGCTCAGTATGATTAATTGACCCAATAGTGGCAAAATGCTGGATTCTTTCGGAAAAACAAGTACACCTTTTAAGAGGAAAGCTTCTAATTTTGATAAATAAGCAGTGGAAGAAGCAATCAAATTTCATAAGAGTATAAATTATTCGGTCATGAGAACTCGGGGATGTGCAGCAGATACTTTAGAAATGATCAATGGATGAAAGCCGCAACTGAGGAACCAGAAAGTCCAAAGCAGAGCAGCTGCAGTATTTCTGAAAAGGTACTAAATTTGAATAACAAAATCTGTATTAGTGATACAAGGCTTTTGCACTGAAAGAAGCTCTATTGCACATCAAACAGAAACTCAGTTTTACAGTAGAAATGGATTCCAAAATCAAGCACCAGCATCAGTCGACCGCTACCTAGTGGAAATTAGAAAATATCGCCTGAGATAATATCAACGACGGGGAGACTTTTCTCTCGAGAATTAACTTTCTTTCCGCATTAGGGAAACCAACTGTCTAGGAGAACTTATTGCTTCCAGAAATGTTTAGATTTACCTCCAAGTGATTAACTGAAGAAATTCCACAATCATTAAAGCAAAGTACGTGCTGGTTAGAGGCTCGACTCTCTTTGATCTGGCTATATCAAGAGTCACTCCTTAAAGATTAAAGATCCAGTTTGCTGTCTATGCCAAATGTAATAGCATATTAAGCCCAAAGGAGAAGGGAATCTGTTTACAATTTTAGCAGCTAAAATTGTAACTGGCATCGAATGCAACAACAAGAGGAACTAATTCTCCATTTAGTTTGATCCTAGGAAGTCGACATGGATTATTCAATCAAATTCATGATCTCTGAAGATTAAAGGAAAAACTTAGCCACTATATGAGGCCAAAAATAAGCTAATGAAATTCAGAATCAGTATGCAAAATAATCTGGACCCGGTCTATTTGACAGATAAAAGAATCTTCGGAAAATTTTAGTTGAGATATTTAAAAGAATGATCTACTCTCACTTTACATGTGAAATCTTGACTGAATACTCACAAATTAATAGAATATCATAGCTGCGGGACCTGTTGCCGTGGTATCTACAGTTGCTATCTAGCTTCTATGACAGAATAGCTTATATCATTAGTTGAACGATCTTGCTGATGAAGTAAATTACAATAATCAATATGGACTGAGAAAGCTGGCTTCTTTGGTTGGGGCAGATCTGCACTTTCGTTGTTTAATACAGTAACAATATCTGACATCGAGGGTCTATCTTCTGGGCGTTCTTGCACGCACAGCAAAGCAATGTGGAGGCATAGCAACAGTTTGCCAATCAACGATGTGTTGGCCACCACTGGATCAATTAACTCTATTCCTCGGTCACTACTCCAGAGCTCCCAAGCCTACATGGAGACAGTTTTTAAGGACTAGTTCAGTACTTCAATTTGGGAAGCTGAGCAAATAGGAGATTTGGATACGAGACTCATAAGAAGAATGTGATCACTTACATGTCCAAGCAGGTTTAGAGAGTGATCTAGATTGGCGAAAGTTGTGTTTCTTTGGCCACTAATGATTTCGAGCATAATGACTCCAAAGCTGAATACATCAGACTTTGTAGAGAAAAGCCCATGTACGGCGTACTCTGGAGACATATAGCCACTGCTCACAAAAAAGACAGAAAACAGTTAAAACATATCAGAAAACATGTGGTATTGAAGTTTACATGTGCATGGGAGAGACTTACTAGGTTCCCACAACTTTATTCGTCCTTGCCCTTGCTTCGTTCTCCCCAAAAATTCTTGCCATCCCGAAATCTGATATTTTTGGGTTCATGTCTTCATCTAGCAATATGTTGCTGGTTTTCAAATCTCGATGTATGATCCTTAACCTAGAATACTTGTGTAAGTAAAGAAGCCCTTGAGCTATTCCTTCAATTATAGAAACTCGTCTCCTCCAGTCCAGCAGTTGCTTCTTGTTACGATCTGTAATTTATCTCATGAGTGACCAAAAAAATGAATGTGGGACTATAAATCAATAAAGGCAATTTCACGATCCAGTTACATACCGAAAAGAAAGGAATCCAAGCTTTTGTTTGCCATGTACTCATAGATCAAAATCTTTTCCTCCCTTTCTATGCAACAGCCCAACAACTTAACGAGATTCCGGTGTTGAAGCTTGGATATTAATTGAACCTCATTTTTGAATTCCTCTATTCCTTGTCTGGACTTCCTAGAAAGTCTTTTTACTGCGAATTCACGCCCCAGCAACATGCCCTGCAAAAAGTTTTTAGAGGAATGTTGAAGAATCAAGCTTCCCACCATAATGAGAGTCGGGACTTCGTGACACTGCTTCTAATGAAGAGAGACAAAATGAACCGAAAATAAAAGATAAACCCACAAGTAACCAAGCGCTCTTTGGTGGGCAAACTACCTTGTAAACAGGCCCAAAACCACCCTCTCCAAGTTCATTTGCGGGTGAGAAATTATTTGTAGATGTTGCGACACAGGAGAAACTGAGAATCGGTAGCTCGTGATCCCTCTTTCTGACAGAATCAAGTCTACTAGTGCTGTTGCTGTGACCTCGTGGTGAACTCAGTTGTCGTAGAAACAGCTCCAAACTTCGATTGGCGCTGGTCCGATTCTCCTTCCACGCTGCTACTTGAGAATCAAACAAACTATTTAGGCTAAGAAGACAAATATTTTATGAATTTGTTCAGGCTAAGATCTTAATCAGTACCTAGACAAGTGGAACACTTCCCTCTTGAGATGAACAGTGCCACAGAAATTACCAATATAACCGTAGGAATGCTTACAATCACCCAGAGCAGCCTCTTGTTCCCAGAACCTGAAAATAGAACCATCTCATTTTTCTGCACCGGGAGTGATATGAAAAAATAAGGGGGTGTGCTATAATAACTTTTAAACAGAAAGACGAACGCTTAATGATGTATATACGACGAAAATTAATGCCAATATGCAAACATAAAATATACTTCAGCCAGGTAAGTGGAAAATTATGGGTCAGAAATTATTTGTTGTTTTCTTGACATGATTTTGAGAGCCAACACTCTTTCAAGTACTAAGATGAGGCCTACCCGATCTCCTTGGATCTTGATTGGCTGCTTCGGTAGCGTTCCTGCGGATAAATATAGTGGCATTCCCTTGGCCAATGTGGTCTACAATAGAGCTAATGTCCACATAATAAAACACGCATCCAGTTCCGTCATCACGATAAGAAGCAAAACCAGTGCAAGAGCAATTGGTTCCGCACATGATCTCGCAGTCGCTAATACCCAGACGATCGGATTCATTGAACACAGTAGGATTCGGCATCGCCCCTTCTATCTTAGAAAAGTCATTCCCGTCGCCGCAAGACAATGGCTGCTCGATGAAGCAGTCAGTCGCACTGGAGGAGGAAGTATTCTCACAAATCGGACTATACACCATCGATATCTCCTTCCCGATCATAGTGAAAGCTTGAATTTCCCCCAAAGGTGTCAACACAAACCAGGAAATGCTGTCATTCCTCCGATTAGCAAAAGTAAAATATATCTCATCCCTGCCGGTCACATAACTGAAATTGTAGTCATCCAGGGAGCTGTTGTAGAGGAACCTGAATCTGTGGCCGTCCCAATACCCAATCTCCCGCGAGACCTCCGAGTGCCACACCCGGAGCTCGGTCTGGTTATTCTTATTCAGGCCGAGAGCAAAAGAACCCGTGGAAGGAACTGATGGGGTCTGCCACGAGACCAGGAATTGATCCCTCCTATTGTCTGTCCCTATATTGAACCACCCGAGTCTCATCCCAGGCAACAACGTATCACATGGATAAAAGAAGCTTTCCCAGACAACGCTCTCGCTCTCTCCCTCCACAAGAACGAAATTGCCAGAATCATGAAGCGTGGCGTGCGTGCCGTTACTAGTGGCAAGCATCACAGAATTGACCAACACCGGAATCTGCCTCCTGTCGGTCATCACCAAATTCCCATCGTACCTGATGGCGAGAACGCCCGAGGAATCCGGAATCGGGTACTCTCTGTTGGCGACCCAGATGGGTTTCTGGTGCGGGTCGTCCCGGAACCAAATGCCCAGGTAGTAGTTGGCGAAGGAAGAATCCCCTGTCTTGAAGAATCCGAGCTCGAACACTTGGTTGGGCGATACTAAGGTCTTGTTGCCACTGATGTCCTGACCAGGCAAGAGTTGGTCGGTTGCTGTCACAGACAAACAGAGCGAGAGGGAACAAAAGAAGAGGAAAGAATGGAGCTTCCTCAAGTTTCTTGGGAGAGAGAGCGAGGCCGTGGCCATTGCTGAAAAAGTTTTCAGTCTTTCAGAAAGATGGCACAGTTCTAGACAATTCGCAGGAGAGAGAGAGAGATTGACGGGAGTGGCGAAAAGTAATATATGATTGGCGATGAAAGTCAACTGGGTACAGCGGTCCAACTTTAGAATACAAACAAGAAGAGTTGCCAGAGGAGAAGTTTCCGTCTTTTCTTTTCCCTCCCAAAAGGGATGGATGTCCTACTTGAGGTTTACCAAGCTGATATCTGCATTCTTTTTATGAAGAAGTCGCATTGATTGCTAAACAACGAGGTCTCTAGTTCTCACAACTTAAGGGATCAAACATCTTGAATGTGGGAGTTGCGTTGCCCAGTTAAAAGACAAAAGAAAGATTTTTTGATTACATTATCCTGTTAAGAACTTGAGATCAAACATCTCTATAAAATGCTACCTTTCACTGAACTTACGTTCTTTTTATACAGATAATAGATGATGCATGCCGAGGACGCATGAGATCATGAGGACATAGGTGAATGGCTACTTTTTTCGGCCAGTCCCTAATGTGCCGAGGCATGACCACCGGGGACCTAGGCCCACCCTACGTGGACCTAGGCACAGGCACCAGGTGTTGGGCTTGGCCCCAAGGGACTAAGCCTAGTCTTTGTGCACCTAGACCAAGCCATCGAGGAATGGGGCACACTCGATGGACCCAGGTAGGATGTTAGTGACTTGGGTGCAGGTGCCAAGTAGTCGTGCATGGCCGCTGAAGTCCCAACCAGAAGCATGGGTTGAAGGTGGGTTTTTTGCAAACCTGTTAGAACTCATCCTTAATCGGGCTTTGTTTTATTAGACCCATGTTAACTCATTTTAAATTTGTGGCAACCGCAAGTATGAGTTCATGACTCATTTTGCCACCTCTATCTCGTGCTAAGTACCGACTATATTAGTAATTTGGGCCAATGATTTCACCTGCTTTGTAGGCTAGTAAACATCCAAATGCACTGAAGTGCTTTGATAAGCCAGTCCGCTGTACAACTAATCTGGAGTTATCATAAAAGAAAAGTAGTGATGGGTAGTTTTTGATGCCTTAGATGATGAAAATGAGCATTGTCAGTTTGACTTATCCATTAAGTAAATTGCGTTTAAACTGCTTGGTCAGAAGGAGATCTCTCAGAAGGGAAGTTAGTGGGAAATGGTTATTTAAAACTTAGTCCTTTCTTGACCATTTTATAGCTTTGAAAATGAGGGCTGACCTGACCAAGTTGTGTTGACAGCGACTGATCTCTATGGACTCCTGATCGAGTTTGGTACTTGACTGATCAAACATTCAAATAGCTAAATGACGAAATAATTCCTCTATTCTAGTAACTTCTAGGAAGAACATGAGAATAAAATAAGAATGACATTTGATGTCATCAATGAGGAGACTCATTCAAATCTTTGCTCTTAGCAAAGTCTTAGAATCGGAATATCTGAATTCGACTCAATTTCTCTATTAAGAGTGGGAAATGCTCGAATCACGTTTCTTGTCAAGTTCGGGTCAAACTTTTATGAGTATTATAAGTGAGTTTGGTTAAACTCGTAAGTCCCTTATGAGAAAGTAGAGGTTGTGAATTTTTTTTTAACCACCTTGGGAAAATGGACATTGATAAAGCTGAAAAACCGAGGCAAGTCCCCACCCATCTTATACTTTCGGTATTTTCAAAAGGCTAGATCTAAGGTAAATGATTTTTTTCCCAAAATTGCCCCCGCTTATATTTAACTATTCTAGTCTTGCCATCACACTGATCATCTTTAACCTACAAATCATGAGTTAGATGGATGCAGATGTGGCTCGAAGGAGCTGGACGGATGTCGGCGAGGGGTATCCTGGGCTGGCGCAACACCTACGTTGCACGACCTCAACAAGCCATCGCCTCGCTCGCGCAACGCTAGAGTTGAGATGTAGCTCGCCTGAGATCACGCAACCTCGATAGCCCCCGCCTAGGGTCACATTGGTCATCGAAGGGTCAAATCTAGAAAGCCTGACCGTCAAAAGGCCATATTTGGGAAGCTCGCAGTCAGGAGACCTTGGCGTTGCTTTGCCTAAGGTCACGTGATCCTGGCAGCTCGTTGCCTAGGGTCATTCGACCTTGGCAGCCCTTGCTTGGGGTCGCGACCCCAATGCTGGACTTTGCCGAGCTTTGCTATGACAACCAGGCTTCATTGAGCTATGTCAAGCTATGCTACAACGGTCGGTGCCCTATTGCACGAGGGTCACCGGTCAACACTTGCCGGGCCGACAGTCGATGGTCGCCCGTCAACCCTCACCTGCCCTCTTTGTCTCCGGTCATCGAGTTGCCTCCCTCTCCTTTTTCTTTTTCTTTTTTATTTTAACATCAAAGCTTCTTTACAAAGTATTCACCGAAATTAATGATCCAAACGCTATCTACTTTCCACAAATACGCCTTCATTCAAAGATCTTTGGGGAAATAACTTTACATTCCCCAAAGTTAATTTAAACGCAGCCTACGTCAAGCTCGAATAATATATAGTACTTATGTGTTAAGAATCAAGAGCTCATGAGATTTTCGCTTCATCATAGCCTCACGTAGAAGCCATTACATCAATCCACTATAAGACTTACGTAAAATTTTCACATGCATGCACAAATTTGAGATTTCAGACCAAACGGTGCTAGATTTAAAATTTCAAGCACCACCTCATAAAACTAACATACTAAGAGGTGCTATGTGAAAGGTAATATCATGATGATCATTTATCTTTTTCAAACTCGGTGTCATCTGTTGGAATGGCCAAGTCAATACTAAGATAATTCTGAACTGTAGAGCAATTGGACTACGAGCCAAAAGAGGCAGGGCTTGCCTCTTCCCTCAATGTAAAGGAAACCAAACTGCCCACATGGATGCAAATAGATTGACGAAGACTGAAATGTCATTAGCTAACACTGCATCACATTGCAAAGGTTTGGGGAAGATTGTCAAAAAAGTCCTAAACCTATTGTACGGCGGCCAATTCAGTCTTAAACCTTTTAAATTTGCCAATTCAGTCCTAAACCTTTTTAATTCTTGCCAATTTATTCCTTCTGCCCAATTTTGGCCGGTCGGCGCTGACATGGCCGCCAGCCATCCTGCCAATGCTGACGTGATAATTTTTTTATTATTTTTTTTTTCTTTTTTTCTTTTTTTCTGCTTTCCTCTCTCTGGCCGGTCCGGCGACCGGCGGACCGGCTAGAGGGAAGAAAGCAGAAAAAAAAAAGAAAAAAAGATTTAAAAAATAATAATAAATTGTCACGTCAGCGTTGGCCGGACGGCCGACTGCCACATCAGCGCCGGCAGGCCAAAATTGGCCGGAAGGACTGAATTGACAAGAATTAAAAAGATTTAGGATTGAATTTGCAAACTTAAAAGGTTTAGGACTGAATTGGCCGCCGTATAATAGGTTTAGGACATTTTTGACAATTTTCCCCAAAGGTTCGAATTGCAACTTGTAGTTAAAGTACAAGGTAAAAGAAGAATAATTCGACTGTTGTTTTTTGTTTTGCCAGTCTGTGCGTCTCCACAAGAACTCCTCTTTTTCTCCAGCTGCATTCTTAGTAACTCTTACATTGCGCGGTTCCTTGAGATCTTGCCACTTGCCCACTACTCCCTTGTCCCTGGGCGTCCTCAATCCATGTTCATTGCAGTTTTAGGACTGTCTCAACTTGCACCAGTTGGCAGACTTGCCTAACGCTGATGTTCCACAAACTAACCGTTCTCAACTAGTACAAGTTCCCTGTCAATTCAAACAACGCGGGAATCAGCTAATATGCTCACCCTACAAGAGCTCTTTCTATTTCAGATCATATCTCAGATGAACATCCTATGGCTTTTCAAGATAAGATGCTCAGTATGATCAATTAAACGGATAGTGGCCAAATGCTGGAATCTTTTCAAAAAACAGGAGTCACGCCTTTTGAGAGGAAAGCTTCTAATTCTGACAAATGAGTGGTGGAAGAAGTAATCAATTTATTGAGGTATATATTACTCAGTCATCAGAACTCAGGGATGAGCAGCAGATACTTGAGAAATGATCAATGGATGGTAAGGAACCAGAAAGTCCAAAGCAGATTAGCTGAAGTATTTCTGAATAGATACTAATCTAGAATAACAAACTCTGTATTAGTGATACGAGGCTTTTTGCATTGAGAGAATCTCTGATGCTCATCAAACAGAAACTCACTTTTACAGTAAAAATGGATTCCCAACTCAGGCACCAGCGTCAGTAGAACAAGATCACTATATAGGGAAAATAAGAAAATGTCATCGGAGATATTATCGACAACTCGAGAATTAGATTTTATTCCCTCAATAGGGAAAGCAACCATGTAGGAGAATTTATTGCTTCCGGAACTGTTTAGATTTACCTCCAAGTGAATTTTTTTTTTTTGGTCGAGATTTACCTCCAAGTGATTGGACTGGAAAAATTCCACAATCATTTACACCAAGCATAGTACGTGCTGGTTCAAGACTGCAGACTCTCTTTAATTTGACTACGTTATGGTTCACTCCTTCAAGTTCGAAAATCCGGTTTGCTGTTTATGCAAAATGTATATCACCAGCATATTGAGGCCAAAAGAAAAGGGAAAGAATCAAAGGAGAAGAAGCCAATTACGTTAGAAACTTAGCAGCTAAATTTGTAAGTGGCATTGAATGCAGAAACAAGAGGAACTAATTCTCCATTTAGCTTGATTCTAAGGTGTGGACATGGATTATTCATTCAAATTCATGATCTCTGAATATTAAAGGAAAAACTCATCCACTATGAGGCTGAGAAGAAGCCAATGAAATTCAAGATTACGGTGCACAATAATCAATTGTCTATTTGACAGATAAAAGAATCTTCAGAAAATTTTAGCTGAGATATTTAATAGAATGATCTATTGTCACTTTACATGCAAATTCTTGACTGAATATTCATGAATTAATAGAATATCATAGCCGCGGTTGCTGTTGACATGGTATATACAGTTGCTATCTAGCTTCTATGACAGAATAGCTTAAATCATTAGTCGAACGATCTTGCTGATGAAGTAAATTACAATAATCAATATGGGCTGAGAACGCTGGCTTCTTTGGCGGGGGCAGATCCGCATTTTCGTTGCTTAATGCAGTAACAATATCTGACACCGAGGGTCTATCTTCTGGGCGTTCTTGCACACACAGCAAAGCAATGTGGAGGCATAGCAACAGTTGGCCACTCAACGATGTGTCAGCCACCACCGGATCAATTAGCTCTATGCCTTGGTTGCTATTCCAGAGCTCCCAAGCCTAAATGCAGACAGTTTTTGAGGACTAGTTCAGTACTTCCATTGGAAAGCTAAGTGTTAGGAGATTTGGATATGAGATTGTAAGAAGAATGCAATGGCTTACATATCCAAGCAGGTTTAGAGAGTGGTCTAGATTAACGAAAGTTGTGTTTCTTCGGCCACTAATGATTTCGAGCATAATGACTCCAAAGCTGAATACATCAGACTTCGTTGAGAAAAGTCCTTGTACGGCATACTCTGGAGACATATAGCCGCTGCCCCCAAAAAAGACAGAAAACAGCTAAAACATATTAGAAAACATGTGGTATCGAAGTTTACATGTGTATGGGAGAGACTTACTAGGTTCCCACAACTTTATTCGTCCTTGCCCTTGCTTCGTTCTCCCCAAAAATTCTTGCCATTCCAAAATCTGATATTTTTGGGTTCATGTCTTCATCTAGCAATATGTTGCTGGTTTTCAAATCTCGATGTATGATCCTTAACCTAGAATACTTGTGTAAGTAAAGAAGCCCTTGAGCTATCCCTTCAATTATAGAAACTCGTTTCCTCCAGTCCAGCAATTGTTTCTTGTTACGATCTGTAATTTATCTCATGAGTGACCAAAAAAATGAATGTGGGAATATAAATCAATAAAGGCAATTTCACGATCCAGTTACATACTGAAAAGAAAGGAATCCAAGCTTTTGTTTGCCATGTACTCATAGATCAAAATCTTTTCCTCCCTTTCTATGCAACAGCCCAACAACTTAACGAGATTCCGATGTTGAAGCTTGGATATTAATTGAACCTCATTTTTGAACTCCTCTATTCCTTGTGCGGATTTCCTAGAAAGTCTTTTTACTGCAACTTCATGCCCCAGCAACATGCCCTGCAAAAGATTTTAGAGGTATGTTGAAGAATCAAGCTTCCTATCATAACGAGAGTCAGGACTTCGTGACACTGCTTCTAATGAAGAGAGACAAAATGAACCGAAAATAAAAGATAAACCCACAAGTAGCCAAGTGTTCTTTGGCGGGTAAACTACCTTGTAAACAGGCCCAAAACCACCCTCTCCAAGTTCATTTGCGGGGGAGAAATTATTTGTAGATGTTGCGACACAAGAGAAACTGAGAATCGGTAGCTCGTGATCCCTCTTTCTGACAGAATCAAGTCTACTAGTGCTGTTGCTATGACCTCGTGGTGAACTCAGTTGTCGTAGAAACAGATCCAAACTTCGATTGGCGCTGGTCCGATTCTCCTTCCACGCTGCTGCTTGAGAATCACACAAACTATTCAGGCTAAGAAGACAACTATCTTATGAATTTGTTCAGGCTCAATCAGTACCTAGAAAGGTGGAACATTTTCCTCTCGAGATGAAAATTGCCAAAGAAATTGCCAATATAACCGCAGGAATGGTTCCAATCACCCAGAGCAGTCTCTTGTTCCGAGAACCTGAAAATAGATCCATCTCATTTTTCTGCCCCGGGAGTGATATGAACGAATGAAGGGGTGTGCTATGATAACTTTTAAACAGAAAGATGAACGCTTAATGATGTGTCTACTGAAAAAATTAACGCCAATATGCAAAAGTAAAATCTACTTCAGCCAGGTAGGGGGAAAATTATGGGTCAGAATTTTTGTTGTTTTCTTGACATAGATTTTGAGTCAACAATCTTTCAAGAACTGAAATGAGACCTACCCGATCTCCTGGGATCTTGATAGGCTGTTTCGGTAGCATTTCCGCGGATGAATATAGTGGCATTCCCTTGGCCAATGCGGTCTACAATAGAGCTAATGTCCTTATAATAAAACACGCATCCAGTCCCATCATCACGATAAGAAGCAAAACCAGTGCAAGAGCAATTGGTTCTGCACATGACGTCGCAGTCGCTAATACCCAGACGATCTGATTCATTGAGCAAAGTAGGATTTGGAATCACCCCTTCTATCTTAGAAAAGTCATTCCCGTCGCTGCAAGGCAAAGGCTGCTCGATGAAGCAGTCAGTCGCACTGGAAGAGGAAGTATTCTTGCAAATTGGACTGTACACAATCGATATCTCCTTCCCGATCATAGTGAAAGCTTGAATTTCCCCCGAAGGCGCCATCACAAACCAGGAAATGCTACCATTCCTCCTATTTGCGAAAGTGAAATATATGTCGCCACTGCCAGTCACATAACTGAAATCGTAGTCATCCAGCGAGCTGTCGAAGAGGAACGTCAATCTGCGGCCGTCCCAATACCCGATCTCCCGCGAGAAGGCAAAGTGCCACACCCGGATCACGGTGTCGTTATTATTATCAATGCCGAGGGCGAATGAACCGGTGGAAGGAACAGATGGGGTCTGCCAGGAGACCAGGAACTGGTCCCTGAACTTGTCCGTCCCTAAATTGAACCACCCAATTTTCATCCCAGGCAACAACGTGTCACATGGATAAAAGAAGCTTTCCCATACAACGCTCTCGCTCTCTCCTTCCACAAGAACGAAATTGCCAGAATCAAGAAGCGAGGCGTGCGTGCCGTTACTAGTGGCAAGCATCCCTAAATTGACCAACACCGGAATCAGCCTCTTGTCGGTCATCACCAAATTCCCATCGTACCTGATGGCGAGAACGCCAGAGGAATCCAGAATCGGGTTCTCTCTGTTGGCGACCCAGATGGGTTTCTGGTACGGATCGTCCCGGAACCAAATGCCCAGGTAGTAGTTGGCGGAGGAGGACCCCCCGGTCTTGAAGAATCCGAGCTCGAACACTTGGTTGGGCGATACTAAGGTCTTGTTGCCACTGATGTCCTGACCAGGCAAGAGTTGGTCGGTTGCTGTCACAGACAAACAGAGCGAGAAGGAAAAAAAGAAGAGGAAAGAATGGAGCTTCCCCAAGTTTCTTGAGAGAGAGGCCATTGCCGAAAGAAGTTGCTCAGTCTTCCAGAAAGATGGCACAGTTCTAGACAATTTACATTAGAGAGAGAGAGAGAGAGAGAGAGTTGCCAGAAGGGAAGACACATCTTAATTGACGGGAGTGGTGAAAAGAAATTTCCGAATTGGCGCTGAATGTCAACTGGGTACAGCAGTCCAACGTTGGGAGACGTACAAGGAGAGTTGACAGAAGAGAAGCTTCCGTCTTCCGTTTCCCGCCCGAATGGATGGATGTCCCTGCTTGAGGTTCTCCAAGCTGGGATCACGTCGACCATTGAAGCCTCCGCATTCTTTTCACTTAGAAGCCGGCGATGATTGATGAACAACGAGGTCTTGAGTTCTCACAACTTAAGGGATCAAACATCTTGAATGTGAGAGTTGATTTTTTTTTTTTTGGTAAGGTAAAAATGTGAGAGTTGATTGCCCAGTAAAAAGACAAGAAAAATGTTTTAGTTGCTTCACCCAGTCAAGAACTCGGGATCGAACATCTCTAGAGAATGCTACCTTTCATTGAACTTCACGAGGAAACAGGTGAATTGCTAATAGTTTTTGGCTAGTCCCTAATGTGCCACCGGTTAATCAAATTTCCCTCCAAATTTGAATTTGTTCTAGAGTATCCAGAACTTAATCACTTCGACTCAATAAACCCATTAAATAGCCTCTGTTTCTCGAAACTCCTCCCTGACGTATCTCACGTTGTTATTATCAAGTTCAAGTTTTGCTCTTGCATCATCCCATTTTCATTTCACAGCTATGTCATGGATATGCTAAAATTACGGGTGATAGGTTTCGAGGTGGGCCGGTTCCTGACCTATTTTCTGACCTAAAACAAGGAATCGGCCCTGTGACTCCTGGTTTCAATTTTTTTGGAACCGAAAACCGAACTAGTCAGTTCCAGTTTGTTTCTAGGTTCTACCCAAAACGGACTCAACTTTGGGTCTCCAACGGAAGCGTCAAAACAGACCCCAAAAAAAAAACATGGAAGCGTCGAGGAGGTTCGCGCTTTTCATTAAATCGATCGACGTCGCTGGTGATGGTGACGACATGGCGAAGGAGGTTTTGGTGCTTGCACTTGCCAGCCAGGGCGCTCCATTTGCTTGGTGACCTCATCGGCGACACGGTGGATAGGGGTGTCGACAGTACTGTTCGGTTCAGACTTCCTGAAAACCCGAACCGAACCGTTTGGGTGTGCATTAGCTTTGAACCGAACCGCGATCCGAACCGAATATCGGGTTTGGTTCAGTTTTTCAGTTTTCTTTTTCGTAATATTAAGAAGAGATTTAGTGAAAAAGAAGAGAGATCGTGTAAACTGTAATATTAAGAAGATGGGCCATTTTCAGTTCAGTTCGATTAATCGAATATAATCAAAATTGTCCGAACCGAAATAAAAAAAAATTCATTTTTTTAATTATCCAAAGCGAAACGCGAACCGAACTAAAAATGCATAAAATTTCGGTTTGGTTCGGTTCCGACACCTATATCGATGGATGTGCGCTCGTAAAGTAACTGAGCGCGGGTTGTGAAGAGGACGAGGGGAAGCATCTAGGAGAGTTGGTCGACCTGCTTGCCTTTTCTTGGAGCACGCTTAACAACTAGTCCACCATCGAGCGAACTTGCTCCGACGGTAGGATCGAGTGCGACAGCTACCCCTTTGATTTGCTTCTCCTCCGGCGTAGCCACTCCCGGAATATGCATGGAACACCCTTGTTGACCACGCCTCGGTCCACAAAAATCAAGATAAGATACTCATCTAGAAAGGTGCCGGTAGGAATGAAGATGAGTTTTGGTCCTCTTTTTTATAGACGACGCCTTTGATTCAGCTTGATTGTGATCCTTTTTGTGTTGACCGTCAATTTGTCTAATCGGAAATGCTAATTCTATAGAACTATTATTGTTGTGGAAGTCAAGCGATCGAACGATAAATTTGACAGAACAAGAAAATAAACTGGACACCAGATTTACGTGGTTCGATCGTAGTGACCTACGTTCACGAGAAGAGCAGTATGAAATTCCAATGTAAGTCAAGAGATATAACGGAGATTACAACCATACTCCAGTCACTCAAATACTCTAGGTGTTTCCTAAGCCTCAATTACACCCAATAACTAGCGCAATGTTTAGCCCTAATAATTCCTCACGAAATAATCTCTCAATCTCACAAAAAAATTATACACAAATTTTATCACAAAATTTAACCTGCTAAATCACTCGTACTTTTTTTTCTTCAATTTCACGCACGAAGAAAACGCCAAAATGTAATTCCACGAAGACTCCGGTCAAGCACTCGACGCGGTGCTTCAAGTTTTCTCCGGACATGGACGGCATGAGGACCACACTCCGCACTTTCCAACTTCTACCTCCCAAGGGTGCCCACAGTAGAATATACTACATGTGTCCAAGAGTTGACCGAGTCATGGTCTGAATTAAAAGCCACGTTGGACTTTCTTGTTCAAGCCGTAGGCTCCAACGTCAATTAGGAAAGAATATTTGTTTCCTCTATCCAGCAAATATTTAACTTTTCATTTCTTTTTATTTTTGTGATAAGAACCCATCCATAAATATAATCTCTGAAAACCGACCAAGCAAGTTTGACAGAAATGTTTGAAAAAACAGTTTATTGCTCAAAACCACGCGCAAAAATGGAACAAAAAAATGCAGTGTAGAGCGGACAAAGAGAAAGAAGCAAAGCTTGAACGTTTTCTACGCATGGCAGGAGTGTTGGCCATAATTGTCTTTTATTATTGGGATAAGTGCATTCAAAGTCCTAAAATTTATCACGAAAGTATGATTGAGTCCTAAAATTTTCAAAAAGTACAAACAAGTTCTAAAACTTATCACAAAAGTGCACTTGAGTCCTAAAATTTTCAAAAAGTGCCAACAAGTCCTAAAACTTATCACGAAAGTGCAAACAAGTCCTAAAACTTGTCAAATTAGTTCAATCAAGTCCTTTCATTGATTGTAAGTTTTAAAAGTTTTAGGACTTATTTGCACTTTTGTGATAAGTTTTAGGACTTGTACGTTTGTACTTTCGTAATAAATTTCAAGACTTATTTGCACTTTTTGAAAGTTTTAGGACTCAAATGCACTTTCGTGATAAGTTTTAGGACTTGTTTGTACTTTTTAAAAGTTTTAGGACTCAATTACACTTTTGTGATAAATTTTAGGACTTTTAGTGCGCATGTCCCTTTATTATTTAAATGCCCCCATGGCAGCAAGTCTTGACTTTTCTCTCTTGCTTTTATGCGTGTCAATGGAGTTGGACGTCCAATTTCTCCTCCATTAAATGCATGCACATATGTTCATAGAAGGTCGTGGGCACCGGATGTCTGTTCCTTCCTTCTGGTCATCTTTTGTAGGCTTCATTTCTCTTTTGTTAATAAATGAAGAAAGAAAGAAGGCAGAAGTCATGTTCATTTTTCTTATGGCGGTGCACAACGGTCATGTGCACATGCCATCATTAATTGCATGGACTTATGAAGATGGGTCATTTGTCTCGTTTCTACATCCATCCTCCTACAAGAGGAGAACCGCAGAGGACAGAGACAAGCGAAGAAGAGAGAAGAGGGCTCCGGAAGAGAGGCGTGAGCTCGGAGACATTTGTGCGTAGAGAGAGAGAGTCCATCAAATTGAGTTATTAAACATTGTGGATATTGAACATATACTAAGACTGGGAAACACTGGAGTATTTGGGTAATTATAACCCTGTAATTATCCAATTTATTAATGAATTATTTGCCGGTTCTCCACATGAATGTAAGTTCTGACATTCGAACCGAACTACGTAAATTTCTCGTGTCCTTTTATTGTTTCTCGTTTTATTTCTCTATCAAATTTCTACGGCTCCCGACTTAATTGCAAAGTTACGATCCGCTTCCGTCGCGTTGTTGATTAAACAACACTCATAATGAGAGGCAGGACTTCGCAACACTGATTCTAATGTAGAGAGACCAAATCGACCAAAACTAAAAGATAAACCCGCAAGAAACCAAGTGTTAGTCTTAGAATGATCTTCAGTGGGCAAACAACCTTGTAAACAAGCCCAAAAGCACCCCCTCCAAGTTCATTTTAGGGGTGAGCATGATGGAATGCCCGAACTGAGACCGGACCGGACTGGACTGGACTGGACCGGACCGGTTGGTTTGGTCTGGTTCTTAAGAGTATCGGTCCGGTTCCCGATTCCTAAAAGTGGAACTAGTTTTCAGGCTATCCGGTTCTCGATTCTAAGATGGGAACCGGACTTATAAATATTTTGATTTATTTATTTTGCTCAGAAAATATATATTTATTTACTTTTTAAAATTTATGAGAAAAATAGAAAGCATTTTATCAATTTTCCTCTACGGCAAATGTTCCTATTGTTTCCCATAAAGAAAAGACAGTCTAATGCTCTGAGTTTAAAAAATAAAAACCCTAATCACTGAGGCTCTCCACTATTCACTCTCACCCTCACCTTTGAGGCTATGTATGTGTCACGGTCCAAAGAAATGGATCGTTCATGAGGTTTCCTGGACGATGGACGATGGACCGTGACCGAACCTTGAACGAGAAAGCGAGTCCCGAGTGTTCTAAGTACTAGGGTTTCTTGATGTATTCTAGAATACTCCTGGGGGCGGGAGATACAGTAATTGTAAACCTCTGTAATTAATGAGATAGTTGGGTAGTTGGAGAGATACGATCTCCACCGCAAGATCGGGGAGAGATCTACGGATACTGTCAGTCCGGTACTTGTATAAGAAGGGGTCTCCTCCCCCTCATTGTATCATCTCATTCTTTCAAGAAGTAATAGAAATCCAGAGCTTCTCTCTCTAGAAGTTTCTCTCTCTAAAAAGTTCTTGTGAGTTGAGTGTGGGGAAGGCTGACTTGGGAAGAAATTTCTAAGGCCGCACGGGTCAGGGAACGCGAGATCGATCGGCCCGTGACAAGTGGTATCAGAGCAAAGATGGCCAGAGGCGCTGCGAAGCCACGATCCGATGTATCATCACAAACCGAGAAGGGCGTGAGTGATGATCATGGGAAAGCCGCCGAGAGGCAAGGTGCCGAGGCAAGGGAGGACCGTGATAGCTCAAATTCAAGGGATATGGCTGGTGACTTGGAGACCCGCTTGGCGAAAATGGAGATCGTCGTGGGAGATGTCCAAGGAAGAGTCGAGGATCTTGCTGTACGCATCGAAGGAGGCGAGTCCGGAACGGGAGAGCTTGAGGCCGAAGTGCAAGAGCTAAGTTCTGGTTTGGGAGAACTCCGGAAGGCGATGCTGGGCAACTTGACTGATGCCGCCAAAGAACTTGAGCAGCGGGACGACGCCTTGGAGGCCTTGGTGGAGGCCATGCGCGTAGAGATGGCCGAACTAAAGGCGAAGGTCGCTGAGATGGAAGGAGCACGTGTGAACGGAGTAGATGCCGTGCAAACCGCTCCACGAGTGGATGCCCCGAAGCCGAAGGAGTTTAAAGACTCGCAGGCGCCCAAAGACGTGGACAACTTCCTATGGTACATGGAGCAATTCTTCCTAGCGATGAGAATCACTGATGGTGCAATCCGGGTAAGTACCGCAGCCATGTACTTAACTGATAATGCACTCTTATGGTGGCGTCGTAGGAGTGATGATCGGAGTGGTGCACCGATCACTACATGGGAGTTGTTCGTCGAGGAATTTCGACGACAATACTATCCCGCTTATGCGGAAGAAGAAGCTCGAGATGAACTCCATCGCCTTGAACAAAAGGGGGGGCTCGCGAGTATGTTCGGAAGTTCTCGGAGTTGCTACTCCAAATTCCGTCCATGAATGACACGGAGGCCTACTTCCAATTTATGGGTGGTCTAAAACCATGGGTGAAGCAAGAGCTAAAGCGGTGCAATGCTAGAGATCTTTCGACGGCCATGTCCGTAGCCGAGGCCATGGTGGAGTATAAACCTACTTCCGTAAGCAAGCCGGATACCCGACCAAGGGACAAAGGCGTTGGTGGGAGAGATCGTAACAAATTCCACCGTCCGAGTGGAAGCAAACCATCAACGGCCCCTCCAAGGGCGAAGGCGGAGTCGAGCGGAGGAGAACACAAGAAGGGACGTACCTTCAAGTGCTTTTTGTGCGACGGTGCGCACATGGCTCGTGATTGTCCAACTCGAGGCAAATTAGCCGCGATTGTCAAAGAACACGAGGAGGAACAAGAGGAGGCACGACTCGGTACGTTGCGAATCCTAAGTTCCATAAAGTCCAAAAGGGCGAACAAGCCCAAGGGATTGATGTTCGCGGACGTGACGATCGGGAGAACCAAGATGAGTGCGCTCATCGACACGGGAGCATCCGATCTGTTTATCTCGGAAGAGGCTGCGAAGAAACTCAATCTTCGGGTTGAGAAAGGAGCCGGTTGACTCAAGACGGTGAACTCCAAAGAAGTCCCTACCAATGGATTGGCTAAGGATGTGGAGTTTCAACTCGGGCAATGGAAGAGCAAGGAAATGATCGAGGTAATTCCACTTGACGACTATGACTTTGTCATTGGTTTAGGATTCCTTGATAGGATAGATGCTCTTATCATCCCATTTGCCGATTGTATTTGTATCTTGGACACACGTTGTCAATGTGTGATCCCGGTCAAACGAGAGTTGGGCGACCAAAAGATAATATCGACAATGCAAGTTACTAAGGGAGCGAGGAAAGGGGAGACTACTTTCCTAGCAACCTTGAAAATCGAGGACCCAAAGGGTAAAGGGAGTGATGTCCCGACGAAGGTAACCCAAGTCCTCGATTCCTTCAAGGACGTGATGCCACCTGAACTCCCAAAGAAGCTTCTGCCTCAAAGGGAGGTGGATCATAAGATCGAACTCGTGTCCGATGCTCGACCACCCGCTATGGCTCCATATCGCATGGCGCCTCCCGAATTGGAAGAACTAAGAAGACAACTCAAGGAGTTGCTCGATGCGGGGTATATCCGACCATCGAAGGCTCTGTTTGGTGCCCCGGTTCTTTTTTAGAAGAAGCATGATGGGTCACTCCGGATGTGCATCGACTATCGGGCGTTGAACAAGCTGACAATCAAGAACAAGTACCCGATCCCTCTTATTGCCGATTTGTTCGATCAACTTGGAGAAGCACAATGGTTTACCAAGCTTGATCTTCGATCGGGATACTATCAAGTGCGGATTGCAAAAGGGGATGAACCGAAGACCGCTTGTGTGACGCGGTATGGATCATATGAGTTCCTCGTCATGCCATTTGGCTTGACAAATGCTCCGGCCACATTTTGCACACTCATGAACAAGGTACTCCACCCATTCTTAGATCAATTCATCGTGGTTTATCTTGATGACATTGCGGTGTATAGCCGGACGCTCGAGGAATACATCGAGCATTTGAAGAGAGTCTTCCAAGTCCTACAGGAGAACGATTTATATGTCAAGCGGGAGAAATGTGCCTTCGCACAGCAGGAAGTTCCATTCCTGGGGCACATCGTCGGGGGTGGACGTGTGCGGATGGACTCAGCCAAGATCGAGGCCATTGTGGATTGGAAGCCGCCAACCAAGGTGACGGATCTAAGGTCATTCCTTGGCCTCACCAACTACTATCGACGGTTCATCTGAGGATATTTGAGTATCACCGTGCCACTCACGAATATGTTGAAGAAGGAGAAGCCGTGGGAGTGGACGACTCGATGCCAAAAGGCGTTTGATCGGTTGAAGTAAGCTATGACCGAAGAACCGGTGCTCGTGCTACCCGATTACGCCAAACCCTACGAGGTAGAGACCGACGCTTCCGATTTTGCTATTGGGGGTGTTCTCATGCAGGATGGTCATCCGGTAGCGTTTGAGTCGAGAAAGCTGAATGATACCGAACGACGGTATACGGTCCAAGAGAAAGAAATGACCGTGGTGGTCCATTGTCTTCGTACATTGAGGCATTACCTCTTGGGATCCCGATTCGTCGTGAGGACGGATAATGTGGCCACGAGTTACTTCCAAACCCAGAAGAAGTTGAGCCCGAAGCAAGCTCGTTGGCAAGATTTCCTGGCAGAGTTCGATTATGTGCTCGAGTACAAGCCGGGGAAGGCAAATTCCGTGGCCAATGCGCTTAGCCGAAGGAGTGAGCTAGCATCGTCAATTGTAAGTCGTCCCAAGAATCCATGGGATGAACGGATCAAGGAGGGACTCCAACACGATCCAACGGCCAAGGCACTCATCGACCATGCACGGGAGGGCAAAACCTGGCAATTTTGGTGTGAAGACAACTTGCTTTACACTAAGGGACGGCGATTGTACGTGCCACTATATGGGAAGCTACGGAAGGAAATCCTACGGGAGTGTCACGATTCCAAGTGGGCGGGTCATCCAGGGATCCACCGCACTATGGCACTCTTGGAGGATCGTTACTATTGGCCTCACCTACGCGACGACGTGGAGGCATATGTACGAACATGTCTTGTATGCCAACAAGACAAGCTCGAGCAACGGTTGTCGGCGGGGCTTTTAGAGCCACTTCCCATCCCGGAGCGTCCATGGGAGAGTGTCTCCATGGACTTCATTGTCAACCTGCTAAAATCCGAAGGGTGTCGGACTCTCATGGTCGTGGTAGATCGGTTTTCCAAGTATGCGACGTTCGTGCCCGCATCAAAAGATTGTCCGGCCGAAGAGGCGGCCAAGCTATTCTTGAAGCACGTCGTCAAATATTGGGGAGTGCCGCAAACGATCGTGAGCGACCGCGACCCTCGATTCACGGGTAGATTCTGGACCGAGCTCTTTAAATTATTAGGGTCGGATCTTAATTTCTCCACGAGTTTGCATCCCCAAACCGATGGACAAACGGAGCGGGTCAATGCACTCTTGGAGTTGTACCTCCGACACTACGTAAGTACGACGCAAGTAAATTGGGCGAAGTTGATCGACGTTGCCCAATTCTCCTACAATCTTCAGAAGAGCGAGTCCACGAATCAAAGTCCCTTTGAAATCGTGACGGGACAACAACCACTCACCCCGAGTACGGTTGCAACGGGCTACAAGGGGAGTAGCCCATCCGCTTTCAAGTTTGCCAAGGAGTGGCATGAGCAAGCGGACTTGGCACGAACGTGTCTACACAAGGCCTCGAAGCGCATGAAGAAGTGGGCCGATAAGAAGCGACGGCACGTAGAGTTCCAAGCGGGGGACTTGGTGTTGGCCAAGCTACACCTGGTTCTTCGATACAAGGACGTCCATAAAGGACTTATACGTCGCTACGAGGGACCATTCCGAGTGTTACATCGAGTCGGAAAAGTCGCATACAAACTGGAACTGCCACCAAAACTCAAGGTACATCCGGTATTCCATGTGAGTATGCTTAAACCTTTCCGTGTAGACGAGGAGGACCTGGATCGAGGGGAGTCGCAACGGGCGCCGCTTGGAGCAAAAACCTCCTATGATCGAGATGTCGACTTCATCATGGCGGATCGAATCATACGGAAAAGATATCGTGCGCCGAAGAAAGAATACTTAATCCGATGGAAGGGTCTTCCGGAGAGTGAAGCAAGTTGGGAGCCTGAAGAAGCTCTTTGGCAATTCAGAAAGCATATCGATACTTTCCACGCCAAAGACGCGACGAGGGCGTCGCCCAAATAGGTGGGGGAGAATGTCACGGTCCAAAGAAATGGATCGTTCATGAGGTTTCCTAGACGATGGACCGTGACCGAACCTTGAACGAGAAAGCGAGTCCCGAGTGTTCTAAGTACTAGGGTTTCTTGATGTATTCTAGAATACTCCTGGGGGCGGGAGATACAGTAATTGTAAACCTCTGTAATTAATGAGGTAGTTGGGTAGTTGGGGAGATACGATCTCCACCGTAAGATCGGGGAGAGATCTACGGATACTGTCAGTCCGGTACTTGTATAAGAAGGGGTCTCCTCCCCCTCATTGTATCATCTCATTCTTTCAAGAAGCAATAGAAATCCAGAGCTTCTCTCTCTAGAAGTTTCTCTCTTTAAAAAGTTCTTGTGAGTTGAGTGTGGGGAAGGCTGACTTGGGAAGAAATTTCTAAGGCCGCACGGGTCAGGGAACGCGAGATCGATCGGCCCGTGACAATTTTATTAAGAAACAAGCTTGGATTTTTCTGCAGTACCATAATTAATGCTTTTGTCATATTGCAGAAGGTTATTATTTCATATTTTTGGTTAAAAAATGAATAAGTGGTTGGTTCCATTGGAACCGGACCGGATCAGACTGAACTATCGGTCTGGTCCGGTCCGGTCCACGGTCCCAAGACTAGCCGGTCCGGTCCTCAGTCCTAAAAACTAGGAACCTGTCCTCCCGGTCCGGTTTCCGGTTCTTGGGTGGGATCGGACCAGACCGGAAACTGCTCACCCCTAGTTCATTTGCCGGGGAGAAATTATCTGTAGATGTTGCCACGCAAGAGCAAGAGAAACTGAGAATCGGGAGCTCGTGATCCCTCTTTCTGACAGATTCAAGTCTACCGGTGCTGTTGTTGTGACCTCGTGCTGGACCGAGTTGTCGTAGAAACAGCTCCAAACTTCGACTTGTGCTGGTCCGATTCGCCTTCCACGCTGCTACTTGAGAATCAAACAAACTATTTAGGCTAAGAAGACAACTATCTTACGAATTTGTTCAGGCATAGTCAGTACCTAGACAGGTGGAACATTTCCCTCTTGAGATGGAAATTGCGACAGAAATTACCAATATAACCGCAGGAATGATTCCAATCAACCAGAGCAGCCTCTTTGTTCCGAGAACCTGAAAATAGAACCATCTCATTTTTCTGCACCGGCAGCGATATATGATATAAGTCAACAGAAAAATCTACTTCGGCCAGGTAAGTGCAACATTGTGGCGTCAGAATTATTTGTTGTTTTCTTGACATCACTTTGAGATTCGACACTACTTCAAAAACTGAGATGAGGCCCACCCGATCTCCTTGGATTTTGGTCAGCAGTTCCGGTAGCATTCCCACGGATGAACATAGTGGCATTCCCTTGGCCAATTTTGTATAAAATAGAGCTAGTATCCTCATAATAAAACGTGCATCCAGTTGCGTTGTCACGATAAGAAGCAAAACCAGTGCAAGAGCAATTGGTTCTGCACATGATCTCGCAATCGCTAATGTCCAAACGATCTGAGTCATTGAACACAGTAGGATTCGTCATGATCCCTTGTATCTTAGAAAAGCTATTCCCGTCGCCGCAAGACAACGGCTGCTCGAGGAAGCGGTCAGTCTTGCTGGAAGAGGAAGTGTTCTCGCAAATCGGACTATACATCATTGATATCTCCTTCCCGATCATAGTGCAAGCTTGAATTTCCCCCGAAGGGGTCAACACAAACCAGGAGATGCTAGCATTCCTCCTATTAGCGGAAGTGAAACATATCTCGTCCCTGCTGGTCACATAACTGAAATTGTAGTCATCCAGCGAGCTGTTGTAGAGGAACCTGAATCTGCGGCCGTCCCAATACCTGATCTCCCACGAGACCTCGGAGTGCCACACCCGGATCACGGTGTCGTTATTCTTGTCAATGCCGAGGGCGAATGAACCGGTGGAAGGAACAGATGGGGTCTGCCAGGAGATCAGGAAGTGTTCCCGCAACTTGTCTGTCCCTAAATGGAACCACCCAATTCTCGTCCCAGGCAACAACGTGTCACATGGATTAAAGAAGCTTTCCCAGACAAGGCTCTCGCTGTCTCCCTCCACCAGAACCAAATCGCCAGAATCAAGAAGCGAGGAGTGCGTGCCATTCCTAGTGGCAAGCATCCCAGAATTGACCAACATCGGAATCTGCCTCTTATCAGTGATCACCAAATTCCCATCGTGCCTGATGGCGAGCACGCCCAATGAATCCAGAATCGGGTTCTCTCTGTCGGCGACCCAGATGGGTTTCTGGTGCGGATCGTCCCGGAACCAAATGCCCAGGTAGTAGTTGGCAGAGGACCCCCCGGTCTTGAAGAATCTGAGCTCGAACACTTGGTTGGGCGATACAAAGGTCCTGTTGCCTCTGATGTCCTGACCGAGCAAGAGCGTGTCGGTTGCTGTCGCAGATAAACAGAGCGACAGGGAACAAAACACGACGAAGAAGAGAAAAGAACGGAGCTTCTCCAAGTTCCTTGGGAGAGAAAGCGAGGCCTTGGCCATTGCCGAAAAAGTTTCAGTCCTTGAGAAAGATGACACATTAGAAAGAGAGAGAGAGATTGAGAGAGAGAGAGAGAGAGAGAGAGAGAGAGAGAGAGGGACGAGATGGCGAAAAGTAATGTCTGGCTGGGCGAGGAGAGTCAACTGGGTACAGCAATTCAACGTAACAGGACAAACAAGAAGAATTCCTAGAAGAGAAGTTTCTGTTTTTTTTTAACTTATCCCTCCCAAAAGGGGCGGACCATTGTGGCCTCCTCGAAGGACCGACTCATTGCCCGGCCGCCGCTGTGTCCTACTTGAGGTCCTCTGTGTAAGCTGGAACTTTGTCGGCAGTCGAAGCCTCTGCATCCTTTCCACAAGCACTGCCAAGCAAACTCCTCGACATCCCCAATCGGTCATTGACATTCGCGATTGTAGCATCACCGTGGATGAGAGCAAAGAACAGAGCACTTGCTCCTGACAGCAATGAATGACCCTGTATCCCTGTTTTCTCATTTCGTCCGTTCTCGATACAACTTTGCGTTGCAGAAGAAAAGGAAACATCGCAGCTTGACCTTGAGGGTCCACCGGATCATCACCTCCGGGAGAGGGAGGGATCTCGGCCGGCGCCTCACATTCTCCCAACGTTCGTCAGCAGAGACAGTGAATGGATGTTTCAGGGTCCATTTGCACGCCAAGCTGCCTTGCCACCGCCTAAGAGAAGTAGCACAAATGGTTGCATCAAGTGACGAGGAGGAGGAGGCTGACCAGAAAATTTTGTAATTCCCTGCATGCTTTCCCCGAACCCGTGAAAGAAGGAGAAATCCGACCAAACAAAAAGAAAAAACTAAGTAGAATTTTTTGGGGTTTTTTTTTCTCATTTTCAGGATTTTATTCATTTTTTACCTGGCCGCGAATAATGGAAAAAAATGAGGAAAATGACACAGATAGTCCCTAAACTTTAGCCCAATATGTAAGTGATTCATGAACTTTTAATTTGTTCAATGTGATTCATGAACTTTAGCAGAATGTGCAATGTCGTCTATAAACTTTCGATTTGTTCAATATGGTCTATAACCTTTTGATACACGTTCAGTCTCATCTCCGGACTATACGAAAATATTCGATGATATCCCCAACATTAAATTAATGGAAGGATAATATTGAATATTTTCATATAGTCTAGGAACTAACTTGAACATGTACCAAAATGATAGAAACCACATTAAACATATACAAAAAGTTCAAAGACGTCATCACATATTAGGTTAAAGTTTAAGGACTATTTAAATCATTTTCCCCAAAAAAAATTACTCATATTCTAGTTCGCCGAATAAAACCCACATGGTGAATTCCTGCTCTTATTTTGCACCAATTTAGCCACTTCAGACCTGAAAACTTTAATTCTCTTTTGACAGAAGGGGTTCCATTTCTTGCTTACTTGAAATTTTTCCAAAGTAAAATGTAGAAGTTGCGCTCGAACATCTCTTAAGGATGCCAGCTTTCACCGAAATTTCATCCTTTTTATGAAAAATATTAGATCGCTTGGGATCGCGAGGAAATAGGTGAATTGCTTGTTTTTTGGCCAGATGGGCGAATTGCTAGTTGACAAGAACATTTCCATATTACACTCTAAAGATATGGAAAATAGAAATTAAGAAAAATTTCAAAAATCCCAACAGAGTACCGTCTTTTTCCCAAATTTCTCTCGAGATTCGACTTTGTTCTAAAATATACCCATGAACTAGGGGTGATCGGCTCCTAGTTGCCAATCTTGAGAACTAGGGACTGGATTGGTGGGTCATAGAACTGGGAACCGGTCACTTTTTTTTTTTTCCCACCACGACGATAGTGGATGACAAATCTCAATATATTGGTGAATGCGATGATAAGTGAAGAGTTATTGTGACACGACGATAGGGAAAAATCATTGTATATGGGTTTAGTTTACAGTTTACTAATTTTTTTGAAGAAATAAAAAATAAAAAAAAAGTATATGTAGTCGGTTCGGTCTGATTAGTCCAATTCCTCCTTGGAACCGAAAATCGGACCGCCCATACACCAGTTCCACTTTTAGGAATCAGGAATCGGACCGACACTTCTGGGAACCAGACACAACCGGCCAGTTCGATATAGTCCGAGCGGTCCATTTTGCACCCCCTACCACGAGCTTGACCAATTTGACTTAACGAAACCCATAAAGCACCGCCCGTTTCTCGAAATCCCTCCCATGCTTGTCTTGCATTGTTATTACGTCTGACCTTCGCTCTCGTATCATCCCATTTTCATTTCACAGCAATGTCGTGAATATACCGAAATGACGTAGGCACCTCGAAGCAGTGGCATTGACATGTCGAACAGGTGGTCATTGAACGTCACCGCTTTAGCCTTGCTTCATGGTTGACTTTTCCTATCCTTTAGTGATCCAATTAGCTCGACATTGAACAAATTAAAAATTCATGAATCATATTGCACATTGAATTAAAGTTCAGATACTGCATTAAAGAAATGAAAAATTTAAAGATCATATTGCATATTTGACCAAAGTTCATGGACTGTTTGTGTCATTATCCATCTCTAAATAAAAATACTAATCCATTGATCAAGTTGTGTTTGACTTGCTTAATCATAATTGGGAAATCTAAATAAAAAAAATGCAAAAGTTAGTGGGAAAATGGTTCTTTTGAAACTCATTCCTTTCTTGACCACTCTATAGCATGGGAAATGAGAGCCGACCTGAGCGGATTGTATCGGAATAATGCCTCCACATCCCACAAACTTAGTAGCTCCTTGCACGAATATGAGAATAAAATGGGGACGACAGTTTATGCGATCGATGAAGAGACTAATTCGAAACTCGGATCTCACCCGGGTCTTGGAATTCCACTATCTGAATATGAAGCGATTTCTCGATTTGGCGTGAGAGATGCTCGAGTCCTGTTTCACAATGCCCGGCTTTGGATAATCAATGAATACCTACGAGTTAAAGAATCGAGAGCTCTCGAGGGTGCGGCTTTACCATAGCCTCGCGTATCGGAGCCATCACATCCGTCCACTGTAAGACCTGCTAAGAACTTCGATGTTCATGTACAAATTGGAGATATCGCACCAAGCGGAGCTAGACTTGTGTTGTCAAGTAGCGCCTTGTAACACTAAGACATTAGTAGGTGGTATTTATGACTAGGATTTTGATCTAGCGTGCATTGACCGCGATCTTCAAACATCAAAATTGTAATTTCGA
Source organism: Syzygium syzygioides (assembly GCA_031216285.1). Lineage (NCBI taxonomy): Eukaryota > Viridiplantae > Streptophyta > Magnoliopsida > Myrtales > Myrtaceae > Syzygium > Syzygium syzygioides. The sequence goes on along the minus strand of CM062244.1, from coordinate 11,893,075 downwards.
TCGTCTTCATTATATTAATGAAAATTAAATTTTCCAGAGAAATTTCATTTCGAAATTGGAAAGATGCATTCTGCTGCCGTCAGTTCAGAATTGTTGCAACAGTATGCGCTGTAGCCGAACTCCGAAAGGGTCATGTCATTGACTCGACAGATGATTTGCTTTCTTTGACTTTGGAAGCTAGCCCCGCGGTCAAGAGCTCGTTCACATGACGGCGGCTCATGGAGAAGGCCGGCCCATGAGCATAGGATAGGACTGGGGAATTCGTGCTTTGCGGAATCGTGTTCGTGCCGACTAGCCTTATTGTTCATGTTGTTATGCAAATGCTAGTGATTTTCATTAAACATGAGTGAATGTGTCGTCGGTAAATTGCTATACTTTCATGATATGGCCCAGTAATGGCTAGGCCGCTCATTTGGACAAAAGAAAAAGAAAAAGAAAAAATTGGCACGATCGGATAATTCATCGCTTACAATTAGCGAGTTAAGTCATTGTGGTCTAATAATTGTGACTAGGAATGGTGCGATTAGGTCTATCAAACATAACCTAGAATATATAAAGTACGAATTCTTATTCCTTCATAACCTATGTCGTTGGGGCCAATTTGGTGATCCAAGTCCTAAGATTTTACTCGAGAAGAAAGATGAACTTTTCTTGCCTCGATCGAGTAATTGACAACAACATTTTGAACAAACTACTTTAATGCTCGTCTAATTATTTAATGTGTGCCCCGAAGATTAAATGATAATTGAGATCCGAGATGTATAAGCAATATGATGAATTATCAACATGAGATCATATACTTTTGAGATAAATATGAACCCAACCCTTATGAAATATTTACTATTTGGCCTTGATTTCATCCGATATCCATAATACTATAATAATTTTTCTCATTCAATACGAGAACAACGTTGTTAGTACTATCAAAATCTAGTCTAGATTTGGGGATTTTCCGTATGTTTTCAGGGTTTCGCTTTCCTCATGTCTCGTTGATGTACAAGTCAAGTTTTGAAAGAGATCGGAAGAGCTTCGTGAAGGATTTGCTCTAACAAATGTCAGGCCTATGCTCGTTTAATCTTGTTACTCCTAATGGTGATGGTATTGGGGACGCCAAACCCAAGCTCGCATTGCCAGAAGGCAAAGCTGTAGCAACAAATGGAGATCTCGATATGTGCTCGTTATTGAAGACAAATTGGGTGATTGGCCGCCGATTTTGGTTTAAAGAAGTTACGGATCTACTCTTTAAGCATATAACGGCAGATATTATCCCGGTGATTCGTCATGTTATCTGGAGTTATTTTGTTTTGAAGTTGTCCGAGATCTGGATTTGCAGTTGGACAACGTAATTTTCTTTTTATATTTTCATGAAAATAAATGGAATGTTACTTTGATAAAAAATAATAATAATAATAATACAAGAACAGCATGCACTCTTTTGTCCACAAGAAGAAGGGACAAAAGTCTCAATCCCAATTCACAACCTCAAAAGCAAAAGAGAGAAACCAAATCAAACGTGGATGCTTTGTCCCCTATATGCCGAAATGCTAGAGCCACTTCCCGATTGATGTACAAATCAAACCACCGTCCCATTTGTCCACGTCAGCGCCCAAAATTGGCCACTGGGGCTCCACATGCTGACTTTGATTTGGGACCCGCGGCTTGACCCCTGCGGGCGGCGGCGGCGGCGGCGGCGGCGGCGGCGATATGGGTTACCGGCTCATCACCGCCACGTGTCGCCGTGTTTGCGGCCAGAGGTGGGCCCCCGAGTGGGGGCCCGAATCCCCCAACCGAGGAGGCGCACTTTTGTATCGGCTTTTTGTGGTTTCCAGGTGGGATCTCAGTGGTCCACGTCAGCACGGGGATGCCAAACTTGATCGCGAAGTTACCTGCTGTTCTCTTTTTTATGGAATCGTATGCCGATGTGCGGCCCGCTTGCCAACCTCAAAAGTGCACCTCCTCCTTCTTCCTTTTTATATTTCCCTCGTGTCGAAATATTCCAATAAAATAATTAACTATAATAAAAATCGCGTCATAATTCGATAACCACGGGATTGATTATGCCCGACGATTTAGGAACGGTATTCCAGATTAATTTTTTGCTTAACGGGCTTTAATGATTTGATGCGGCGGAGTTTGACCAGAAGCATTTTTTAGATCCTACGGAGAAAGATGATGCAGATGTGCGGACCCTAATGATTTGACGAGAAGACGATGCATACGTGCGGCTCTCAACAGGCCTTAGGATGAGAAAGCGGGCAGGAATAAACTGAAGCATCTGTCAAAAATAGAGATGTTATTAGGTTATATGAACCGACAACAATGAGGAGATCAACATACAATGCAATTCATACTATTCAGATCTTGTATTGGATTTGGAGGGTTTGTAATGGTATTCACATGAGACAGTTTTTCTAATTAAATGGCTATTATTTGAGTAATCCATTTTGATTTTAGCCGATTCAGAAACCTTTCTGACGTGCATGGTAATCTTTCATTTGCCGGATAATTGAAATCTCCTCGATGACAAATTATGCGGAGATTTTCCTTGGTTTTAAGTACATAGAAAATTATTTGAATTTTAACAAAGTGATATGTAAACAGCACTTTTATTGGTTTTGAACCGATAATTCTACCGCTCCACCAGATAAGCACCTACTAATAAAAATGTCAAAATATTTATCGAGCATATTTTGATAAAGCTACTTAAATTCCTAGAATATGTAACGTGTAATACACATTAAATTTTTTATACTATAATTTATCGAATATTTCGGAGACACCTATTAATAAAAATCAGTCCCATGTTTACCTTCTCCCGGGTTTGATGTTCGTGCATGGAACTTATGCGCGCGAGTTAGCATATGCTTTTAATTAATTGATTAATGACCCCCACTCCATCATATATTATAATAATATTTGCACGAATTTAGATGTTGGCCCACGTAATGGACTAAAGGACAAGTATGAGTTTTGCTTTGACGAGTTTGAGGCGCCGCACGCAACGAACTATGAAAGTATAAAAATCAATTTATAAATCCAACTCCAAATTTACGTGATTCAATTAAGGTAGCCGAGTAGCACGGGATTTTATTATGGATCGAGCAATGAAACGAGAGATTACAATCACACTCGAGCAATACCTGATAACTCGCAAGGTATTTAGACTCACAATTCCGCACAAAATAATTATTCGATTTTATAAACTCAAATTATTTCATGGTGTAATTCACGGAAAAGTTGCCTAAATAGATTCAAAGTAGGAAAACTATTACACTTGTAACAGATTTACCCTAAAATAATTTTACGACAGTCAAAAATCCCAAACTATTATATTTATGATAAATTTACCCTCCGTTAAATTATATTAATATCACGAAAAACCACAAAATGATACATGCGAAATCCCAAATCGATACACCTGCCAACTACTAAGTGCCATCCAACTCAGAAATTTAACTGTAAAATTATCACAGGTGCACCGGCTCGAGGGTTTTTCGTGCTCAAAAAATTAATTTGAAATAAATTTATGGTGAGTGTGCCAATTTCGCGTTCTTCTTGGTGTTTACTCCAACTGTTACTAAAATTACAGGGAAAAGTGCCTAATGAAACCAGGAAGTAGAGATGGCCACGGTTCGGAACCGGCCGGTTCCGGTTCCGAACCGGCGGTTCCGGTTCGTAGCCAAGAATGAACCGGAACCGGAACGGCCTTTGGCGGTTCCGGTTCCGGTTCGGAACCGTCCGGTTCCGGTTCCGGTTCCGGTTCGGAACTGGAACATTTTTTTTTTCTTCGGTTCTCTTCAGTCTTCAGTCTTCACTTCCGGCGGAGCCGCGGGCGGAGGTCGCCGGCCTCTGGCGAGCCTCGCCGGCGTCGGGCGAGGCTCGCCCTCGCCTGGGCCAGCGATGGCGAGCCTCGCCGGACGCCGGCGATGCAGAGGAAGATCCCGTACGTCACCGAAGCCCAGGTCGGGTTCTTCGTATTGCAATCAAAACACATCTGGCAGAGAAACACGCGCACGGAAGACGAAAGATTGAGGTCCCCCCCAAAAAAAAGGAACGAAACCGCTCGATCCGGCACGACCTCAAGATCCCGGTGCGAGATCGCCAGATCTGAACCGGGATCGCGGGCGACAAGCCAACGGAACACGCGGAGAGGGGGAAAGGAGACGGACAAACCTTGTTCTCCGGTTTCGCTTTCAGTTTCCGGAAAACGGCGTTCTTGTCGGTGAAGCTGTCGGACGCCATGGGAGGGCGGGATCCAGCGAGAGGGGAAGGAGGAGCTGGAGGAAGGATTTCCCCCCTTGGGAGGAGGAAGAACCGAGATGGGAGAAGGGAGACTGTTCCACTTCCACTTCCCAAAGCTGCAGAGTGCAGGCTGCAGCTTTTTTTTTTTTTTTTCTGGAACCGGGCCCGGAACCGCCGGTTCCGGGCCGGTTCAAAATTTTCAGGAACCGGAACCGGCCCGTGCCTACGGGCCGGTTCCGGTTCCGAACCGCGGGCCCGGTCAACGGGCCGGTCCCGGGTTTGACCGGGCCGGTTCCGGGCCGGTTCCGGGTCCAAACCGGCCCGTGGCCACCTCTACCAGGAAGTTTCCAATTTTAGATCGAGGGCAATTCGGTCAATCCACTCACAAAACCCCCCTTCGCATGACGTCACTCTCCCCCCCCTCCCACTCGCAACTATAAAGTATAAACTCTCTCTGAGTTCTCTCTCGCTCTCTCTCTCTCTGCCACCCAACGCACTCCCTCTCTTCTCGCCATGAAAGAACCTCCGTCCCTCTCTCGCCTCCGGAAGAAGCCCGCCGCCGCCTCCGCCGCCACCGGCGGCGTCAACCCATCAAGAAAGCTCAAGCTCGTCTGCAGCTTCAACGGCGCCCTCCAGCCCCGCCCGCCCTCCGGCGACCTCCGCTACGTCGGGGGCGAGACCCGCATCGTCTCCGTCGACCGCGGCGGCGTCTCCTTCTCCCGCCTCGCGTCCAAGATCGCCGATCTCTGCCCCAGCATTCCCCGCTCCGGCGGCTTCTCCGTCAAGTACCGGCTCCTCGCCGGCGCCGGCCGCGCCGGCGACGGCGGCGACGCGCCCCTGGTCTCGGTCGCCTCCGACGACGACGTCAGGTGCATGATCGAGGAGCACGACAAGATCGAGGCGCGCGGTAAGCACGCGAGGCTCTGGGTCTTTGTTTTTAGCGACGGTAGTGATGGTACGGGTCGCGAAGACGGTGGTGGGCCAGGGAAGGATGGCGGTGCGCGGGGGGTTGGCGTGCGTGGGGAGAATGAGTTTTCGGATAGGAGAGTGTTGGGGGGTTTCAATGGTCGTGGATTCGAGGGCCGAAAAGATCAGGAGGCCCGGTTTCGCGGCAGTTTGGTTGGTTGCGCGGTTGTTAAGAATCCGGCGACTGGTGTTGCCGGGACGGGACTTCGTGATGATCCTGTTAGGAATATGGGGTGGAACGAGCCAATTCTCGTGAGACAATTGGCTGTTTACAATAATGTTCAAGATGTTTCGAATACAAAGATGGAATTTTCTGCTCGCGGGGTGCACGCAAAGTACAATCAGTCACATCCTGATTTGGCTTCTGGACCCCAAGCTGCAATGGGCATGTTGGACCGTAGAGAAGTGGGCACGCATTGTCCGGGCAGTGAGAGCCGTTATAATCTCGTTCAATTTCGGGTAGCACGCCCGCGCCCTCTAACTCCAAGAAACGGGAATCTTCCTGTGCAAACGCATCTACCTTCACAGATTGTGTCGCGGAAATGTGGCCACGAGTCGGGGATCTGCAAAGGATGCTCAAGTCATTATATTACCGTACCTCAGGATCCAATGCAACGGGGCAATCCCTCAGTGGTTTTGAAGGGTGATAGTGTTGATGCTTCGAAAAACTTGAGAAGGATCGACGTGGGGTTGCAGAGTCATTTGAACAGGGAAAACATTGTACCATTACCTTGCATCAATCCACTTGCCGGAAGAAGTTATGCTCAAGAGCCTTCAGCTGTGGCTGGCAGGGCATGGGGAGCGATGCAGAGCAGTAACCGCAGCCACAGATCAGGTGCATCCAATGCAAGAGATCAGAGGGTTCATCCATATCATATCCGAAATCATCGCTATGATCCAGCTGAGATGGAGAGCTACCTAGCCGTTAAAGCTGAACAGAGACTATCGCTTGGAAAAGGTTATCCTGGTCTCAAGCCTATTTCTAATATGTCAAAGCAGGAGCAGTTAACGACACATCAGGCAGAGCACAAGGCATGGACCGGATTTTATAACTGTTTGTCGAATGGAAGTGTGAGTTTGATGAATTCCTATTCGAATAGTGAAAATCCTTGCATTTATGCTAAAGGTGATTATCCAACCCTACTATATGCAAATGCAATGTTTAAGGAATGCAATCCAACTTATCGAGGCGTCTCTGCAGGTGTGGATGGGAAGCCAGCTGCGCATCATGATTCCATGTGTCCACCGACATGCCTAGAGGTGATGAATGCTCAAGATGATGTCCAATCCGCATTAAATGAGTATAAGAACACTGCAATACATCAAACCTCCCCTGAAAATTTCCATAATGGGTCAACATGTAGTTCTAATGCAGACAAGAAACGACTTCCTGTGGATCCTTTGGAAAGTTCCAACTTATGTCTCTTGCCAAGTGACAGCAAATGTAGTGACAGCACAGGCATGAGATGCTACAGCAAGTTTCCCAGTAGATCAACGGGGATTAACTTGTCAAGCTATAATAATAACATTTCATCATCAGTTGATCTGTCGTTACATAACCTCTCACTATCGTCATCCAAAGAAGTGGAACTATCTGCACAGTCTTCTCGTGCAACTAGCAACAATGCTTTGGTCAAGCCACAATCCAAGTCTATAGATCTGATGGAGTTTAGCACGGGCCCACAACTTGATGAATCAAATGGAGTTCAATCTGATTCGTCTTCAGAGGCTGTCCCTATGGTGGAAAAAAATCATGTTTATAAAGATAATCTGGAGGAACTTTCATCAGGTTTAAGCATTGACGGCAAGGTAATGCTCGAGGATACTTTCCCATTTGCTCAAGGAATTAGCGAGTAAAGTTTCTTGAGCATATGATACTATCCATTGACTTCACTCAGCATGAGCCTTTCCTTTGACAGGACAAGTTTAAAGGAAGTCCCAAGTGCTCTAAGGTAATTGGCAGCATCTCAATGGACTTGACTGCATTTAATGCGCATCTCGCTTCTCAAGGGCTGCAGGTAATATTTCAATTTGCTTTGGTGCCTTCCCTTCCAATGTTAGAAGGATTAAAGGTTTCCATTTTCTCTGCAGACTATTAAAACTACAGATGTAGAATGTATAAAGGAACTGGGATCAGGTACATATGGAACTGTCTACTATGGGAAGTGGAGGGGATCTGATGTTGCGATTAAGAGGCTAAAGTCTTGTTGCTTCACAGACGGTGCTGCTCGGGAAGATCGTCTGGTAATTTCTCCCAGTTGTGACATTTAAATGCTTAAATGTTTGGTTACTTGGTAGATTTGCAGATTTATTGTAATTACCAATCACTTGTACTCACTAGCTTTTTTTATGAGAAACTCTGTTTGTAGGATCATAGATTTTCAAACTTTTTATCATCCACCAAACATTTTTATGTGAACCTAACTGCTAGAGAATTCCATATATTGGTTTCCTTTTGATTTGAACTGCCTGCTCTGTCATAATAAGATTTCCTAACTGATGTCTTGTCAAAATATGCCGTTCTTTTTGTATAAGTGGGGGCCTAAGCTCTACAGAATATACTCGTTTGCATTCTGGGCATCTGCTTGCACCAATGCTCATCCTCCTTTATCACCAGCCTACTTTAAGCCTTCCCTTCACATTGAGTGCATATTCTTCATGGAGGATATTTAGATTTAACTGTATCAAAAAGTTACTTGGTGTTATATGGGTGTTGTTCTGGTTGAGCGATCCAATCTTCTAGTCCGAAAGCTTTTTCCCTACCTCATTCCCCCCTCGCCACTGGGGCGACCTATTTACTAGACGGATTAGTCAACTCGTATTATTACTATTTATAAACATGCTGATTCAGCGTCATGGTCTGACATGATAGATGAACTTATACTTGAAAAACAAAAGGCTATTGAATGAAAAGATATTTTCTAATCTGTCGATCTCGTTATCATATCGTCCAGGTTGCTGACTTTTGGAAGGAGGCTCACTTGCTGGGCCAGCTTCACCATCCAAATATAGTGGCGTTTTATGGAGTAGTTTCAGATGGGCCAGTGACAAGTTTGGCAACTGTAACAGAGTATATGGTCAATGGCTCCCTCAAACAAGTCTTGCGAAAGAAAGATAGGTATAAATCCATCTGAATTATATACATGGAACTTAATATCATAAGTAAATAAACAATTAAGTTTAATGTCAATCATTTGAAGTTGGAAATCTAATTACCTGACCTAATACTGCTGCTGCATTTTGCTTTTTGTGGATTCCTAATGTGATCAGTGTTAAAACCAGTTGGTTTGGTTAAATTGCCTTGACATCCTGGAATTCTGAACTTTGTGAATATTTACCAGGATCATAAGGCTTTTAAGTATTGTTGTAGAGAGTAACCTTGCATTAGCCTGTCACTTTGTATTCTCGCAAGTTTATTATCCTGTTACCATCTATTCTGGCATTGACTTGGCTTTTTCAGTTGATTATGGAGTTGTTGACATTCTTTATGAAGTTATGGTGACCATTGTCTAACACTGTTCTATCTAAAGTCCCCAGAACCAAGTTACTCCTGAATTGAAGCAGGCAGCATATGCCTACTGAATACTGACTAAAATATAGAAGTTGATCCAACTCTACGCTCGTTAAGAGGGATGAAATAAAATATAGGTTGAGAACATCGGCATGAAAGGAAAAAGCAACCCCCTTCCCTGCAAGGTCTGAAATTCAGAAACTTAAGTAGTAGCATATTCTGTATACTGATATGAGCTGTGGCTAGTTGTGCCTCAGAAATCTCCTCAACTTAAAACTATTTGTGAAATATCAGAGTTCACATGACCGTTTCATCTTTCTTGCGGGGACAAAGTCCTAGATCACCAGTTTTGGAATTTAATTAATTAAGGCCAAATTTTATGCTTGCTTATGTTTCTACTGGATGACAGGACAATTGATCGCCGGAAGAGGCTGATTATAGCAATGGATGCAGCCTTTGGGATGGAATACTTACACGAGAAGAACATTGTTCACTTTGATTTGAAATCTCATAATTTCCTTGTGAATATGAGGGACCCACAGAGACCAGTTTGTAAGGTGATTAATCAATTACCTTAGATGTCCTGCCACTCATAATGTAATCGCATTGTAGATTCCCTCTTTATTAAGTGCCTGAGCCTTTATTTGCAAATCCTTCATTGTTCTTGAGTATGGTGTAACTGTGAGTGTAAACCTTCCTCAGATTGGTGATCTTGGCTTATCAAAAATCAAGAAGAAAACGTTGGTCTCTGGTGGAGTACGAGGGACAATACCATGGATGGCTCCTGAACTTTTCAACAATAAGAATAACATGGTGACAGAGAAGGTATTTTAATAGTTGGACTATAATACAATTTCCAACTTTCGATGCCAACATTTTCCTTGCCCCAATCTTAACATTGTAATTTGGGAATGTGCTGACAATGTAGGTTGATGTATACTCATTCGGAATAGTCATGTGGGAACTTTTGACTGGGGAAGAACCCTATGCAAACTTACGTTCGGAGGATATAATAGGTATGATCCCAGATTGAGAATTCTGATCTGTTATAGTAAGGGGTTTTACAACTTCAAAAGGGCCACCTAAACATTAGTTCTAGAATGCCATTTTTTCTGTTTGGTCTTCTATGCTTTTTCAGAATTGACGACCGAATGCTCTGTGAATTTCACTTTATTTTTCGTACCTTGGTTTTTCTATATACCGTTCTTGCATATTTTGTAAGGGTATTGATCAGAGTAAGCATTGTCAAAGGAAAGCCTGTTCTGACTTTATTTCTCTCCTGATGATGTTTCAGCCGGTATTCTCAAAGGAACTCTACGACCTGAAATCCCGAGTTGGTGTGACCCGGCGTGGAGATCACTGATGGAGAGATGTTGGTCCACCGATGTGAATTCAAGGCCATCCTTCTCAGACGTTGCAAAAGAGCTACGAGCCATGTCAGCTGCAATGAACATAAAATGATGATATATATAGGTCTTCCAGTTTCTTTTGTTGTAACTAACTTTAGGAACACCAAGTACAAGGCATGTTGGGACGTTGTATAGTTTTTGCCGTCCACTGTCTTAGAGGGACTGTTTTGAAAATAGAGACCCTTTTTAGGATCCGTCGACAACGGTGAATTAATTTTTGCAGTCACCGCTGTGATGCGACGATCCATGCTTTGGGAGCCACGTGCTGTGAGATGAACATGATGCAGGAACAAGAGTCAAACTGTCATTTTCTTGCTGAGATTGCAATTTGATAATGCATTCTTGGGATCTCTCTCTCTCTCTCTCTCCTTTTACCTATTCTTAGCTACCGGTACAGAGTTAGCCCGATTCGTGCTCTGATAACCATATCGAGTATTGACTCAATTCATGTCAGTTTCTGAGGAAAGAACTCTCATTCTTCATTCAACTGATTCAAAAGTTTTCTACTTTGACTTTTTAATAAAGATACGTTGTTGAATGTTGTAGATGGATGGAGCAATTGAAAGAAAGTTGTGGGTCTTGATTCTATGCCATGGATCCAAAATAACGGATTATATTTTCTTGCCGAACAATTTCAGAAAGAGTCGCAAAAGTCTCTAGAAACTGTTGGCAAAAATTTTTCGATAATGTGTTAGTAACTTATTGATGTTGCTTATTCAATTACCAACTGTTGTTGTTGGTTTGCAAATTACCAACTCCTTTTGTCCTTTTTATTAGTGTCTTAAATTCAAAAGGATTAATACCACGAAAAACCCTAAACTGGTACACTTGTGACAGATTTACCCCAAACCATTTTTTTGACCATAAAAACTCCTAAATTTGTATACTTGTGACAGATTTACCCAAAACTATTTTTTCACCATAAAAAACCCCAAACTAATACATCTGTGACAAATTTACCCCGAACTATTTTTTAAACCACCAAAAACCCTAAAATGGTACACCTATGACAATTTTACCCCGAACTAATTTTTTAATATTATTTTTTTGAATTTTTTTGAAATTTTTTAGTTTTTCTTATCTTTTCTTTTTCCTTTCTTTTTCTTTTTTTTTTCCTTCATTTTTAACCTATGGCCGGCGAGGTCGGCCTTGCCCACCCCTAGTGAGGGGTTGTCCTCGCCGTCATTGGCGAGCCTCGGCCCCACCGTAACTAGCGAGGTCAGCCTCACCTAGAAACAGCAAGGTCGAACCTTGCTAGCGACGGCGAGGATGACCCCTCGCCGAGGGTGGGGCAAGGCCGACCTTGCCAGTTGCTGGCGAGGTCGGCCTCGCTGTCCAGAGGTTGAAGGTGAACGAAAAAAAAAAAAAGGAAAGGAAAGGAAAAGGAAAAGAAAAGAAAAACTAAAAAAATTTGAAAAAATAAAAAAAATAATATTAAAAAATTAGTTCGGGGTAAAATTGTCACAGGTATACCAGTTTGGAGTTTTTGGTGGTCAAAAAAATAGTTCGGGATAAAATTATCACAGATGTACCAGTTTTGAGTTTTTTATGGTCAAAAAAATAGTTTAAGGTAAATCTGTCATAAGTGTACCAGTTTAGGGTTTTTCGTGGTATTAACCCAATTCAAAAAGTTGCTAAGTTAGTAAATCTGAAGTGTTCAATATGTCTTGCAAGATAAAAGTTGGTAAGTTGGATGAAAATTGCTTATTTACAATTTATAAAAAATTAGTAATTCTTAATAATGTTAATATGGCACCGACAAATTACCTGGAAAAAAAAATATATCGCCGGTCATTCTTTTTAACAACATTTTTTTGATATTTACCAACAATAAAAATCTACTTGTGCGAATTAGAATTATGGCTTATTCAAAGATCAGTTTTTGCTCAAAAGATGTGGGAGTGCGTATGTGACAAATGAAATGGTTGAATGTTGACAAATCAAATGAATATGGATGAGCACTAAACGAGATTAATAATAAAACTAGATCTGAGAATAGAGAAATTAGATATTTAAAAAAATTATATAAAAAAGGAATAAATTTAATAATAAATTATATGTCAGTCGAAAATTCTTAGAAATTGTGTTGAAAACCAAATGTTAGTTAGTCTTAGATTAGTGTAAAATCTTTTTGTCTATGTCTCTCTGAGCACCGTACTCTCAGCCACCCTATTTACTAATTATTGTGCCAAGTATTAAAGATTTTCTTATTTTGTGATCGGTTCGAAAGACCGGCGACTCGAAATAATTGTTATGTATAATCTTTGTTATTGAAGTTAATAATATTGTGGGCTGTCTAGATAGACTTTTATTTTGTACTTTCTGTTTGATCCAAATCTTGCAATGGATTCAATTTGACTTTTTCATAATTCAGGCTCCTTGAAACTTTCACAATATACAAATATCGACAAGTTGAATTCCTATTGACCTTTTAATAACATTTAAAATTTGGATATGCCATGATGACAAGGTTCTGTTTAGGTCATTGGTTTATTTGAATAGTAATTTCTGATTTTGCAAACGAGAAAGATGCAAAATAGGGTGTCTACGTGTGCTAACTAGTATCCATATGCTCAATGTCTAAGACATAATTTGACAAAACATAGTTCTAATTAGACCTCATCAATGGGCGGGCACCCGTGGGGCCGACTAGACTCCATTCGCAAAAAGGGCAAAATGACTTAATTCTTGGACGCGGCTCGTCCGCCTTGAACCTTCCAAGCTGTCCAGCCCAGGTTAATTCCATATAGAAAATTTAAAATCGTTCTAATCATGAGCAAATTTGAATGACGATTTTAAAGTTTAATTACAGACCTGATTGATCGGGTTTAACTCCATACAATAAATATAGTTTTATTCTATAAAGGGGTGAGTGCATTATAAGTGCCAAAACTTATCATAAAAATGCAATCGAGTCTTAAAATTTTTAAAAAATACAATCCAGTCCTAAAACCATCTAGAAAGTGTAATCAAGTCCTAAGACTTTCAAAAATTAATAAAAAAGATATCATCGAATCGATTTGACGAGTTTTAGGACCTGATTACACTTTTTTTAAAGTTTTAGTTAGGATTCAATTGCACTTTCGTGATAAATTTTAGAACCTCCAATGTACTTCCTCCTTCTATAAAACCGGTCAATTCAGTTGATTGTTAGAATTTTCTTTCCGTGCCGAAAGAACAAACTCCCTCGATGAAATGAACGAAAATGTGGAATGGATTCCGCCGAAACGCATGTACCCGACAAATTTTGCCGGAACTAGATAGGAATGCGACACGACACGACTCAAACTAGTCCCACGAAATCACAGTGTCCAAAATTTGAGCAAGTCCAAAAGTAAGAGGACTAAGCAAAATTTTCAAGCAAATAATGGGCTGCTGAAAGCAATCTTTTGCATTGCAGACAAGAGCTAGCAACAAATCATGTCTTGATCACAATAAGCTAAATCCCTCCTCCTAGGCTGCCCGATCATTACCGGCCTTTCCATGTTTCGTTCCTTCAACCGGAAGGTCAAACCGTCAGGGAGGAAGACAGAGAGAGAGAGAGAGACAGAGCCACCCGTGCTCTTCATTTGACACCTCTCTCTCTCTCTCTCAACATATTCGGTTTTTGTTCCCTGTCCATCCAAGATTCTCCTCCTCTTTTGGTTCCCCCTCTTGCTGAGCCCCGGAAGAGAGATCTTGGAGGCCGCGAAATCTTTTTTGTTTCTTTCCCTTTTCGGTTCACGGATCATAGGAAAACGAATCTAGGGTTCTTGGTTTTCGGTGGGTGTCTCTTGAATTCTCGAAGGAGGAGCACCAAAAGAAGGAGAGAACGAAATGGGTGCGGAGACCACCTCCGGATCGGGCTCGGAATGCGAGACGCAGGTGGTGCTGAACGTCTACGACCTCACGCCCATTAATAATTACACCTGCTGGTTCGGCTTCGGCATCTTCCACTCGGGCATCGAAGGTGCGTTTGCTTGAGCCGATGGCTGATGGCTTCTTGCGTCTTGCCCTGTCGTTCGAGTTGTTTTGGATTTATTCCGGTGTTTTTGCGATCTGGGTGTTTGTGATTTTGCGGGGATCGGCTCTGCGGTGTTGAAAGGTCGGGTTTTTGTTGATGATGAAAGTGCCACGGAGGTTGCATTTCGTACTCTCTATTTGATATGAGTTTCGGATTTGGGAAGAGATTTGGTATGATGTTCGCCGATATGATCTGATGCTGACTGATAATGCAGTGCGTAGGATACTCGTGATGAAGTCGGATGTTCCTTAGTTCCTAGACTTGTGTACCTTGTGAACTACTGAATGCAACTGAATTTTGTTGCTTGAGGAATGCTTATTGAATGTTTACTTAGAATTCGTTCCTTGTGACTTTTTGGTTGGACATCAGATAGATTAACCTCAAGGTCCAAGGGTCAAAGGCATGGTGAGAGGGAGGAGACGCCGTCGAGAGTTACGACCTTATTGTCTCTGGTCTGTTTGTCATTGAGTGGTTCGGCTTCTTTTGCAATTTCTTGAAGATGATCCTAGAGGATTTTACTCTCTGGTAATGAGACTTAAGCAAATAGATAGCAATAGTTGGTCAGCGGGTGTCACTATGCTTCAACTTGCGCTGTTTAATGAGCCAAATTGCTCGAATGAATTGAATGCTTAAATCACTGCAGACGTACTTATTAACATGTAGTTATGCCTCAAATCCCCTGTTAGGCCGATTCAAGAAGTTGCTCATAGAAGTTCTCTTCAATTTCCCTTTTCTGTTCCTGAGTTCTTATTTCTTCATTTGTCGTGATAACCTGAAACACCCAACTAATTGCGTGAACAGTTCATGGCAAAGAGTATGGATTTGGTGCCCACGACTTCCCAGTTAGTGGGGTTTTTGAAGTGGAACCAAGGAGCTGCCCGGGTTTCTTATATAGGACTACCATATCGTTGGGACGCATCAACATGTCTCCCTCAGAATTTCGAACATTTATTGAGAATATGGCAGGTGAATACCATGGAGATACGTATCACCTCATCTCCAAGAACTGTAATCACTTTACAGACGATGTCTCATTGAGATTGACGGGCAGACGGATCCCTGGTTGGGTAAATAGGCTTGCTCGGTTAGGTACGTTCATTAAATTTCTGTTGTTTACATCTTCTCGATCTTTTCAGCTTGTTCGTTTTTGTTTCCGTTGTAATCACCTCCATGCAAGATTGAAAAATAGGTTGACTTGACCTTTTATAAGATGGGCAAGTCAGAAAAATGAAGTGAATCTCCATGTTAAGTGAACTGAAATTTACAAATATATGGTTATCTTGACGTCTGGGTAAACAAACTAGCTGTATCGATTGCACAGGGGTGGACATATACTCATCGCATGCTAATTCTTCTAGCTTTCTCTACGACTATTCGGGACAAAGAACTGACATGATTTATTGTTGTTAGCATTTTGTGCATCTTGCCGTGTATTTTGGTGGCATATCCAATCTATGAAATGACACGTATGAAAAAACCTAGATGTATTAATCGGTATAGCCTTAAATATTTGAAATTTCCTTTTACTACCATTATTTTTATATAGAACCACTCTAAAAACTGTTGTATTTCTTAAACGGAACCGCTGTTAAGTGTTGACGATCACCACCTTGCATTATATCTGTAGGCGCTCTATGCAGTTGTCTGCTTCCAGAAAGCTTACAAGTAACTACAGTCAAACAGTCGCCAGAGTACCATGAATGTTCCGGTAATGACTCTCTGCATTTTTCTCTCTCGTTAATGAATATCATTTTGCACACCGGCCATTAAGACCTGGATGTAATTGCTGTTCATTCTTTTTAATCTCCAGAGGATGAAGTAACAGAATCTTTATCAAATGCCACTCCCTACGAGTCGACTGAAATAGACGAAAGTGAACAAGAAAAGCACTTGTTGTCACCTGTGACGGGAAGCGGAGAAGTGGTTTTCGTTAAAGAGATGCAGAAGTGATACTCGATTGCCTTCTCAATTAAGGGCGGACAAGATGCTTCCCTGCAACTGGGGTTGTAACATTGTTAACTGTGCTATTTCAAAGAGAAATGATATGGCCAATTCATCATTTGTTATTTTCCATTGGTTTGCAACTTGCAACTTTTGTTTTGCACTTGCAATTGGAATTGTGCTTAATTTGTTCACCTTCCAACCTGTATGTTCGACTTTAAATTTTTCTGAATTTTTCTGTTTTTTGGTCCATCTTGCCAGCAATTGTGTGATTAATGATTGCTTTGTTGGAGGCAGGGGGCTGTTGATGTACCTGCTCCCAGACTTGCTTTTTTTTTTTGGGGGGGGGGAGGTGTCAAATCCCAGACAAAGCTTTAGCATCACTCTCTCTCTCTCTCTCTCTATCTCTCTCTCTCTCTCTCTCTCTCTGGATTCTGGATTGTAAAGTCGACAGTGACCAAGCATACATGAGAACACAACTGGCAAATGTCTGGTAGAAACAATGAAATGGACAAAGCGGACAGCGCAGTTTGAACGTGACTATACTCTTGGCCACTTCAAAAGATTGCGGGTGTTTGATTCGATATCTTAGGCTAAACTGTTTTTGAAAATTTTTTTTTCGATATTATGATGTTTGAACGGTAGAAAATAAAAAATAACTATTTTTCTTTAAAATAATTTTCATAAATTTTTTTTTGTCATGAAATTTTTTAGTGAAATAAATGCACCTGTTTATATTAGGATTGTGAAATTTTGTACATCGCAAATTTTAAGTCGAGAGTATGTGTTGAACTGTAAAAGGCACACGCTAAGGATAAATTTTTTTGAAAGACGAGCACCTTTACTAAACTTCCTTTCATACATCAGGTGACTTGGGTCTTTGAGAGATTTCCTAATAAAGGCTTTACTTTTCCATCTTCCTCAGGGGTATGGTTTTCATGAGCTTTCCCACGCCTAACTCTATGTGATCTTTGTATAACATCATCTGTGTGCAGCAACTTGAATCAATCGTGACCACCCTTGGCTTAGCTGAGGGAGCAAATAAGCAGTATAGAGACTTGGTTTTACCACCCTATTCGTTCATATGCAAAATCTGGATTCCGCGGCAAACGACCAAACACATTCTTTACACGCTGATTAGTAGTGTCCAAGTACACTTGGACTCTGAGATCAGATTGGATCACTGGCACTTCATCTTCAAATCTGGCTCTTACCTTCCGTGTTCCATCTTTATCCTAGGTGTCCCGGCTTTCATACTCGCACATTCAACAATTATCTGCTAGCAAAAGTTTAATCAAGAATTGCCCTAGGAATAGGAACCAATCAGCTTAAAAGACCATGTCAAATGTGCACTTAAGCAAACATGCAATTAAGATTTCCAGAATCCCGGTATTGCCACCCCAAACTGTATTTCTACATGAGACACCATGAATCACCACCGTGAGTTCATGAGGTTCCAATGTGCCAAATAATACGAAAAAGACAGCAGGAGAACCAAACTCATAGCCAACATACGTATACCATTGAAGCCACCAGCACAAACTATGGGTCACCCAATTAAATCATCCCAATCATTAACAAATCTCCTTCAACACCAGCTCTTCCTTGGTTGTTGTTTCTCGAAACTTGTCTTGTCACCTTATGATGAGCCATCGAGCACCAAATTTGAAGAGAGCCACGCGCACACCTGATCCATCTCTTCAGGAATTGTGAAGTGCCCGAGCCTGCACAGATAAGGAAATTATAATGAGAGAGTCACACATTCAATATCATAACTAGTTCCTCCTAAGTAGCGATCTTGAGGGGTTGCCCCAACATACCCACTGTAGGATTTGAATGTTGCATTTTGGAACCCAGCAGCTTTCAAGGTCCCTGAGGATTTCTCACCAAACTTGTAAGGCACCACATCGTCACCTATCACAGCATATCAACATTATTTGATAAATTATATCCGCAGGTCAGATAGTGATCGGTGCTGATTTGTCAAGCGAGACATGCTTCAGAAAATAGCCGTTTTATCATTTTTTTTCTCTAACAGCTAACAAAATTCATCTTGACCAGCAGTAAAGTCACAAATATGACAAGCATGGTCAGCCTTGTAACAATAAGAATAGCAATAACAGGAAACAAAAGCCACAGAGCGACTGCTCAGATCAGATGCCACAAGGTGAAAAAGTGAACAATAAAGATGGTCAAACAAAGAATTGAGTTTTATAAGTTATGGTAAAGTTTGTAAATCATTCATGCAGCTAAACTAAGACCCTAGGAAACTAAACTCTGCTTTTCTGCAACCATCACTTGAAAATTGATTGAGATGACAAGAAAGGTTGGCAAGCTTTTATCAAATGAGGTGGCCGTGGTGAGTAAGAACGATGTGAGTTACCAATTAACTAGCCAGTTAACAACTAAGCATCAGCGTCTCATCAGATCAGAAGGGATTAATCTTCGATCTACATGTAGAAAGGAAAATGGGCAGTGTGTAAACAAGATATAATAACTGTAAATCTACATTTCTCTCGTTCATTTTTCCACATACCGAGAACTTATCAAACTAAGTGAGCCGTCTAACCGTTTATAAAAGTCATTCTACTCCATAGCACCACACAACAGGCATACAAGAGAGCTCCCATGGCTTAGTATTGATTAGTCATACCGCTGAACACAGAAGAGATATATTAAGGAAACACTGAATAGTGCATTCTCACGCAAAGGTAGTTTCCATACTCGTGCCATGGCAAAGAAGTATGGGCAATGAAGCAGCACGTGTCACAGCTTCACTTTCCCCTTCTAACTTGCTTTTCAAGGTCCTGTTGAAGAAAAGAACTAGTTATCTCAGCACCAAGGCCCCACCAATTCAGATAAGACAAAACATAATGAAAGTAGCCAAACTTTGAACATGGGAGCCAGCCACTGAGCCCAACGACTGTACTTATTTTGGCTGGGTAAGGATTGCCATTCCCATACTTTCCCAAAGCACAGCATGATGCACAGTATAGGGCAGTTGCTGCTCCCATGCTGAAGCCTCCAACACCAAGTTTGACTGCCAAAGGTGAAGAAAGTAACAATTACTGGATTTCTCTTTCATTTTTCAAAATGTATAAACCACTTATTGAATTAACGAACCGAGAAAATAAGAGCTAATAACTAATAGAAGGGATAGGGAAACTCTTTTATCCTTCGAGGAAGGCTTCTTGCATCAAGGAGTCATTGCTTCCCCTTCCAAGACTTCTTCAATATAAATTGGCATCAGAAAAGGCTTTGCCATCACATCAGCATTACAAAACTTACTATCAGCTGGTTCCGTTGACAACAAATTTGCAACATGTGCAGCTGAAGCATCCAAACCCTCTAAATCATCAGCAGCATTCTCGGAAAAGTCTCCAACATCAAACCCTGAAACAAGCATATAAATCCTAACCAGGAATAACAACTATAGTTTTTTCACAATCCTTAGCAAGGACATCTTAATTGTTTTTATACGATAAGGTGTTTATTGCCTCCTCCTAAGATACATGTTTATATTAAAGATAAACTGTTTTTATTTATAAAACAATTCTACTTCCTGATGGTATGGCTCTTTCTTGCAAGGCATTGGACATACAAGCAGTAGAAGGGAAGCCCCCAAAAATGCTGACTGGTCGTGTCGGGGAAGTTGGGCATATCCATTTTATCTGAGATATCAAGAGTGAAAAGTTATGAAATCATCTAAGGAGAAGAAAGCAACCACACAGCATGCAATAAAGTGTGTCTTCACTATAAAGTATATTTCTTACATTTGGAAGAGGTAGGGTCTCCAACAGCTGCGACCAGCTGCCAAAAAATATCAGAGTGTAAACAAGAAATCTACAATAATCCAAATGTAAGAGGTATTTGACAACCCACTAAGAAGCTACATGTTATATGTGCGGATAAAAACTTGATATAGACAACTCGAGCTCGGTGCTTGACATGAAGAACCAACACAACTATTTTCTTGTGACAGGAAGTGGAGGTGAGTGATAATTGCATATCAGATAAACCCTTCTAGACTGAAAATGTCATCATTAGAGAAACTTGCTGTCAAACAGATTCATAAGTAAAGTTACATTTGGTAGGCCAATGTTGATGTCAAATATTACCTTGAACCATTATCACCAAGGCCATGCAGCCAAACAACAGTTGCTTGGTGTTTACCTTTGGGCCTGACCACATATGTCCTTCCAAAGTTAACTGCCTTTTTAGCTGTTTGCCCACCTGTAATAAAGCGACAACCACAGATAGCATATTGATGTCAACATATAACATTAAAAGAATTTAGCCAAATCATAAAGGACCTTTTGATAGATTTCAGCATCAAGTGCACTAGGAAATTGCTCAACTTACAACAAGGAGAAAAAGGAAAAGGAAGACCAAACAAACCAGAACCCATCGAAGACCCTGAAAAGCTCATTTGGCTCCTTAGAGATAAAAACCAAACGAGATTTTCTGCACCGGGTGTAAGAGCAGATACCCTGACAGAAACAAACATCAAAGTTATATATTCCATCAGAACCCAGCTCTGACAACAGACATTGCAGGCTCAAATCCTAAACCGGCTGATTCCCGCTCTAGGAAAGGCTTAAACATCAACAGCATGAAAGAGACAACTTGGTGTCAGAGCATATCGAGCAGTTCATACTAAACTGCCAGCCAACACTATTGCATCGACACGCGACGCAAGTCTAGCACATCGAATTCACTATGTAAAGTATGCGGGCGTCAATCGCATAAGTCATCCTTCGACAAGGAGAGAACGGATGATGCACACAAGAAGCCGACTCGGGACGACACTGCATACAACAACGTTCCATGATTCACAACAACACCTTCGAAAGTACCAAAAGTCGGACACCCCAAATGCAATCTACACACGGCAATCCCACAAACACCCATCAAGAAAGGGAGCAGCGAAAATGGGTCATCAAAAGTTTCGGTCTTTTCACAAATTTCGGGTTCCCCCTAAAATGGGCAGAGCGGAGAACTCGCAAATTACTCAAATTCCCACGAAATCAAGAGCCGGGGAAAGGCCACACGCATCGTTCCGCAGAACCCAGAAAAAGAAGAAACGCCCCCCCATTGCCTCAGCACATCAAAAACAGCACAATGCGCGGAACCATCACGAACGAAAACCCGAGCACGAGGGAACAACAAACGGGCAATTCAAACCCGAACGCCCCCGCGAGGCCCGAGACGAAAACCCGAGCTCGCCGCGAAGAACACGGCGGCGCCCGTCGCCGAAAGGGGGAGGAACCGAGCAAGATTCTAGGGTTGGAGTCAAGCCACGGGCGGTGCGTACCTCGATGGCGGATGATGATGGATCAGTGGGAGATTGCGAGGGGCGAGCCACAGCACTTTCTCTCTCATCCGCGCCTCTGCTCTTCACCTAATTTTATGTGAGCTCATGCCTTTTCTTGTCGTTACGTGCAGCCAGCAAGTGGCCCGTTCAGAACTTTTACCGAGGGAGATGATGGGGGTGAATCGGGTTCGTGAAATTTAATTTTATTTGCATTTATCAAAACTTAAAAAACAGCTTTTGTAAATTTTAGGGTACCTTTGTTTTGCAAAAAAAAATGAGTGATTTGAATGAAAAATTAGTTATCGGAAAATATTTTTATTATCAATAATAATTTATATCTGATTACTTTCGGGAGTGATGAAAAATTTTTCCATTCATTTATTGTTATAAGCAATATAATCAATTATTTTTTGGAAAAAATTTTTCTAAATCACTTATTTTTCGTAAAACAAAAGCACCCTTAGAAAAGGAAAATGAATTTCTTTATCGAGTAAAGTGGAGTTATCATATGTAACTTCATTTATTTTGTGGTGTATCATATTCATCAAGAGTGAAATGAGTCTATTTGTGAAAATTATTTGTTTGTAGTGAACTTTAATTGTTCAAGATAGATCTTCCCATTTTTAATAAAAAAAATCTGAAACGATTAAGACCGTTGTGTAGAGCTGAGCAAGATGGATCGATCAAACCGAAAACATCCAACCGGAATAAACCGGTGGATTTGGTCCCATTCCAGGTCCCTAAAAATGAAAGCGGTGTTTGGGCAGTCCGGTTCTCGATTTTAAGGGGAGAATTGAACTGGACTGCCCAGACCGATTATTTCTTTTTTATTTTTTTATTTTTTAAATGTAAACCTAATAATCTAAAATCCATCACGCATGCCTCCTCTCGCTCTCCTATTTCAGTCTTTTTAAACTTGCCTACGGCGCTCACACCTCCTCTCTTCTCTAATCGGCCTATTTCAAGTGAAACTCGATATTGTTTGCTTAATTTTGTCTCTTACTGAATACATAATCAATTGGATTTTTTCTATTCAATTTTTTTTTAAAGAGTTGTCAGACTTGAACATTGAGTTTAGCTCAATTGCCTCAAATGGGTGCCCATCTTGGTAGAAGAGGAGCTTCCCATTAGCTCGACTGTTTCTATCATCAATTCTAAATTATGTAAAACAAAAGCAACAATATAGATATTTCATATTTATTGGTTTTTCCGTTCTAATACATTCTTGCATTTTCTTTTTTTGGGTGGTGAAGCTACGGAGACCAACTAATATGTATGAAATATTTGCACTTGACGATTGGAATCAAAGGTACTATTGATGACGCCAATTAAAATGAAGAGCTTAAAACGATCGATTCCACTGGATCGCTTGGGAATCAATCACTCCTATTGTCATGTAATAAATCATTCTCAATAGGCTGTTTCGTTCTAAGTAAAAAATTACTGAAATGATTTTTGTTAGTATTAAATAATTTTGATGAAAAAGGAAATAAAAAATAGATAAATACACAAATGGTTCTTTGAACTTTTTAATTTGTTTAATATAGTCTCAGAACTTTTAAGCCAATGCACAATGTCATTCCTGATGTATTGAACATTTTCATATAGTTTAGGGACTAAATTGAACATGTACCAAAAATTCAGGAAACACTTAAAAGAAATTTAAAATTCAGGGACGACACTGCACATTAACCTAAGTTTAGATATCATACCGAACAAATTAAAAGTCCGAAAACGAGGTTACACATTTTGTCAAAGTTCATGGACCGTTTGTTTTGTTCTCCCCATAAAAAAAAAGGGAGAGATGGCTGGGCAATGACCCTATCGGGGTTAGCTATGATTGGACAATGGCTCGTTTCCAAAACTTGTTAAATTAATACAATCAAGTCATATTGTTAATTCCATCCAATTTGATTAACGAAAAATACTGACCTGACTTCTTTTTTTAAAATATTTTCTCTATCCTATGAGGAATGACGTGACTTAAATAATGTCGTTTTAATTCAAATCCGATTTTTAATGCAAATTTTATTTAAATAAAACAAAAATATAAGCTAAATTTAAAATAAATAAAAAAAGGAGGGTGAGAACCAGGCGCAAGGGGAGGGCTCTCAGCCCACCATTGCCAGCCCTTCCCGGTGATGGTACTGGTGGGGAGGCCCTGCCGAGCTCTCACCCTCCTTTAAAAAAAAATAGCTTATTTTTTTAATTTATTGAAATAAAATTCGTATTAAAAATGGTTTTTGTTCTTCTTTAACCTCTATGTGTCGTGAAAATTTTCGAGAATTGTCGAAAAAATTATGAACGCTCGAGTCGAGCAATAGAAACATTGTTTTAAAAGATAGTTCCCGCCTTTCAGGTAATGTGGGAGTTAAGACGTAAACTATTCTTCGAGATTTAATCTACCTTCCTATAGGTGTGCACTGTGCTATTTAGTTACATCAGGAACAGTGAAATGCACGACAAAATAAAACGGAAAGTAAAAATAGTTTAGTCAAGACTCATTAGTGCAGGTCCAACACATTTTTTTTCCAATTATTGTGAACTTGGTAAAGTGAACTCTCAGTTGATAAAGTGGACGACGCAGAGCTTTCCAAGCCACGCAGGATAAGAGAAATCATTAATATCATCAAAAATTTTAAATCGGTATATTTATGATAATTTTATTTTAAATTAATTTTTTAGTACGAAAATATCTAAACCGGTACACCTGTGATAAATTTACCCCAAACTAATTTTTTGATCGCCAAAAATCCCGAATTGATACATTTATTACAAATTTACCCTCCATTAATTTCCATTAAATTGAATTAATACCATAAAAAATCATAAACTAGTATGTCTATGACAAACGGAGGGTAAAATATAAAATTGGTACATCCGTCAATTACTACGTGTCATTTAATAAAGCAATTTGATAGTAAAGCTTAACGGAAATAAATCGAGGGTAAATTTATCACAGATGTACTGATTTGGGGTTTTTAATAGTCAAAAAATTAGTTTGAAGTAAAATTATCACAAGCGTACCGGTTTTGATTTTTCGCAGTATTAATCCTAAGAGAAAATATGGGAAACAAGCTTCCTGAACTACATTTCCATAAAACTTAATCGAGAATGGCGAAAATGGCCTCTCATCGTGAGTTTTAAGTATAGAAGACTCGTAAGCCAATCCTCGCGCGAAAGAGCATTTCTCGTGCTAAGATGTCGATGAGGTTACGGTAACGATGTTACCTTTCTCGAAGCAGCGATTCTCTAGGTATCTCTCTAGGGCCGAGATGGTCCGGACAATAGTTATGTCCTAAACCGAATGCTCACATCGAGTGCAACACTTCTACGGCGAAGTTATGAAAGCCCGGAAGAATGTTACTTTTAATCTGTTCGCGGAGTGATCGCTTAGGAGTGTACCTTCGTAGTTTGTTCTATAATTGCTCTACTGCAGCACCTTTTTTTTGGTATCAGTACTGTATAAGAAAAACTCGAAATACATTTTTACAAGTTTCTGGCTATACGGTCTAGGATCGGAAGACGGGCCGTCGAAGTCAACTCAAATACCGCGTCCTAAGATCCACGAAAAACGACAGCTGCGGTCTCAGGAATTCCCGAGAGTAGTTTCGTAGGAAATTCGATCGGATGTTTACCGTCTCGTCAATTTGTTGACCAAAGTGGCTGTATTTCCGAGTCGAACCGGCAACGCGGTTTTGGGGACGAGCTTCGAGAGGCCGAGACAGTTGCGCGGATCCAGCACTCCGTATTAAATTTTGACAGCAGAGAGTACATTGTAGACGCCCTTGGCCGTGAACCGCAAATTATGTAGGACCAGTGCGAAGGCAACTTGGAAAATGACTTAACCAAAAATATCTTTCCTGGAAAAGCCACTCTCCTGGTCCTGGTCAATTCATCTAGAAAATTACCAGGAATTGTCAAATTGCTAAGAAGCGACATTATCTTTCCCTTGTTCTTTTGTTTGCATAAGCTTTTGCTTTCTTGCTGTCAAGAACTTTTGCAGAAAGCATACAGATAATGGCGATTGCTCAGATCGAAACCTCGATTCATCTTTTCAGAGAAAGAGATTAGCGGTTGAATGATTGATAATAATTGACAGAAAGAGGCAAAAGAATAAGAGTACTAACCAAAGCCAACCCATCCTGCTTTGATGATGGTACGTTTTGTGGGAGCTATCTGGGAGACAGAACAGACAATGCAAATGAATATGAGCGACTAGGAACATTAGACCCCACGGTATGTGCTGTAGCAACTTTAGGGCAATTCGGATCGTCTCGGTCCTCCTCATCGACCGATAAGAGGTCGACCACGATCATTGCTGTGTCGGGGGGCTCGTCGACCGCCACGCGGCCCTCGAGCATCTCGACCACCCGGGCCATGCTCGGCCTGAGTCTCGCCCTCTCCTGGATGCACCACAAGGCCACGAAAACCAGCCTCCTCACTTCCTGCTCGTTGATGCCCCTGTCTTCCAATAGCCGGTGATCGACCACCTCCATAAGCCTCCCTTCCCTCAATTTCTCGGCCACGATCTTGGGGAAGTACCGCCACTTCCTCCCTGACTGGGCGTTCCCGTTCCCAATCAAGCAGACGTTCCTTTGCCCTCCGATCATCTCGAGGAGGACCATCCCGTAGCTATAGATGTCCGACTTCTCGGAGATTCCGTGCTCCAATAGCCACTCCGGGGCCAAGTACCCTCTTGTCCCTCTAATTGTAGTGACGACCCGGCTTTCGTCTTTCCCCATCAGTTTTGATAGGCCGAAATCAGTGACAACAGCCCGGTAATTCTCATCGATGAGTATGTTCTCAGGCTTGACATCGAGGTGTAGGATGCGAGATCGGCAATCATGGTGGAGGTACGAAAGCGCCTTGGCCACGTCGAGAGCCACCCGACACCTCTGGTTCCACGACAAGCAGCCTCCAAGCCGGCTCCGCCGCCCCGACTTGGGGAAAATCCAGCAATCCAGCGAGCCGTTCTGGACGAACTCGTAGATCAAGAAGCGCGGCCCAGCAGGGACGCAGCAATAGCCGATCAGGCGCACGAGGTTTACATGCTGCACGCTCGCAATCGCAGAGACTTCCGACCGGAACTCCCTCTCGCCATGCTCCTGGCCGTCAATGCGTTTGACCGCCACAGCTGTGCCATCGCTCAAGATCCCTTTGAAGACCGCCGCAGAAGCGCCCTGGCCCAGCAGGGCCTGGAAGCCGTCGGTCGCTTCCTCGATCTCCTTGTACCGGAACTTGGTCGGGACACCGGCGACTTTGCGGAGGAAACTGTACTCGATCCTCAGCTCATGGCCCTCGGCCAGGCGTGACTCGAGCAGTATCCGCCGGCGGTTGTAGTGCCTCCTTACCGCGAGCCAGAAGAAGACCGACAGGATCAACGCGACATCCACGCCGAGGATGAGGTAAAAGGCCTTGGAAAGTCGGAGAGTCGCACGGGCGACGACAATCACGACGATCAGAGCAAGAACCGATGAGCAAGCAATCCAGTTTGCTTTCTCGTCCTCCATCAAGACTTCATCTCTGCTTCAGGACTGTGAATCCACAGGTTAGTGAAACGTTCTCCTGGAAATGGCGGATTGACAATTTCCAACATTGAACTCAGATATAAGCCCCTTTTTATCTCCAGGTTTTGCCAAATGTTCAGGTTTGACCGGTGTATGGACAGAAGAAAACACCAAGAAAGGTCACAAGCTTTACTCTTTCTTTCTTTATATTAGACAGTGACTACTTGTAGAGTTGCCCATTGTTTCATAGACAGTAACTTCTGTGGGGTTGTTCCTTTCTTTATGGCCACCTGCTTAGTTAATTCAGTCTCTGATTTTCGGTTGAATTATTCCTCGTTTCTTCGAAGTTAATCATGGTTAGCAACGGGTATTAACTGAGGTTTCTGTCCTCAAAATCTTGACCGAGCCAAGGCGCGCTGCTTATATACACTAGTCAACTTTTCTGAAAAGCGCATTCAATATCTATATTAAGTGATTCAGTCTTTTGAAAGGGACTGATTACCCACCGCGAATCCTGGGGTTTGACCTCTTCATTAACTTCTCTGCTTATACTTTCTTGCAATTTTGCTATTAGTCGCAGGTTACCATCGACACTAATTATCAGTTTATGATAATATCCACTCTAATTAAGTTAAGCGGATCCGTGAGTTCTTGATCTGGAAATTTTATCGCTTGATTCCAAACCGACACCTTGGTCCGTTTACTCAGTCGCCGAGAATAACTTGCGTAATTAGTTTTTAATCATGTTTTTGTACATAAAAACAAGCGTTGTTGGGGTTTTGACGCTTTGTATTTTGGAATTAGGCCAACTAATACTACTGAGATGAACAAACAATCACTTGGGTCATGAGACCAGTGCCGAATTCGCAACCACCAAGTACTCACAAATGACGTGAGAATAGTATAAAAAGAAAAAATAATAATAACCAGTCAGTAGGCAGTCACGAAATTGAAAACTGGTATAAGTAGGGACATGAGAGTACCGTACCTCGTTCATATTACGTAGACTCGAGAAGTTTTGTTAGTAGAGAGGCAAATTCATCCGAGTTTCCTTTTTTTAACATGACTCATCTCTTCTGTGTACATGTATGTACGGTACTCACAAGAATCGAATTCCGGACCTAATACTATCCGGCCTCGTCCCCCACCAATCCCTTGAATGGAAAAAGCTTTCTCAGGCCTCGAGTGGGGTCGGGACGGGGATGGATATGCCCGACCTTGCACCCCGCCCCGCCCTACCCGCTTGCCTTTACTCGCGATCATTAAATTTTGGAGGGGCAATGGGAAAAACTTTCCCGAGCTTCGTGGGGCGGGACGAGGATGCATGTGGCTGACCTGGTGCTGTGGCCCCGCCCCGCCCCGCCTTGCCCTCCTTTTTCACCCCCAGTCTTCTGTGTCTAATGGCTTCCAAGTCTTTTTTATGAGGTTTATGAAGCTTTTACGTACATAGTTTCTTGTTTCTCGTGTTTTTTTCTTGATTCGTTGCGAAGGTTGTATTTGCTTTGCAGAAAATAAATGATTTGGAAAATATTTTTCTAAAAATGATCACTTACGTTGATTGAAATAATCAATCAATAAAAAACATTCTTATTATCGATAACAATTTATGTTCGATATTTTCGTGGACAATGAAAATGTTTCTCGTTAATTGATTTGTATAAGCGATATAATCGATCATTTCTATAAATATTTTATTTTTCGCGAAACAAATAGAGTCAAAGGCTCAATTTATTTCCCGAATAACATTTTCCTCATTTTTCAATTTTGGATCACTGAAAAAATGAGCCAACGGAAAAGGTTTTCCTAACAAAGTTTAAATTAAAAAAAAAAAGATTTCATTTCAAAAAATCGGAAATCATTTTCCAAAATATGACTAAGTATCAACTCGGACCAAAACTCTACAATTGGACACAGGAACCCGAATGCTCATTCTTAGGCCCTTGGCAACGAGGCCGAGTCCCTCGCGCTTAGACACGGGACCCTAGCACCCTGACCTAGATCCATCTAGGTCGCACCCAAAGACTTAGGGCACTCGACACTCGTGCCCAGGTGCCATCAATGACCGGTCCCAGACCCATGCAAGCACGCTCGGGTCCTCAACTTCTGAGCCTAGGTCCATCGAGGCTAGGCACGGGACTCCCGTAGTACTCATGCCTATGCCCAGATCCCCTATGCCTGCATCTCAGTTCAATAATGCGGTGCTTGGGCTTAGGTGTCGAGAAGCGAGGCCTGGCCTCGGAGGAGCAGGCTCGAAGCGCAGGGGACTGGGTTTTGCATGTCAAGCTCTTTGGCTACTCATGCGTAAGTCACTAGCGTTCAAATAATGTAATATATATTTAGGACAAGCACTCCTTACTAAACAACGAAAAATATTTTCTATTTCATTTTCAACTCTCAGTCAAACATTGAAAAATATTGTCATTTTCAGTTTGACATCTTTGGAAAAATGACTTTTCATAAAATATTTTTTGGAAATGTCACAATTTTTTTTTGTGAAAAAACCAATGAAAGTCAAAATGTCATTTCCTTTTTCTTGTCCTCATTCCTGTGGTCAACTGCAAGGTTAACCAAGAGAGGTCTCAAGGGTCGAAAAAGTCAAATGAGAAAGAGAGATCACTGGGCTTGTACCAATGGCGATTGAGCGGAAATCATTTTTCATAAACTGAAAACAACAAGTTTAGATTGTAAAAAAACGATTTCCCCTTCTTGCAAGAAAAAACACCACTTTCCATAAGCCATCAAACAAAGAAAATTAACAAATATTTCTTGAAAATGATTTTCATGGAAAATATTTTTCTTTATCATGAAGTTTTCAATGAAACAAATGCACTCTAAAGTTTTGTTTGTTTCATGAAAAATAAATAATTTAGAAAAATATTTTTCCTAAAAATGATCACTTGTACTTATTGAATTAATCAGTCATTGAAAAAAGTTTCTATTATTGATAATAATTTATTTTTAAATATTTTTGTAGATGATGAAAATATTTTTCGTTCATTCATTTTTGTAAACGTAACAAGTAATCGTTTTTAGAAAAATATATTCCAAATCATTTATTTTATGTGAAACAAACAGAGATTGATGAATGAGTCATCTATTTATAGAGAGCAACTCGAAGATGTTAATTTACTCACAATAGTATAAAGAATCTTAGAAAAAATCTCCACTTAGTACAGTAAAAAAATTATGAGATGCACAAGCTAATTTCGATTTTCTCTAAAAGAAAATTCTTAAAACTTAAGTTTCATTTATTTAGTGAAAAATGAATGATTTGAAAAAATATTTTTCTAAAAACGATTGCTTATATTATTACAGAAATGAATGAAAGAAAAAAAATTAATTATCCACAAAAACATTTAGAGATAAATTATTGTAGATAATAAAAATATTTTTAATTAACTAATTATTCCAATTAATACAAAAGATCATTTTTAGAAAAATATTTTTAAATCATTCATTTTCGGCGAAACAAAAATGAAGCCTTTCAATAAAGCATTTCTTGTAAACTCTAGGAAGGAAGTTCAAACATATTCTCTGCATCTCCTTTAAGTTCCCCTATGCATGATTTTACTATCAACCATGAATGGGAGATAATATTGAAAAAGTATCTAAAAAGTCATAAACCTATTGTACAATAGTTACATCAATCCTAACTATTTCAATTATGCCAATTTAGTCTTAAACCTTTTAACAACTTGCCAATTTGATTATAAACTTTTTAATTATATCAATTTAATCTTAATCATTTTGATAATTTGTCAATTTAATCCTAAACCTTTAACAATTTGCTAATTTAGTTCTTTTGGCCAATTCAGATCAGAAATGGTAGATGTGGCAATCTAGTCAGCACCAGCCATCTTATGTGGTGATCTAGTTAGCATCAGCCATCTTATGTGGCACAGCTGACACTGACGTGAACAATTTGAAATTTTTTTGATTTTTTTCTTTCCCTTTTTTCTTTTTTCCTTTTTGCCTCCGCCGGCCTCATGCGAGGGCCATCCTCACTAGCCTTAGGCAAGGGACACCCGAGCCTAGGGAAGCAAGGGCCCCCCTTGCAGGCCTCAAGTGAGGGTCGCCCTTGCCTCGAGGCCAGCGGAACCCTTGCTTGAGGCTAGCGGAGGGAAAAAGGGAAAACGGAAAAAAGAAAAAGAGAAGAAAAAAATTCATAAAATTAAAAAATTGCAAACATTGTTCACATCAGCTTCAACTGTGCCATGTAGGGCAGCCGACACTAACTAGACCACCACGTCAACTAGTTCTGGCCAAAATTGGCAAATTGTTAAAGGTTTAAGAGTAAATTGAAAAATCATCAAAATGTTTAAAATTTAATTGGTATAATTGAAAGGTTTATGATTTAATTGGCCGTAGTACAACAAGTTCATGACTTTTTGGATAATTTTCCTGAGATAATATATTTATATTTTATTTTCAAAATTTTTAGAATCAAGTAGGATAACACAATAGTAAGAAATAATTAGGGAAGATCGGTTTCCAGATGGATTGGTCCTCAATCTAGAATCGGGAAATGGACCGAACATTATCGGTTCCAAAAAATTGGAATTATATTGGTTCCAAGAACCGCCTAAAACCGGTTGGTTCGGTTGGGTTGGATTCAGACTAGTGCTACTCTTGCAGATTTTGTTATTTTTTTTAATGGGATGGTCATTTCGATAGGAGAAGTATATATTTTTTATTGGCAAATCAAAAGTACAAAAATAAGACTGAATAAATTGAAAACTAGAACGAACTTGTTCTTCGATGAAAGTTAAATCTATGTTTGATTATATGCTTCTTCAATGTCCTTTGAATAAACCAATTGATTTTCCTTTTTCCAAAATGCTAATTTTAATTGTTACCTCGGGATAAGCGCACGAAAAATGATTCTTTTGGCATTGATTAAGTAATTAATTCGAACTAATGTTTTAAAGCATTGATTATGTATAGTACAAAACAACTTAAATATTTTTAGAAACCCTTTTTCTTAATTAGTTACTTAGCATATTCTTTGTGGGTGCTTTTAAATAATTTTTTTGGAACAATAAAGGGATAATAACACAAATGATCCTTTAATTTTGACTCAATATGCAATATAGTCCCTGAATTATTAATCTATTCAATGTGGTCAAGAACTTTAGCTTGATATTGGATATGGTCCTTAAACTTTTTATTCATATTTAATGTAGTCCATGAATTATTTATATTGAATATATTCATATAGTTTGGGGATTATATTGAATATGTACTAAAAGTTTATGGATTACAAAAATGAATGAAAGAAAAATATTTCCATTGTCCACAAAACGGTTAGAGATAAATTATTGTAGATAATACAAATTTTTTTCATTAATTAATTATTTCAATTAATACAAGTGATCATTTTTAGAAAAATATTGTCAAATCATTCATTTTTGGCAAAACAAAAACAAAACCTTTTAGTGGAGCATTCCTCGTAAACTCTAGGAAGGAAGTTCAAACATATTCTCTTCATCTCGTACAAGTTTGCCTATACATGATTGCTAGTATCAACCATGAATTGTACCGAAAGTCATAAATCTATTGTCTAAAAAGTCATAAATCTATTGTACGGTGGCTAATTCAGTCCTAAACTTTTCAATTATACTAATTTAGTCATAAACCTTTTGACAACTTGCTGATTAAGTCCTAAACTTTTTAGTCATAAACATTTTGATGATTTATCAATTTTGTCCTAAACTTTTAACAATTTGCTAATTTAGTTCTTTCAACCAATTTAAATTCGAAATCCCTGACGTGGCGGTTTAGTTAGCGTTAGCTATCCTATGTGGCATGGCTGACGTTGACGTGGACATTTTGCAATTTTTTTAAATTTTATGAATTTTTTCCTTTCCTTTTTTTTTCTTTTTTTCCTTTTTCCCTTTGCCGGGCTCATGCGAGGGCTGTCCTCACCATCCTTGGGCAAGGGACACCAGTGCCTAGGAAGGCAAGGCCCCACTTGCGTGCCTCAGGCGAGGGTTGCCCTTGGCCTGAGGCCAGCGAAGGGAAAAAGGAAAAAGGGAAAAAAGAAAGAGAAAAGAAATCATAAATTTAAAAACAAATTGCAAAGATTGTCCACATTAGCTTTCGTTGTGCCATGTAGGATGGTCGACATTAATTAAACTATCACATCAGCGAGTTCTGGCCAAAATTGGCAAATCATTAAAGGTTTAGAATTAAATTGGAAAATCATCAAAATTTTTAAAACTTAAATGGCATAATTGAAAGGTTTAGGACTAAATTGGCTGTTGTACAATAAATTCATGACTTTTTGAACAATTTTTCGAAGATAATATATTTATATTTTATTTTAAAAAATTTTAGAATCAAGTAGGATGACACAATAGTAAGAAATAATTATCAATTTAAAATCGGAAACTCGATCGAATATTATTGGCTTTTAAAAATTGGAATTAGACTGGTTCTGGTGCGAATCGCCTAGAACCAGTTGGTTCGGTTTCGGTTGGAACCGAACTAGTGCTCCCTTGGCATATTTTGTTATTTTTTTAATGGGATGGTTATTTCCATAGGAGAAGTATATACTTTTTATTGGCACATCAAAAGTACAAAAATAAGACTGAATAAATTGAAAACTAGAATGAATTTGTTACTTGACAAAAGTCACATCTATGTTTGATTATAGGGAAAATTACCAAAACAGTCTTAAATCTTTTTTTTGTACCAATTCAGTCCTAAACCTTTTTGTATTTGTGCTAATTTAGTCCATCCGGCGCTACCGGGCAGTGAATGCTAACATGGCAAAATTTAAAATATATTTTTATTTTTTCGAATTTTTTTATTAATTTTTTTTACTTTTTTTTTCCTTCATCTTCGTCAATCTTTAGACAATTGCCGGATTGAAGTTTGGCCAGAGGCTAGGGCCGATGAGGTCGGCCTCGCCCAACAATGGCTAAGCTGACCTTGCCAGTGATCGGCGAGGTCTCGTCCTCGCCGATCGCTTCGAGTGAGGTTGACCTCGCCAGTTGCCAGGAAGGTCAAGCCCTTGCCCGAGCAAGGACAGTTGCCCGACCTTGCCGTCGCTAGCGAGGTTGATCTTGCTTGAAGCGACCGGTTGGCTAGGTCGACCTTACTGTTGCTAGGTGAGGTCGGCCTTGCCAGCGACCGGCGAAGTTGACCCTACCGGCCTAGCCTTTGGCTAGTCGGTCCGGCGACTAGCTAGAGATTGAAGAAGATAAAATAAAAAAAAAAGAAAAAAATTAATAAAAAAATTCGAAAAAACATATTTTGAAAATTGCCATGTCAATGTTCGCCGGCTGCTCGACGTCCACATCAGCGCCAGCCGACCAACATTTGACTGGTTGGACTGAATTGGTACAAAAAAAATGGTTTAGGACTAAATTTGTTTAATTGCAATAAGTTTATGACTATTTTGGTAATTTTCCCTTTGATTATATGCTTCTCTAATGTCCTTTGAATAAACCAATTGAATTGCCTCTTTCGAAAATGCTAATTTTAATTGTTACCTCGGGATAAGCCCACGAAAAATGATTCTTTGGCATTGATTATGTACAGCACAAAACAACTTAAATATTTTTAGAAACCCTTTTTCTTAATTAGTTACTCAGTATATTCTTTTGTGGGCGCTTTTTAATAATTTTTTTGGAAAAATAAAGAGATAATAACACAAATGATCCCTTAACTTTGGCTCAATATATAATGTAATCTATGAATTATTAATTTGTTCAATGTGGCCCCTGAACTTCAGCCTAATATTGGATGTGGTCCTTAGACTTTTTATACATATTCATTGTAGTCCATGAGTTATCTATATTAAATATATTCATATAGTTCGGGAAGTACATTGAACACGTACAAAAAGTTCATGGATTATATTGAATAAATTAAAAGTTCATGGACTACGTTATAAATTGGGTTAAAGTTCACGGACCGTATTGAACAAATTAATATTTCAAAGACTATATTATACGTTAGGTCAAAGTTAAGAGATTACCGGTGTTATTTTTCCAAAAATAAATAGGTAACTAGTGGTAAAAAAAGTTTAAAATATATCGTCCAAACACCCGACCGAAAAAAAGAAAAGAAAAGGAAAGTGGAACATTAACTGCACGAGTGGCGGGCAGACAGCGTCGCACCGCCACCGCAATCGCAGCGACGTTGCCCTAAAACCGCTCCGGAAAAGCCTCAGCTCGACCTCTGCACCTCCGAGCGCCATGGGCAGCTTCGGGAATGGCCCCGCCGCCGGCGACCGTACGGGCCCCCCCCACGGCGGCGGCCCCGTGGCGGTGGACAAGGGCGTCGACTTCGCCAACTACTTCTGCACCTACGCCTTCCTCTACCACCAGAAGGAGATGCTCTCCGATCGCGTCCGCATGGACGCTTACTACAGCGCCATCTTCCAGAACAGGCACCATTTCCTCGGAAAGGTGCGGCCTTTCCGGCTTCTGTCGTGGAAATGTCTCCGCTTTAGCTCCCTTCTTGTTTGGGTTTTTGGCTGTTTGGGTTGAGTTGTGTTGTGGGTCGGGTCAAGTCGAGTCTTTTTTTTTTCTTTTTTTTGTTATGTTTTTGAATCCGGTGGATGACTAGTGGATGAAAGCTTAAAGCTTTAGTTTTCTTTTGCTGCGGTATTGTTTGCTTAGTTAAGCAAGAAGTGAGTTCATAGTTTGCTGTCAAGTGAAGCTTTTGGTGGTGCTTTCAAGTTCTGATGTGTCTGAGAGTACAATTAAGCATATGCAAGAAAGAATTTGTTCACACTGTTGAGATGAATTAATGACATTTTGATTGTTTGGGTTTCTTCTTTTCCTTGGGGGCAGAGTTTAGGAGTGTTGAAGTTCTTACTTCTCATCATAAGCTGCAACAGCACTGGAAAACATATGAAGTTCCTTTTTTTTTTAATTTTTTTAATGTTGGAATAAGCACTGACTTGATGAATTTGTCGAGAAGGCTGTGCTGGATGTAGGAACAGGAAGTGGTATTCTTGCAATATGGTCAGCACAAGCTGGTGCAAGGAAGGTTTATGCAGTTGAGGCGACAAAGATGTCAGAGCATGCCCGAGCTCTTGTAAAAGCAAATAACCTTCAAGATGTCGTCGAAGTGATTGAGGGTTCAATGGAGGATGTTAGTCTCCCTGAGAAAGGTTAGAGCTTTGCATCACATGGCTTAATACTTGGTTTTTCACACCTTGTATCTTAAGCCTGAATTAAATATATGTTATGCCTAGTCATCCCTAATAACAGTATGAAAACCCTTTGATGGCAGTTGATGTGATCATATCAGAATGGATGGGATACTTCCTTCTGCGTGAATCTATGTTTGATTCAGTGATTTGTGCACGTGACCGCTGGCTGAAGCCAACTGGAGTCATGTAAGTTATTTAGGTAAATCCCAATGGTTTGTAGTTAAATTGCTTGACTTGTGTTCAAAGTGCATTTCCCTTGTTCGGTAGTAGTAGTAGTCAGGGCTAGGCTGTTGTGCTCTCTGCCCTTTCATCATCTGAGTTTTTTACACTTTTGCCCTGGTTGGAATTGCAGAAACCACAGATGTAACCAACAGTCTGGCATTCCTAGTTTTGTCTGGTTTATGACCTTCATTTCAGAGAACTAGCCTCATATAAACTGAAATGCATCTTGTCAGATGCCTTTGCTTTACTTGCTTTAGGTCTTCTTTTGATTTTGGGATGTTACGTTTATGTCTGTACCTATCTGTTATTGGTTTGAGTTCTTACAACTACAAAAGAACTCAACCCAAAATGTATGGTTGTATTTGAGGGCTTTGCCCAACTGGTTTTGGAAAAATTCACGGTGCTTTCTGCTGCCACGCACTGCATTTTGCTGTCCACTTCCGCACATTGCTTCGTGCACCTGCTGTATGTTCATGTTGTATATGTGCAGTTCTTTGCTGCATGTGCTATGAATCATTAAAGAAGAGTGCTTTGTATCCTTCCATCCTCCTGCAGTGGCAGAGCCAGGGCGCTACCGCCACTCTCTCTCATAATTATTGATTGTAGTAACGTGCACCAGAAAGAATAGGCAGAAAATAAAAGATGGGCGCAATATTAAGTACTCGATGCTTGATTTCTTTGAGAAAAGAAAAGGATTAAAACTGGGTGATAAACTGTAGTAGCACTGTCCTTGTCATTCGTCATGCATGGTCAGATAGGGGTTCTGCATTTGGTGAATATTTAACAACCCTGGGCTTTAGTATAGTTTTTTTACAAAGATGACTACAGATGTTGCTTTGTCTGAGCAAATATTCCCCTTTTGGCAGGTATCCTAGTCATGCTCGAATGTGGATGGCTCCTATCAGGTCTGGGTTGGTGGATCAAAAATTGAATGACTACGAAGGATCCATGGATGACTGGCACTGTTTTCTGGATGATACTAGGACTTGTTATGGTGTTGATATGAGTATCTTGACCAAACCATTTGCTGAAGAGCAGAAAAAATGGTATCTCCAGGTGTGTCCTAGTAATCGTGTACCTTTGGATGTTACATCTTTCCTCTTTAGCATGTTCTCAGTCCAATCATAGCTATACCCCCATAGTTTATTCATGCGCTATAGACTAGGATGTACACTAAGGAGATCCACTCATAAATGAATTCAATAGGTAGGTCATGTGCTACAGCATGCAATACTATGCATGCGTTAAATACATCATCCAATGTGTTTGTTTCATGTATACATGCAATCACATGCATATTCTGACTGCCTCCATGTGAGCATGACTAGTACTTTGTATTTCCAAGGACATCTATTGTGCATAAAACTCAACCCTCTCCTCCCCCTCCCTTTTATTCACTCTGCTTTGTATAGCATTTTGAGTAATTCATCCACTTTTCCAGCTGGGTGATGATGCGTGATGGGAATGAGAGATTATTAAACGTGTTTTCCGTGCTACTTATATGGAAGAGTGTTTACTGGAAATGGTTAATAGAAGGGTTTAATGGAGCATGTATGTGTGGAAATAAGGTTGAGATAGATGAATTTCACCACCTAGGCATAAAGGAACATGCCATCAATCAACGATAAATAACTTTTAGTTCACCACCACCAAAGGGATTGGATAAAGAACCGAAAATAGAAAGTCGCTCATTTGAGGAAAATCTCATGTATATGTCAAATTCAAGTCTGCCTCTACGTGTGAAATGACTTCTCTATTTATAGAGAAACTTTGTTTAGGGACTAAACAAACGTAAATGACTCTTGGGATCTAGCAGACAATGATAACTGTGGGACAGCTATATAGACACATTATGATTCATGGAAACTGACCACGCTATAAAGATGCATAGTAACTAGGACTTGACTCTCCCAATTTGTCCACCAGTTTGGGAAGTCGAACAACCACCTTGGATGATCGACAAACAACCATAGGAATTGACCAGCAGTCACTTGGTAGTGGATCAGCAGCCTCGAAATCGACAGCTAGTCTTGTGATTTGACATCTACCCGAGATTTGACATCTCCAACCTCGGACCCATCAAATCAAGTTGTGGTCAAATTTTTCTTGCATGAGTCATGATTGGGTTGGATCAATCAATGAAAACTGAGTTGGGCTTGAAAGTTGTTTCATAGAATGTGATGCTTCCACATCAGGTGAACACTGATCAGTATTGATAATAAAACATTGTTCTAATGATAGTCATTCTTCTGACATATACTGAATACAAATCTCGCATACTTATGTCACTAGATGAGCCACTTTCATAGAGAAATGGATCGTGATTGTTATTAAAACTGATTGCCTTGTTTGCTGGCATTTGTTGTTGCCTGGAACTCAGTGGTTAAAGTGTATCCTGATGCCAAATTCTTTATTTTACTGTTCTGTTATTGTTGCATAAAGAATGTCAACATGTTTCTGTCCTTGTGCACACTTATTTAAAATAATATATTTTTTTTTTGGTAAAATATTTAAAATAATATTGGTCTTGCCTATTGAAAAGAAATTTAAATTATGCAGACTTCCTTGTGGAACAACCTTCATCCGAATCAAGTTATAGGGACAATGGCCACTGTAAAGGAGATAGACTGTTTGACTGCCACTGTAAATGATATTGCAGAAGTTAGATCAAATTTCTCATCAATAATCAAATGTCATACGAGGCTTTGTGGTTTTAGTGGATGGTTTGATGTCCATTTCCGGGTAAGATGGTACTTGTGCATCCCTGACATTTATGAATGAGCTAAGACTAACTTCCCTGTTTTGGTTATTCCCCAGGGAAGAATGGAAGATCCAGCTCAGAAAGAGATTGAGTTGACTACAGCACCTAGCGTGGACAATGGCACTCATTGGGGACAGCAGGTTGTATTCCTCTGGCAAATATGTGCAGAATAACAACAAACTAAGCCTTATCTCACTCAGTGGGTCGGCTGCTAATGTCTCAGTAAATGGCAAATTTAACATCTTGAATGTGCATAGGCAAAGTATTAAATTAAGCCATAACGGTTCACCTCGCCAAACTTTTTGCCATTTTATGAGAGCTTTGGCATCCATTGGGTAGATGCTTGAATATGGTTTTCCCAAGGTTAGATGATATATGAGAATTGCCACATGACCATTTTCAACTTTGTCTTGATTACTTAATTCTTGGATCATACCATCCGTTTCTCATGTACTTTTGCATGCGCAGGTCTTCCTATTAGGGCCTGCCATTGTAGTTTCTGAAGGGGATGATGTTGATGTTTCGTTTGCTATGACCCGTTCAAAGGACAATCATCGATTAATGGAGGTTGAGCTGGATGGCAGAATCAAGCAACCCACTGGCGATCTGCTACAGCCTTTCAGAAAATTGTTTTATGTTGAATGAGACAATGAAAGTTACAAAACGATTATTTGGGTTCAGCTTTAACTGCAAGTATGTACTCTGAGCACTTCCATTTATTCGAGGAGGCTGTTGGTGCCTGATCTTATTCTGATCTACTATGAACTCTGCCATCCCTAAAATATTTGTTTGCTTATGGTTTTCCAGAGCCTGAGTTTGGGATCACGCAACCTACTGTGTTCTGGAGCACAGGTCCTCAGGTTCTGGGTTGACAAGCTCTCTTTGGAGGGTTTTGCTGTTTTTTTGACACTCAATATTCTAAGTCATACTGTTGTAACTCTTTAATTAAATGATGTACGATTGTTTTGGGAGAAAGGATGCTCCTACTAGAATTCCAATGATTTTCTTCTTCTGGAATCTGTAAATAGGGTTGTTGCTCCAAGGAAACAACTATAAATGTGCTGTAGATCTTTTATTCCTCTGCAAGCTAATATCTTCATGCTGAGCAATATTTTAAACTGCATGCATTCACTGCCAAGTAGAGTCTACTGCCAACTACATGTGCTAGTTTAGCTAGTTGATCTTAATTCTGTGGCAAAATTTGCAGCCATGATACATTGGTAATTGATATGATGGTGTCGCGAGTGGTGAAGCGCAGATTGACTTCTGTAATAAACGGATGCCATAGGAGGTCAATATATTATAGGGGTGTGATTATCTAGGAAGCACGGACACTCTTTGGGGGCTTCCGCGTTGGTGTCGGACACGCTTCGACACTTGATCAATGCTCCGAATACGCTAGCGACATGTGAGTCCTAGCATCCCAATACATCCTTCCGACGTGCATAGGGTCAATTTAAAATTTTTTCAATAAATCAGGGGTCAAAATGTGAATTTATCGAAAATATATATCCTTTTTGTCATATACAATGTTTCTAGCTTAATTTCATTCTATGCTTTTTTCTAATTATTTATTTATTTGTGGATTTGAAACAAATTAATTTGATAAAGATAATCATAAAAATGATAATTTATCATGTATATATAAAAATATATATTTAATATTTAACGTGTCTTAACGTATTAGAATTATCAATTTTTTGAGAAATGACATATTAACGTGTCGTGTTGTGTCATGCCGGTGTCACTGTGACTTAGGTGATTGTTAGCTTCACCTGATGGGACTAGAAGTATGGTAGATGATCCATGGGTTAGACTTACGCCCTGAAGCTGGTAGATTTGCACAAGCAATCAACTTGAAATATAGGAGGGTTTTGAGCAGATGGTTGATTCTATTCAAGTGTGCATTTTATGTCTTAATTGTTCAGTTGTGAATGTGAAACCATTTGATAAAAATAGTACTTACTGAACGTTTGAGAAATGTTTGACTTACCATTTCGTAGCTTAGATGTTAAAACTGATCAGGAAAAAGATGGCACTGATTCATCTTTTAAACCTTGTCACTGCTGAGGAGCTTCATGGGAGATGGCTTAAAATGTGACATATTTGCCTGAGACAGTTCAAGTTTTCAACGAGCACGCTGTATTAGTTCTGATCTCTCTTGTTAGAGAGAGAGAGGTCAGTTAAAATTGGATCAAGGATCTTCTGCTCAGTTGCAATCCCAAGGTTAGATCCAAATAAATTATGCTTAATCTATGGAGGTTTTTTTTATCTGTCGAAGTTAATGTATGACAAGCACATGCATGCCTTAAATACTATGGAAGCAGCTTCCAACATACGCTGACACCCTCATTACTCTCACCGTAAATCGATGGGTGTCTTAGCCCACAACATTTTCACATGTCAAGCCTCACATTTTCTCCTCCAAAATGCTTTTTTCACGTTAAAGCTACATCACCCGTCTCCTCTACTTCAGGCTTTCCCGAAGCTTAACATTGTCAAATTGCCTCGAGTCCTATGCCTTCTGTTATCTATAAAAGTCTGGTGATTTTCAGAAAGTTGGTAGGGTTTCAAACTAAGCTCCGGGGTTCCCTTGTTCTTCAAATCTCCCGAAGGATGCAGAGACTGTCGAGCGGGTCGAGGGACTTCGATGAGTTCTTGGTCAACTTGTTGCCGGCGTCGATGGCCCTCTCGTCGCTGAGGAATTCGTCCGCCAATGACTTGCCGCTGTTTCATCATCCCTCATCCGATTCAGCCAAGAAGGAAAGTGGTGCTCACCGCAAGTCGCCAGGAGAGAAAGCTGTTCACCTCATCCCGCTTGTTCTTTTTCTCTGTGCTCTTACTCTCTGGCTTTGCTCTCATTGATGAGGGAAACAGAAATATGGCCATGGGCAATTCAGTTCGCTTCTTTTCTCTTTCTTGGAAAAGAAAAAAAGTGAATGTGTGGGTGATATACCTTGGATGGAAGAATTAGAGTATAAATGGCTTCTAATTCTGACACAATGCACCCAAATTGCCATTTTTTTCATTTGGGATCACTTCCTTTTAGCCGTTAAGCAGCTTATTTTTTTTCTGATACAGAGAAAGAAGAGTAAATAGAATTAGCAAGCTAGGGTTAGTGAATTTTCAGACACATCTAACCCGGGATTAAGTGTCGTGGTCATGGCTATGAATCTTGTTTTAATTCAATAGAAAATAACTGGATTCAATACACGCGAAATAATCTATTGGAACTTTAATCTGGATAGATCTAATGTCCGACCGATCAGTAAAACCGGTCTTTTTAGCCTTCCTCTGCGAAAGAGTGAGTGATGATACTAAAGAAGATTATTAGGGAAAAACTTGCCTAGACTGGGTCCGAGCGAACTGGAAAAGCCTAGTCGTGTTCAAGTTCGAATGCAACACTGTGGCTCATACCATCTTAGATTAACCCTCCCTCTGCGTAACGGGTCCACCAGATTGATAATCGATACGGTTAATAATTTAAAACGCGGACAAAACTTGAACTCATCGTATATCATTGCCTCTCGGCGTGCGATTTGGGGTCAAAGTCAGTGAAAAAAAGGCATTCTCAAATCGAATTCTCTACTAAACTACAGATAGAAATTAGAATAAAAAGTTTTTAATATGATTGATTCTTAGAACACGGATTCGACTCGTACTCAATCGTGTATAACCTCATGGTTTTGCCCCGTCTCTTTCTGATAAAACATGGTTTTGCTAGGTCTCCTGTTGATGAGTCTTCTACTCATTAACAAACGTGGGAAACGTGGCCGTGACACCGAAGTAAACCCCCCTTCCGGGAAACGATAGAGCTGCCAGATCTGTTTCTGTATAAAGAGGGCGAAGCATCGAAGAAGAATGGACGAGAGACGTGAGAGATGTAGAACTCTTACCTCGGAGCTCGAGCCTTCGGTTTTTGCCGCGCCCCATACGTCAAAAGATGCGTTGTGAACAACTCGAACACTCCACGTATAAATCCATCATGTCTCATGCCTTTTTGATTCTTCCTAGGATAGGAGCCCCGTTTAAACCTAATTCTGCCCACGAATCCCATCATGTCTCATTTCGAGGCTCCAAGGTTTTGGAGATTAAAAGTGTCCCCAGGGGCTCCTGCCGACACAAATGAGTGGCTCACAATGATGAACCAGATAGCTAGGCTCTTGGGATGACATTGTTTTGTGGGTCTCTGAAGTTAGCGGATATTTCATCGGTCGGGAATTTATGGATTTAGATGAATTCTTTTGATAGTAAAAAAAGGAAAGAGAAAGAATGCCGGATTACCCGTGATGGTGAACTCTTGAAAGGTCGACCAAAAATGAAAAAACTCTCGAAAGAATTAATCTTTTCTTCTATTTGCTCAATAAGAATGAACTAACTAATCTATCACACACAAGTAGTAATTCGCCCCGCCCGCTCCCCTCTCTCTCTCGCCCTCTTTCCTATCCTACATTCTCTCGCCCTGACCGATCACAATGGCTGACTAAAGTTAAGGGAGGGCAGGTGAGACGAAACTATAGTTGAATACTGCATATATAAATTTTCTTTGAAAATAATTCTACCTAATAAGGCTAACAAACCAATGGACCTCGAGGGGGCTCGGGGCGGAGGCCGTCACTCGCCCTCAGGTCTGCCATTGGTAGTAATATCGCAGCGAGTTTAGAGGAGAAAAAAATGTTCCTCTTGATTTGGGCAAATTGCATTTTGCCCCTGGATTTTGGGTTGGGTAAATCTGTTTTTTTTTTCCTATAAGTGGGGCCAATTAACCCCTTGATAACTCAATATATGTAATATCCTATCCAATATGTCGGAATTTCTTACGGTATTCTTCCTACCGTCGACTCTAGCCAAATTCGAGTTTGATAGCCAACCATGTGGAGGCGCATGACTAGTTAACTTTCATTGAGGATTGTAGATCCGTCCCTCAAATGGATAAAAAGTGGAGTCTCATAAAAAATCCTAAAACTTTGAATGATTTTTTTCCATTTTCAAATTTAGCCCAATCTTTCAAAGTTATCACAAAAAATACCCTTTTCTTTTCATATATTAACTCCATAATTTCGGAAGCACAACACTCCCCCCCCCCTTTTTTCTCTTTTCTTTTCTTTTCTTTGGATGAACAGCTGAAATTAGTTCTTTCCCAAAACTTGCTCTTTAGAGAACCCTCGAAGCAACAACATTCAGAAGAGTCGCCCAAGCATATACGCAAGTAATATTCTTTACCAATCCCTAATGAATTCGATACCTAAACATCTAAATTATGTGCCAAAGGTAGTTCCAAATTGAAGTTTGTTATAACCATATCACTCATCCTAATCTTCCAATGTTTATGGACAATAAATTGATAGTGCCCGTGTTGAATGCTTCTTGGTCAAACGAGAAAAAAGACAAAAAAAAGTATTAAAAACTTGCTCAAGGGACCAGTTCTCATGGAAAAGTATTGTTCCCTACTGCTCTGAAAATGACACGTGGCCCTATGTGATCAATTCATAGAAATTACAAGTTTTTTTTTCTCCATTTTGTGAACCCAATTGCACAGATCTTTTTACCTCGCGTGCGAAAAGCTATTTTCTTTACTATTTTGTAACAAAATATACAGAACTTTGAATAATGGAAACACTTTCCATGG
Organism: Syzygium syzygioides; assembly: GCA_031216285.1. Taxonomy (NCBI): domain Eukaryota; kingdom Viridiplantae; phylum Streptophyta; class Magnoliopsida; order Myrtales; family Myrtaceae; genus Syzygium; species Syzygium syzygioides. The sequence goes on along the minus strand of CM062244.1, from coordinate 11,848,398 downwards.
AAAAACTATTTATGTGCTATTAATGTGTGAGGGCGATGGCAGACTCGGGGATGCTAAGGAGTAGAGCTGGAGGTGAGCACCAGCCCACCTAGGATCAATTTGGTTTTGGAACTGACCGATTTGATTTCTGATTTCAATTTTTTAGAACAATGGGTGATTAGATCGCTTTCTGATTTTACGTTAGGAACTTACCCACCTTAATATAGATTATCCCTAAATAGTGTGATGGGACCAACACTACTCCTTTTGTCGCCTTGCACTTATTCTACCTTCCTCACTAAATTTTGCACCATCTCAGCCCTAACCAGAAGGTAGTTTGTGTAGTAGTCATGGCGAGCAACAAGAATACATGAAGAAGCTGACTAATATTAAAGAGAGCTTGAATATTGCAAAATGCAAAAATTGGTTAAAACTGCATATTAATCATAAAAAGCATTTGATTGCTTATACACGTCAATCGCATAAGTAATAATAAAAAATTATCTCTTAATGTTTGTCCCTAACCTTAATTGGAAAAGAGATACCTAAATTAGTCATCTAATACTCATGCTTTAAGGGTTTGACATATTACAATGAACTATTTCTTTTTCCTTTCAATTTTGGGGCATCTCTATGGTAGGCTGCCAAGTAAGGAAAGTGGCAAGTCAAGAGACTTTTTGACTTCTACAAGGATTCTTTGCCATAGTTTACAACATTAATTTGTCTTAAAAAAACGATCAATTTCGTGGCAACAAGGGAAAGAGAAAAAGGTGAGAGAGAGAGGGGATTACCTCAGAAAGATCACATTTGCAGGTTGGCAGTGACCCTTTAATTGTGGGAAGAGCTTCCTCTTACTCCTTTTTCTTCCTTTTGCCCCTTTTATCTTTGCCAAAAACCCTAGAACTATTTATTTTTCCCTTTATCAGGTGGCGCACCACCGGATCAACCGAAACACACATGATATGATGCTTCACTTAACCAAAGAATTAAAATTGAGCAAAAATCTAAAAGTTTAGGGACTAAATGAAATAAAAATAAAAATCAATGACGACAACGAATATTGAATAAAAGTTGAGAAACTATCCACCATTTCTCAGTTCAAATTGTTCTTACTAAAGACGTAACAATTTCATTTTGGGAGAAAGGTACAAGAGGTCCCTAAACTATTTTTAAAATTGCTGAATTAGGTCCTCGAACTTCTTTCCATGCAATTGAGTCCTGAAATTGTATGTTCTTTTATTTGAGTTGGTTCTTCTATTAAAATTATAAACGGAAATATTGATGTTGCCATCAAATTGTCATTCAAATCTTACATATTGTCCTATGTGGCATTGCAAAAAGTAAAAGAAAAACGAAAATAAAAATGAAGAATATTGCAAAACCAAAATAACCGTTGAAAATTTTAGAAAAAAGGAAACTCGAAACAAAATAAGGAGATGTGACTTGGGTCGGGCGACCTAGGCCAGGTTTGGCTCACAATCAACAACAAGACCCTTGATATCGCCTTGCCGGAGTCATGCCTGGCTAGCCCTTACCCCCGTGTGGGCTTAAGCGGAGGTAGTAGTGGTCGCAGGGTAGTGGTCGACAAGCATTCGATAGTCCTCACCATGCCTCGGTGTTGCAACAATGAGGCTATCCTTGCCCACCCCTAGCCCTTCCTTCCCAATGGCGGCGCATGAATGTTGATGGCGGCTAGGGTTTTTGGAATTTTTTCGTACTTTCCTTGTTTTTCTTATCCATATGAAGCACTTGGTTAAAAAAATTTACCAATGTAATCCTGACTAGTCTAGTCAGTGCTTACGTGGTGGTGCCGGTGTAGATCATATTTGACAAATTATCAATATGTGAAAAATGAAAATTCGAAAGCCCAATTCAACATTATGTAATAAATCAGCAAGTTCCAATGCATTTATCCTTTTATTTACACATCTCATGCTACCAAACCCTTCCCTAAAACAAATTACCCATGTCCCATGAATCCTATATTTTCACTTGTGGGGACAAAATGACCTCCAAGCGCAACTTGTTTGAGGGGGCAATCTTTATGTGTTTTCTGTGAAAAAGAAAACAAAACATCCCATCAACAGTGGGAACTCGTTCTCATCACCACATCAAAACATTCATTCATACAAGCCCCCCATTAGAGCAGCATCAAGAAGTTTCCTGCATAGTTGAACCTTCAGCATCGAGCGGAAGAAGTCAGTCAAATTCAACCCATCTTGCAGCTCCTTTAAAACATGTCATCTTGAAGGTTCATTGCCTTTCGTTTGATCTCCTGTTCGTGTTTCTAAGGCTTCTCATCAATGTGTTTTCTATTTGTTTTGGTGGATTATTGCTTAAAGTTTGATCCTTTGACGTGAAAGTTGAGGATTTGAGGATTTGCCCAAATTTCTTTGACTCTGGTTTTGCTGCTGTGATAGCAGAGGGGAACAATGAAGTATCTGATCATGACTTGAATAAATTTTTGGTTGGCATTTGGATTGGTAAACAGGCCCATCAAGCGGCGCAGTCATATTTTGCTCGATTGAGTTGTTTCTCTTTCCCAACATCTGCAAAGTCATGACTTTTCAAAGTGGGATTCTCTCTCTTTGCTTGAATTCCAACCAAACAGGGGCTCTGAGAAAATATACTGCTAATGGAAATTTCTCTGCTTAGATATGTAAAAGCTTCTTGTCCTTTTCGTGGTTACATGGAGATGCTTCTTGTGAGTTTTTCCATTTAGATGCTCTGTTTGATTGTCGGGCAAAGGAAATAAAAGATGGGTGAAGCCGAGACACTGCCTTGAATTTCATAATCTCGATTGTTTGACGTTACATCCAGTCTTTCTGTCCCCGTACAGTTTTATGCATTGCAAATTTTTGTTTTTTGCCAGATTTGATCTCATCTTGATGCTTGCAATCTTAGCGTTTGTGTATCCTTTGCGTGAGAGGACTCTCTGGATAGGTCCTCTTAATGTCATGTGTCCTGCTCTTTAATCTTGTTCCTCTTCTGATGCCTTCTGGTCTTGGAGTCTGGAACATTATATTATCTTGTGAATGTTAATGCTTTTGCTTTTATAAGATGCATGCTTTTCCTAAGCTCTACTTCCTTATGAATTCACGTCCTTAAGTGTAAGAGGCTGATGTTTGTCCTCTTCTATTTTGATTCTTATGTTGGTCAACCCTAGCTTCTCAGGCGTGGCATCTGACGAGCTATAGACTACAGTTATGGTTGTCAAGATGGGATATAAGAAAGGCACTAGAGTGGAGGTAATGAACATAAAGGAGCTTCCAACTGGCTCCTGGCGAAGTGCAGAGATAATATCTGGCAATGGCTGTAACTACATGGTCCGGTATTATAATTACAAGGGTGCCACAGTAAAAAATACCCTGGAGAGGGTATCGAGTAAGGCCATTAGGCCTTGCCCGCCTTTGCTGGATATTTCGGGCAATTGGGTTCCCGGTGATGTTGTTGAGGTGTTCGATAGTTTCTCTTGGAAAGTGGCTACAGTTTCAAGGGCTTTGGGAAAAAACTACTATCTGGTTAGGTTGCTGGGAGCCTTTCAGCAGTTAAAAGTTACGAGTTCTGACATTCGGGCTAGACAGTCTTGGCAAGATGGTTCATGGACATTAATCAGACAGGTAAACTATTGAAGGTTCACTTATGTTTAATTACATGATATCTTCATTTGATCTGCGAAGGTATCTGTGTGAAACTTTCAATTGCTTGCATGTGCTGCACTTGGTTTAGTCGGTTTTCCCCTGTCATGTTCATGTTTTTGGTAGTTAACAATTACTATCAGCAAGGTCTCTACATAGAATACCTGATGTTTCTTTCTTCTGGTATAGATTAACGAAGTCATATGGACTGTCTGCAGTCAAATCTCTGAGTTAACTGTAAACTAGAATCCTGTCATAAGCTAGTCATTATGTGAATACTGATGCGTGTTTACTACAATGGGACAATGCAAACCAGTTGAATTAGAGGTGTGAACACTTGTTTACAGATGACCAATGGGACAATGCAAGCCAGTTGAATTATAGATATGAACACTTGCTTTGAATTTGTTTTTGTCTCACTTTCAACATTGTTTCTATGTTCAGGATTCTGCAATTTTCTGTGAAGGAAAATGTAAGGAAATGCCTTTGTTGAAGTGTGACAAGAATCCCAACCTCCCAGTTAAAAAGGAACGTTTAAAGCGGAAGCGGTCTCGGAAAAATAATCTTTTTACTGCTGAAAACGGCATAAATTTGCAGGATTATCGTGTTGATAGACATATATCTATTAAAAGACCATGCTTGAACGGCTCTTCTGTAGCAGAAGCACCTTCTAGAGCTTTCATGAGTTGTAAAGTTGCAGATAAAGAAGGAAGATTCCCAAATGTAACTGCTGCAAATACGCCTACATTATTGAAGCAGATTAATGCGGCTTCCATCCGAAGAGACACATTGGATCAAGAAACCTCACTGTCTTTTTTAAGGAGAAGAATCAGTGGTTTTACTGAAGTGGATGCGAAGAGGATTAAATCAACTGATGCGGATGGTCGTTCTTTTGCATCCCACACAGAATCCAGTCACGACGATGGTGATGAATGCTCAGTCGGTAGTTGTACTGGTGATGCTCAATCCACTTGTCACAGGGAGAATGAGGAAAAGAGTAATCTCCTTTTGTCAAAAGAAAACCTGGAAGCTGAAATACATAGATTGGAGTTACAAGCTTACCGTTGCACAATGGAGGCATTGCATGCTTCGGGACCTTTGAGTTGGGAACAGGAAGCGCTGGTGACTAACCTTCGTCTTTCACTCCACATATCAAATGATGAACATTTGATGGAGTTGAAAAAATTAGTTTCTACAGATCAAAGCATCTAGATTAGTCGAAGAAAGCACATGAATATGTCTTCTTTCTTCATTTAAACTTAGATTCATAGATCGATTCCTTGTCATTTACCTTTGAGCAGTTGCTTAGAAACAGGATCTGAGGTTTTGCCTGATTGCTTTCAGTTTTATTTTGCAAACTCTAGTTTCAAATGTTCATATCAGGACTTCAAAGGATTGGTCTTCAAAGATAAGCTTGTGTTTTGCAGTATTTATCATCGGTTGTTCTTTCTATTGCTTGGAAACTTATTTATATGACTACTGTAGTCTGCAGACACTTGTGAAGTGGCAAGTCATTACCTTTCAGACGTGCTTAGGAACTGCATAGCAAAATCTTAGCTTGATCGATGTGCCCTTGTTCAAATCAAACCTAGCAATTCTACTCTGTTTTGGTCTAGCATAAGCTAAAGCTGCAATTTGTAACACCTGATTAATTGTGCTCTTGAATTTCTATGCAGATATAGTGAGGAATATGAAAATGGTAACTATGAAGCCAACTCTTTGCAATCACTTGGCAATCAGATTTCGATCCCTAAATGCATCATCCAGAACTATGGTGTAAAACAGGAAGAAGCTGCCAAAGCAACATAATTCCTATTAGATGAAATGCAACTGCATCTCTTTATAGTCTAGACAAGAAGATGAGAAATCAAGATGATATCCCAGCCTCGAGTTAGCGTCAAGCAAGATAATTGACTCATTCTGAATCTTGTTGAGTCGTGTTCATTACAAAGCCGATCAGTCAACCAAGTGCATGTCATGTTGCTAAAAGTGTAATCAGATGCATTTCTATTGACTGTAGCTTTCTTCAGGCTAAAGAGAGTAAGGCTTTCATTGCATAACCGCATATTCCTATGGAGCTTGTAATAGGCTCACTGGGCATGTGATCTACCAGTTTAAATCTTTCCACAGCAATGGAGCTTGTCGCAAATTGGTTTTTGCGTACCAGACTAAGTGAATCCGTCAATCATCTCGATCTTTCAAAGGTAGACCATCTACGAAAATTCATAAGAAATTACTTCTAAATGACTTGGCCTGACGGACTATTCCATGATGAAGCAAACTTCAACATGAGATTTGGGCTTCCTGAGATGCACATTCAGTCCTCATCGGAAACCACTGATTGGACAGCACTGTGGTCAGAGGCCAAAGAAGGATTGAGACAAGTTCTTGATTAAGGAAAACATCCAAAGTCGGTCACTAAATAGAAGGAAAGAGACTGGCCCAAAGAACAAAAGAGAAGGTAAGAGAAATTAGCTGATATTTTTTAACTGGGCCCTAGAGTCCAGGCCCAATGATTGCAGAGGGTCGATCTATTACATTTGGGGATCCTAATCCCTGAAAATGAGGGGCATGAGCACCTACTTCTGGAAGTTTATTACAGTAGTGTGCAAAGAAGGATCTAACGTTCTTGCTCAAATTCGGAATTCGCTTATCAGTTTGATTAACAACGAGAAAAAGTACGACTTTCTTACCTTCTGTTTTGTGGGAAATCTCTGGCAATACAAAGCAGCAAATTACCAACCGTGTTTATTTTGGTCAAGATACCTCCTTAGTTGATTCCACATATGATGATGACTTTTTGCTGCTGATGGAGTTCAATTTCAATTGCTTACCTGTTGTAATCTGAGATCTACCGTATAGATTGTGTAGATTTTGGACTCCTTCCTGTCAATGCGAGCCAGACCAAGCAAACTAACAAGTCGTCTCTTTCAACTGTTCTACGGCATAACTTCTTGCGACAAGCATCCCTGTACCCCCGGTAATCACAACCATATGCAAATAGAACTAGTAACGATCGAGTTGTTTTTCAACCTTGTGATGTCAAGAAGCCAATTTAATATGTCCTTAGTAAGGTTGTCACCTTGCTGTACTGACATGGACTTGCCTAACTAAGATTGGTTCAGAAAAAATAAGAAGACCAGTGGGATATAGGAGCACATGAAGACGTATACTCTCTGATTATCAAAATAGTGTTCAAGTGTTGTTCTCTGTATTTTCATCTTGTCGTATACATATAAACTATTTTGCTAAACATCAATCTGGGTTTGGTTTTCTGCCATCCTTTTCAAAAGGTAATTTTCCAAAAACTTTTTGCGAGACCATAAAGAGAGGACTGCACAGGTGCCACTGTCTCTGGAATCACCAACAAAGCCCACCTTGGTGTCATTCCTAGTTACAGTGTATACTGTACAGCAGAAATTTTTAATGTATTGAGACAACTTGAACTGTGAATTCATTTGAGATTTTCCCTTTGTTTGTTTGTTTTTGTTCATCTAATAAAATAATAAATGGAGGTTGATGATTTGGAGCGGTGCCTCTTTATTTTATCACCCGAAGTGAGACTGATGGATGGGAAGCCTACGAATGAATTGGTGCATTTATGTGGCTCCACCAAATCACCCCAGCCCCTGTCTCATTAGCATCTTTTCATGATTGATGCTGCCATGTGATCATGCCTATTTTTATAGAGAGAGAGAGAGAGAGAGAGAGAGAGAGAGAGAGAGAGAGAGAGAGAGAGAGAGAGAGAGAGAGTTGGGTTGTTACTTGTTCTTGTGCTAGCTCCTAGTCTTTATGATCCTCAATTTAGGTCCACTTTTCTCCAGAATTTTAATTCCCATGGAAAGGAAATTGAGGGGTAACTAATGCTAGTGTTGTCTTCATGTGGGGAAGAAATCCTGCATTTTGTAACTTGTAGTGTACTCTGTGATGATAACATTCAACATTTATATCTTTTACTTGTATTGATAAAGAGAGCCCTTCTTCAATGAGAGAATGTTTGCCCACCTTTCCTTCCTATTTGGTCACTGTATACATGTTGGAGTTGCAATCAATCTTCCCCATTTAAGTTCTACTCTGTCAACATAGATGCCTTACTTACTGCTTTGGCTTGAATGTGTTAGTACACAAATTTGATGTGTCAACAGCTTGGACAGGCTCTGACCCAAAAAAACAACAGCTTGGACAGGCAGGTAAGTACCATCTCTTTCCTCGAAACACTGGGGACACTTATGTAATTTCACAAAAAATGTAATATGCAGCGAGTTGAATTTGCAGTCTTGTCACTTGCAGAAAATAAAGGGGAAAAAGCAGGGTTAACTCCAGGTATCTGTGATGCACTGAGAGGATGATGAAACAAGGAAGCTCACATCTGTCAAAATTGATAGTTTGTCATCATAAAAGTTGAATGATCAATCTTAGATCTCATTGAAAGAAATGACATGGGCAGGTAAAGATCAGAGGACTGAACAACACCGAGATGTGTACAGAGGCACAGAGAGAGAAGTGCCATTTGGCCAATACAAACAATGAAGATGGCTCACTCATTTGAGCATGAAATGGCCAATCATACAAAAATTTTAAAAAAATAATTTTTTTGAAAAAAAAAAGAGAAAAGGCGAGTCCTTGGACATTGTTCTATGACACCCCGACAAGGTAGCATTAATCAAGGACAGACAATTAGCCAGCTCAATCTCTTTGGCGTTTGTGCTACTCTTGGGGACATTTTGTGATTAAATATGACTGCATTTCTACTATATAAGCGACTCTCCTTCCAACCATATTGTTTCATACATTAATTAACCCAAATTTTGTGAGCTGGCCACCACCAAGATCTAGTCGGGCTTATCGAGTTTCCTGACCTGACGGAACCTTTGTGTCGAGTACTGGGAACTAATTACAAAGTAGGACTCTAGATTGAGTTGCAAAAAAATATGTGAAATTCACGTTATATTTAAAAAGAATGAAGCAAAATAGAACTAATTATTTTTTCTTAAAATTTCAGAAAATTTTCCTTGATTGTGTGCAGAAATGAGTGCAGAACCTCTATATCTCATTTCTGCAACTAAGATTGCAAGTCTGTAGCTCTCCCTACATGATTGGCAGAATCTTTAAATTTCCCAAAATAGGTGCTTGTTTCTTGAGTGGGATTTTAAAGGTTACTTTTCAGAATCTATTTCAATACTCACATGTTTTCATCTCCCTTTCTCTTTGCAGATAGAGAAAGCATGAATAAAATGAACATGGTATGCATATTTTGCTTTACATAGCCTCATCTTCCTTCCTCATTGTTACTTTTATTTAAAGGTGCCTTCTCTTCTTAAATCTCGACTACATTGGAATGTTGATTTTTGTCGTTTACTGACCTTGGGGGGACAATGCATGGGTGTTAATGAGGAGGCTTGCTCAAGACAAAGCACAAACGAAGGAAATCCTCTGTTTGCACAGTAAATATATTATTAAACTATGGACTATAAGATGAGGACATGGATCTTGTTTATTACGGAGAAGTGCATTATATCATAGTTTAATAACCAAAAGGGCTTTAAAAATATTGCCTTGTTATATGGGATTTGAGGTGGTCCTGAGAGGTAAATTATGGCCCTTCTGATGCCCTTAATTATGTGACAAACCCTTGATTCAATTATTAATAATCAGGAATGCCAGAACTCCAAGATTAGCATAATAATTATGGCTTTCTTTTTTGGTTCATGGGTTCACCCAGCACGTTCATCAAGAAAATAAAAGGGAATGAACACACCCAGAACAATCATCTCCATCAGTGCATCAGGATTTGTCCCCCCCTCCAAAGAGATCATGCATGAAGAGAGAGAAAAGAAAAACCCACCTCAAAACCCTAACCAAAACAATGTCATGGGACTTCAAAAGTGAAGAAAGATAATCAAGAAATCAGCAATGTGTTCATACTGTAATTATAGATGAGATCTTCCATCACATGGGCTTCGTGGGCATGCTTTGATTCCTTTAACAAAAGCAAGAGAACACAGTTAAACACACAAGATCAAAAGGGGGAATTACCCTAGCCACATGCTTCCTCCTGGGGACCATCAAGGCAAACAAATAATTAAATAAGTGAAACAATAAACGCTAGTAATAATAAGAGCATGAGAAGATCCCAAAAAGCTAGTGCTATAAAGGAGAGGTTGGTTACTCTCAATGACACTGCTTACTATAAACTACACACACCAAAGGCCCCAAATCCCATAAAAAGATGGGAGACATATTTATTTAAAAAAGATGCGTTGCATGGTGGATTGCAGCCACCTTCTTTTGCTTCAAAGAACATTTCATGCCTTGGGAAATGTTAGTGTTTTTAGTATGTGGTTGTCTATGATTCATATTAATCTATGTTGCATGTAGAAAAGTTTGATTCGCACTCATTAGCTATCATATATGCATGCCATGTTTGCACTTCAAACACAAAATATTTGATCTCAGTTTATTTCTGCTTTCAAAGACAACTTTCGAAATGCACAAAGGTATGTTAAAATTAGAGAAAGAATTTAGATCCTCTAAACTTAAGGGGTTAAATGCACAATTACCCACAGATGGCCAAATTACCCTCTCTTGTAGAGAAAAGTACATTAAAAAGCCTAAATTTCTACATACACTTTCCCCCTCCCTCTACCCCCTCCGGGTCGTCTCTGCTTTGCCATGAACTCTAAGCCTCTATCACCGTTGTTGTGCCGCCCACTGCATGCCAATCTAGGACAGACTAGGCCACGAAACGGCGTCCTAATCTCCAGCAACACTGAATACAGGGTCATACCAAATGTCATGAATCGGATCTGGGCCATGACATTGGGTAGAGGGATCATGGACGAGGCTCGGTGGCAAAAGAAAAGGTGGAAAATAGATATGGACATTCCAATAAGCTAGTGGTAGTGATTGTGAGATTCTGGTGTAACCACTGTCAACTGTTCTAAAAGGTTAAGCTATTAGATGAAGGTGTAGTTTAATATTTAATTATTCTAACCCTTCCCCTCACATTTAGTATGGTCTTTTTTGCCTAGTACTAAGTATGGACATATATAATTGGAGAGACAAAGGGGGCTTGGAAAGATTTGGATTCAGGACTTCCAGCTCTGATATCACGTGAGATTTTGGTGTAACCACTGTCAACTGTTCTAAAAGGTTAAGTTATTAGATGATGGCATGATTTAATATTTAATTATTCTAACAGTGATGATATACTCATATCTTAAGGAGGTAATTGCACCGTGTGTAGTTATCCCATATATTTAGGGGTCCCAATTCTCGTAGAAAGGAAGCTCGTTACTGCTTTTGTTTACATTATAAAAGGCAAAGAAGAAACAAAAGCTTTTTTCCATTGCAGAAAGGCAAAGTAAGAAACAACTGCCTCCTAAATCCACCCAACAAAGTGATTGGAACGCTCCGATTGACAATAAAGTTAACTAGTTAACACAATGTTTAGAAGAGTGATTAATCCCTTTGTTTGTTAAATTAAACTAAGGTAAACAATATCTCGAGAAACAATGATATCCACAATGAATGCTATAAAAGCAACCATTTCTTTTCAAAGTATTTCTACATTGTGATTATATCAACCGCATCACACGTAAGACAACTACATTGTATACACATAATATTTTCGAGCTGCGAACGTATATTTCCGAGTTAAATAGGTTAGTATAACAAGAAAGATTGCTGTTTTGTATGCAAAATGGCGAATTGGAAACTGGCATAAATGAGGAGAGATGATGCTTCAAATTTATGATAAGAAAAAGAAGAAATTACAAGAAAAGAATTATGTAAGATTTCGAAACTACATACAGCCAATTCAATTGCTCTCTCAAGTGTGGTTTTTTTTCCTTCTTTTTTTCATTTTATAATGAATATCAACATGTCTGTGACATTGAAATCTCACGGGATCTGATTTATAGTTAGCCAACTGACACAGTCCACTCTTAATGGAGTGTATGGGAGGGACCAAGGACTGGTCCAAATTATCTTAAAAATAGGAATATGGCATGGGACGGACCATTTCTACAATTCACTTTTCAGTTTTCATGGAAACGTAAACACCTCCTTTCACTGTCGCTACCCACATCTGTCGTGGTCATGCTAAAATGGCCTGCTGGTTTGTAACGACAAGTCCCTCTAGAGTAACTACATGGCAAACTCTTTAGTTTTAGAATGGGAAAAAATCAAGATATATATGTTTGTATTGACATGTATATGGTCTATATCAACTATGTACTAGCAGGCATGAGAGTCGAGATGACCCTTGAAAGTCTTTTACAGAGAGAATACCGATAGCTCTTGACACGGGCATCTTGGTTAGCCAAATTTAAAGCTAAGTAACCAAACAAAACTCACCTCTTATGTATAACACAAGATGTTCATCGATGTCCTGTATCTCCTTTCGAAATTATCTTTGTACCGAGGAACATATACGTGATTCACACGTATACATTTGAAATGTGTCGTACACATGCACTCGTAGATTCTATAGGCATGATTACACTAAGCAGGAGACAAGACTCTCCAAGCTCTTGATTGGCATAGTTGGAAAGAAGGTGGAAGTGTATAAACTTCATTAGTTTCCAATGGGGCTTGTTGCCCTGATTGAAGAGTTAGACAACATTTTGATATCTTAAAAGATAGATTGAGGAGCAAAACCCTAGATAAGTACCTTTTTTCGTGACATGGTCCATGCCCGAATGGAATAAAAAGGTCCAATACTTGCAGAGACGCATGTTGTTTCGTTGGAAATTCATTTATGAAGATCATTGCCTCTATCTTGACACGGGACCTAGTAGAAATTTTTGTGAACATGGTCCCAATTATCATGGGCCAATTAAATCGAAACATTGCTCGATGCTCAATCTCAATCAATTTAGGTGCAGCTATCATATATGAATTCTTGTATCTTCACTTTGAGCTCTAGTGAAAAGTCAAATGCAATGTCTATGTACATGATATTTGTACTTTTCACTCACATTCCATATGCCTACTAATCGGAAACATTATCTAACTATATATATTAGATCTATTCAATGCGAGGAAAATGTCAAAGAGTAATTAGGTACTCATTAAGCTTTGTCGAAATTGTTTCATGAAATGTATATATTTTCCATTTGATGTAGGCATATCTTCCAAGTACCATTCAAAGTGTTCTTGCTATGTTTTATTACCTTAACTAGTTCTCTATAGACCTTTTGATTTTTATTTATTTTGTATATAGTCCGTCCCAAAAGGGCACTTATTAATGAGACTTTATTTTTTTTTATCAGCGATAAGTTAAGAACCAGTTCTAGAGAGTCAGCAAAACCGGCTCACAGAATTGAAGGACAGAGGTAAAGTGCATATAGAAATCCAATGCGCGCCAAAAAGGGAGGCTTGGACGGCCTTACCTTCTGGACATATATGCAGCCTCACCTGTGTACGCCCAAGTGATGTATCACTTATACCACTAATTATACATATCACTTAATAACAAGACTTTATATGTGAGTATCATTTCTTCTACTGACTATATGTATCAATTATCTTCTAAATGAACGAGCTTCGATGATGATAGAGGAAACCCCCTATGATAATTCGCCGTACTAAAGTAAATCGATGGTATTCTAATTTGCATGGATTGTTTTTCATTCGGTGTTTCATCCATCCAAACTATTCATGCATACTAATTGTGGCACTTATGAAATTTATAACTAACACATAAAATGATTGAGAGGCACCCAACGTGGTAGAAGATTTTTGCATGTACTTTATGGTCAATCTCCCAAAGAGAGCATCCCAAAGCTCATATGAAGATACTTCGAAGGATTAAAATCTACATGGGTTTTCGTATTTCTCAACTCTATAGCACCCATGTTAAAAAAAGTGCTGAGTAAATAAGTTTTGAAGATAACGATGTATTGGAAAGTGAGTCTTTCTTTAAGTAAGGAAAAGAAGCCAAAAATTATCTTATATGGCAGTTAGACGATGCAAAGTATACAATCAAATACAATCTCCCTTCTCCTGTCTCAGGCCTAGACCTTGAAAAAACGAATGGCAGTACTTGTTAGTAGTGCCTTATAAAATCATTGTATCTTGAAGTAAATTCCACTTTGAGCCACTAAGTATCCATTAGTACCACACCACATAATGTTAATAAGTCTTTGGGTTATTTTCAAGTACATTAAGCTATAACCGTTTTTTCATCTAATTTTGCATTAAAAAACAAGTGTGGTGCTAGCTAGAGAGAGAGAGAGAGAGAGAGAGAGAGAGAGAGAGAGAGAGGGGCTTGAGTAAAACATCTTACTTCATCATGTTCATAAATGCATAGTATTACAAAAATGCTGGGTACTTGTGGAAAATATACATTGCATACAGATATCAGATGGGCTACTCCTATTCGTTAGCAAATTCCTACCTAAAACCTAAAAAATAATTAAAAATCCCACATGCCATTAGGCACCCCCTCCTTGCTCTTCCTCTCCATTTTTTTTTGTTTCCTTCTCATAAAAAAAAAAGAAAAATAAAAACATGACTATTGGGTCAGAATTTCAAGACGCCTTTCCCATTTTTTTCCTTCGTTTTTTTCCCTCATTTTGTTCACTCCCCACTGGCACTATGGATAACTTAACCATGGACAAATTGGTCCCTCCACTCCACCCACCGGCAAATCCCCCACACCAACACATACGCAAAAAATTCCCTCATCAGATATACTAAGGACAAGCTTCAATTCACAGCCGTCGATCTTGTGGGGCCGGAGGATCAGTCAACCGTTTAAATAAGATGGGCGCCCCGTGCTGCGGGTACAAGAGCATCAGCACCGTCGGGGCGTGCCGGTAGCTCGGTGCGAGGACGAACGAGAACCGTTGGATTATGATCGCTAGGGCCAGCTTGGCTTGCAAGAGGGCCAGGTTCTGGCCGATGCAGTTCCGGGGCCCCAGGCCGAAGGGGATGAATGCCCCCGGGTGCCTCGCCGCCCGGGCCACGCCGTCCGCGAACCGGGCTGGGTTGAACTCGTTGGCATCGCTCCCCCATATGGCCTGGTCGTGGTGGAGGGCCAGGATTGGGATCAGGATCTCGGTCCCGCGCGGGATCTGGTATCCGTTGAGCTCCGCGTCTGCCCTAGCCCGCCGGATCATCGCCACGACCGGCGGGTACAGCCGCAGGGCTTCGTTCACTATCATGGTCAGCTGCACAGACGATCAATCATATCAGATACACAAAACCGCACCGAAAATGAATGTTATGATGAACTGAAATCTCAAGTGCGTGTAGTGTTGGGGGGTCTTTTTCGGTAGATGAAAAGAAAGGCGAAAAAAACAGAGGCGAGCGGTACCGTCTTGAGCTTGACAAGGTCGTCCTTGGTGGGGACGTCACGTGACCCGCACACCCTGAGGACCTCGTCACGTGCCCGGACCTGCCACTGCGGGTGCATCGCCAGGAGGACTGTCGTCCACGTCAGCAGGTTCGACGTGGAGTGCTTGCCGGCGAAGAAGAACCCCTTGCACTCCTCCACGATGTCGTTCACCGAGACCGCGTCCGACGCGTTCGAGGCCTGGATCATCAGCCCAAGCAGGTCGTTGGGCCGGCTCCGGCTTCGTCCCTCTAGTGTCGCATCGCCATCGCCGCCACCATCGCCGTCGCTGCCGGACTCCTCTCTCCGGCGATCGATGAGCTTAACTAGCGACTTCTTTATCTCCCTGTCCAGCTTCCAGGAGACTATGTTCCTCTTCGTTGGCAAGAACCTGCCAAAAGACCATAAGAGAGTGAGTTAATGCATCGAATAAATTTTGGATTTTTTGCTAACCGATCCCGGCGCGCCAGTTCCGAAGCATTCGACGGGTAGGCGATGATGGGTATTGCTTGATCGATGAGTGTTATAGAGCAGGGTTAATTGATTTTTGTTTTTACTGGTTTACCTATAGCCAGGAATGAAGACTTTCTGGAAAACGTCAGCTGCGAGGACCATCTGCTGAGCTTGAAGCCTGAAGATGGCCTTGCCATCTTCGTAGCTAATGCCGAATGCTGTTCTGGTGATGATGTCCTCTGTCAGGTTCTGGAGCCACTCCGACACCTCGATCTCGACCTCTCCGGATTTGGACATCAATGCCTCCCATTTCTCCAACATGCTCGTCACGCTACTCGCCACCACCGGCACCAGCAGCTGCACACAAAAAAAGAAATTGGCAAAGAAAGATAACAAGTCAATCGATCTGCATTGACTGATCGAGTGTTTGTTTCTTGACGTGATTGAAATTTTCTTGTGGGATTCTTGGGAGGGATGCTTTACTTTGAGATTTTCCATGTAGAATGTGGGGAGGATGATCTTGCGGTGGTGAGCCCATTTCTCGCCCTTGAGGCTGAGGAGGCCGTCGCCTTCGAGCTGCTTTACGAGGGGGTGCGACTCGCTCTTCTCGTAGAATTCCGACTGCTTGGAGGTGAAAATCTCCCTGATCAGGTCAGGGTCCGAGACCGTGAGCCGGACCGTGGGTCCGAACCACACCAGAAACGTTGACCCTGCCATGAAAACGCCTCGTGATGTCATAAAAACTAGAGGACGATTAGTGCAACGAGATGAGGACGACGACGACGGTGGTGATAATGTGGCATTAAATTTCCATGCTAACGGGGGAAAACTATAGAACAGATGGAAACAGCTGCCAAAGGCAAAGTGTTTCTCGCACCAAGAAGGAACTACCACAAGGCCTCAAGTAGTAAGTGGTAAGTTAGCTTAAAGAGGAATGAGCAGGATTACACGACAACCATTAAATTCGGAGGGCATGGATAGTGTAGACCCTACCACCGCCCAGAGAGAGTTAGAGAGAGAGAGAGAGAGAGAGAGAGAGAGAGAGAGAGAGAGAGAGAGAGAGAGACAGAGAGAGACAGAGAGAGAGAGAGAGAGAACAAAGACAACTAATAACAGTGTCGCTAACAAACACAAGGAACTTCATTGTCACATTCGAACTTCCATGATAAACAAACGAAAGCGGACAAGGGAAAGCCAGCGAGAAAACGTAGCTCAGCCCCTCAGAAGAAGAATAACAATTCATTGTACGCAATACAGAAGGGAAAATGGGGAAAAAAGGAAAATTGAATTTGCAAATTTCGCAACGCCTGCAAATTGAAAGGGAATAGGGAAAACAAGAACTGCTGGAGCTAGAATCTCTCACATTAATTATTTTAAGGAAAGAAAGAAAAATAGTGCAATTTGACGAGCACCAAGGTGAGAGGTGGAAGCAAGGAGGTGCAAGAAGCATTAATAGAAGGACCCAAAACAGTCCAAAATCTCAACTTCAACATCAAGAACACCAAAACTCAAAAGACACACAAAACCCAAAAGATAAAGAGTAAGAAAGGGAAGGAAAAAGGAGCGAGAGACTGAAAAGCCGTTAAAAGAAGTACCCTAGAGAGAACCCAAAAGAACAAAACAGTAAGCCACTAAAAAGAAAAAACTCAAAGGGCCAAAGGAACATCATCACACTGAAGTACATTCGCAGTCGCTTTAATCATCAAGAAGTCGTGCCGTTCAAAACAAAGACACTCAGCCACCCACGAAAACCCAAGAACCATTCTCGCTAATGCAAAACATTAAACGCACCAAGAAAGACCTTGGAATAAAAGAAAACTTCGCCAGTACCATAAATCTTCTTCCAGTGGTGATAGAAGGAGAGCACCCTGGGGAGGATGTTGTGGGAGAAGGGGGGCGCCATGGGCTGCGACGATGCCTTCATCATCATCCCCACCAGCTCCTTCACGTTCCCGATGAAGAACCGATACGGCGGCCCCCTTATGCCTTGCCTCGAGAAGTGGTCCTCGATCCTTCTCGGCCTCCACCACAGCACCGCCGCGATCCTCAGTGCAACCGCCGCCAGGGCCGCGCATATCAGCGCCAGCTTCAGCCACCCAAACGCCTCGTCCTCCATGTTTAAACACAGAGAGAGAGAGAGGGAGGGAGAGAGGGAGAGAGAGAGAAGGGATGTGGGGGTCTCTTTTCTTCTTCTTCTTCTTCTTCTTCTTCTTTCTCTTGCTGTGCGTGTCTCTGTTGAGCGATTTTTGTTCTCTTATATGACTGAGAGCTTTGGCTCCTTGTTAGTGTCTCCGCTTTTTAATACCACGCGAGAGAGAGACGGAGAGAGAGAGAGAGAGAGAGAGAGAGAGAGAGAGAGAGAGAGGCCTTTCGTATTATTCGTGGCAAGAGCAACGGCGTAGGGGCCGCCATTGGAATTCTTAGGGTCAACGAATTAGGTGCTTCTTTAAATTTTTCCTTTTCTTCTTGGGCCGTCCTGGACGATTTTGCCCTTGCCCTCTTTTCTATCTTGGAAAAAAAATATGCCATTTCTTTGTTCTGGAAAAACATTATTGCGTCCTTGTTTTAGGGTCGGGCCGTTGTGCCATAGGGCCTTATAACAAGTTATCTCAGGCACTTTTAAACCATAACAAACAAAAAATATATATAGTTTCCTTCAAAACAAGATTGTGCATAACACGAGATCAAAAGTATTATGAGAATCACAAAGTGTTTAACAAATTTCCATAAGAAAAGCTCGATTCGATAGTATCATGATGTAATATTCCAATTATCATTATTCAGAAAAAATATTATTGCTTCCTTTTTTTAGGTCGAGATATCCCGGAATCATATATTTCCATTGTGCCATAGGGTCTTATAACGAGTACTCTGAGGCATTTTCAAACCATAACAAACAAACAAAAAACAATTTCATTTTCAACGCATGACTTTGCATAACACGAGATCAATAGTGTTTTGAAAATGACAATATGTTTAACATTTTCCCTAAGAGCACTTCTTAACAAAATCCATAATAACATGAGATTTGATTCAATATTGTCACGATGCAATCTTCCAATTAATAACGCCCCCCTTTCTGTCCCTCTAAATATAAAAGTACTAAGTACATATTTAATGATTAAGAATGTGGTTATTCTGAAAGAACGACATGGAATGTACTTCTCGGGCATATAAGTTTATAATTAAGTGGGACATTCCATTTGTTTTTTAGGGGGTACATGTGTTGTGCTGGTTACAGCAAATGAGGTATGTTATACGATAATCATTCATTAATTAAACATGCGCTCACTAAACGGGATGGGTCATGGAGTTTTGAATAGTCAGTCCCTCTATGCTGCTCTTTCCAAGAGACGAAAAGTTGAGAAGCCTGGCCTATTTCAGTCAAGATGATTTAGATTATTGTTCCATACATCAAATATATAATTGTGAATTGTATACAAAATTTGACCAAAGAAAGAATTGTACACAAAAAAGGAAAACACGAACTAATTGAAGAAGAATCCCATATATATTGTTGTAATTTATGGAATAGTTTAACGTTACTTTAGAATCTACGCACGGAGAATCATCACCGTTTTGACTATTGTTTAATAGTATATGGTTACAATTCATCTTATTGTGTATATGAGTATTACTAATTTTCTTTTTTTCGGTAAAAATTTGAGGTTAAGAGCTACTTCTCGAGCTTGTCTTATATAGCATGTATGAAGATTGTGTAAACTCCACAGTATTTACTAAATTTAAGGGATAAAGAGATCCTTCCATATCAGGTCATGCATTAATCTTTTATGGGTCGAATTGGAATTATTTCCGTCCATGGGATAAAACTGAGATAGTGAAATCAACGTCAAGATCATCTACAGATCAATATCAGTCTCGACAAGGATCTGTAGTCCGATGGTCATGCCGATACAGCTTGTTGGTTGGGAGGACACATTCGGACCTCCCATTTTTCTCCTACAAGTTGACCTGCTCGATTCCCCTGGTCAAATCACAGTTTTCATCGGAATTTGATTTCATCGAATATAAATGTAAGGTCGTGAACCAATTTCCAATGATGCAATCAAGCTTTGACCACATTTTTAATCATGTAAATTCGATGTGTCAGTGGCAAAAGGAAAAATGAACCGCGGAAATGTGTAGGGCTTGTTGGTCTCTCATTTTTTCAAAATGTAAAGTAGATTCGTCGATCATTTGGCCACATGAAAATGTGAATACAATTCCCAAAGCATAGGGTTTCGCTGCTACTTCAGATGGCCATCTTATAGCTTAGGAGGATTTTGATTGTGTGGTGTCGCCGTATGGATTTGGGAGATGTTTGAAGAAGGCAGAACAGACCGATAGCTCCGTAGAAATGAAAAAAGAAGAAGAAGAAGAAGAAGAAGAAGAAGAAGCAAGTTGGTGATTGAACAGTAACAATTGTTATATTTATATCTGACTAACATCACCGGTATACGTTCTGATAGAACAGACCGACTTGTCAGTCCAATATTAAATTAAACAATTGATGAACAAATATTATCGACATAACTTATCTTTAAGTCTGTCGGCTTGTTCATAACCGATATATATATGATCAACGATTTCCACGGACTTGTTCAAAGGCGTTTGCAAAGATATTGTTAACCGCGCATGATATCACCTTTGTTGGAGAACTTATGGAATGTATATGACTTGACCATACAAACTATATGACATGTGATAAGAAGCTCAAAGACCCACGAACGCAACTCTTTTACTCCTTACCCATGACGCCAAAGCCAAATGCCACAAAACACATACACACTTATGCTTAATCACCACCACCAAACCCCACCACCCCAACAACCAACCCACACCCCCCCCCCCCCCCCCCTTCGCCTTCAATTGTTACTTTCTCTCTGTCCGTTCATACTCGTCTTCCTCCCTTTAACCGCTAGTGAGAACACAAGGGAGGAAAAGAAGGGGTCGGTGCGTCGAGCGTCCAATTGCAAAACGCACATCGACTCATGTTAGACCGATTTTTTGCGGAAAGAAAATGAAAGAGGGGATAGATTTGGGAGTGGGGGGGCACAAAGGGGGTTGTTGTCTTGGAATGTTGCTCTTAAATCTTGGTCACATGGGAACAAAAGGGCCGTCGAAATTAGGGTTACTTTCCTTGTGGCCCTTTGGTGGGACATATATTGCCCTCCAGTCGACCCAACCGTCCGTGCCCCACCCAAGGACACTCTCTCCCTCATCTTGTCCTAATGCACCCAAGACATGTTGGGGCCTTGTGCCCTTTCATGGGTCCTACGTAAATTTAATGTCTAGTCCTACTATATGTGTTTGTTTGTAGTAGCCAAATTAACTCATGTTCCTACTACATGGTCTAATGGAAAGTTTTCACGAGAATGATGGGATGCAAGCTCAATTCCTACTTCTTCTATTGCTCAGCCTTTTAGGTCACACTCATGATGTGGATGTGGATGTGGATGTGTTCCTCTCTTGTTCTCTCTAAGTAGCTCGGCCATAGAATCGCCAATCGAGTTGTTCCAAGTCCAAAATCCAGCCTTGTGCAATGATGAGGTGCCACCGTTTTTGTTACCGTCGTGGTTCACGAGGGCGGTACAATCGCATCCCGCCATTCTTTGATGAACATACCAAAAAATCTAAAATGAAGTCTTTCGGAACATACATCCACTCGAGGTATGGTTTTGCATTCTACCGAAACGCAAGAATCTCAACTCATCCAATTGATGATGCGCGCGACGTAATTAATTCATCCTAGGTTCTTTCTTTGGGTATTCACTTCGGGTGATCAATGTTTGGCGGTGGATTCTCGGCTCTGTACCACAATGAGTTGAAGGGAAGATCTGACTTTGTCCTTCGCTGCCTGTTCGCCCTGTCTCTTTGTTTCAGTTGGATAAGGCTGATGCATCTAAGAGAAGACTTTTAGAAAAGAAGGGCAATAAGAGAATCTGACCAGACCTGGACCTGGAAAAAAGAACGATAAAAGAAAGGAAAAGATGGATTTTTCCCTTTAATTTTTCTTAACGAAAAGTTCAATGAAAAGAGCTAAAGGACAAAGTATGTGCAATCACACAACAGAGCTGTGTGGAGTTTTCGAAAATGATCAAAATCATTCAACCGGAAAAGCCTGCAAATGATGGTGATGATGATGAAGCTCCCTCCCTTCCTTCCTTCCTTTGCCAATTTTCATATGTTTTTTCCTCATTGTTTTTTTTTTAAACCCATGTTGTTACTTTTGTGCCACGTGATTTCTGCAGAAATTAAAAGGGAAAGGGGAGGCTGCAAATAAATCATAAATACAAATCGAGGGTCATTTCCAATTTGGATATTTTGTGAACCAATATTAATAAATTCAGCATTGTGTTTTAGAAATTCTTTAGCGACATTAATTAAGTAGTTCATGGCATTAATAGACAAATGAGTGAAGGCAATACTAGCCCCTTTATTTCAGTGGCCCCCTCGAAAAATAAAAAGATCCTTATTCGATTCACTGGAAAGTCAATGTAAGGAGAATCAAATAAAAAGTACACAAGAATATTCTACATACAGTTAAACAGTAGTATTTTGGAACCTGCGTTAGAACTAAAAAAAACAAATTTGATTTGATTTTTAAAAAATTTATAAAAATGCCGAACATCGAAAGAAGAAGAAGTATATATATAGGAAATGAGCCACGCTTTTTTCACTCCTAATTTGGCTAAAACACTCCCATTAAAATATTGTGATCATTTTATCCATTCTGGATCTCATCTTTAAGCATCCTCTTAGGGTGCGTATGGTAACCATTTTGTTCTCGAAAATAATTTATGTTCAAAAATAATTCTTTTTTATTTCATTCCTGAAAATAATTTCTAAGCATTTTAAAGGCGTTTGGTAACTAACCAAAATTTCTATTCTTGAAATAGAAAAAAAACAAAAATGCGATTGATAACTGTACAAAATTTCCTTTTATTAATAATTTTTTGAATTTTTTAATATTTCTTTCTTTTTATTTTTCTTTTTCCCCTTCTTTGGTTCATGGCTAGGTCGCCGGCGCCGGCGATTGGCCACAGGCTAGGGCCAAAGAGGGCGGTTCGCGACTTGGGCGAGAGCTGCCCTTGCCGAATCTAGTGAGGGTTGGACCCTCACCGCTGCCCTAATCCTTGCCAGCCTTGGCTTGTGGTCGGCGGCCAGCAACCGGCCACAGGTCAGGAAGAAAACCAAGAAGAAGAATAAAAAAAATTTCTTTTCCACTTCTAATTCTTGTTCCCATAATTAAGAAGTAACTTTTTTTTGCTTTTTAATTATATTCCAAAACTGATTCTGGAAACAAAATTGTGCAAATTTGTGCCCAAAAATAAAATATTTACCAAACAAATTTATGTTCTTTTTTGGTTCTCGAGAACAAAAGAACAGGATCGATCATTATTTGGCAAGCCACCAAATGCATTCTTAGCGTCTTTTTTCTTGGAATTTCTTTTGTGGGCCTCACTTTCCTTTATCTTTACCCTTCTCTCCATCTCTTTGATGTTTGAGATGGTTTTGCGTTGTATTTCATGGTGGGTGTTGGATAAATTGATTAAATTAGAAGTGTTGATTAATGTTGAGTAATGTGATAATTTTCCTTGTGATGGGTTGAGATTAATAAAGTCTGAAGGTGTCTTTTTTTCTTTTTCTTCTTTCATTTGTGTTTTTTTTATGTCTCGGAAAAGTAGTTATTGATTCATTCCTCGTTTACTGTTGAATATGATTACATATTATGCTTTTAAGGATGATCTTTAGTGAGGCCTTTTAGCAGTGCTAAGTTTCTCTCATTCAGGAGATTCTATTAGTTGAAGTCTTTGAAATTTAATGGGAAAGAGTGGAAAGAGAAAAACGGGTCTTTTCTAATCCTAAATGCTACGTTTGGTAGTCGAGATAAAATTCAGAATATGATATATTTTATCCTATCCTGTGTTTAGTGTCTATCCAAAACAAGATAAAATCGGATATAGTAGGGATATAGCCCAGATAAAATTATCTCATGGGGGAGGTGGGATAAGGGTGGATAAAATTTCTAATCTCCATATTATAAAAGTTACTTTTCTCGAATATCAAATTTGTTAAATTAATAAAATTAAAATAATATTTGAATATAAATAATATTTAAATTTTAATATAAAAATTCAAAATAACAAAAACATAAAAATAATTTCGTTTTTATTTATTTTTACTTTTATTTAAATATTCAAATTTCTTCCTATCTTATGATATAAATTTCATATATATAAATAAATACATTTATTATTTATATTTATTAAATATTTTAGGTATATTTGTATAGTTTACTATTTTATAAAATTTTATTAGAGAATGATGGAAGGCGAGAAAGAAATAAAAAAATAAATTAAAAAAGAGAGGTAAAAATAATAAAAAAAATAAGCAAATAAAAATGAAGTAGGTAAGAGTGTAGTGAGAGATTTTTATCATCTTCGTTTTGTACAAGTTTTAGGTTTATTTACACTAATATGATGTTCATAGCAAATAATGGATACTGTAAGATGTGAAAATCTATGGCGTTATTACTGCAATTCACCAAATAAGAGATAGAATATATCAAATCCCTTGGATTTCATATTCTATCTTATCTAATCATATTTTAATTAAAAATCCAGACGACTAAACGTAGCCAAAGAGTCTTGCTTTCACCGAGTGAAAAAAGGTTTATCATCCCATTAACTTCTAGCGATTAAACTTAGTGATTTCTTTGACCCTGTGCGGTTAGAGCATGCATTTGATTTTTTGAGTGAATTTTGAGTATTCTTTTCATTGAAAATTTCTCTGGATTGGTTTCCATTGGCCTCTTTCTTTTTTGCAATTTGTTTGGTAGAATGATTTCAAGATGCACATATTGGTCTAGTTTGGTTCAGACTTAGTAACGGATGAAGGGTTTTTATCCAGTAAATTTCAATTTGCTTCTCATTTCAGTAGGTTTATTGAAACTTTTTACCATTTTGTTTGCGGATCTTGATAACAAGTGGGCATGCCAAATGCATTTTCGCATATTAGCCAGTAAAGTCAATTGGTGGCGGTGCAAAATCTAGTTGAATCCCTCCTCTATACTATATTGGGTTGGTTTTGAATAGAGAAGGCTTCCATATGTTGCACAACCACCAATTATACCAGGAAAATATCATTCAATTGAGTTACATGCTTTTATGGAAGTGATTATTGTGGCATTTTCTCTACAAGAGAGAGAAAGAGACAGAAGAAAGGTGGGATGAAGAGGAGGGAAAATGGGACCCGCAAAAACAAATCAAAACAAGACATAGAGGGAAGGTTTAGAGTGCGCATGGCAACGATTTTGTATCTGAAAACTGATTTTGCTCATAAATGATTCTTTTTGATTCCGTGCTCGGAAATAATTTCTAAGCATTCGAAGGTATTTGATAACTGACCAAAGTTCATATTCTTAGAATATAAAAAAAATAGAAATGCGTTTGGTAACTACACAAAATTTCTTTTTATTAACAATATTTTAATAATTTTTTGAAATTTTTAATATTTCTTTCTTTTTTTTTTCTTTTTTTTCCTTCCCTTCCTTGGTCATGGCTAGTCGTCGGTGCCAGCAACCAGCCATAGGCCAAGGCCAGCGAGGGCGTCGCGGTCCTCGCTGCCACCCTCGCACCTCACCCAACTAGGGCAAGGCCAACCTTGCCGTCGCCATCTAGGTCTATTGCCACCCAGGCGACGGTGAGGTCGGCCTCACCATGGCTGGGCGAGGCCTCGCCGTCGCGGCCATAAGCCGCCCTTGCCTAGGTGGCAAGGGCCACAACGCTCTTGTTGGCCCTGACCGGTGGCCGACAGCAGGCCGAGAAGAAGAAGAACAACAAACCAAGAAAAAAGAAGAAAACCAAGAAGCATAAAAAATGGAAAAATTGTTCCAGAATCAACTACTTTTTTTTGCATCTTGATTCTTTTCCAAAACTAATTCTGAAAATAATTTTTTCCAAATTTCTGTTTGGGCACAAGAAATTTAACAAACGAATTTCTGTTCCCAAACTGATTTTGGAAATAAAAAAACAGAAATTTTCACTGTTTGGCAAGTTTCCAAATGGGCTCTTAAGATATTAAAAGGTGGGACCCACAATGGGTAAAATAATCGAAACACTTTTGTTGGGAAGTGTTTTAGCCAATTTAGGTGTGGAAAAAGCGTGACCCATAGAAAATATAGATTTACAAACGTTCCACTTTAATGTCAAAGCAGAGTTGTCATCTCAAAATCTTTTAGTTTACCCTGTATTTTATCCAACTTTTAAAATTTGATTTTTTTTGTGAATTGTCAACCTACTCTATGAAGAGAGGTGTTGGATCATTTAAATAAACTCGTCATTCGAACTTTTTTTTGGATGGACTAATTAATGATGGTCTCGCTGTATATGTAGTTCCGTGGCAGGAACCATAAAATTAAGTGCTGCAACACTCGTGGAATACTAATGAGTCGTTTCATTTGAGTTTGAAATTTGAATAAGAGGGGTCATCTACGCAATGTTGACGGGAGAAACAATGTGTGATCCTTTATTTGGGCTAGGTAGAGCGAGGTGTGTCTACCATATATGGTGGATTTTATATGTATTGAGGATACTTAAACATATAAAAAAATGATTTTATTCAATAGCTTGAGCGTGAACAATTGATAATAGTTCTTAACCAAAAAAAAAAACAATTGATAATAGTCTAACAATAATCTCACATTGTGTCTGAACAGGTGATAATATTAGATCAAATTTTTCCAGTCGACTTATGTTCCTCCCCATATCTATTTCCACTCTTGGTCGCACAATGTTTCGCACTATCAATATGCATTTGCCTTAAAAAATTGGTATGTTAAGATCGAGACTTTTTTCTATAGTAAGTGGTATCTGAATTTTGGATTCGATTGATCCTCATGAATGCTTGCGAGTCATTTTGTCCACATCCATGTAGGTCATTTAAGGCTTCATCCACATGATGGTGAAATTGAACTCCAAGGATATTCTAAATAAGAGATGTCGTGATTTGAACAAAGGATTTGCACAATATATACCAAACATTTGACCCTTATGACTTGTTAATATGTATGTATGTATCACCAAGGCATGCTTTATCTAAGAAATCATTTTTTTTCACCAAAAAGTAACTAGCTCTTTTAAATCGACATATAGTGGGTTTACTTGGTTAATTGAGTTTGGTTGATGTGAATGGCATGGTTATCGATAACTACAGGACATGGTTATTAGCAATTACAAAACTACTCTATTGATGACCATAATGCGTAGCCCTTGACAAACATGCAATATAGATATCAAGGAGCGACGAAGTATAGACGATTGAGGAAGACTAATAGATGAAAGTGGTGCAAGCCATTAAATGATCAACAATTGTATGACATGAATATCGACATCTACGAAGAAGAAACATTGACTCTATGTTGAATCAGCATCGACAAGTAGCTGAGAGTTGTTCAACAAAGTTCATCAATTGAACAAGCAAATGCTTGACATTCCAAAATTTGGCTAAGTGTTTTAAGCAAGGGGACGACATGAGGAGAAGAATATCAACTGAAGACAGTTGAGTAACCTAATGACCTTGGAAGTTGTAATGGTTTGCGGATGAGTGCGAATAGGAGGCTGGAATCTCGCGTAGTAATTGTACTGAGAATTATAACTGCTAGTGAAAGGTTGTAATTAGTGGGGTTATGTATATGGTAGCGGGTCACCATAGAGGATCATCAACAACACATATTCTTGATGTACTTTTCTCGGTTTCTTGATATTATTGTCTTTTAAATTTCCATCATTTACGGTCTTTTTGCCTTTAAATTTGCTATTCATCTTACCAAAAATCAACTTTTGGTGAAAAATTTCTCACTATTTGGGTTAATACCCATTTTTGGTTAAGCAAATTTATTGAGTTATCATCAATCTAGGGGCATTAACGTAGAGGTCTATCTATCTAGAAATCCATAAAGCACTCTACAAATCTCATAAAACGGTTAAGTGTAGACATTTGACCTACACAGGTGTCAATGGAATTAGTAGTTGGACTTAGCTGGTAGGATTTGAACGGACGGCCTCCAAAACCGAAGCTAGAACTCCACCTAACGCATCCAACCAAATTCTAACCCTAATGGCTAGGAGACCATTAGATAGAGAAACCAAAATCTATGTACAGGCACATTGTATCTGGCAAAAAATTTATCCCTACGTTGAAATTTCTATAATTGAAAGAAACTATGCTCATCCAAATTTTTTATGAAAAAAAAAACAGAAAAAAAAACAAACGAGAATTTCACACGAGATATGGAGGGACTGTTTAACCTTTGGAATGTTAGTGACATATATGTCCCAAATAGTTGGAATCTATGGCCTTGTAAAGAGCCGAAAACAAACCTAACGAAGAGAAAAACAGAAGAAGAAGATCTTCTTCACTATTATCATTATGAGGATCAACTTCTATCTTTTCTTAGCATGATAAGACGGAAAAGAACAAAGATTCTATGTAGGCTGTAGCGAGAAGAAAGATCCTACATATGCCAAAGGCCCTTTTTGCCATTTGTAGAAAATTTCTCAATCAAATCAAAAGGGGTAACATCAAGAGTTCGTACCATCCTCAATCATTTCAATTTTAAATGCGTAACTAGGGCTTAATTTGTCACTTCCACTTCCAAATTCAAACAGCGAGGTACTCCGCCGAAAGCACTTGAGTGGGCAGGTCTTGACTAGGACGTCAAGTATTTGGTATAGACATGTAACTTTCACAGCCATGCTGTACAAAATAATGTAAACAAATACCAATGATGGAGATAAATATAATGAAAAAGAGTGGAAATGGTATAGTGTTTTGAGCTCATTTGTTTGACTCGATATATTTTCGAGAGATTGCAATACTTTTTATTTATATTTACACATTCCATTTTGATTAGCGATGGCCCAGGATCCCGGGCCATGCCAATCCCGGGCACGGTTGGCTCAAGCCTTAAATTTTTTTAAGATAAATTCAAAAAAAGTAAAAAAAAAAGTTGTATTTATAAATGGCGGGATTTAATGAAAAGTGAAGATATGGAACTATAATAATAGTTTAGGATTACTCAAACAGTACATAATACATTCAAACCACAACGTACAAGTATGCTAATAATATTTATAATTTGGTATTCCATAGCTATGCTTCGCTGGTCAGTCCGAGCCTACCCACACGCCCCTCTTGATCACAATTACACTCTTTGTACCGCCACAAAAGTCGCATCTTATTATTTGGATTATACACAAAAGTTTGCCAACACTATCAACCCATTGCACAACGTCTCAGATCCAGGATTCTTTGATATCGAACAATTCACATATATCGATGCTACTTTCTCTCGATCGGTTACCTAACTCAGGTATATTGAAGTTCAAGTTCGCCATATGTTGTCTAGTTGGATTGCATAATATGAATAGTGTAAGGGTTTCCGAACTTGTCGATTCACGACAGGTATGTGAGTAGTGATTTCTAAATGTCTCGTGCAAAACTTCTTGTTCTCTTTATAGGCAGATTGGATGGGTGTTTTTTTTATGTTGTCTCCATTAACAACAATATATATAAGTTTTAGCACTAAAAATAATTGAAAAATCAAATAAGAAAAATCATCCAAAAACATTCATCCGATTACACAAATGAAATACAAGTATATTTGCAAATTCGAGGAAAACAAATTACACTTGCAAGTTCTCTAATAATGATTAAAAATACATTACACCTAAGAGAATGTCTAATTAGTCTAGTGTGCTCGCTGATGTGTCCCTAACCATGACTCGGATGATAAAGTAGCACAATCGTCCTCTTCTTTATGTTGGGCACGTTCGATTATATTCAATTCTTTCAATAACCAATCATGTTCGCAAATGGCCAATCTAGATTTTCGCAAGTAACCTGCATTTATTGTCTACCATAATCCATTGGCTAGCACTAAATATGGAATCCAATAGTACCATAGATATCAACGGGCATAGTAAGTCACGAGTCATGGTGGAATGAATCATGAAATGTGAACCTCTACTCTTCCACCACTTTAGAATGCCGATTCTATCTTCGGCAACTCTTTCAATATATTTGGGGTAGCTGTTGTGAAGCATGTCTCGACTTCATTGATTGATGATGACAAAGGGCTAGCGGAAGTTGATAGGGTATTCTTCTTTTTACAAAGCAAAGACCATAAATATGACCAGAAACTGCTCAATGAGAGCGCCATCTTCGTCGATGGGATGGAGTTCTTTGTATTGAATCGATTGACATATGTATCATACATATTTTGGAAGTCAATTCCTCAGCCATTGCTAATATCTGTTCCACTTGGACCTCCCTCACCTAGCTCCAAATTGTCGTATTATGGAACAAGTAGAGTCCCGAGCCCCTCCAACTTGAACCTCGGTTTCAAATCAGTGGACACAAAAAAAAGAGAGTAGAATGTCCATGTAATAATTGAGGAATTTCATCTTCATGTCTAGTACCACTTCGTTGAAGAAGGATTACCATCCTTGTTTACTAATTTAAATGACATCATGTATAGAAATGGAATGGCACTGTTATTTGACGGACAATTGCTGGACAACAAAGTTTTCGATGCATCTCCGAAAACCTACTAGAATTCCTCAAAAGACTTCTGTAACCCACCAATCTTGTTGTGTCAACTACGGGAGATAGGTGGTTGCGATATGAGCGGTGGAGTACAGCATCAACATAGGCATCTCCTCGCATGCCTTCTTCAAGATCTTCTGCATTAAATTCAGCAACCCTCCAGTTTTGTTGTGTCAACAGTGGAAGATATGCATTTGCGATATGAGTGGTGGAGTACGGCTTCCACATAGCCATCTCCTCGCATGCCTTCTTCAATATCTTATAAATCGAATTTCACCTTATCTTTACATTCATAAATATATTCTCGACTTTCATTCCTTGTGTCATGTAGAGGACCTCCAACTCTTGATGCCTGAGTGGGGGTGGATCTAATATGTTGAATCTACCCATGTATGATAGCTACAAAATAGTAAAATTGACAAAGACCATCTTGAACGCACAGATTAATGCACTGGCACACACAGCATACATGGAAAAAGATCCTATTGCAAACAAGCTTTAGCTGTTTGAGCAGGCTTCAGATCAAAAGGTGTTACAGTGGCATTATCTCAAGTAATGCTGACAATTTTATTAGAGATGCCAAACTCATTGACAGCTCTCACTATTTCGGTAGCGGCATTTCAAGAATCATATAGAAATATGAACTTCTTAAACGTTAGAGTTCGGTGATGTGATTTCCAATCCTTATCAACTCAAAGGCCCGTCACAACACATTAGGCATAATTGGTAGGGCTGGTTCGTAAATTAGAAGTAAGAGAGACTCGTATGTTACACCTAAGCGATAGATGTAGCACTGCCACCCTTTCTCTAATGATTAAGCTGAATCATTCAAATTGTTTGGATTAGTGACCCCTAGGCAAAAAAACATCATCCCTATGTAACTTGGTCCCCTCTCCCTCTCTTTTTCCCCCATTCAATTATTTTTCATGAAAAGAAGGATTGTATGGTCTTGTATGGTAAAATTTTAAACTACTAAGGTTGAGAGGATGTCAATTTTTTTGTCCCAAGTACTAGAAGTTTCAATTTTTAGGCACCAAAACAATTTGTCATACCTTATCTATCCTTAAAAACAATATGGTGATTAATAGCGTATTCGTGTGGGGGTAAATTGGCCTTTTCAAAGAATTTGGATATCCCTAACTTCTAGTAATAACAAGTTCTTTTTCCCTATCTCTGGCCTCAAATAAGTTACTTCATGTATACAAAATATAAAAGGATTGTCAAGCTGAATTACTAGCATGCAAACATTTTATCAAAGTATACTACCCACAACTAGACCTTGGGAGAAAAAAAAAAACTAGACCTTGGGAGAAAATTTCGCTTCCACATTAATACATTCTATTACAATTTGCACAAGTAGAATCGCTAGCGCACCACATGATCATGGAGGCCGATAACGACTCAATAATCAATTGCAACTTTTGGGGCCCCATATGTTGCAAAGATGATTGACTCATAATTTGGCCAAAGCCACCTCTTATTTTTTTATGGCAAGAGGAAATTGGACAAGCTTCATAAGTGATCAAAAGATATCATTAGCAAAGACCAAGTTCGGAGAGCAAAAGATGGGATATGCACACATGATTCCCTAGCAAATCCCCTTTCTGCCTCTGCAATATCATATCTTCTCCGAGAGTGATTAGCACTCTCCTCCTACCTTCATCCTACAACTAGAGATTCAATCACAACCCCCCAATATTTTATGTCAATCTTTTTTGAATATATGAATCCTTACCTGTCCTTCCGTTTATGGCATGCTTGACCTAGACTTTCCCATTACTTTAGAGAGAGAGAGAGAGAGAGAGAGAGAGAGAGAGAGAGAGAGAGAGAGAGAGAGAGAGAGAGAGAGAGAGAGAGAGAGAGAGAGAGAGAGATGTCTTGAGCCTTTTGACCTAATAAATGAAAGTGAAAGCTTAAGATGATCCATGCCTACTCAATACCAAATCCATTTTGACCCCTCCTAACATTTCGCGGATGCAATGATGCCAATCAATTGCTTCTTGGAGGGAGTTGAAATCTCCTTAACATGAATGAGACGTGCCCACTTAAGAAATGGTTTAGTCAATGAACCCAAAAGAAAGGAGAGAGATCATTCTCTTTCACCTTCAAATCATTTGAGATCACTCCTCGCTGGGTGTACCAATTTAACATTTCCAAGCATATCTAGCTGAGCACATGAATCTTCTTCCGTAAGATCTTACCGTTAATCATGACGATTACAGCATGGTATTCTAAGATATAATTGCGTTGGAGATTGGCAATTAAAAGCTTGAGAAATTGCCATACCACTCTATGCTGTAGGTTCTTGATTGGTGTATACATGTGAATGGAGAAGAATGATACTTTCAGCTGTCCATCGATCCCTTCCCCAACTCATGTCACCTTCTACCCGCAACAAGACAAAGGAATGTCGAAATCACTTTATAGATACCGAACGGGACTGTCAAGATATTCTCGCGAAATCTTATTTGTTTATCATATTAAATCGGGTAATCGATATCATCTAGGACTCACGATATTCATCTAATATGAAATTTACTTTATCGCCTAGGATTCAAGGTGCCTACGTTTTCCCTAGCTTTCTTGAGAACATTGGTTGTCAATATGTTTTGGCATTCCGACCGTCTTTCACCATCTATCTTATGTCTTCAACTCCGTTATTTTTCACACCCTTTCACACCTCCTTCAGTTGACATCACATCTACATCACATTCTTCGTCGCCCACTATAGTTTCCGGGCACAATTCGATTGACACCTCCTCGCTTTCTAAAGATTGCTCCCACACCACCGATACCTTAAATGCTTTCGAAGCGGGACGTCCCTCGCCCTGGTTCGACAGGAAGTAAGAAAAATTCGTAAACCCCAAAGGAAGCGAAATGCGTCCACATCAAATGGGGGGATTGGAAGAGGGGCCGGGGCGTGTAGTTACATCAATGCAAGGTGAGCTGATCACAGAAGCACAGAGAGAGAAAAAAAAGAGACAGGAAGAAAGAGATTTTCAAAAATGCATCTGCTCTCCTTTGGCCAATATCACCATCGTGCAATGCATCATCATCTGCAACAGTGCAATTCAACAGGAAACAACCCCCCCCCCCCGGGTGTGGCCAATAGCCAATGCTGATGAGAGAGAGAGAGAGAGAGGATGCTGAGCTTTCGTCCACGCAATCAACGGTGTGACGGATCCTTGCACAGCTGCGCTTTTGTCCTTCTCCCACCCTCCTCCTCCTCCCCCTTACCCCCCGCGGCCAAGTCCAATCGCGGCCCGCCACGTGTCAGCCAATC
This sequence comes from Syzygium syzygioides, assembly GCA_031216285.1. NCBI lineage: Eukaryota > Viridiplantae > Streptophyta > Magnoliopsida > Myrtales > Myrtaceae > Syzygium > Syzygium syzygioides. The sequence continues at coordinate 11,815,094 of CM062244.1, read as the reverse complement.
ATTTTCGCTTCTCGTTTGCTCCCTTGTCCTCTTCTGTGTCAGCACGGTATAGCAACCCCCCTCTGCTTTCCTTTCTCTCTTTTCTTGCTTTTCTTTGTCTAATTTTTCCTTTGCTTTGTGGAAAGACCGGTTCCACCTCGTACATATCGTATACTATAAATAATGTTCGACGGCCGTCGTAAATGAAACCAATAACATGAAGGAAGAGTTATATGCGTATGAACAGAAAAGAAAGAACACTCGCCGAGGACTTTCGCTTTGGAAGAAATCAATTCTCCGCGTACGGCGTGTTATCGTCGGAATTCATTATGAAATCCCGGGTCGCGAAAACAACAAGAAAAAGATTAGAACAGGAGGGGTGGTGGGAAATATTAAAAAAAAAAAAAAAGGCATGAAAGAGAGAGGAGGGAAGGGGGGGGGGGGTAGGGCTCGATTCTTGATTTTCCGATGCTTCCAACGGAGAAGAAATCAAGAACGGGGGAGTGGCCGTCGTAGGGCGGCGACACATGGGGACGAGGCCGGTTTTAAAGAGACAAAACACGCGCCATGAAATGTGGGAACACCCCCCCTCCTCGTTGCTGTTCTCCTCCTCTGAAAATTTATTAATCAATTAATGATTCGGCCCCAAAAAGAAACATAATTATTAAAAGCAACGAAAAAAAACCGTCGTTTCGAATGATGGATTTGAGGGGGGAAAAAAGCCAAAAGAGGGGCCAAAACATGGCGGGGGGAGTAGATATTTTCGAAGGAAATCTCGGGAAATGGATTATATAATAAGACGAAATTAATTAGGGGAAATGGGAATTTTAAAAAAATGGGAAAAGGTGGAAAACAGTGCCCCTCGATTTACGAGGGGCAGCAGCAGTGGCGGAGTTTTGTGATCTCACCACCACTGCCAGGAGTTTGTTATCTTTGTACTCAAAATCACTAGCCCCCACAGACCTGCCCTTCTAATATTCTCTCCCACCTCCTCTCCTTTTTATTTTATTTTATTGTATTCAATAAACTTTTTTTTTATATACTTTTGTTTTCACTTCAGATGCATGTGATCTCCTTTTGGTTTTCCACACTTACCCTTGCCAGCTTTGTGATGTTTATCTTCTTCTTTTTTGTCTCATTTTTTTGGGTGGGGGGGGGGGTGGGTTTGGATTTAGGGTGATGGGAGTGATTGGGGTTCACAAGCTGCTGATTTTGAGCTCATTTTTCAATTTCCCAAGAATAAAATCCATTGGAAAATCTGTTGTTTTATCAGGCTATGACCATTGACCTTAGTTTAATTTAGAAGTTGTCTACACGTACACTTGAAAGAGAATTGGGATTGTTATGATTCTCATGTCGTGTTGACTTTCCGTCGTGGTTAGATCTCTTTTTCCTTTCTTTTTTTTTTTTACCTCGGCTTAGTTTTTTTCACGCTTGTTTTAATAATAGGATGATACCATCACATAAAAAATTAGACCGGGCTAATTGTCACAAAACGTTCTTATCATGGGTGGGAGAGTAAAAGAGATGGGTAGAGGGGGGACATTTTTCGCTCGGCCTGAGCAAACCGGACGGGGCTTTTTAGGTCAAACTTGTAGGGATGACGCTAATAGAAATTAGCTTCGATCGAACCAAGTCGAGTCAATTTGATGTGGTATGAGCCTAAACACAACTGTTGAGAAGCAATATGAAAAATATTCATTAGTTATCAATTTCCAAAATGGTTAATATTACGAAAAACTCCAAATTAGTACACATATGACAAATTTACTTCAAACTAATTTCTGGATCACAAAAAACTCCAAACTAGTACACCTGTGATAGATTTATCTTTCGCTAGTTTCCGTTAAATTTTACCGTCAAATTGCTTAATGGATGACACGTGTCAGTTGATGAGTGTACCAATTTCGGATTTTACCCTCCATTTGTCACACACACACACACATATATATATATATATATATATATATATTAGTTTGTGATTTTTCATGATATTAATCCAATTTAACGGAAATTAATTAAGGGTAAATTTATCACAGGTGTACCGGTTTGGGATTTTTGGTGGTCAAAAAATTAGTTTTAGGTAAATTTGTCACAGGTATATCAGTTTGAAGTTTTTCATGGTATTAACCATATAAAAAAAACAACATGTAATTATCAAATAATCGTGATAATATCATGAAAACTCTACAAACAGATTAATTCTTAAGGATCTCATTTTTGTGTTCCCTTATGTCCTTACTCCTTGACGATGACACTCGAACATTATAGTTCCCACATGCATCGTGTGATCAATATTCAACGCATTTTAGACTTTTGTTGTCTAATTAACCTAGATGATTATGAACTATATATAATATGGTGCCGTGCTTTGGCGAATTCATTTTTTAAAAAAGAGTTAGTTGGGGGGTTCCTGCATTATTCAACGGCACATCAATTCCACAAATTCGTGAAAATACAGGCGGAGACGGCGACGGTGGCAGTGACGGCGATGACATATAAGTTCTAACGTACAAAGGTTGAACCAGTGTTTCCCCAAAAGCCAAAGGAATAAGAGGGAACCGAGGGCGAAACCGTGATGCTGACAAGAACAAAACCCTAATATCTAGAGATCTTAACTTAACAACCTGATTAAAAAAAATTTATAAAAATAAGTCGGGACTTTAGATTGGTCTGACGACCCAGCTAAAATTTCTAGATGAGATTTCCATTTCGCAAATTATTTAAAGACTTCTGATGTGCTTACCCCACATAGCTTTGCTTGAACAAGTACGATATTGGAAAAACAAAATTTCAATTGGAGCAAGTTGTTGGGTTGTCCCTCATCAACAGTTTCCACAGCATTCGAGTTGAAAATTTGACAATAACAGTTTCTTGTAATATAGAAAAATTCCAAAGACGTAAGCAAAGAATAATTAAGTCGATGAGTACGTTATAGCGACATCGACCCAATTTGCAACTTAAAGTTGTGAGAAAAGTACTGTGTGACTATACTATTGGCAATTTAGTCTATTCTGGTAGAGCTGTCTCTTTTGCTATTTAGTTGAATTTGCCATGCTCGTTTCCAAGTGCCCTTCCAGAAGTTTATGTGATTTATATATAAAAAAAAGTTAGGCATTGTTACAAACCCCAATAAAATATTCCCTTGGATGCGTTTGTTTTGCGAGAAATGAATGATTTTGAAAACATTTTCCAAAAAATAATCGCTCGTGTTGTTTATAGGAATGAGCAAATGAAAAAAATGTTCATCGTCCACAAAAATATTTGGACATAAATTGTTGTCGATAGTGAAACATTTTTTCATTGATTATTTATTTCAAACAATGCAATCGATTGTTTTTAGGAAAATATTTTTTAAATCATTCATTTTCCACATTACAAACGGAGCCAAGGGTGCGTTTGTTTCACTGAAAATTTCATAATAAAGGAAAAAAAAAATCATGAAAATCATTTTCAAGAAAAATTGTTAGTTTTCAATCATTTGGTGGTTTAGGGGAAGTGATCTCCTTCCTATTGATAAGAGAAGTTGTTTTCCTCAGATCTAAACTTGATGTTTTCAATTCATGGAAATTGTTTTTCATAGACCGATTAGTTTTTCATCATCCAAACATCGAAAAGTTAGAAACCAATTTCTCGAAAATAGTTTCCCTTCAAACAAACGGATCCTAAGTATGGTTCAAGAGTGTCGAGGAGCAATCTTTGGTGAGACGTTTATGAGTTAGAACTCGAGCAATTAAGGTGGCACTGGACGATAGGATTACATCGAACAAGAAAGAGTTACGTATCGACCATCCTCCTCAGGAAGAATTTTCCTCTTTTATCTCATCATATCTAGTATATATGTATATATGCATTATCAACCATACTTGATGTTGATATCTTAATCTCCAGATCATAGTAACAGGGGATGAAAAAGGGACATGTCACTAATGTTAGAGTGTCAGAATTTGATCAGACCAATGTCTTGAGTGAGAATATATATGTAAAATTAGGCATGGAGTCACCATCCGAAGCCCATGTGATTCCAACCGTCCGATTGCATGGTGCACAATTAGTCCGGGCCCATATGAGTGTTGGACATGCTCACACATTGGACATTGTTGACAGGATCTCGACATTGCCAGATGCAGACATGTTTATACCAAATTTTGTGAAAAATTGAGACATAAAAGTGATTCGAAGCAAACACAAACTTGAGGGATAAGATTGCATGAAGATTGAATTGTAAAAGTCTTACTTCTTGCATAAGATGTACAATGCTACTCTCGAGCAACAACTATCTCAGAGTTTAAAATTAGCTTTGACTTTAGTTTGAACCGTTTTAAAAGTTTAAGCTAATAAATGAAAACATTAAGGAGGCAAAAAGGGGTCTATAAAGATTTGAACTCGGAATCTCCCGTTCTAATATTAGATGAGATTTTGTGAGATCACTTCTAATTATTATAAAAGTTTAAGCTAATAGATGAAGATGTGAGATTTAATATTTACATATTCTAACTTAGAAAGTCCAATTTAAAATCTTAAGCTTTTGGGTTGATCTTTCAAACATGATATCGGAACTCGTGATATCCCTTCCACATAAGTGGCATCTGCTCCCATAAGTCAAATACCATGTGCCGCTCTTAATCCGACTTGCACATGAGAGGGGGCGTTGAAATATTATCCCGCATATATTGACAGTGGGTCCTATATGTTTTTTTTATATTCATATAGTCTCATTCCACCTATTAATTTATTCTTTTGGTTGATTTTTATAACATATATCATGATCCTCAAACTCAAGGAGAGAGAAATTACAGTGCTTTGATTCTATAGCAATGTAGGATATGTCGAATACTTCATTGAGAGAGAGGGAGATATATATATATATATATATATATATATATATATATATATATCTTCGTGCGGTCTATGGCAAAAGTGAACCAATGGCAGTTCATGGAGTATATAAGGGAACTTATATATTTTGGTGAGATCGGTGTGGATCTCACTGCCATTTTATGATAATTAGAGACCTACTTTTAAAACTTGTCATGATCATACATTTGAAACCTAGAACTTTTATTTCATGCATTTGAGTTCTAAACATTACAACTTCTGTGCACTTAACTCCTCCTATCTTTTATTTTTTTTTATTTTTAGATTTAAGTGGACGGAAAATGCCTCGTGGTTTTTTTAAGATTAGCCGGTACATGACATTTTCCTTCCACTAAAACCTAATGGGACTAATGGAAGGGTTTGTAATGGACGAGTGTGATAAGTTTTAGGGATTTAAATACATTAAAACGAAATCTTGAGGACTCAAGTGCATTATGGTGGCAGATTTTGGGACTGCTGTAATTCTCTCAAAGTTTTACAACCTGATCAAATGAATAAATATCAAATATCTAGTTGAAGTTGACAAAGATGATTATTTATAAGAAAATCAATGTTTTATTTATTTATTTATTATTTTTTTTTTTGATAACCCAGGGAACCCCCTCATGGCCGACAGCCGGGGAGTAAACCCTGGGGGCGACACGTGCTAGCCACCACACACGTGCCACCGGTTAAGTCACCCTGCGGCGCCCGGGATTCGAACACTCAACCTTTTGCGAGAGGAAGAGTGCGCGTTCCAGCAGCGCCACCCAGGCGGGTGGTATCAATGTTTTATTTATCATTTGTTATAACTTAAATAAATAGCAACTCATTGGGGTAATTGTTATTATTATTTCATGAATATACGAATCATAATATAATAATGAAGAAAACTATTGAGGCTATTTATGGCACTTTGTTTTTTTTTTAAAATTATTCACTCATGTAATTTTGGTAAACCAAACAAAAATAGTCTTGAGCTAACTCTTCCATCTCGCAAACCAAAACCAGAGAATAACTACAAGGACAAATCTAACTCTTATCCCACTAAGTGGGGTCGGCTGTATGAATCCCATTACTCCATTACGATCCTTAAATACTTCATACCTTTCCTTATCGTGTTGTCTTTCACTTCTTCCTAAATCTTTCCCTGCCCCTTTAAATGCGTGTTTCCATTCCTTGTTCACATCTCCTCGTTGGCGCATCCGAAGGTCTTCATTCAACGTCACAAATCCATCTTGAGCGACCTTCTCTCATCGTATTCTCAATGGGACAACACCTACCTTCTCCAGAATAGACTCATTTATAATCCTGTCCTTTTCCCATGTGCCTACTCATCCAACGAGACATTTCCATCTCACCCGCACTCATTTACTCACATTTTGATGTTCGATTGTCCAGCACTCCGTGCTATAATTAAAACTACTATATTCTAGTCCTATGTATCTAAGTTTTATTCCACGTTACTTGAACACGAGATTTCAATTGGCCTTTTATACACGCGATCTCACTCCACTTATGACTTGGATGTAAAATAATGGACAATGAGCTAACAAAATTTCACAAAATTTTAAACGTCATGCTAACAGAAATTACACACATTCGCAATATCAGCCTTGCCTACCATAAAACAATCACCATGTCATGGCTTTCAATCTCGTTCATTTTACTTTAGTTTTTCTTTGAACTCTTTCCGGTCATGACCTTCTCATCTCCATGCACAACTGTACCTACAATGACACAATCAGAGGAGGCGAAGCCAAAGCCATCCAGTTCCAAGAAAGAAAGATAGACTTGTGTGTGGCCCTTGACCTCTCGAGTGTAAAGGAGAGACTTATTCTTGAAACCTAGAGTCATGAATGAGTGTTTTCTGGCAATTAATTCAGGGTTCGCCAATGGCTGTGTCATTTAAACATTGGCATGATACATAATCATCATCATCATAGCAAAGAGAAAACTCAGCAGCAGAACATACTGGAGTAGACAGCGACAGCTGCTTCCCCTATCCTCCCCTTTTACGCTCGAGCACATGCTGTCTTTCCACAACATGTCCTGTTCCAAGTTTGCATGAATCTGGCTGCCATTACACGACCCCCTTGCATACAACACTTACATGGATTTCGTACCCTTCACATGATGGGCCACGTGATGTGAGGTCGCCATCTTAAATCTCCCAGTCGGTACATCAAACAAATAATTTTCTTCCCTATTGAATTTCAGATAACGAAGTGACACGATATACATGCACATCTTTCATGTCTATATGCAGGCACGAATAGGGTTTTTTTTCCCCACCACCATCTTCCTCTTGATGACCAAATCCATGTGATGATGCGACCTCTGTCGCTGTTTTGCTAAGTTTTCATGTCATCGTCACCCCCCATCACCTCCGTTGCCATACACACACCCACACCCCTCAGCTTGATGGTATGTCGTTCTTCGCCAACAATTCCACTTATAACTTGCATTCGAGGGCAGATGAGCAGTTGCCATTTTCATGCAAGAAAAGGGTTTTGATTAAATTCCCTGAACTTGAGTATTGGCATTGAATACATGTTGATGTGTCGAGACTCATCATCAATGTCTATATACACATAAGTGTTTCATGCATCTTATCTACTTCGATGTGACAAGGGGAGTGTCCAAAAGACATGTAACAATTATTGTTACTGCTCATGCAAATTCAACAACCTCGTGGCTAGAATGCATTTGCCACGCCACCTAATATTCAAAAGATTTGCGCTTTGAGGGTTTTAATGATTTTCAATCGAAAGCCAAAAAAATAAATGGGAGGTTCATGTTTTTTTCAAGGAATGACTGGCCATTTCACCGGAAAAGATGGAGGACAGAAGGGGCCATGTTGCCAAGAGAGACCCCATTCCGGATAATAGAATTAGTAGATGAACATGTGAAAAAGAAATTAATTAACCTATTCAATTTCGTCTCTTGCCTCTCTCTCTCTCTCTCTCTCTCTCTCTCTCTCTCTCTCTCTCTCTCTCTCTCTCTCTCTCTCTCTCTCGTTTTGTTTTTCCGAATTGAATTGTCAAATATACACTTGTCATTCTCAAACTCTAATCCGACCACCCACCGACAATGGATTTAGTGTCACTCTTTTGCATTGAAATGCTCCTTGCCACTGCCCCCAATGGAGTGGATGGGGCCTCATGAGCCCCTGAAAATTTGGACACTGTCCTTATTAAGCCCAACCCCACATTTCATGGACATGTTGTGGGCATATACAAAAGAGAAGAGACAGTGAGAGGAGGGACGGGCTAAGAGGCCATAGCTCTCATGCCCCCACTCCGAGTTGGATTGATGGGGACATGATTTATTAGTGGGGAAATGAACTTTCATTCTCGTGTGGCCCCGAGTCTGAATAGGCGAACCGACACCAACAGTGACGACTCCATAGGGCACTCAGGGCCTTGTCGGAGCTCCCGGGGCCTCGCCGTCGGCCAACACGGAGCAGTACCGCCCGATCGGGGACACAAGCAAGTGGGTGTGTATACTCCGGGAGGCTCATGTACACAGGAGTCATGTGGTTTCACATGTGTTGGTGATGAGGCCTTATCAGAGGGAGGAGGATGGTCGCCAATCCTTTTGGATGTAGTACAATCCATGTAAGAGTTTGGTTGGAGATTTGTGTGTAAAGTGAACAAACTTTTGCTGCTCCGATTAAGGACAAGACCATATGTGCATTATGGGAGCCATACAGACAAATGACAATGCAAACCCACTTTATTTCTTGTCATTACCTTGCAAGTACCAATGGAGGTTCTCTTGAATCTTCAATCATCGAACCTTTCGGAGGGTGACAAGGCGTTTTAGCCCAATTAGAAGTTCAGGTAACGGTCGTAAACACCTTTTGTTATGTCATGATCCTTAAATTCTGCAAAGTTTGGAAGTATTCAGAGAAACAAGAGGACCACTATATAATTAGGGTTACAGACCAGGTCTGGGCTCAAATGACTTGGTCGAAATTTGGGCCTTAGCAAGAACTGTATATACTCACAGTCCAATGTCTACATGCCAACCCACGATTCAAACTAATTAGTGATTTCTCAAGACATGATTAGATTACACCGAGTACCTTATTTAGCTTTCCCTGCAACCACAAGTTTTAGGAAGTCAAACAAACAAAATAAGGCATTCTAAGATCACCTAGGATTTATGTATTATAAGCGGCTAGAATAAGAGTTTGTTGTCCAATTGTACTTGTAGCATTATTCGGGTACGCTTGATGTATATCTACATTCTCTCATATCTGATGTTGAGATCCTCACGTGAGATTCACTATTAGGTGAGACGATGAGGTCTACAACGGATTAAAGTAAAGTGGGGGAAAATAAGAAAAACTTTTAAATCCGAGTGACTCAATGTGATTTATTTGGTGAACTAGGTTCCTTAATTTTTCTTCTTGCCATACTTTTAAGTTGCTAATCAAAACCAGACCTCAGCACACTAAAGCAGAGAACATTGAAAAAGGATGTCCTTATGGACACAGCTTTGCCTTCTTGACATGGCATCCTCTAATTCAGAAAAAGAATGTGCGTTCGATCATAGTTTTCCTACACTACTTAGGCCACGCTTGATAGTTTCCTACTCAGCCTTATGAAAAGAACAATAAAGTGGAACAAATTCTCTCCATGATAATACTATCTATGGATCAGTAATGAGCAATGTCCGGTGCTTCTCCAACTCAACCTGGTTTGAGCTCAACGTTTATGCCCATTAGAGTCGGAGAACCATCAATTTCTACGAACTATAATGCAAAACTTTGCTTAGACATTGCAAAACTTTGCTTAGACATCTTCGCCTCTGATGACTAAGCTTGATATGCAGGGAACTGGAGCTCACATTCATTCGCCAAGAGATGACCTTGCATCAACTATCATGGTACATGAGCTCATTTTGGCAAAGCAGAACTTGGAATATAGACTTGCGAAGTCATATTCTGTAGAAATACCCTTTGACTTGCCATTTCGGAATGTCCCCTTTGCCAGAGAACTACGAAACAACAGATCAACTCTTTCGACTGCTTGAGAGACGAAGCAAAGCTTTTAGTCTCAACTCTAGGATTTAGATTGATGAGTAACGCTAACAACACTAAGCCTGGAAGTTACAGAAGTTCTTGCAGCAGGATCAACTGCAACCCTTGCAGGAGAGTTCTGGTATAACAGAGTGACCTTTTTCAGTACGAAAAGCCAGCATGAAATATGAGTCCTGAATGAGGCATGAATGGAACTCGGGTCTATGGATCATTATAAACAAAAGAGTCCACTTCGGACAACTATAAGTCACAACCGGATATGACTGTTACTTGACAACACAGACTTAACTATTTTGGACCATCTTATGCACAACTTAACTATTTTGGACTGTCTTGTGCACACCAAGTTGAATCCACCACGCCGATCCATTCATAAGCATCTCATCATGTCAAAATTCAGTTTCATAGCTCAACCCCAATAGCAAGCAAGATTTGAACCCAAGATAACAAGTTCTTCAATGCAGAGACCCCTTTGTGGATCTAAGCATTTCAACTGAGACAAGAAAACTAGTTAATCGAAAAACCTCTCACAAGTAAAAGTTTCGCAGCTTGTTTCATGTTAAGTCTCGTCACTAAAAGCAACTCAATTGGAGAAACAGTAGTTTGTCTAACACGTGGCGTATTGACATCATGTAGTTGAGAGATCTCATGTTCACTGCGTCTTTATAATGCTAGAGCTGCAGATAAACTGAATGTTTTCATAGTCCCCATGCACAAGCTTCACTATCAAGTCCGATTTACCCCAGGTTACTTTGCTATACGACTAGTCACTCATATTTGAGTAGAAAATCTTTAAGTTTTTGGATACGTGCATGCGTCACTCCATCATAGCCACTGCGTTAGACAATGAAATCAGAATAGTACCAGAAGGAGAAAATAATGTTATTTAAGATTTAATAAAGAAGTATCTCCAAACACCCATACAATATCCCAGAAGCAGGAGAAAGCAGAGGACTTCCTAATGGTATTATAGGACTCTCATTAACAAGACCATACTTGAAAAGTAGCAAGTGAAGGAAAAGAACAGGAGGAAAGGGAGGGGGATGAAGCGAGATAAAAGTAGTATCCAGCTACCAGAATTCCATGGTCCCGAGATATGACCCTATTCTTCTGTTCATCTGATCAATTCAAGACAGCACAAGGATGCATAAATCGCACTACCAAAAACTTGAAACACCCTTCGGTTCATCAACCCTCTACTCAAAGGCGTCATCATCATCATCAGGAAGTGGCTGAATAGCTGCTTGAGCAAGTTCTGCCTCATGCCTGTTGGAGACAATAAAAACCACCATTGGTCGATGGACAGTTGAGAAGAGGTTTATGAACTATCAAACTAGCTACAGAATATTATTTATGTAACCCAACAAAAGAAGAGCAGATGGATCGGAGAGGCAATCCACAGCTACAATTTCTGCTTTATAATACACACCGCCTCATTCTTAAGCATGATTATTATTTATCCATGCAAGTAAGTGCCTCTAGAAGAGGAAGGCCAGGATGTACAACTATATTACTATAGTAGAAAGTTATGTAAAACGAAGCACATAATAGAGTAGAGGCCAATATTCTTACTGTTGCTGTGCGGCCAAGTCAATGTGCACTTCCGGAGGAGCAAGGGCAGGAGACTCAACAAAGTGGAGGTTTGGATCCCTGCGTTTACCAAAACAAATGATTAGCTACTAGACCATAACAACTCTTGGAAACAGGATTGCACGTTTTGCTCAGGTACCCAGCAAGCTTTCTGGCCAGGTAGAGGAAGGGTTTCTCAAAGTTGTAGTTGCTCTTTGCAGAAATTTCATAGTACTGCAAATTCTTCTTCCGATGGAACGTAACCTGCTTTGCTTTAACTTGCCTATTCTTCACATCTACCTTGTTCCCGCAGAGAACAATAGGTATATTCTCACAAACCCTGTAAAATTATGGGTAATTAGCGAAATATAGCACCGTCTAAAAGTGCACTGCGAAAACACATAATAAGGTACCGGTGTTTCTACTCTACCTGCAGAGATCGCGATGCCATGTAGGAACATTCTTGTATGTCAATCGAGCAGTGACATCAAACATGATAATTGCACACTGGCCATGAATGCTGCAGAACAACAAATAAAAGTTTGAAATTTCAACACACGCAGACACAGGAGGGAGAGGGATTCCTCCTCCCACAATCAAGGTTAAAAAGTGAATAACAGAAATCACCACATTCAGAAGATCACTTTACCAAGCAACCAAGAAAAAAAAAACAGACCACTTTACCACTGCCAGCATTAAGTACAACATGCAGTCCGATAGCATTTAAGGCCCTCTTCTCCAAAATAAGATTTAAAGAATAAGGATGACCATGAAACAGATATACACCCCCTCACCAACTGTGGAATTTTTTTTGCAAAACTACTTGCTTCTTCATCCACAACTTTACAAATAACAATTGACTGCACCACTATTAAGTAATAATAGTTATCCTTAGTAAAACCCAGATAGTTAAATAAACTACCAACCAAAATATAGCTACCCCGTAATTTAAGCATTGATCCAGTACAAGCTCAACACTACATTTTCTTCCTAGCATCACCCAATTCACAAGAACGTAAACTGGAATCCGAAAATCCTTCTACTGATTCAAAATCAAGGAACTTTGAAGAGGGAGCTCTCTTTACTCACTAATATCCATCTCTTAGACCACCAAATTTCTCCTGCCCTGCAGTATCCCAGCAGTAAAACCGGATTTTCCCGCAGTTTGTGAAGAAGTCCAACGGATGGACTTCGACACCAATAGTTGCTGTTTTGCGCAAGGACAATACCAGAAGATTAGTACAGAAAAAACAAAATGATAAATCTAACAACCACAAAAAAAAAAAACATAATCAGCCATTTCCACATCACTTACGCTCGTATTTCTTTTCAAACTCCCCAGTAAGATGTCTCTTCACGAAAGTCGTTTTACCTGCACAAAGGAATAGACTACGCTCAGCCTGACACTAGAAAGAAAAGATACACCTCATGGCTTCTACCATCATGACAAATGAAGAAGATCGCAAAACCATTTTTCCTCTGACACCCTTCGACTTCATACAAATCCCCAGAAACCGTGTAAAAACATACCGTTCGCTACTTCGAATGGTAAATCCTCCATTTTTAAGGACATAACCACGAGCACGTGTCATTTTCCCGATCCCGACCAGTAAAATAACTACAGCAAACCCTAATTCATCACAACAGCATACGCACCCTGCTACGCATACAGAGCAACGAGCAATCCTCGCCATTTTCTTCGAACCAATCGCATCAAAACCAGTTAAAAAAAAAAACAGAGCACACGGGCGACAAATTACCTGTGCCTCCATCGCCGACAATGACCAGCTTGAAGCTCGGGTAATCAACGGTCTGCTGATTCGGCAAAGCCTGAAAGAGGAGACACGCCAAGGGAAACAAAACACAAACGAAATCAAAATCCAAACTTTGCGATCACGTGACCAGATCGCTTCAGCTCCAAGAACAACCCCCCAGAAAAAACACGCGACCAGGACCCAAAACCTCGACAGGAACGACAAAGAGGGTCCAGATTCAAGAAGACCCAGAAACCCAAAAGGCCCAAGATATCGACGACAACAACAACAACGAAACCCGCAGACAAATGGGACGACGGGAAGGCAAGAACACCAAGCGAGCGAGCTCACCATCGACGATGGCCAAAAGGGTCGGGCTTTCGGCGGGCTGCAGCGGCGGAGAGACGGAGACGAATGCGTTCGGAGCAGCGGACCGCACTTAGCGTAGTGGGAGAGGAGAGACAGCTGCGTAGGTTTTGATGGGCGATGGGGTTGGTTTTAAGAAGGGAGGGAAAGCGACGGTGGGCAAAGAGGAACGAGAGAAGAAAAGACTTCGGGGATTTTTTTTCTTTCTTTCTTTACTTTTGCTGTGCTTTGCTGGTCGAACGTGGCTTTAAGCTGACGCTGCTGTCTCCTCCGTTGGATTCGATTTACTTTCTCGGCGGCAGCGTTCTAGAATCTGTTGACCGTACGATCTGTGGCGACACCTGTCGCTGCCCCCCACCTCCCATGGTTTTAAAATTTGAAAATAAATGGTACAAAGGATGCCTAAATTTTGCCGGACATTGATCTTTGAACTGTGATCAATATGGCATGTGATTAATGAATTTTTAATTTATTTAATAAAATTTCTGAAATTTTAGTATATATTTAATTTAATTCCTGAATTATCATTAATCTTGAATTAATGTAAGGATAATATATGATATTTTCATATAATTTGAAAACTAGACAAAAGGTCAATAATCTTATTAAATAAATTAAAAGTTCAGAGATCACATTACACATTTAACTAAAATTTAGGGACTATTTGCGTAAATTTTCCTTAAAATTTCAAGGGATTGAGGAGGAAATTTGTAAGGAAAATTAAATAGGATTTCAAAATCCCCCAATCCTTCGTATCACAAAAAACAAAATCAATTTTCATTGAGTTCCTTCCCTCGTTCCGAGAGAGAGAGAGTGAGGGGAACGGGAATTTGAATGAAAAAGCGAGAAAAAAGATTAAAATTTTAATGAGAATTAATTGTTTGTTTCTCTACTTTAGATTGCTTGCCAAACAAGGCCTTGCGTGGCAGCGTATATCTTAATCAATTCCGACATGCTAAATCGAATAATTCCTTATCAGGGATAAGACTGTCCACACCGAAATAATGGAATTCATAGAAACTGAAATTAAAAAGTGTTTTAAGGCCGTTGATGAAGTTCGACTTTTTCAAGGCCATCAAAATGTAAATCGTCGAATTGAAGAGATTAGATATCCAAACATTATGTTGGGAATCAAGCACTAATTCCAGAAAAATAACCCAAGCAAACGATCTTCACTAACAAAATATAATAATAAAAGAACATAATCGAAAAGAACACACTAGAAAATTTGTTATGGCAATTCACCTAAACTTAGGCTCCGTCTTCGCGCAGAGGCATTCTGCGAATCCACTAAATTTCGAAGAAAGTAAGAATACAATGATGATCTTCTCTCAAGATGGGGGTACAAAGAGATTGAGAACACTCACAAAGAAAAAACTCACTTTTTTCTTTTCTCTTTTATTTTCTCTCTATTTTCTTCTCAGCGCTTGACGGCTAACTTCTATCAATAGCTAATATATAAAGCGTAGCTTTTAACCTAAAAGCAAAATTAATAGAAAAGACAAAAAAGCCCTTGATAACAATATTTGGCTTCATCCTCCAACAATCTCCCACTTGAAGACAAATACACCCGATGCACCGAGCAACTTTGCATCCATCTACTTCAAAAGCTAGTAACCTAAACTTGTGCCTCTGCGATACTCCTCATCAATTAACATGGAGTAATACCAATGGTAGTAGTATGGAAAATAAGTTTCTCTCTATCTGCTACCTTGGTAAATATATCAACTGGATTCTTCGAGCCATCAATCTTCTGTAACTTTAACTCATTATCTTTTAATGCTAACCTGACGAAATGATAACGCTTCTTGATATATCTAGTTCTTGAGTAATAAGCTGCATTCCTTGCTAAGTGTACTGCACTTTGACTATCACTCCACAATGTGCTCACTGGCTACTTTCAATGTAGCTCCTCCATGTAATCTTGTAACCACATGATTTCCTTGGAGGCTTCCATGATCACCACGTACTCTGCTTCCGTCGTCAATAGAGCCACTACTTTTTGTAGTTAAAATACCCAACTCACTGTTGTAAAGACATATTCAGTGGTACTCTTACCACTATCTTGATCACCCGAGTGATCTGCATCCATATAACCCTGCAATTCTAGAGATGTCCCTCCATAACAAAGAGAGTAATTTGATGTACTTGCTAGATATCTCAATATCCATTTTACTGAATTCCAATGCTCTTTGCCCGGGTTTTGCAAATATCGACTCACAACTCCCACTACCTGTGCAATATCTGGGCTCGTGCTCACCATGGCATACATTAAACTTCCCACTGCTGATGCATATGGGACTGCCGCCATCTCATCTTTCAAAGCGTGAGTACTTGGACACATGACCTTAGAAAGTTTGAAGTGACTCGCTAGAGGAGTCGTGACCAGTTTTGCCTTATCCATGTTAAATCTCTTTAACACCTTCTTCACATAGTCTTCTCGCGACAATCACAATTTCTTATTTTTTCTATCTCTGATGATTTTCATGCCTAAGATATTCTTGGCCTCTCCCAAGCCTTTCATAGCAAACTGCGATGCCAACATCTTCTTCACTTCTGCAATTCTCTTCATATTGGAACTAGCCACCAGCATGTCATTCACACATAAAGAGAGATATACGATATCACCATCGCTATACTTGCGAAAACAAACACAATGATAAGCTTCACTGTGTGCAAAACCTTTTTCTTCCATGAAACCATCAAACTTTAAATACTATTGCCGTGGAGCTTGCTTCAAGCCATACAAGCTTTTCTTCAAGTGATATACCATGTGCTCTTTATTTTTGACCTCAAAACCTTTAGGTTACGCCATGTATAACTCTTCATCTAAGTTCGCATGCAAAAAACGCCGTTTTCACATCCAATTGCTCGAGATAAAGATCCTTAACCGCAACTATACTCAGCAAAACTCTGATCGATGTCATCTTTACTGCCGGTGAAAATATTTCGGAGTTGTCGATTCCTTCTTTCTGAGAAAAGCCCTGACCACAAGTCTCGCTTTGTATCTGATACTACCATCTGCTTCATTTTTTATCCTATACAACCACTTATTTAACAAAGACTTTTTACCTGCAGGCAACTCGGTCAACTCCCAAATTTTGTTCTGAAGTAAAGAGCTCATCTCGTCTTTCATAGCATGCTCCCACTGCATGTGAGATGTGTCTTTCTTTGCCTCATCATAAGTCTCCGGTTCTCCTAAATCTGTATATAAGACATAGTTCATAACAATATTAGCCGATGGATCAAAAATTACCTTTGGCTTTCTCATGTGTGTAGGCCTCCTCAAGACAGGTACTTTATGGTCGTTAGTATGTTCTGGATCACCGCATTCCTCTTGAACTCCCTGTTCATTAATAATAGGTTCATTTTGAACCTCCCCTTCATGTACATTTTGATTCGCCAAAACTATTTTACAGGTATTGTGTCCAGCTCAATATTTTCTGGTTCTACTACCTTCTCATGCTCCATCTGATGATCCTTGTACATCTTTTCTTTTTGGAATACCACATTTCGACTGAGGATGACTTTGTTAGTTTCATAATTCCAAAGCCTATAGCCATACTCATCACCACCATATCCGATGAAGACGCATTTCTGGGACTTAACATCAAGCTTCTTCCTATCCTCCCTATCAATCAGAGCATATGCAATACAACCAAAAACTTTTAAATATGAATAATCAATCTTTTTACCTGATCACTGCTGCTTCGGTATTTCTCCATCAAGCGCACTAGATGGACTCCTATTCATAAGATAAATAGCTGCATCAATTGTAGCAGCCCATAAGCGTAGCGGAAGACCGGGGTGTAGCCTCATACATCTTGCATGTTCCAGAATGGTTCTATTCATCCTTTCAGTTACACCGTTCTCTTGAGGAGTTATAGGAACAGTTTTCAACCCATGTATGCCTTCCCGGCTCAAGTATTCAGCAAATTCCTTGCTCGTGTATTCACCACCATTATCAGACTTTAGAGCTTCAATCTGTGAACCTGTCTCTTTTTCTACCATGGCCTTCCACATTTTGAACATCCTGAATACTTATGATTTTTCTCTGAGAGCACAGACCCAAGTCTTCCTTGTTGCATCATCAATGAATGTGACCAAATATCTTTTACCACCATAAGAGAGTTCCTGAGCTGGTCCCCACACATCCGTATGAACCAACTCTAATTTTTTACCTTTATTCTATCGCCCATTCAACTGAAAACCGACTGCCTTTTGTTTTCCATAAATGCAACTCTCACAAAAATCTAATTCAACTTTCTGCAAACCTAGAAGTAACTTCCTTAAGTGTAACTGCTTTACACCCTTTTCAATAAGATGTTCCAAACGATAATGCCAAAGAGTAGACAAATTACCTGTA
The DNA here is from genome assembly GCA_031216285.1 of Syzygium syzygioides. Taxonomy (NCBI): domain Eukaryota; kingdom Viridiplantae; phylum Streptophyta; class Magnoliopsida; order Myrtales; family Myrtaceae; genus Syzygium; species Syzygium syzygioides. The sequence continues at coordinate 11,797,153 of CM062244.1, read as the reverse complement.
GCCACTGTAGTTGCAATCATATTACTGATATTGTCTTCTTGGAGAAGGTAAAGCGTACTCGTACGTTTTCCCTTTGCTACTACTCTTGCCCCTAAAGTTATCTTCCACTCTCCGCATCCAAAGGCTGTTACCAAACCTTCTTGATCAGGTTTATTAGTTAAGATTAGATTTTTCTTTAATTCTAGGATATGTCTAGTTTTACGCAAAACTAGACGTCTTCCACCTGAGATGTTCACAATCACAATTCTTTTCAACAATTGGACACATATGGCCGTTTCCCACAACCACTTGCCCAAAATCTCCACTGGCATAATCAGCAAATATGTCCCTTTTGTGAGGTGCAATGGAAAGAAGTATCGGAGTCAATAAACCACTTGTTTGTCGTCAAGTCATACCTGCAAATAAACACAAGTTCTCTAGCGAAGGTTCATCACTAACCACATTAGCTCCTTGATTCTCATCTCGCTGCGTCTTTTTGTAAGCCTCACATTGAAACCTCCGATGTCCAGTCTGGTGACAAAACCAACACTCATCTTTTGTGACCTCTCTCTTTCCCCCTGACTGTGATCTATCGCGCCCACTGAATTTTCCTCTGCTTTTACTTCTCCCACGGTTCTTTATTGCTAGTGCCGTGGAAGATGTAGATGGCGAAAAATTATTTCCACTTGAAACTTTTCTTCGCATCTCTTAATCCATAATACTACTCACAACATCATCCAGAGTCAAATCATCCTTTATGGTGCTTGAAATTCTCTACACTGCGGTGTTGTAGCTTTCCGAAAGAGAACATAAAAATAATAAAGCTTGAAGCTTCATATCCAGATTTATGTCTGCGGATTCCAACTGACCTGTGACTTGCGTGAAACTATTAGTATGCTATGCTACGGAACCTTTATCAGATAACTTCATATTAACCAACTTCTTCAGTAAAAACACTTGATTTGATGTGGACGGCTTCTCATATATATTCGTAAGAATATCCATGGCTTCTTTTGCAGTTTTTGCTTTTGCGATGTGGTACCCTGTCTTTTTCGCCAACCCTAGACGAATCGCACCTAATGCCTTTCGATCAAGAATTTTCCATCCTAATTTTGCTGTCAGATCCACTTCCACGATTTCAAGTTTCCAACCCTCAAGTGGTGCATAGAGATGATAATCCTCAATTTGGAGTTTTCACCATCTGAAGTCCTACCCGTCGAACTTATCGATCCTGATTTTATCTTCTGCCATATCGTTTGCTTTCAATCAAAAATCACCAAAAAACCCCTTGATGTTCTCAATTAACCAACCAAGCTTTAATATTAGTTGTTGGGAATCGAGCACCGATTCCAGAAAAATAACCCAAGCAAACGATCCTCACTAGTAGAATATAATAATAAAAGAACATAATCGAAAAGAACACACTAGAAAATTTGTTATGGAAGTTCACCCAAACTTGGGCTATGTCTCCGCGCAGAGGCACTTTGCGAATTCACTAGATTTCAAAGAAAGTAGGAATACAATGATGATCTTCTCTCAAGATGGGGACACAAAGAGATTGAGAACATTCACAAAGAAAAAACTTACTTTTTTCTTCTCTCTTTTCTTTTCTCTCTATTTTCTTCTTAGCGCTTGACGATTAACTTCTATCAATAGTTGATGTATAAAGCGTAGCTTTTAACCTAAAAGCAAAATTAATAGAAAAGACAAAAAAGCCCTTAATAACAATATTTCGCTTCATCTTCTAACACATTAGGCCTATCAAATCAGTGGAGCCGGGTCGAAAATGGTTGGACCCTCATTGATCCATAAAACCCATACCCAACAATAACCCTTATTGTCAAAACACTTTCATATTCAATTAAATTTAGAAAAAACTCAAATTTAGACTGAGGGGAGAGTGAGGAGTGAGTAAGCGCAAGGTCAAGTCAAGGCAAGAAAAAGTGAAAACGAATCTATAAAGGTGAGTTGGATCTCAGTGACTCATGTTACTCTGGGTTTTATCATTTTAAATTTATTTATGACCCATTTTTGACAATCTACTAAATGTTGGACAATAAAGTATTGTCTATCGTCAAACCAAAAATGACTCGTTATCAATTGTCGAATGCGTAAGGACAAAGTTATGCTGAAATTCTCCCAAAGACGCTAAAGCAAGAAACTGATTTTAAGGCATGAAGCATGACATTGTTCAATGTTCGTAAGACCTCCAATGATCCATGCTTTCTCCGTCAAAGTTCTTTGCAACTTTCCTCATGCCATGCGACTATGCCGGTGCATTCACGATATGAATCTTGATACCATGTGTAACGATTTGTCATGTTTTCTTTGAGAAAATTATACCACTGAGTTCTCGATTCTATGTATGAAATACATTTGAATTCTAAATCTTTGAATTGATTCGATCAAGCCCTAAACCATGCCATAAAGTACAATCGAGCCATAAATATTTCCCTCGGCCAATTAAGACCCGGCCCTAGTGACTACAAGGTACAATAAAGTCCTAAGCCGAGATAAGAAAGTAGCAAATTCCTGAACACCAATTGTCTAAAAAAATATGCGGTTAAGTATCAATATATGTTTACCGAAACTGAAGGTTAATTCGATAAATCAACTGAAAAACAGCTAAGAATTTTAGCAAAACAAAAAAGGTGAAAAATAAATCTCATCCCCAATAGAATTCCAAAATCAAAGGGCGCAGACTAAAACGACCTGTTGTCTTGAATAGGGTTGGTTGGTTCCTGGTCCGACCTAATAAAACTAATCACTTTTATATTTTTTTTTACCACAATGAGAGAAGGTAACAAATCTCAATATATTAATGGAAGCGACGATGAATGAAGAGTTATTATGGTGCAACGATAACGGAAAAGTATTATATGTAGATTCAATTCACATTTTAAATAAAATCTAAAAAATATATATAATCAGTCCAGGGAAACCGGATTGCACAAATACCAGTTTCACTTTTAGAAATCAAAAATTGGATCAACACTTTAGGAACCGAATCAAACCGGCTGATCCGGTCCGATTTGAGCGGTTTATTTTGCGCATCCCTAATCTCTGAATGCTCGTTACCGTCTCCAAATCCAAGAAAAACCGCTTCGCTAGCGCCAGCAGTAATAGAAAAAACCAAACGTCATTCAGATCTCTGAATTCTAAACCCGCAAGACTCTTCTCTGGTTCGCAAGAACACCATTCCTTCCTCCACAAATCTCTCCATCAAGCACCCGCGTGCATTCATCAATCTCTCTCGAGCATCGAATGGCCTCGCCGTCCGACACCTCCAACCAGTAAAGTTCTCAAATTTGCGTCTCTTCGAAGCTCAAAGTCTGCATCTTTCTTGTATAATCTCAATTGATCGATTGTGTTCACTCGTGGGTATTTTTTTGTTTTTGTGATTTGAAGGGAGGCTGTTGTTAGGAAGCAAAGCAAAGGAACCCCATTTAAGTTCTTAGTCCCTCTTATATACGCCCCTGTTCTTCCTCTCAGTACGTACAATTGTTGGAGCTTGATTTGTCGAATAAATTTCGTGGTTTTCGATCGTTTGTGTCATATCCCATCTGGGTTTGGCTTATGTGGTTGGTGTTGCTTCGTTTTGGAATCTGATTTCGCAGTTCGGCTCTCGTTGAGGAAGAACCCGGTGGTGAGGGATCGTTTGTTTACCCTCGTCTTAGCTGGGGCTTTTGCTCATGGGTTTTACTTGGTGTATCCTTTTTCCTTTCATTCTTTTTTGGTTACGATCTCCCGCTTTCAGCTGTTAAATGTTCATGATATTGATTCATTGTGATCTCAAAGCGTTTGTCTTTGAAATATGTTGAGATTTTCTGCCACTCTTCTTTTATGGATGAATGCATTAGTAATTTCCATTGTATCCATTTATTACCGTCTATTGCTGATTGAACCATCAACTGTTTGTAATTGCATAGGATCTGGAAAATGGTGGTGACTTGGTTCGTACAAGATGTTAATTCCTTGCTTAATAGGAGTCTCATTACAGGAGGTTACTACTAGATGCATGTCTTGTAGTGATTCTGAGTGAGCAGATTCAACCTGATGATCTTAGTGAACAGAGGATTTGCTTGATAAGGCACAAAACCTTCGATGTTAATGGCCTTGTCTCCCTGTTGATCCCTTGACAAACTTTGGTATACATGCTCTAAGCGAGTTTAGAAAACCATTTCAAAGAACTAGTGATTGAGTTCCTTAGAGCACCTTTGGATAATTGGGTAGTAGCCAATAGGTTTTGAATACTTGTCACTGTGAAATCAAGTCTTTACTCACAAACCATGAGAGAATGTTTTCCTAAGTGATGAGCTCTTTCTTTCTAAAAAAAAAGTATTTTTCTTCAAATGTATGTCAAGGTCTTGCCAGGATGTTGGCATGTAAGGTCTTCAATCTTCTGCTGTGGATGATTTAAAGATGTGAATCGAGGCTCCATTTGTTTCGCTAAAAATGAATGATTTGGAAAACATTTTCCTAAAAATGACTACTCATATCGCTTACAAAAATTGATGAACGAAAAATATTCTCATCTTCAATGATGGTTAGATATAAATTGCTGTCTGGAATGAAAATATTTTCTAACGATTAATTATTTCAAGTGATACAAGCAATTATTTTTATGAAAATATTTTCCAAATCACTTGTTTTCCGCGAAACAAATGGAGCCTAAGAGACAGTTTCTTTCAATATATGGCAAGGAGTTTTTGGCTGAAATCTGTAGGTATGAGGAGCCTTGTCTTCTGTTGTTTGATTGGGTTGTCATTTCCATCCCCATCTTCTCATATTTTTAATCAATCTCTCTGCCTTGCCTTATATGTGGATGTTGCTTTCCTGCAGTTGTCCCTCATTGTGTTTGTAGCTTAGCAATGAGAAAGTCACCTGCAATTTTGAAGAAGTTGTCCTTTGCATTCCACTATAGCTTGTAAAATTACTATAATTCATGGAACTAGGGTGCTGTCATAACCTTCTGAGACCAACTGAAGATTTTAGAATCTATTGTTTTATATGGTTCTTTCAATAGTATCTTTGCTTTTCCTTAATAAACATGTGCAGTACGGACATATATGACGCTGAAAGCAAGTGATGCGGGGAGCTTGAAGACGGAGTACAAAATAGTCCTCACATGTTTTTAATATTGGTCAATCCATTCTTACCCACCCTGGTGCGTGTTAGCACTCAAAATTTTTGCAAGATCATATTTTAAGTAATGTTGTACTCCTATTTTTTGGTTTTGGTTGTGGTAGGGGATCTTGGGAATTGGGGCCCAATCATGATATAGAGACTTACTGATGGTTTGAATAAATGACCAGCTCTTGCTGATTCATCAGGTTTAATTATAAGTTCTGTCATCCTCGGTTAGGTCTCTAGCCTCCCTTCACTGGCTTGACTATTTAGACAAACTTTGTGCAGAGTGTCACGGAGTCTAGAGGATTGAGGATTGATTTCTTGGTTTAGGTGAGTACTTTAGTTTTGCGAATGAGATAGTCTCTGCTGACTCTCTTGTTACTCAATTGTATGCAGATACATGCATTGCCTGTATGTCTACATGCGTGCGCTGTGTTTTTGGGTCATAGAATTGAAAGGCCAGCATGTGAACTCTTGCGTTTCCGTAATAGAAAAACCATTGAGCTGGAGGCACTGCCCACTTGCCTGCATTCATTTTACTCGCCTTCTGCAAATCACCTGTTCCTACTCATCTTGCTTGCTTGTATTACGGGACTCCCATGCGTCGTACATGGTACACGCAAGAACCCACAAATGAATTCACCATCCAGTTAACTTTTCTCCTCAGTTTGCACCTTTCGAGGAAAAGAACTTATTTACACAAGCATTGATGCCAAGGTCTCTGCAACCGTTAAACGGTGCCTGCAAAGATCTGAGTGTCTCGGACATGTACCATCATTCACAATGGCGAGTGTAACTTGTGATGAGAGTAGAGAGTTTGAAGACATGGGAGCCCCCCATGCAATAGGTCGAGCAGTCGAAAGCGCTTGCAGGTCAGAGAATGTTTCCTGTGGAAAGAGACATCTGCAATTTGCTCTCTGGGAGGGCAAATTGAACTCACTATGTGACTCTGTTCAGCTCATGAATCTGACAGAGATAGGTTCATTGCATTCATCTCCACTTCTTAATGATGCCAAACTAGAGCTCGTAACACGAATTCAATCCTCCTCTTCCGTCAAATTGCATGTCTCTTTCCACAAGTTGCACAACAGATGGAAACCCAGGCCCTCTCATGTCCATTTTGACCCGAGACCGGAAAGCTCGCTTCGAATGAGAAACAGTATAGCTGTACTTTCACCTACATTCATGTACACGTATACATGTACGTGTAGGATTAGATCATAGAGTGCAATCCTTCACCAGCATTATGCGTGGATTGTATTACTACAATATCGAATACAAAGTTTGCAGTACATCTCTTATATAACTCGTGTTAACATGAAGGATTCATTTAAGATTGATATTCGAGCACTTGTTAAACGATCAAATTAGAAAATATTAAGATGCTCGGTATGCTGACTTTTCTTATGATATGTGTAAATACTACCTTATAAATCAAAGGGGTGTGTTAGAATAGAAAATCTTTCGAATTTAGATATTTTTTCAGCACGAACTAGTTAAAAATTTTACGATGGACAGATATTAGCACTCAAGTTCTCGGACAGTTTTTCTTGATAAGTGCCCGACAATGGTTAACGTGACTCGCATATTTCAATACACATCAACATCATGACTTAATCAACTACGGATGGTTTATAAAATTAACTTGAAAGTGAGATCCAATCACAAGACCAAACAAATAATGACACCAAAAGGTGACCCACTCCACTAAGCATCAAGATAATCGATCGACTCAAACATGATAAATCATCATACTCAGCCATGTACGACCTACCTATCTTATCACCTCTTTAAATAATTCATAAACTCGAGATCAAAAAAACCCGTCATGTCATCTACGGGTCCGTTGCGTCGCTGTCGGATTGAAAATAGAACGGCGAATGCCCAAATTAATGAATAGTCACATAATGCCAATAAAGAGAATGCCAAGAGCGGTCGAATATTTAAACTATACAGAGCATTAATTATGTGCATTTCCTCAAATTTTAAATTGACTAATCGGTGATTACAAAGACTGATCCACCCCATTTCACATAACTTTCACTGTCCTTACATCACCACATCCCCCGAATGATTCGTTATTATATGGCTCAGAACAACACCTGGCCACTAACCGAAAAAACAAATTCGAGAATATAAAGGAAGAAAAGAAATTTGAAAGAGTGTGTCCTAAGATATTGTACAGGGACCATCATCCAAGATGTTAACACGGTCCGGTCCGGTCCGGTCCGGCCCTGGCCCGCCCGCACAATTCAAGATTGGTCCGGTCCCCGAAGTCCGAAGCCAGCCGGGACGCGATGGCGGAGTGATACATCGGGTCGTGGAGGGACGCCGCGTCGGAGGTCATGAGCCTGAGGAGCCGCGCCTTCTCCTCCGTGAACCGGATCGGGTCCGGGCGGCACCTCGCGGGCTTCGCGTCGGCCTTCCTGGGGTAGGCGACCTTGTCGTCGGCGGGGCCAATGTAGCCCGGCTCGGCGGAGAAGCCGAAGATCGGGGCCCACCAGCTGCTGCTGCTGGAGCTGGAGGAGGAGGAGGGAGGGGGGCTTCGCCGGCCGGCGGGGCCCGGCTTGCGCTCGGCGGGGGAGGAGGCCGCGGCCTTGACGGCGAGGGGCCTGCAGGGGAGGAGACTGGCGGCGGCCATTGCGGCGGCGGCGGCGGCGGCGGCGGCGGAGCGTGCGAGAGGCTGCGGAAGGAAGAGATGGAGAGAGGTGGTCGGTCGTTTTAACGGTAAACCTGACCGGCGTGTCTTCCGTTTTTGCACTTCCTGTTGGGGCTGGCTTTTATAGAGGGGAGGGAAGGGGAGGCGAAGGGGGATAAGACTGACACGTGGAGGTGACCGGGGGTGTGGGGGCGCGCGTCACGAGGGGATCATTCGCCCCTTTGGTGCCTCTTCGTTACCGGCTAGTCCCGGTCACCGCGTTGACCGCATCGAATAAAAATTTACTTTGACAAAAAAAAAGAAAGAAGAAAAGAAAAAGCATTTAACGTCCGATTTCAAATTTTCTCCAATTTCTATAGCTTCTTTCTCTCCGATTTCTTTCCCCCCAGTTCCAATTCGACGCGAAATTGAAAATGCTAGGCAAGCGGAATGGTTGCTCCTGGAGAAAAATATTATTGAATCAGTTGCATTACAATAACGAGATTTTCTCGCGTGATTCGTTGAGTTCCGATGAAAAGGAAATGGTTGCTCCTAAGTTAAGAAACTAAAAAAAAACGGTTAAGATGAATCGAGCGTAAACACATTCAGCAGGCAATTGAATTTTGAGTGACGACTTAGGAACAATACCCTCTACGTATAGTGTTAATCTTAGCCGAGCATGTTAAAATATTATTCATTTTTGAACTGATGTCGGTCTCGAATTCATCTACTTATTTTGCCAACGAACAATTGGTCGAGCAACACGTTCGTTAATTTTTTCATTTTGCGCTTATAAATGATTAATCTAGTGATAATGCGACTAAGCAAATGTTGACCACCCGTCGAGGACGTTTAAGGTGAATGGCCCGGGGTTAAATCAATTTTTAAATGTGCGTGAGACGAAGTAATTTTCTGCTCGATTTCGTTCATTTTTCCAAGCTAAAGTTAGGGTTTCTTTCACTTTGATTTGATTTCATGCAGAACGAGTGCGATGATTTCCCACGATTTTCCTCGATGGTGATGGCGGTACGGTACCCGAAATTAACTCTAATCTTGCCACGAAGCGGACATAATACAGTTTTAAGTACATAGAAGTAGAGCCACTAGGTAATTAACTTATATTAATAAGCAAAGTCCAAGATTAGAAAGTTTGACTTGAAATCGCACGTGGCCATGATCATTTATATTATTCAGGCGTAACGGTACGCGAGAACTACATCGACCCACTGAGATAACTCCGTGGTGTTCAAAGTCCTAAGCAACCAATTTCATGAAAAAAGCGAGGAAAAAGGAAGCATCATAAGCGGCCCGGAACTAACTAGCTTTTCAAATCTATTCACTCAAAATCATATTTAGGGTACGATTATTTCATTGAGTGGAAATCGTTTTTGATTTTTTATTTGTTTGGTGATAACGAAAGCAATTTTTTTCTTCTCATAAGGAGAAGTCGTTTGCTCCCATTCTAATCCTGTTATGTTTCGATTCATAAATTGATTGGTTTCTCGCCGTTCAAATACCGAAAAATGTCGTAGAATAATTCTTCGAAAATGATTTTCTTCCGAGCAAATAGATTTTCACAGCGTCCCAACATTTTCTGAAACCTGGGCGTATTCCCTAGGCGGCCTGGCCGCTTGTCCCCTTTGGACAAGTAGATGGTGCGCATACGACACGCACGTGAGCACCTTCTACGAAGGAGGGGGCTACGGGCGGCGACGTCACGTGCCGCGTGGGACTCCTGTTTTGTCTCCTAATCAGCTCTCGACACGTCCGGCTCGAGGAACAGTTTCGACGAGCTTTCCCTTCGGAGGAATATCTAACCCCTTTTCGGTTTTTATGAACATCGCGTGCATTTTCTTGCGTCCTCGGCAATTTTTCCGCGACAAAGATGCGAGTTTCCCGACGTTTTTAGGAGGTTACAAGGGGTTCGCTTGTAGCGATAGTCGGCTCTCGTGTATGACCTTGAAGGTCATCCTTTCCTCCGTCTCTGGCGGAAGGAAACTTCATCTGATCAATTCTCCAATCAACTTTTGGATTGACCGGTTTACGGCTAGGGGCATCGCCCGCGAGCAAAATTTTAAGTAAATACAAATTTGGGTGATGTCCGTGTTGATTACCCACTGTTTCAAAGACCGGTCGGAGAAAGTTTGTTCCGACTAAGGATGGAAGTAAGTATGGGTCTAATGTTTTGGAGATTCGAGGGGAGAAAAGAAAAGAAATTTCAAGAATTATTCTCAGCAAGGCTTTTCCCTCCCCTCACCCTCACTTTTGGGCCTTGGGCTGGTCTTCAAACATGCAAAAGAAAAAGGGATAATGATATAAATAGTCCTTAAATTTTGACCCGATATGCAATTTGATTCCCGAACTTTTAATTTGTTCAATATAATCCCTGAACTTTAAGCTAATGTTCAATATGGTCTTTGAACTTTTAATTTGTTCAATATCATCCCTGAACTTTTGGTACGAATTCAATTCAGTCCCTGAACTATGTGAAAATGTTTAATGTAGTCCCTGAACTTGAATTGATAGAAATGACTATATTGAACATTTTCATGTAGTTCAGGGACTGAATTGAACATGTACCAAAAGTTCAGAGATGACATTGAACAAATTAAAAGTTCAGGGACCACATTGCACATTATATTAAAAGAAAAGAAATTTCAAGAATTATTCTCTACAAAGCTTTTCCCTCCCCCCACCCACCCTCACTTTTGGGCCTTGGGCCGTTCTTCAAACATGCAAAAGAAAAAAGAGGTAAAACAAAAGTTTTATTAGATATAGCCCAAGCTCTTTTGGGCCGTAGATGGCCCAAGCTTCACGAATGGGATGTAGAGCACTGGGCCGGGCAGCTAATTTGGCCCAAGTTTAGGAGACAAACAAGCTTAGAAATGATAGCTTAGTGATTTCACCTGGGCTCTCCTTTGAAGTGCTTCCTGAGATCCAAGCTTGTTTGCCCCAATTTCCAATCGATATGATACATGAAAATCAAATTAAGATGTCGACATCCGATCACTTCCAAAAAGCACGTGATATAAGGGTAAACGCCACCCTCCCGTCGTCCTTCATTCCACTTCGGTCGGGACTCCTGCTGTCTGTAGACACGGCGTGCTCGTGCTAGTTCTCTCGATTTCCAGACAATGGCGTGATTAGCGATAATCGTTCCGTACTTTATAGGTAAGTGTTTTTCCAAGAAAGATTTGTGATTGTTGTTTCTTTTGGGCCCTTGATTAAATTGGGGTTTCACGTTCCAGTCCATCTCGTAGTCATGTGGAAGCTCCTGGTGGATTGGGCGGGCCATACATGGAATCCTAGCACACCAAATAAGCTCACATTCTCTTGATTTTTTTCTTTTTTGGCTTCACAATAATCGTACCAACATTTGACTGAATAATATGAAACGACCGCCGATGTTGTGTATAATAAAGGGGTGAATTCCCCAAAAAAAACCCAAACTTTAGATCAAGTCCCAAATCTGTCCTGAACTTTTTTTTTGTCTTAGAAAAAATTCCAAACTTTAGGCCAAGTTACTTTTTTTTGTCTAAAAAAAGACCCCAAACTTTAATTTCGGTCCCATACCTGTCCTGAATTTTTTTTTGTGTAAAAAAATTAGCAAATTTCAATTTATTTTAAAAAATATACCCCGTGATCTAGTCCCAACTTAATATGGCACTTCCACGTCGATAACAAATCCACATCAACAAAGTAATGGGGTGATAAGAACAGGCCAATGTCGCATTTCCACTTCGATAACCAATCCAACCCAATAAAAATTATTGAAATTCTCCAAAATAAAATCATTTTAGGATATGAAAGTTAAGAACGACAACAAATCCACCCCAAAAAATTTTTTTAATTTAAAAAAACATAATTTTTAGGTTTAGTCCAATTTTACTTCGAACTTTTGTTTGTCTAAAAAAAAATCCCATTACTTTGTTGATGTGAATTTATTATCGATGTAAAAGTGAATGTCAAGTTGGGACTAGATTACGGGGTATATTTTCAAAAATAAATTGAATTTTGGTGATTTTTACGCAAAACAAAATTCGGGATAGATTTATGATTGAATTTAAAATTTGAGGTTTTTTCTAAGAGAAAAAAAAGTTCGGGATAAATTTAGGACTCAACCTAAAGTTTATGATTTTTTTTTAATAAAAAAAATTTCGAAGTAGATTTGAGACTTGCCCTAAAGTTGGTTTTTTTAGGGAATTAGGCCTATAATAAAGTGACCGCGTTGATTTTTAAGTGTGGCGCCGTGGTGGTGGGTCCTGCGCTAGCGTCACTCCAGGTTTACCTCTCCGGCTGTCGGCCGTGCGGGGGGTTCCTGGGTTATCAAAAAAAAAAAAAAAATAAAATAAAATAAAGTGACCGCCTTCATTTAATATCTCTCCGGGGCATATCCAAATGGGGTTTAATTCGAACGCGATGCATAGAGGTAGGTGCACCTGCTTGATTCTTGGAGGATTTGGAGAAAAAACTGCGCAATTTTCACCCTGTTTTCGTCGCTTCGATTGACCAACCCAAGTTGGACGTCAGCCTAGTTTGGCACGAAATCACGTCCGCGACGGCCTATCATTGTCACTTTGGCACGGGATCGATGTATGGTCCACACTGGGCCAATTGGTGACCACGTCCGGTATCTACTAGCACTCATAGATCGTGTCTTTCACCTTAAATTGTCTGTGTTTCTCAGGGGACTCAGTAATTGGTGGACCATAGACCCCGTGAATAATTGCCACACCGCCTGATATAGCTTTTAGAATTGAGGATCGATTTATGAATGAAATATAAACGGGGTCTCTGGACATAATCTTTTGAACACACTCAGCCAAATGGTCATACTTGCAAATACGTTGGGATCTTCATGGTATTGTTCTCAAGTGACAAACAATTTGTTGGGTATTGATTATTTTAAAAAAAAGAAGAAATAATCAGAGAGAGGAACATCTCTTTCTTCAGTAAAAAGGATTTAATAGATTTCAAGTGGATGTCCATAGTTCCAAAAAATATATATATATCAAATTAAAGTTTGTGATTTTTTACGAAACAAAAAAAGTTTGGGCCAGAATTGTCACTCAATCTAAAGTTGATATTTTTTTATCGGGCAAAAAAAAAGATACGGCTATAATTGTCACTTAACCTAAAATTGATATTTTTTTTTTGATTTAGCCCTCAAAAATGGGGGCAAAAAGGGAGAGAGAGGAAAAGCAAAGCAATGCTTCTGATTTGGTCGTGCGGACTGACATGGGAGATGACGTACAATTGGGGACGGTGGCAGATCGAGCAATCCAATTCCATAGTGTCATTTGCCCGTTCAAATGCGAAGAGCCCGCGACCCAATCCAAACGGTGTCATTTTAGTTCCTGACCCAGCAAAACGGAAACTTCTCCCGTTCTCGCCCCGTCCTCGAGGCCTTCGAAATGTAGTCGGCCATGGAAGGGCGGTCAAACTAGAGGCCGATGGAGGAGCTTAGTCTTTCCTCCCTCTATTGTGTGCGCATTGGAATTCTTCAATAGATAATGACATGTAGTCGGCCAAGGATGTGTAATGCCATCTCCCCATTCACGGATTCAGTGCCGAAAGTATCATTGTATCACATCGGGTCAATATCGTGTCGCGCCGTTCGCTACTATTCGAGATTGGCTATTTTGACAATAGTGTCACACCCAACAAGGACATCCTTGTCCATATGTGCATAGCAATATGTTCACTCTAGTTTGAATTTCGTGTTTTCCGATGAATGTGAAAGTCTTATTGTAACGTATGATAATTATCATTGACTTTTACTACCTCTATTTCTCTCTTTTCGCTATCCAGAAATTAATGGACTTCTAGAAGGAGTCGTAAGATATGAACATATCACATTACAAGTAAAAAGAATAAGTATAGATTTAGTCCTCTTAAGTCAGCGCGGTTTTCGCTACCGGGTGGGTCCTCAATGTTCTGTGGATGCGAATCAAGCTCTCTACCTTACTTGATTATTCCAATAAAGTCCTTTTTAAACTATCACATTTACTAGGTCACTGTGGTTTTTTAATTTGCCTATTTTTCGTGTTACACACAACAAAGGAGAACAACATTTTTTGGTGCCCTTTTGTCACATAATTTGGACGGAAAGAAACAACTCTATCTTCCGAAACAAGAGTATCTTCATTCCGGGCATACGGAATCATATTATCAAAGTGGTAAAGGACAAAGTTGCAACCCTTGAAAGAGTTCTAGACACGCCTTTGAACAGAAGACTACAGAGGAGTTGGGGGCTTTCTCCTTCCATTTTTTCTTAGTTGGGTTGTATTAGGCTTCTCTGTATAGTTTCCCTGTTCTTCTTCGTTTTTCTATGAGGTGACTGAGTCCCCTTGTGTTTAGTCCTTTCGGGCTTGGATTGTCTCTTGTTTTTCCTTGTACTTGGTATTTTGAAAGCAATATATACCTTACCCTTACCAAAAAAAAAAGGAGAACAACATTTTAAAATTCTGAAATTTAGTCCAAGAAAAAACAAACATCGTTAAGTTCAAATTTAATTGAAAAATAAGCACGCCATTAGAAAATTTTCTCCTTTTTTTTAACTTGATTAGACTAATTTTTAGAATTTAATTTTTAATGCCCTAGTTGATCCCAACTTTTCGACCACTAGGAGGATGTTGCTACTCCACTTAAATGTTTATATCTTAAATTACAATAAATAATTGCCTCTTTGCTTCGAAAATGTTACTGTTTAATAATGGCTATAAAGATGTGCCTTTTTATGGCTCTGCCTTATAGGAGCGTAGAGAGAGTCACACTCCCCAGCAATCAATTATTTTATGATAAAAGGTTAGATATTATGTTATAGCTTCGTTTGTTGGAAAGTGAAAATGAATTAATTTTTCAATAATCCAGAAATACATGCATGGAGATTCGATTATCTGGAGGGTCATGAAATAACTTTCAAAACCCACGAACCAATTAAGCTTAAGTCTTTAGCACATGCAGACGAACCATACCCATAGCAGTTTATACATAATTGGTGAGATTTAAATGAATAATTCCTGATTTTTAAACTAGAAAATGTCCCAACACCTCAACCAACTGTGTCAATCCTATAGTTCTAAAACCTATAATTAAAAATCCTCAAATTATTCCTGGGAAAGATTTTTATTTTTATTTGTACTCTTAGTGTAACATTCCGAATTTTGGCCCATTTTTGGGATTTATAAAACGTGTAATTCGTCAGCGCACTTATAATGGAATTTCACCCGGGAACTGATTACTCTCGGGTTCTTATTTTTAAAAATAGAAATTTTGCTAGAATCGCACTCGATCGAATTTGGCCGTTATTTATACCCTGAACTTGGCAGTTGATTTTCGGGAGTTTCGGGACGAAATAAATTGGACGGTGTCGATATTATTGTGGCCAGCATCGAGATTGTCTAGAATAGTGGAAAAGTGAATTTTTGACCGGGTGCGAATTTGGACTGGTAGACCTCCCTCGTAGTGTGGTTTGAGTTATTTTATTTTGGTCGTATGCCCTAGAATATTGTTGGGATTTTTCGGGGATCGTTAGGCCTTTTTCCGAAATTAAATCGGGACCGATAGGTCGATTTTTAGTTTGGACCGTGTCCATTGGTTCGCGCTTAAATTTAAAATTTTAAACTTCTCTCTCTTTCTCTCTCCTCTCTCTCTCTCGGCCGACCCCCCATGCGCACGTTACCCCTCCCCTCTCTCTCTTCCTTCTCTCTCTCTCTCTCTCTCTCTCTGCCGATCACGTCCCCTCCCCCGCTTTTCCCCCCCATGCACGTCCCCTCCTCTGCATGCCTACCTGCCCCCCTGCTGACCTGACCTGTCTCTCTCTTCTCTCTTCTCTCTCCTCTCTCCTCCCTTCTTCCTCTTCTCCTTCGTTTCTTCTTCTTCTTCTTCGGCTTCTGGTTTCTGCTTCGCTTCAGTCCTGCCCAACCCGAGCTTGTCGCCGCCCGATCCGCCGCATTGCTGTGCCACCGCGCTACTGTCGGCTCGACCGCCGCGCCGCGCCACCAGACCTGCTCCGCCCCGTCGCCGCCGGCCTCCAACCCCCCCCCCCCCGACTGCTCTCTCTCCCTCGCCGCCCTCCGCGAGCGAGCAGCAGCTCGCCGCTGCGACCGCGACGACCCGGCGCTGCCTAGCCGCGCCTGGCCGCCCCGCCGTCATCCCAGTCGCCTCCGCCCGTCAGCCGCCGCCCCTGATCGGCCGTCCTCCCCTTGCCTCTCCCCTTCCCCGGCGTCCTCCCTGTTCTGTCCCGAGCTCGAACCAGCGACCGCCGCGCGCCGCCGCCCCGGCCGCCGCCGCCGCTCCATCCAGCCAACTCCCCTCACCAGCCGTCACATCAGCCCGTCCCTCCCCCTTACTCTCTCTCCCTCGGTCTCTCTCTCTCTCTTTCTTTCCCTTGTTTGGCCGAGGAGGGCCCTCGCCGGAGCGCCGGTGCCGCCACCGGAGCTGCTGCTGTTCCAGCAACGCTGCTGCTTCCGTTCTGTCCAGCCGGCCGCCTGCCCCGCCGTTCCCGCTCCTGTTCATTTCCGGCGAGCACTGTTCACCGGCGGTCACTGTTAATTTCCGACGAGCACTGTTCACCGCTGGTCACTGTTCATCTCCGGCGAGCACTGTTCACCCGAGCCCGTTACTGTTCATCCGGCCCATTTTAAGCGTAGAACACCCAGTGAGTTTGACTCTAAACCCTAATTAGGCTAATTTACATTTCTAGACGGGTTTAGGGGTTAATTAGGGTATTTTAGGGGTTAAATTGTGAAAGTGATTAGGGATTTTGATTGTGGTCGATTTGGTGGATTATTATGATTAATTAATGGAGGATTAGTGGCCCGAGTGGCTCGATAAGTGGGCTGGACAATTTGGATTAAATCGGCCCGAGTTCGGAAATGTTCGGGTTTAATATGTGAATTATAGTGCGCGCCGTATTTTGATTTTGTGGTGGTCAATTAGAATGATATTTGAGGAGTATAATTAAGCATTTTGATGACAATTATTGGCCTAGAATTTGTGGTATAGTGGCTAGCCATGATAGATTTAATTTAGGCGAGGCGTGATTGATTGGGACTCAGTAGTGCAATTGGCAAAATTGATGGATAGACTGAGTTAGCGATTGAATGGTCTCTAATTGGGGGTGATTTGGCAATGTTGTGACATGTCTAGTGTGGCTAAGAACGGAGTGGCTTGGTAGGCCTTAATTGCGCTGTATTATGTGGAACGGCTTATGTGACTGATATGTGTGAACGGTGTACCGTGTTCGAGTGCTTGAATTGACTTCCATGATTGCACTAATTTGTGATTGGGTGGTTTATATGCATAAATTACGTGTTGAATTTGTGCCATGACTATGCTGGATGATTTGATTTATTGGGCTCGTGATTAATTGAATTGAATGCCAATTGTGAAATTTGTGAGTGCCCAAGTGTGGGTCTTATGGCCATGGTTGTGTATCATGAGCATTGGCGTGGTATGTACATTTATAAGTGTGCCCGAGTGACATGTGCATTGTGATCACCTAAAATGCCCTGATGCGTATTACGTGGGGTTCAGATAAAAATTGGTGCTTGTGAATGTGTGATCACAATAAATCCTGATGCGTGTTACGCGGGATAGTGAACCCGTCCTGAGGCGTGTTACGCAGGACGATGCCCGATTTACCGGAAGATGACCAACCTGATGCGTTTTACGCGGGTAATGTGTCATGAGCCTAATGTGTTTTACGTGGGCTAGAGATCGATTTCGAAGTGATAGACCTGATGCGTTTTACGCGGGTCGGACCTGATGCGTTTAATGCTGGTTGGAGGAGAAATTGAGAAATGGCTGAGTGCTAGTGTGCAAGTATGCGGTAATGCATTGATGAGGCATGAGCATGAGTGCGAGCACTGGCATATGCATAACATGCGTTGTGACATAGGAATGCTCGTGTATGTACTGTGATTAAATTCTGTTGCGTGATTGTTATTATTCATGGAATGTCTAACCTGCAGGGTCATGTAATTTCTAGATTCGGGTCGAGGGCCTAAGTCATTTACAGTTTAGACTGTGTGCTGTTGTTTAGTACTTGTCAGGAGGTGCACGTTAGCCTAGTTTAGGTTTAGGGAATTACTCGCTGAGATTTATTCTCACGGTTGTTGAAAACCAAATTTTCAGATCCCCGACCTTGAGGACGACAGGCGTACCGATGCATTTTTGGGAAGAGCCCTCGGCTGGTTGTAGTGCCTAAACCCCGAGCCACTTACCCCCTTTTTGTCAGTAGTGGCCTTGAACCGCTTTTGATTTTTGTTGGTGTTCGGGTTGTACTTGGATATTGTAAATGATTTCTAATACTAGTACAAGTGTGGATTTCTATGGTTATCCTTGGTTATGCGTTTATGTACGGGTGGTTTTAATTACTTCCGCATGTGCTTTAATTCTCTGTGTTGGATTTGGGTCGGCGACGCGTCCTGGGACGTTGCACACAAATCGATCTCTGCGAGGGATGTGGCGCACCGAGAAGTGCGGGGCGTGACACTTAGATGGGTAAGGGTAAGAATTATGGCGGGACATTCTGTGAATAAAAAAAGCACCACTTAAATACAACGACAAATATTAGTTGCCCTAAGGTATAAAGTCAATGGGTAACTCTAAATATGATAATAAAAGAAATTAGAATAATTACGAGAGAAAAGAAGATCAAAGAAATGGATAAATTGGATTATACTGTTATTTGAGTATTAAAGTAATGAAAATGAAGAGCTATATACATCCGAGGTCCTCCACAAGCCTACAACTAGTTGTATAGCTTGTCATACTTTTGAAATATATATATATATATTTTTTCCAGGTCAAAATCACCCTAGCAGATATAATAAAACTTAAAAGCCATCCCCCCCGTCTTTCGAGAAATTGGACGGTACGGAGTCGAGTCGGGCGATCCAAGGACATTAATTAACTCAGTAAGAAGAAGGAATCCTTCTTCAGCTTCCTTGGCTTTCGTCCACATGTGGTAAAAATGTTACTCTTCCCTGGCGAATTTTAATGACATTTTTTGGACCTATTTTTGCATTTCTCCTTTTTGGTCGAGTAGAGTCATGTGTTTGCTATTCACCAGAGGTTTCGGGGACTTTTTCTTTTTTTTTTTTGTTGGTCAGAAGGGAGGCCGAAAATGCTCCCGGAGTTCAATGGAACAGCAAGGCTCGACACTAGCAGAACTTGTCACGAGATGCTTTTAAACAGCAAGGTGGTTATCCTTATTTGTCCCTGATAGAAAAACCATTTATTATTTTTTTCTTGTTTCTTTATGAATGGTTGGAACTCGAGAGGAGAGGAATAGGTGCTTTCGGTGAAATTATAAGATTTCCTTAAAAATCATCATACTATTTATTTCCCTCCTTCTCTATCCTCCATGAAAAGGTGCTTTTCTGATTAAGCTATCACCTAAATATCACTCGAAATTCATTTCCATGATCATGTATAAGAAAAAAAACAGGGGAGGTCATGCGTCGAAATTCAAAAGGCCATTGTCCTATCCTCTCCCTACCGACATCACCTTCCATGGGAAGCTACACAGAAAAGCTTATATGAATATATGTATGTGTATATAACCTACGCATCTCCTCAAGCAAATGCTCAAGACGGCGTCGTACATCTCAGGGGTAGGATTAGGAATGTTACCAGTCTCTGGAGAGTGCTTTAGGAGGGGAAACAGAGGAGTCGCTTCCTTCCGATAAAAGTCAAAGCAGGGACAAGGCAGAGAATTAATTGTATAACCAAGCAGTAGAGAGAGAGAGAGAGAGAGAGAGAGAGAGAGGAGGGGTAATTTGGTAGTAGTTTTATGTGGGGGATTAAACGTTGCGTTGGTACAGCATGATGCGACAAGGAATTTGTGGCACGCGGATCGATGTGACGAAATTAGTGGTGGATGGTCAAATTTTATTCTTCGTTGGATGTTTGGTCTCTCTGTGCGTCTCCGCTGATCTCTTTCCCTTGCTGTAAAGTTGGATTCCTCCTTACCAACAACATTTCACGGAAGGAGGAGATGAGTTATCAACTGCTCATATTCTAACACCGAGACTCCCTTTACCTCACGGAAAAAAATGAATGATCTATTGTATAGCTTACAAAAAAAATGATACGAGCGAAAAATATTTTCATTGTTTGAAAAAATATTTAGACGTAAATTATTATACGTAATGAAAATATTTTTCGTTGGATAATTATTTCGAATGATACAGGCGATTACTATTTGAAAAATATTTTTCGAATGGTTTATTTTTCATGAAATAAACGGAGCCTTAATATTGATATTCAAATTGTACGCATGGATGCATGTAAGTTATACCAAAATCTATATACACGACAGGATGTAATTGGACTTTTTGAATAATGGGGTCGTAAAGCTCCGCCGCGTCACTTCATAAACCGTTTATTTGACGGTGCGATAACACTCTCACTTGGAAATACCGATTTATCTGATCATTTCACACTATCGATATGACTATCGTCATTTTCATATATTCTCCGGAATCCAAGGACGTGATGAACCTATATTGAATGTCCAAATAAGTACATCCGCGTACGCTTAGCTTGTTTCGCGAAAATTTGACGGTTTGAAAAGTATATTTTTTTTTAAAAAAATGATCCCTTAAATCCTAAAAGGGGTTTTCACTTAAACGTACCATCGGTCCCCATTACGAATGATTAGGTGAGCGATGCTTGGTGTCTGGAAGTGGGAATGTTGCATATTCATCCGGGGAAATAAAGCCGGGCACTTTCGATAAAAGTCTAAGTCAAAGTAGGGACAAGGCAGAGAATTGACTGTAAAACAGAGCAGTACGAGACAGAGAGACATTGGCAGCACGCAAACAGGGCGATGAAAGCCTTTTTATATAAAGCGCAACGCTTAGAAACTCCGAAGCCTCTCCCATAGGTAGCACGCAAACAGGGCGCTTCTTCTTTCTTATTTCTTGTTTCTTGTTTCTTGCTTGTTTCGTGCTTTTCCTCTGTGTCCAACAATGGCGGGTGTTGGTCGCTCCAAGGGGGGCGTGTTCGGGGTCTCGCGCGTGTGCGGTCAGGAAGAGCTTCAGGAACTGTCCCGCGACGGCAGTCACGACAGCCTCTCCAGCAGCATCTTGCCTTCTCTCGGCGCTCGGAGCAGCCGCCGGATCAAGCTCCGGCGGTTCATCGTTTCGCCTTATGATCGTTATTACAGGCATAGGCATTTTCTTCCCTTTTCTCTTCTGGGTTTTCGCTTCCTCGCCGCTGTTCGTGCTTCCTTTCCGGTTTTCGCTGGAAAAGCTCGGAGCTTGCTCTGTTTTCTGTCCAATGCTCGAGAAGAGGGCGACATTTAGGGGCGTCAACGGTTCGGTTCAGTTCAGTTTTCCGTAGTATCCGAGCCGAACCGAACCAAACCGTTAAGGTTGCGTGTTTGTCATGAACCAAACCGAGACACGATCCGAAAATATCCGAACAAAAAAAGCAGTTCAGTTCGGTTCGGGTCGGATCGGTTTTCTTCGATTTTTCATCTGCCATGCTCTAGCCGTTGTCCCTCGCACCAAATGTCGCCGGCGACCCACGCCCACCTCTGAGCTCGACAGTAAGAATTGAGTCCCCTAGGGACCCGGTCGTACCTCTCTCTTTCCTCTTCCCCTTTCGACCTCAGAACGGGGCCGATACGACCCGTCATCGCCGGGTCGACCCAGATTCGAGCCCTAGATTCCCAGATCTAGGGCTCGGTCGAGCTCCACCGGAGGCAAGATCCTCACCTGTTCGGTCGACTGAGATCACAAGCAGACACCAAAGCCTCCTCTCCTCTTCACGTTGAATCTCATCTCGCCGGTTCGTTGCTAGTATACCTGATATCGGTAGAAGGAACACCGTTTGTGGGTTTCTGGATTTGTGAGGAGGTGAAGAGGAACGGGGAAAGGGAAGGGGATTGGGATTTAGAGGCTGAGATTTATGAGTTCATGAGGGATTCCGCGAACCCTGACTTGTTTCCCACCAAGAAACAGTTGATTGATGCGGGAGGATGGATATGGTCGAAGCTATTCTGCGGCAAGGTGGATGGGTTGAGCTGGGATTTGGATGGCGAGGACGAACCGAAATAATCCGAACCGAGAAAAAAGAATGGCTGTGATTTTAACCTTTTTTGGTTCCGTTCGGTTTACGAACTGAACCCAACTGAAATAATCCGAATTGACAAAAAAGAATGACTGTGATTTTAACTTCTTCGGTTCAGTTCGGTTTACAAACTGAAACCAAACTGAAATAATCCGAATTGACAAAAAAGAAGATGTTTTTTCATTATCCGAATCAAAAGCCGAACCGAACCAAACCGAAAATGCACGGAAATTCGGTTCGGTTCCGGTTCCGATTTGGTTTTCCAGTTCGGTTCTGACACCCCTGGCGACATTGAATCTCGCGTTGCTTTGTTTGGAACTCCATGTGTTCTTCATGGTCGATCATTCTGTGTTTGTTCTTCGTTTCTGGTTCTTGTCTTGGATTGTGCAACAAAGCTTGTTCCTTTTCGCTCTTTGGTCTTGCAAAATCTTGCTCCTCTATCCCGAATGAACTCTTTAGTCTTGCGTCTATTTTGTTCCTTTTCAGTTAAAATAAACAAATTCACCGAATCTATGGATTCTTGGCATAAGTGTAATTTTCTTTGGTACTAATTTGGCTTTCTTCAAGAGTATGGGTTCTGGATAGTGATCTCATCTCGGATACATTTGTTGACTTTCCTTTGACTGAACTTAATTCTTAATTAGAAACATTTTGCAGAGGATTGATTTTGGTCACCTTCCTGTTGGTTTCCTGGCAAATCATGTGCCAAATATGTTTGGAAACTGAGTGATGATCACTTTTCCTGTTTCTTTCTTCTCTCTCTGTTTTTTTTTTGTTGGTTTCATGATCTTTTTGGTAGTCTTTTTGCACGGCATTAGGGATGTTAGGTTCATATACTAAGACCATGAGAGTCGATAGTCTAAGTAGCACCGACACCGATACCGACACCGACACCAACACGAGACACAACACGAAACGACACGTTATTTTAAAAAAAAATAGAGAATTTCGACGCAGTAAGACACGTATATTAAATGTATATTTTTATATATACATGATAAATTATCATTTTTATGATTATTTAAATTAAATTAATTTAATTCAGATCTATAAATAAATAAATAATAATAAAAGGAATGTTGGACGAGTGTCGGTGTCCGACATGACACGGAGGCCCCTGGAGAGTGTCCGTGCTTCCTAGCCAATGGTCATTCTGCTGTAATTTTTTTTGTAATAGAATGTTGGCTTTAACTGTCACAAGTCAGCGAGAAGCCGTTCCTAATCGGTGGCCTGTGGATAATATCTGATTGCCTTCTGTCAAGAACTTCCAAGTGGTTTGTGTAGGAGTTATTAGTATTTTATTTGCCTTTTTCCCTCGCCTGCCTCTCAACCTACTTCTCCAGAAATTTTGGCTTTTTGAAGGTCAAAGAAGAAGAATTATTGGAATACTGATCTATGACTATGAGCTCAAGTCTTGAAATATGCATATGCACAAATAAAATATGGAACTTCCTTCTTTTTCACCAAAAAACCATAGCAGGAAATGATTAGTAGCCTTCACAGAGTTTGGTATGATTCTAAACGTATTTATCCCTGGACAAATGCTTGTAATTGTCTCTCATTATCACTGAATCGAAGTTATCTTTGCACAGGTTGTGGGAGACTGTTCTTGTCGTTCTAGTTGCCTACACAGCTTGGGTGTCGCCTTTTGAATTTGGGTTTCTGAGAGACCCAGCGAGAGCATTGTCCATCGGCGATAATGTTGTCAATGCATTCTTCGCCATAGACATTATATTGACGTTCTTTGTTGCTTATCTTGACAAGTCTACTTACCTTCTTGTTGATAATCCGAAGAAAATTGCGTTGAAATACACAACCACGTGGTTTGCTTTGGATTTAATATCCACAATTCCATCTGAACTTGCTCGAAGGATATTGCCATCAAATTTCTATTCCTATGGCCTTTTTAACATGCTTCGCCTTTGGCGTCTTCGAAGAGTCAGTGCCTTATTTTCCAAGTAATGTTTTTTTCCCTTGAATGGATTGTACTTGCAAACCTGTCAACTGCGAAAACTTGATTGGTATTGTCATATCTGCAAACAGATTGGAGAAAGACAGGAACTATAACTACTTCTGGGTTCGATGTGCAAAACTCATTTGTGTGAGTGCCCAAGTTGAAAATTATATTTCAATGTAATTATCTAGTCGATCTTGTTCGAAAATGGAAAAAAAATTATCAAAATATGGAAAAGGTTAATTTTTTGGAAGCAAGATCAAAACATGTTTATATTTAGATCATGTCGAAACAAAAGATAAGCACAAAAGGGAAAAAAAAGGGGGGGGGGGACTTCTTACTGTACTACTTCTAACGTGAGAAAGTAACTAATGTAGTTAATAAATTCAATCTCACAGCAAGAGGATCAAAATTTTAGTATATGCTTAAAACTTTCCTCTGAAATATTTTAATGTGAGTCTAAAAGTGAAGAAGGTGCAACTAGATTGAAGAGAGAGAAACATTACATTGAAGAGAGGGATAGTTTGGTCAGATAACTAAAAAAAGGAGTATCTTAGCCAAAATGGGAGAGAAAATAGCGTGGTTGGCCCTATAATAATTACCATTAAGCGCGGTTATCAAATAGATGAAAAGAAAGATACTTACCTTATACCATTGGAGTTCTCTTTGCATTTGAAAAGCCGCTCCAGCCACATTAGTTACCGCGTGGAAACTAGGGCAATACTCTGCTGCTGCGATCATCATGGTCGTCGATTCTGACCGTGTAGGCCCTGGAACTAATGATGATAACTCATTGGTTGAGCTAACTTTCAGAAAGAGTCTAATAGTCCTTTCTTGGCGATTCTTCACAGCATATGTCGTCAACCTCTCACCAGCAGGCGAAATCCAAATAAGCTCTGGGAAATACTGAATACAGAGCTTCACGAGTTCACTGATTCCCTTTATTGTAGCTTGATACAGTAGGTTCTTCTCTTGGAAAAAATGGATGATCTCGGTAGTACTCATATAAGAGATCTCCTTGCAAATTTTTTTTGCCAACTCGACTGCCGCCATGTGTCTGAGCTTCACCTCGTGAACTCTCTTGATTATAGGAACTACAAAATGTCAAAAAAAAAAGAAAATGAAAAACGAAGGGGCGGCAATTGGATTAAGAAAAAAGTTCTTCAGCTCTAGGTCCCAATTTTTTTTTTTCAAACGCTAAATCGCATCTAATAACAGTTTACTCCCACATTTAGAGCTTGGAATGGCGGGTGATTGGGAAAACGATCTCATTCTTTTTTTCTTTTATCTTTTAGGGAATCTATTTCGATCTTTTTTTTCCTTTGGGATTCGGTCCTCAATTGCGAAGTGTGAGTTTTAGTAATTGCTGGTGCAAAGTACAAAAAGGTATAAAATCATTTTGGCATTTTCCAAGAAAGGGGTCATCCTTGATTTTGTTTGTCCTATTTTTAACTTTCTGGCTTTTACTCTGTTTCCAGCAGGGCTGCATACCTATTGACTCCTCCTTGAAGTTCAAACGAGCACTACAAAAAAATTGATTTTTTCCGAGGAAATTTTCAACGAAAAATTTGAAAAAATTCGTTAGAAAACGAATTTCCAACGAAAAAAAAAATCGTTAATAATAGGTCGTCGGAAATTTTTCCAACGAAAAATTTCAATTTTCTTTGGAAATTTGCGACGAATTTTATTTCGTTAGAAAATTCGTTGGAAAACTCGTAGCTAAATTCGTTGGAAAAATTACAAAATTTTTTTGTCAAAAAATCGTGGAAATTTTTTTTCCAATGAAAAATTTTTCGTTGGAAAAATTACAAATTTTTTTTGGGTCAAAAAATCGTGGAAATTTTTTTTCCAACAAAAAATATTTCGTTGGAAAAATTACAATTTTTTTGGTCGAAAAATCGTGGAAATTTTTTTGGTCAAAAAATCGTGGAAATTTTTTTTTCAATGAAATTTTTTTTTTCAAAAAATCGCCCTCGCCGCCGGCGAGGGCCGAGCTCGCCTAGATCTGGGCGAGCTCGAGCTCGTCGGCCACGGCGAGCTCGGCCCTCGCCATGGCCGGCGAGGGCCAGCCTCGTCGCCGGCGAGGGCCGAGCTCGCCTAGATCTGGGCGAGCTCGAGCTCGTCGCCGGCGAGACCTAGCCTCGTTGCGAGCTGGAGACAAGGAGGCGGTTGAGAAAAGGAGGGGGAGAGGCGGGCGACGAGGGGCTCGGGGGAAATTTCCAACGAATTTTCCAACGAATATAAAAAATGCCCAACAAGACCGATTTTTTTGAATTCGTCGCAAAATTCGTTGGAAATTTCCAACGAATTTTGCAACGAAAATTGTACATAATGAAAAAATTCCCCAAAAAATTGAAATTCGTTGGAAAATTCGTTGGAAATTTCCAACGAATATAAAAAATGCCAACTAATACCGGGTTTTTTTGAATTCGTCGCAAAATTCGTTGGAAATTTCCAACGAATTTTGCGACGAAAAATTTTTTGTTGGAAATTTCCAAGGAAATTTGCAATGAAAATTGTACACAATGAAAAAATTCCACAGAAAATTAAAATTCGTTGGAAATTTCCAACGAATTTTCCAACGAATATAAAAAATGCCCAACAGGACCGATATTTTTTGAATTCGTGCAAAATTTGTTAGACATTTCCAACGAATTTTCCAACGAATATAAAAAATGCCAAACAAGACCAATTTTTTTGAATTTGTTGGAGATTTCCAATGAATTTTCTAATGAAAATAGTACACACTGAAAAAATTCCTGGGAAAATTAAAATTCGTTGGAAATTTCCAATGAATTTTCCAACGAATATCAGAAATGCAGAACAAGATCGATTTTTTTTGAATTCTTCGCAAAATTCGTTAGAAATTTCCAACGAAAAAAATTCGTTGGAAATTTCCAATGAATTTTCCAACGAAAATAGTACACACTAAAAAAATTCCCCGAAAAATTGAAATTTGTTGGAAAATTCGTTGGAAATTTCCAACGAATTTTCCAACGAATATAAAAAATGCCGAACAAGACCGATTTTTTTGAATTCGTTGGAAAATTCGTTGGAAATTTCCAACAAATTTTTCAACGAAAATAGTACACACTGAAAAAATTCCCGGGAAAATTAAAATTCGTTGAAAATTTCCAACGAATTTTCCAACGAAAATATACACACTAAAAAAATTACCGGGAAAATTAAAATTCATTGGAAATTTCCAACGAATTTTCCAACGAATATCAGAAATACCGAACAAGACCGATTTTGTTTTTTGAATTCGTCGCAAAATTCGTTAGAAATTTCCAACGAAAATAGTACACACTAAAAAAATTCCCCGAAAAATTGAAATTTGTTGGAAAATTCGTTGGAAATTTCCAACGAATATAAAATATGCCGAACAAGACCGATTTTTTTGAATTCATTGGAAAATTCGTTGGAAATTTCCAACAAATTTTCCAACAAAAATAGTACACACTGAAATTCTCCGGAAAATTGAAATTCGTTGAAAAATTCGTTGGAAATTTCCAATGAATTTTCCAACGAATATAAAAAATGCCAACTAATACCGGGTTTTTTTGAATTCGTCGCAAAATTCGTTGGAAACTTCAAACGAATTTTGTGGAGAAAAATTTTTCGTTGGAAATTTCCAAGGAAATTTGCGGCGAAAAATTTTTCGTTGAAAATTTCCAACGAATTTTGCGACGAAAAATTTTTCGTTGGAAATTTCCAATGAATTTTACTTTTCGTTGGAAAATTTGTCGTAAATTTGCGACGAAAATTTTTTCGTCACAAATTTTCGTGGCAATTTTTTTTTGTAGTAGAGGCTTTATAATGTTAATCATAATTAAAAGAAAATAATTATAGACTTAACATGATGGAACGTCTCTGAAAATCACCATGCTAATGTCGTCTGTCTAACTAGAGTAAATCACTGCAATCTTTGTATACATAAGATAATTTTAGATAATATTATTCAAAAATGCATAGGAGCTAGTAAAAAAAATATCATATTTGTAACAGTCCGGATTTTGGCCCATTTTTGGGAATTATGAAATGTGTAATTCGTCAGTGCGCTTATAATGAAATTTCGCCCGGGAACTGATCACTCTCGGGTTCTTATTTTTAAAATTAGAAATTTTGTTAGAATCGCACTCGATCGAATTTGATCGTTATTGATACCCTGAACTTGGCAGTCAATTTCCGGGAGTTTCGGGACGAAATAAATCGGACGGTGTTGAAATTATTGTGGCCAGTATCGACATTATCAAGATTAGTGAGAAAGTGAATTTTTGGACCGGGTACGAATTTGGACCGATAGACCTCCCTCGTAGTGTGGTTTGAGTTGTTTTATTTTGGCCGCGTGCCCTAGAATATTGTTGAGATTATTCGGGGACTGTTAGACCTTTTTCCCGAATTTAATCGGGACCGATAGGTCGAGTTTTAGTTCGGACCGTGTCCGTTGGATCGCGATTAAGTTTAAAAATTTAAATCTCTCTCTTTCTCTCTCTCTCTCTCTCTCCCTCGGATTCTCTCTCTCCCGCGCACACCCCCCCGGTCAAGTCACATCTGTCCTCTCTCTCCCCTACCTACTCCCACCTACTCTCCCTCTCTCTCTTTTTCTTTTTCTTTTCTTCTTTTTCTCTCTTTCTCTTCTCTCTCTCCTCTCTTCTTCTCTTCTTCTCCATTCTCGCCCGGAACGCCTCTGCTCCTGGCTTTGCTTCTGCTTCTTCCTCCGCCGCGCCTGATCGCCGCGCTCGGCCGCCGCGTCGCGCACCGCCCAGCTGCCGCCCTGCCAGCCTCCGCCGCGCCGGTCGCCAACCTCCGCCCCGGCAGCCTCACTCTCTCCCTCACGCGCGCGCGACAGTGGACCATCGCCGCGCCTGGCCGTCGCCCCGTCGTCCCCGCCTGCTCGTCGTCCGCCCCGTCGCCGCCGCGAGGCTGTCCCGACCGCCGCCGTCACAGCCGCCCAGCCTGCTCCCTCCCTCTCTCTCTCACGCACGCGCGCGACAGCAAGCTGTCGCTGCAGCTCACCGAGTCCGACGAGGCCGGCCGCGCCTGACCGTCGTCGTCGCTGCCACCACCGTCCCGACCGTCACCGTCGCCGTCCCTAAGCCGCCGGTCCTTACCTCCCTCTCCCTCCCTCTCTCTCTCTCTCTCTCTCTTTCTTTGTCTCTCTCTCACCCCGACAGCTTCCCCGTCTCAGCCCGTCGCCGCCACGCCTGGTCGCCGTCGCCACCTCGCTGCCATCGCCGGTCGCCGCCTCGGCCAACGAGCCAACCGACCAGCGACCGCCGCCCCGTGCCCGCGCCCAAGCCTTGAACGAGCCGCGCCCTAGCCGTCATTGTCCATTTCGGTGCACTGTTCATCCCGGATCACTGTTCATCGCCGGCGACACTGTTCCGGCGAGGCACTGTTCCGGCGACACACTGTTCCGGCGACACTGTTCCGGCGGGTACTGTTCACCCGAGCCCAAATCGGTCCGTCCGGCCCATTTTACGCATAGGACACCCGGTAAGTACAACCCTAAATCAAACGGGGATGTCACGCCCCGCACTTCTCGGTGCGCCACATCCCTCGCAGAGGTCGATTTGTGTGCGACGTCCCAGGACGCGTCGCCGACCCAACACCCAACACAGAGATAAACAACACATGCGGAAGCAATTAAAGCTACCCGTACATACATCAATACATGACCAAGGGTATCCCCAAAATCAACACTTGTACTAAAACCGGAATTCATTTACAATATTCATATACAGCTCAACTACCAAAAATCAAAAGCAGTTCAAGGCCACTACTAACAAAAAGGGAATAAGTGGCTCGGGCTCAAGCACTACAACTAGCCGGGGTCTTCTCCCAAAAATGCATCCGGACACCTGTCATCCTCAAGGCCAGGGATCTGAAAATGTCGGTTTTACAACAACCGCGAGAATAAATCTCAGCGAGTAATTCCCTAAACCTAAACTAGGCTAACATGCACCTCCTGACCAGTACTAGACAGACAACACACAAACTAAACAGTACATGACTCAGGCCCTCGGCCCGAATCTAGAAATCACATGACCCTGCAGGTTAGGCATTCCATGAATAATAACAAATACGTAACAGAACTTGATCACAGTATATGTACACGCATTCCCATGTCACCACGCATGTTATGCATATGCCAGTGCTCGCACTCATGCTCATGCCTCATCAATGCATTACCGCATACTTGCACACTAGCACTCAGCCATTTCTCAATTTCTCCTCCGACCCGCGTTAAACGCATCAGGTCCGACCCGCGTAAAACGCATCAGGTCCACACTGGCACACTTGCCCAATTTATTAATATTACGACTCGAGTCATCACTTTTTCACGGCCCGGTGCGTCTAGCCTGCTTCAAAGTGCATGAGGCGCAGCAACCGATCTGGCCCAGTGTCTCTAGCCTGCTTCAAAGTGCATGAGGCGCAACACTGATCTCCTTGCGAACCAGAGCCTGCTTCAAAGTGCATGAGGATGGTCGCCTTCTGGATGTACCGGGTATCGTCCTGCTCCAAAGTGCATGAGGACGGTATCGACCCAAAGGTCACGACCCGTAGGTCCTTAGGTGATCACACAACTCATTATTATCTAGACCCCGCGTAACACGCATCAGGGCATTTTAGGTGATCACAATGCATATGTCACTCGGGCACACTTATAAATGTAAATGCCGTGCCAATGCTTGAGATGTGCAACCATGGCCATAAAGCTCACACTTAGGCATCCACATGCGCGAATTACGAGATAACACACTCAATTTGTGCCGCGCATAATCAAATTCATAAATTCACATGCCCAAGTCAAACAATCAATTTCAATCAGCCATAGCATCAAATCAGCACACCATCCATGCACAGATTCACATAATCAGGTCAACAAGCATTCGCACATTCGAGGCCCACCAAACTACTCCATTTCTAATCCCGCTAGACACGCGACAGGACACCATCAAATTAACCACACTCGAGGCTCAATTAGCCAGTCAAATACACCAATCGACCAGTCACAGTAATTGCACAATTAAACCTCAAAATAATCGTGTCTCGCCCAAATCAAATTCAATCCAATCCATTCGCGGCCAATCGCTAAACCACAAATTTTAGGCCGATAATTATTCTCAAATACTCCATTATAATCCTCAAATATCATTCCAATTGGCCCCCACAAAAATCAATTACGGCGCGCATTATGATCCTCAAATTAAACCCGAACTCGAGCCAAATTAATCCGAACTGACTAACCCATTTATCGCGCCTCTCGGGCCACTAATCCTCCATTAATTGATCGGAATAATCCACCAAATCGACCACTATCAAACCGCTAATTACTTCCACAATTTAACCCCTAAATTAACCCTAATTAACCACTAAACCGGTCTAGAAATGTAAATTATCCTAATTCGGGTTTAGGGTTGTACTCACCGGGTGTTCTATGCGTAAAATGGGCCGGACGGACCGATTCGGGCTCGGGTGAACAGTACCCGCCGGAACAGTGTCGCCGGAACAGTGCCTCGCCGGAACAGTGTCGTCGGCGATGAACAGTGATTCGGGATGAACAGTGCACGGAAATGGACAATGACGGCTAGGGCGCGGCTCGTTCAAGGCTTGGGCGCGGGCACGGGGCGGCCGTCGCTGGTCGGTTGGCTCGTTGGCCGAGGCGGCGACCGGCGATGGCAGCGAGGCGGCGACGGCGACCAGGCGCGGCGGCGACGGGCTGAGAGGGGGAAGCTGTCGGGGTGAGAGAGAGACAAAGAAAGAGAGAGAGAGAGAGGGAGGGAGAGGGAGGTAAGGACCGGTGGCTTAGGGACAGCGACGGTGACGGTCGGGACGGTGGTGGCAGCGACGACGACGGTCAGGCGCGGCCGGCCTCGTCGGACTCGGTGAGCCGCAGCGACAGCTTGCTGTCGCGCGCGTGCGTGAGAGAGAGAGGGAGGGAGCAGGCTGGGCGGCTGTGACGGCGGCAGTCGGGACAGCCTCGCGGCGGCGACGGGGCGGACGACGAGCAGGCGGGGACGACGGGGCGACGGCCAGGCGCGGCGATGGTCCACTGTCGCGCGCGCGTGAGGGAGAGAGTGAGGCTGCCGGGGCGGAGGTTGGCGACCGGCGCGGCGGAGGCTGGCAGGGCGGCAGCTGGGCGGTGCGCGACGCGGCGGCCAAGCGCGGCGGTCAGGCGCGGCGGAGGAAGAAGCAGAAGCAAAGCCAGGAGCAGAGGCGTTCCGGGCGAGAATGGAGAAGAAGAGAAGAAGAGAGGAGAGAGAGAAGAGAAAGAGAGAAAAAGAAGAAAAGAAAAAGAAAAAGAGAGAGAGGGAGAGTAGGTGGGAGTAGGTAGGGGAGAGAGAGGACAGATGTGACTTGACCGGGGGGTGTGCGCAGGAGAGAGAGAATCCGAGGGAGAGAGAGAGAGAGAGAGAGAGAGAGAAAGAGAGAGATTTAAATTTTTAAACTTAATCGCGATCCAACGGACACGGTCCGAACTAAAACTCGACCTATCGATCCCGATTAAATTCGGGAAAAAGGTCTAACAGTCCCCGAATAATCTCAACAATATTCTAGGGCACGCGGCCAAAATAAAACAACTCAAACCACACTACGAGGGAGGTCTATCAGTCCAAATTCGTACCCGGTCCAAAAATTCAGTTTCTCACTAATCTTGATAATGTCGATACTAGCCACAATAATTTCAACACCGTCCGATTTATTTCGTCCCGAAACTCCCGGAAATTGACTGCCAAGTTCAGTGTATCAATAACGATCAAATTTGATCGAGTGCGATTCTAGCAAAATTTCTAATTTTAAAAATAAGAACCCGAGAGTGATCAGTTCCCGGGCGAAATTTCATTATAAGCGCACTGACGAATTACACGTTTCATAATTCCCAAAAATGGGCCAAAATCTGGACTGTTACAATTCTTCCCCCCTTACAAAAATTTCGTCCTCGAAATTTACAATACAACCCGACTATTCAAATAAATGGGGGTATTGGTGTCGCATCACTTCCTCGCTTTCCCATGTGGCACCTTCCGTCCCGTGATGTTCCCAAATGACTTTGACCAACGGGATCGTCTTGTTTCTCAACACTTGCTCCTTCCTGTCCTCGATTCGCACTGGTTGTTCCACGTACGACACTTTGTCGTCCACGTCTATCACTTCATGATTCAGCACGTGGGTCGGATCTGGTTCGTACTTCCTCAACATCGACACGTGGAAGACATTATGAACTTGCGACAAATTCGGCGGCAAGGCTAGACGATATGCTAACGTTCCAATCCTTTCCAAAATCTTAAACGGTCCTATGTACCTCAGACTCAGTTTTCCTTTCTTGCCAAATCGAGACAGCCCTCTCATTGGCGAGATCTTGAGAAACACATGGTCGCCAACTTGAAACTCCAACGGTCTACGCCTTCGATCCGCATAGCTTTTCTGACGACTCTGGGCTGTTCTCAACCTTTCCCGGATAATCTTTACCGTTTCTACCGATTGCTGAACCAATTCTGAACCCGTTATACTTCTCTCTCCTACCTCATCCCAGCACAACGGCGTTCTGCAAGCCCTGCCATATAATGCTTCAAATGGCGCCATTCTGATACTCTGCTGAAAGCTGTTATTGTAGGCAAATTCTACCAAATGCAACTGTTCCTCCCACTTGCCCTGAAAATCCAGCACACACGCTCTCAGCATATCTTCTAAAGTCTGAATAGTCCTTTCAGACTGGCCATCTGTCTGCGAATGATAGGCTGTACTGAATTGTAACTTAGTTCCCATTGCAGATTGCAGACTTTTCCAGAAATTTGCAGTAAATCTGGGATCACGGTCCGAAGTAATTGATACAGGTACTCCGTGAAGACGAACTATTTGGCGCACATATAATTCTGCCAGCTTTTCTAGCTCGAAGTCCTTTCGCACTGCCAGGAAGTGCGCTGACTTAGTCAGTCTGTCCACTATCACCAAAATGGAGTCGTGTCCCCTCTGGCTCCTTGGCAATCCCGTTACAAAGTCCATTGTAATATGTTCCCATTTCCATTCCGGGATTTCCAACGGTTGTAACATCCCACCAGGCTTGCAATGTTGTGCCTTCACCTGTTGGCACGTCAAACACTTGGCCACATGCTTGGCCACGTCCACTTTCATTCCATTCCACCAATAGTGCTGTCGGAGATTCTGGTACATCTTAGTGCTGCCCGGGTGAATGCTGTAATTGCTCCTATGAGCTCCCGACAAAATCTCTTCTTTGAGCCCTAAATCATCGGGCACGCACAAACGTCCTCGAAACTTGAGAATTCCATTGTCGGACACCTTAAAGTCCGGCTTCCTCTTAGTGTCATCCATACTCAAAATTTTCTGAATCTCAAGGTCCGTAGACTGCAACGCCTTGATCTTGGCTTGCACTTCCGGCTCGATCCTCAATGTCGCCATCAGACCGGAGAGGTGTCCTACCTCAAACTTAAATTCTGAGTCTCGTGCTCTCTCTAATAAAGTCCACTCTTTAACCAGCAATTGCGCGATGCTCGATTTCCTGCTCAAGGCATCAGCTACCCGGTTGGCCTTTCCGGGGTGATACAATATGTCGCAGTCGTAGTCCTTCAACAATTCCATCCAAGGCCTCTGCCTCATATTCAGTTCCTTCTGCGAAAACAAGTACTTGAGGCTCTGATGATCCGTGTAGATCTGGAACCTTTCTCCACATAAGTAATGCCTCCAAATTTTAAGTGCGAAAATAATTGCTGCCAATTCCAAATCGTGGGTCGGGTAGTTCATCTCATGAGGTCTCAACTGCCGCGATGCATAAGCAACCACTCTTCCATGTTGCATTAGCACGCATCCTAATCCTCTAAGCGAGGCATCGCTATAAATCTCATACCCGCCCGGTCCTGACGGAATCGTCAATACTGGCGCTATCGTCAATCTCTGTTTCAGCTCTTGAAAACTCTCTTCGCACTTTTCAGTCCATTCAAACTTGGTTTCCTTCTTCAGCAACTTTGTCAACGGTGTGGCTATCGCTGAGAATCTTTCCACAAACCTCCGATAATAGCCTGCCAGTCCTAGAAAGCTTCGAACCTCAGTAACTATCGTCGGTCTCGGCCAGTCCATTACTGCTTCAATCTTTGCCGGGTCCACGGAGATTCCTTCACCGGATATTATATGCCCAAGAAATGCTACTCGGTTCAGCCAAAACTCGCACTTGCTAAACTTAGCATACAGTGCGTGTTCCCTTAACGTCCGTAGAACCTTCTCCAAATGCACCTCGTGTTCCTCGGAACTCTTCGAATACACCAAAATATCGTCGATGAAAACAATGACAAACTGGTCTAAGAATTCCTTGAATACCCGGTTCATTAAGTCCATGAAAGCAGCAGGGGCATTAGTCAGTCCAAATGGCATCACTGTGAACTCATAGTGCCCATATCTAGTCCTGAATGCTGTCTTTGGAATATCCTCCTTTTGGATCCTTAATTGGTGATACCCTGTCCTCAAGTCAATCTTAGAAAACACCGATGCTCCTTGTAACTGGTCGAACAGGTCGTCAATCCTTGGGAGAGGATACTTATTTTTGACCGTCACTTGATTTAGCTGCCGGTAGTCGATACACAACCTTAGCGATCCATCCTTCTTTCTGACGAATAATACCGGCGCTCCCCATGGAGACGCACTCGGTCGGATAAAACCTTTGTCCAGTAGTTCCTGCATCTGGACCTTCAATTCCTTCAATTCCGACAATGACATCCTGTAGGGCGGCTTCGAAATTGGCTCAATCCCAGGGGCCAACTCGATAACGAATTCTACTTCCCTTTCTAGTGGCAATCCCGGCAATTCCTGAGGAAAGATATCGGGAAAATTGCGTACCACTGGTATATCCTCAAGCCGCACTTCACCTGCTGACGAATCAACCACGCTGGCTAAATAACCTTGACAGCCCTCGTCCAACAATTTAGTTGCTTCCACCGACGAAACCCAAGGGATCGAGGTTCCTACTCGACTCCCTACAAACTCAAATCTAGGGTGTCCAGCCGGGCTAAACTGGATCACCCTGGTACTACAGTCCATCACAGCATTCTGCTTAACTAACCAGTCCATTCCCACAATCAAATCAAAATCATACATCGGTAACACAGCTAGGTCTATCCTGCTTTCTACACCACCAATCACTATCTCACAGTTCGGGCATCCTAGTGATATGCATATCTTATCCTTCAATGGTGTAGTCACACACAATTGTACTTCTAACATAACAGGTTTTAACCCAATCAATTCAACAAAATGAGCAGCTATAAACGAATGTGATGCTCCCGGATCGAATAATGCATATGCTATATGGTGGCACAGAGAAACCATACCTGTGACCACCCCGGGCGCATTTTCCACTTCCCTTCGCGCCATTGCATACACCCGTCCTTGTGCCGGCGGTCTGCCCATGATAGCTGGCGGGGCACTCCCAGGCTGGTTCCCAATTCGAGGTTGTTGTAGTATCAGGGCTCTCGCGGGGTGTTGTTGGGGGCAATTATTGATCTGATGATTCGTACTCCCACACTTGAAGCAAGCCCCAAATCTGTTTTGCTGAAAGTTCGGCTTCTCGATGTTCCTTCTAATCGGTGGGACAAATCGCCTGTTTCCCGCCATCGGTTTCTTCCCAAGACGGCGGTTGTCCCTAGCCGGGGCGAACCGCGATCCAGTTGCGGCTGCTCTATCCACTTGTTCTCGCTCAATAGCCTGAGCTCTCTCATACAGATCTTCATAAGTTTTCAGATTCACTGGTATTAGCTGTCCGCGAATGTCCGCCTTCAGTCCATCCCGGAATCTTCGTGCCTTATCCTCCGGGTGTTCCACCATCCTTGGCGCGAACCTTGACAACCTAGCAAACTCCGCCTCGTACTGATCCACGGTCATTGATCCTTGACGGAGTCTCATAAATTCTGCCAGTTTCTTTTCTCTGGCGCTTTCAGAAAAGAACTTTCCTAGGAATCTCTCAGAAAATACGGCCCAAGTCTGGGCGGTCCCTTCGGGAAATACTCGTCCTTTGGTGGCCCTCCACCAATCATTGGCGTTGTCCTGCAGCTGATATACCGCCAACGTCACCTTTTCAGCCTCGGTGCACCCTAGTACTTCGAATGCCTTCTCTAGTTCCTCAATCCAACGGGGTGCAGCCTCAGGATCACCTTGGCCGTTGAACTTCGGCGGCTTCAACTTCAGGAACTGCTCTACCAGCTTCGACATTGGCCTAATCACATTCACCGGTCCCGGGATTGGATTCTCCACATTTCCTTGATTTCCATCATTTCCATTGTTTCCATGATTCCCGTTATTCTCATTATTCCCATTGGCCCCATTGGCAGCTGCAATGGCGGCCTCAACAGCAGCGGCGATAGTGGCATCTCTCTCCTGAGCCAATCTACCTCCCAGAATTCCAGCTTCCTCGAGGGCTCTTAGGATTCCATCAACCCTCGGATCCTCCGCAATCCTTACTTGCGGTTCAACACGATCCGGCTCAGGACCTCGACCTCGACCTCTACCTCGTCTACGGCCTCGACCTCTACCTCGTCCTGGGTTACTCGTCTCTCCAACTTGCATGTCCATCTTCCTGCTATAATTCCCACATCGGGATTAGAGACCTAACCCAAGCTAAACCGGTCTAAGGTCCTAGGCAGGGAGCTTAACGCTACAGCAATCAACCACTCAGCATGCGATTAAGCATAAACAGCACAGGACTTCAGTCACTGAACACGTGTACTAACCTCAAGTCCCGACGCACCTGCACTTTACGGGTCAACCAAAACAAGCACTCAATCAAGACACAGACAGTCAGGAGGTACACTTAGCACACGAGGTCACCCTACTGGCTACCCAAGGTCATCGCTCCTTATTACTCCAGGCTTCGACCTAATTGGATCGAGCTGACCTTGCTCTGATACCAAATGTAACGACCTGGGTCCCACTCGCAAGATATTGTCCGCTTTGGACACTAAGTCTTCACGGTTTTGTTCCTCCGAGGGCAGCCCATACTACCCCCAGAAAAGGCCTCTTGCAAGTTAAGGGTTCCCAAGCCTTTATAAGCAACCCCAAGGCTCCCTCCCTAGGCGATGTGGGACGGGAGACATGCCCCCCCTTGCCATCCTAGAAGCCTGCCAGAAGCCGCTCCTTGTCCAGGTCCTCAGACCCCGGCGACCACTCCCCGCCCTCGTCGGACCAGGTCGTTACAGGTGGTATCAGAGCCGACTCCCGACCGCATGTGGGGCCACAGCGAGGACGCTGTGCTCGAAGGAGGGGAGAATGTAACGACCCGGTCCGACGAGGGCGGGGAGTGGTCGCCGGGGTCTGAGGACCTGGACAAGGAGCGGCTTCTGGCAGGCTTCTAGGATGGCAAGGGGGGGCATGTCTCCCGTCCCACATCGCCTAGGGAGGGAGCCTTGGGGTTGCTTATAAAGGCTTGGGAACCCTTAACTTGCAAGAGGCCTTTTCTGGGGGTAGTATGGGCTGCCCTCGGAGGAACAAAACCGTGAGGACTTAGTGTCCAAAGCGGACAATATTTTGCGAGTGGGACCCAGGTCGTTACAATATTCATCGCACAATCCCTGGTATTGTTATTTAGGAAACAAATTTTTTTTCTTTCTCCATTCTATCTGTATCTAACAAAATCAAAACTTCCACATGAGGTCACATAATGGTATGTGATGTTCGAGTTGACTTGTTACACCTAAATGACATAGTGAGTAGAGTTAACTTGACTCTATTCTAAAATAACTTTTAATTTGATAAAAATACGTGACGACACTATACTTCTGTTTCATGTTGTGCTTTGACAAAAATAGAAGAATTAGGGACAAGGCTAAAGGGTTTTTCAGATGCATACAAAAGTTGGGTGAAGGCGACAAGGGAAACTACGGGCAAAAGTTGTGAATAAGTTTTAAGAACTACAGGATCTTTTTTAGCGGTCGGGTGGTGTAGGCTAATTTTTGCGTACTTCGAGTGGTCCGTCTTTTCAGATAATCTTAATAGCACATTCTCCCATATCGGCCTGATATATTCGTGATCTTATTTTCTGGAGTGCTTCCAAATATAGGATTATAAGAAGAGGATAAAACTCCTTTATCATCTCAAAGCTTGTCGATATAGAATATATAAATTTGTTTGAGTTTGAATGATTTTTTGAAGGATTTTTATTAAATCAATCGACGGTGTAGATAATAAGTAGCACATTCACTGATGGACAGTTGATACATGGAAAAAATTTAATTATGCACACATGTTATTTATCCAATGGTAAATGTGTAACGACACATGCAATGGGCCTAACACAAATTTTTCCAAATTATGGCAAATAATTTTATTTTATTTTATTTTTTGGCCGAAATGGCAAAGAATTAAGTAGGAGCTTTTTTCTACTTATAAAAGAAGGCAAAATAAACAGGCCATGGACTTATAGTTGGAGAGAGAGGGATGGAGATAGAAACGGTATCTTGATAAAATGGAAGCGTACCTACAATTTTGGTAGCATTCCAAAGTGACCTTGTAAGACATTGAAGCGCTACAATCAGGTTGAAAGAAAACCTAGTCACCAGATATAAAATCATTGTGAGACCTCATAATTTGTTCATTACATTGTCCAATCAATTAAGTTATACGATACATATGCACTCGGTTGAATCATATGTGATTCCTAGGAGACACTTGATCCATAAAGTAGTTCGATTTCAGGCTATTATTCAAGTAAAACTAGCTCAAGGAATCAAAATATATCCTACAAAGAAACAATCATTTCCGGTTTATATTGCTAGTACAGAGGGAATCAATCTAAGAAGATTGACTTAAAGTTCAAAATCATGAAAGGTCCTAAGATAACGCCCAACAACAAAAATGCATACCCACCTGGATCCGAATTTTTATCTGTTGGTTCGTAGTTCAAGTCCACCGGAATACCTTCAGTTCAGATACAAAAGAGCAGGTGATGAGCCAGGTATGATCATTTTGAAGGGAATCAGTAACGAAGGGATGCGAGTGCAGAAAGTACGGACATTTGTATATCAATGCTTCCATAACATTGAGCCTGGTTTCACTAAGAAAGTGAGATTCCATCGACGCCAATGCAAACAGTATAGAATGGCCTTTACGCTTTGTACCTTTCATGGTCATGAAGTGAGGATACCGCTTGACTAGATAAAGGGTGATATCTATCCGGATTCACCATTAAAGTTGATCACGAAAATAAGCCAAATCTAGAATGAAGGAAAAAACAGATGGAATTGAGATAAGGAGTGATGGTGATCTTACCATGATGACCAGCATAGGTGAGATCTATAATGGTCTCAATTGCATCGGGACTGCTTAAGGGATGATTTGGCCCATCGGCTGCTGTATTTTTCACCAGGAACCAGGTAATCTCCTCATGCATAAAAGCTTCCAGAGCAGATATTCCCACAGGAACACGTCCTTCCTTATCTGGAAGTTGCGTCAACTTAGGATTACGTTTAACTAATGCCTTGACCATCCTTATCCTTCCACACAGCACAGCAATGTGGAGGGCTGTGCGGCCATCACAATCAACCATTTCAAGCGCTTCCGGATGTGCAGACAAGGTCTCGATCAGGTTCTCAAAAAATTGGTCATGTGCATTGAAAGCGGCTATGTGAAGCACTGTTTCTGATCTGCTTGTTATTGTGGCCATCTTTGAAGCAGAATCTTGTTCCAAAAATCTTTTAGCAGATTCCCAATCACCCTTGAATGTAGCTTGCAACAATGGTCGGTAATAGCGTCCACCCACTTGCTCTTCCGATATTTCTGCAATGATGCAAACTTTTCAGGCCATTTTGTGAATACGTTTTCTTTGCAGACATTGAGAAGTGTCCTAGATAATAACAATTTCATGAAGATCCACCCCTGATATTAATTTCACAATGAAATAATTCTTTAGAGGGATAACGCACCTGGAGCACCTCTGGATTGAGAAGGAGCGGATCCAACGCTTACACGAACATCTTCTTCAATATGTGTAGGAGAAAGAGTGAGCACAAAATCCTTCCCATACTCATTATTTTTTCTTTGTCTTTTCCTAGCCAAGGTCAGGGTTATGTTTGTTCGATGATCAAGCAAAGCAAAAGAACCACAAGATAAAACGAGTGCCAGCATGTTTTAAGAGGGCATCGCTTATACCTGCAGGTTGTTCTGCATGAACCAAATTTCCGTGTTCTTCACTTGGCTGTGTCGCCATTGGGTTGCTCTCCTGGTTAGAGTCTCTCAACAACGAAGTGAACGGAGAATGCAAAAATGGGTAAGATATTCAGTCATCAAAGAGTTTGTCTCCCTAGGGGGGAGATCATTCCTTCCTTGTAAGTACCTCCCTTAAAGTAAAGGTGAGCCTCTACTATTACAGCAAGCAAGCTTCTTCTTTTTTTTTTTTCCACTTTATGGCAGTTGGATAACTCGAGTGTAAAATTGTTTATTATTGGGAATATAGACTAGTCCTATACCAGTTAGCAAGCAGCCTTAGGCTCCAGTGCCACAGATCATTAGGTTTAGTCCCCAGTGATGGAACCATTATTTTAAGATAACTCTATCCCTCTTACTATGGAGTTCATTTCATCTCTTGACATCATGATCAAGTTGTGTCTTTACCAAGCTAAGTTGATTCTTGGGCTTGGGAAAGCTGTTGGATCAACTTAATTCGCAAGCCTTTAATTAAAGCCCAAAATAAAGCTATCAGCAAGATGAGCGCCTCACTTTGACAAAAGCCCAAAAGCAAAAGCAAAAGCAAAAAATTTCAATTTGATTCAAGGTAGAATCTTTCTAAAGAAACAGCTTTCATACAATGGAAATTCTGCAATTTCTTGTTTACATCTCCAAAACTATCAATGAAAACCTTATAACCGAAAATGACCAAAAATTGACCTTATTTTGTATTGGACACCAAAAATGTTTTTATAATTTTCATTCCGGTTGAAAACTTATATTTTTTCACTTACCAAATATATTATCAAGAGAATGGAAGATGAAACCAAAAAACAGTTTCCAGTAGAACATTTTTCTGAACCAAATGCACACTAAATGCCTTTGGGGAAATTGTCCAAACAGTTCCAAACCTATTGTAGCGATGCCAATTCAATCCTAAACTTTTCAATTTTATCAATATAGTTAATGAATCAATTAGATGTACTTGGTGGCCACACATTGCTTTTAAAATTTTAGTTCGTGGATATTAATTTTATTTTTCAGTTCCTGTAGGTTGGGAAATGTCACTTTAATTTCTATATGTTGTTTCCATGTATAGTTATGTGGTGACAATAAAGTCACTTTATCAAAATTACACGGACAAAACGTGTTATTTGCCCGAATAATTTTAAGAAAGTCTTTCTCAAAAAGAGTAGTTTTAATTTCTGATGATTTAGTAGAGCTTTCCAAATTATTTAGAAATCTTTCTCCATTGATGTAGTTTTTCAAAGTGATCCTCATACGAAATAATGTCAATTTTAGTCTTTTTCAGTTCTAAGGTTCAAATTTTGAAAACACAAAAATCAAAATTTCTACC
The DNA here is from genome assembly GCA_031216285.1 of Syzygium syzygioides. Taxonomy (NCBI): domain Eukaryota; kingdom Viridiplantae; phylum Streptophyta; class Magnoliopsida; order Myrtales; family Myrtaceae; genus Syzygium; species Syzygium syzygioides. Next base: position 11,754,841 of record CM062244.1, on the reverse strand, counting down.
AAACGTATTCTCATTGAAAATTTTTGGAAATGAAAACAAGAAATTGCAAAATTTCCTCTTACCAAATATTCCCTTATAGTCCTGCAAATTATTCTTCTTTCACATTCTCTCCTTCTTTCACAAGGATTTTATTTAAAAAAAATGTCCACACATTTACTAAGTAATAAAAGAAAGAAATTTCATTTCCAATACATTCGCTGTCCATGATGTTGCTTATACTACTTTGAAATTAACATACAAAAAGTGAAATTTGCCTTCTGGGATCAAATCGCAACAACAAAGGACAAAACGGAAAATACGCCGCAGTGGTGCCAATGGTGGCAATGTCAACCCATGGGAAAATTACCAAAAAAGTTTTAAACCTATTTTACTTTTGAAAATTCAATCCTAAACCTTTTTATTGTACCACGTAGGATGACTGGCGTTCATATCAGCGATTTTCGGCCAAAATTGGCTAAATGGTCTCAATTAGCAAAACGTGAAAATGTTTAGAACTCAATTGACACAATTAAAATATTTATGACTGAATTAGCAAAAATACAATAATTTTATGACTTTTTTAGTAATTTTCCCGTCAATCCACTACTTTGGGTATCATGGAGGATTCTTTGCCGTGATGCCTCGTGAGCACCGTAAATTTCTGAAGTAGAGAAGTATATTTTCGTGGTTGAAGTCGAAGTCATTAGGTACTCTCATGGATCTCCTTTTATAGATTTCATATTAAAAAAAAAGGATGGAACATTTTTCTTGTACATCGTACGATTGTTGCCTACTTTGAGTTTTTAAAATGGATTTAAATTTGCGTTTTTCGTGGGTCACGGGAACAACACTTTCTCTTATTGACTACTTTCTCTTTTCGAATTGTTCATGTATCACGCGAGGAACCAACACTTGTACAATTCTCTTTTCCTGAATGGAAATTTCAATTTCAAATTCTATGACATCAACAAATTAAAGCAAATTCCTTTTCTTTTCAGAAGTGTAAATTTGGAAATCATACAAAAAGAAGATACAAGTGTCGTATAATTACTTTTTCCTTTTCTTCCACCTTCCGCTGCTTTGCAAATTACACAATTCAATGGGTATTTATTCAATGCACTAGTGATATAAAAATTTCTTTACATAAGCAGGTTATACACATTTCATTTTTAACATGTAGATTTACTCCACAAACAGATTTTTCTTTCCATTGTGAGGCTGCTTGTGTAAAAAAGACTTCTACACATATGGTGTATCTAATATAAATCCTGTTTCGATGGGCTTTTATTTTGTACAACGATGGTGTAAAGTTTTCTTTCGACAAATAGGTTTTAGATAAGAGATGAGGCATTGGCATGGAAGAGTTAAGAGAGAGAGAGGGTGGTTCATATTTGAGCTTTGCTGCATGGACCGACAATACAGTAAAACATTTCGAGTCCCTCACAATGGCACCCTGGTAAATTTTATGAACTTCGAGGGTGGTTGTTTTTGGTGAGGAAGAGTTGTATCATTTTTGGTCCACCGAATTCGGACCAGGTTAGTCCTTTTCCTTTTATGTCTAGTGGGGCTCGGTAGTTGCCAGCAGGCATGTGGCTCTGCGGGCAAGGTGGGAACCGGCAAACCCCGGCCAGAAAAAAAAAGGTATTCTATGGTTAATAGTAACAAGGAAAGGGCGCAAAAGTAGGAAAAAAAGAATAAATTAACGAATAAAGAAGAAGACTGATAGAGCTTAATATAGAAATTAATTTAAATTATCATAGGATGGACAAGCTTCAATTCAAATTTATAACCTATGGTAGAGATTTGTATGTAAAAGCATAATTTTGTGGATCTTTGTACATTACCATTTTAACCACCGTTTAAAATACATGGTTATTGTTACCTAATTTTCAGTTACGGATATTTTTTGAAATTTTGGGTTGCAGCCAAGAATGGTATTGGATTTGCTTTTATAATGTAGAGATGGTGCACTGTCAAAACAGTGAGGTGTTGATGGTTTCGAACAAGGAAAAATTTCATTGGGCAAGTGAAAGAAGGCCTTGCCCATCTTTGGTAATTATGGTTGAATATCTAAAAAAACAACTTAGATCAGCCTGTGCAACCTAAAAATCTAACTTAAATAGTTTTCGTACCTACATTTGGTAATTTGATTTTTATTGGGGACGTGTTTTCCTCCATTGTTGGTCAGAAAAAATTTTCTCCTATCAGTTCATGCGGGCTACACGCTTGAATGTTACCCATACATAACTCTAAAATATAACAAAAAACAAAGAAAAGAAACAGAGAAAACCAAAATCAACCCACCCCCTCTTTTTCTTCCTTTCTTTCTACTTGTTCAACCAGGCTGCTGCAGTATCACCACACTCCACTTTGCTATCTCCGGCGATCTACCTCGCTGCCTCCGGCAATCTACCTTGCTGCATCCACTGGGCACTGGCGTCTCTACTGTGGTCCCGTTCACCACAAGCGAACCATTGCCGACCAAGCACCGGTGGAAACAGAGGTGGCAGAGAGAGGCGGGCTCGGAAGAACAACTTTAATGACCTCAGGCAATTTCTCTATTTTCAAAAGAAGGAACTATCAATTAGCTCATATATATGTATCATCATCATTTAAATGGAGATATAAGATATTGTAATCGGGTTAATGAAACCAAAGGGGCTGAATATTTACCAATTATCCATGGTATGTAATCCTTTTTTGAAACAATTGGGTTCCCATATTATGTACTTTTTTTTATCATTTAGCTAATGAAAATCAAAGGCTTTGAGTTTTTACCAATCATTTGATATCGTTCCTAGACTCTTGTTATTGATTCAATTTCTGAATTATATGTTTTTCTTGTTCATGTTAGTATTATATTAAAAAAATAAGTGAAAATGCCGAAGTGTTAATCATGTTATCACTATATGTCAAGTTGACACCCTATGTGGCTACTAAAAAGGAAAAATTACCAAAAATGCCATAAACATATTGCACTCGTTCCAATTTTGTCATAAACTTTTTAATAATTTGCCAATATAGTTTATCTGATCAATTTTGACCGGAAATTGATAACGTGAATGTGGCCGTTTTAAGTGGCACGGCCGATGCTAGCGTGGAAATTTTTTTTTCTTTTCTTATTCTATTTGTTCTTGTATAAGTATTCTTGCCTTCACTTAATCGCTTGATACATAGACAGTTGAATGATTGTATGCTGCAATTCATGTGTAAGGTCCACCATCACGTGAGAAATGCTAAAAACATACTATAATATACATAGTTAACTGATGCACAAATGACTGTATGGTATGTTAATCTTCTTCAAAGACGAAGAAGCTCATCTTAGCTAGTTAGGTTACTCTTCAGCCGATGAAATTCTTCGTTGATTTATTTCGTGGATCGAATAGAATGTGAGTGAAAATTTGAGTGAGTGATCCAAATATAAAAATATCTATACTTGCTAGCGTGGAAATTCCAACATGCGCCAATTGCACATCATTCTCAACAGATAAAAAAAACTGATTCAGTAGCACTAATTTCTCCATCCTACCCAAGAACCCTCCTCCTCTTTTCATTGAAACCACCGAAGAAATTTCTTGAACATTGAAAAGAATTTACGGGTCAAAGTTCACAACGGTCCTCTACTCCCTTATTGCCGACCCAACCTCAGTGCACCTCCCCATCGCGCCCACCACCCATCTTCAATGCTTGGCTCCTACTGTCATGTCTCTGTGTATGCATAACTGACTAAGCCCCCATGGATGTGAGAGAGAGAGATGTTGCTACCTTGCCTAAGCTGTTCTTAAGAGGAGCGGGACTACCGATTCGCCACACAGGATCAGGGGTCCCTCTAATCGAGGTGCTCGCTCTTGTTCGGAGCGGGTTCTTCCAAATCATAACCGATCGCAACGTTTGAGAAATTCAATTGATTAATAAATTTTTTTATCTAATTGGAGTCGCTCCTAACCTATTTGGCACCGGTCAGGAGCCAAATGAAGTGTAGGAGGACTCTTCACTTCCTATGAATATGAGATTCTAAGGTCGCGGAATTGATTACACCAATTGTCTAATTAATGCACTTTCGGTATCGATTCTCAATCTTTCAAAGATGTAGTTCATGCGACCTTTGCTCATTTTATTATCCTATGCCACTAAATGATATCCATGCATGGGCGTGCAATCAATTAATTAAACAATCACAATGAATGCGATACAGATAAAGTGTGAGAAAATAAAACTAATACGATGCTAGGCAAAAAATATACATGGCCTCTTTATTGAAGCCTGGGGCATAAACCCCTGTGAGCTAAATCCAAAATCTATTCTACGTCTATTTCTAAACTAAATGATTGCTATTATTCTTTTTAGAGAACTAAGTAATATCCACTAAACACTAAGTGTAATAGAAAAGCATCGTAACATGAATCAGATCTAATCTCGTAAATGCAATTCATGGAAATCAAACGCTATTCAGCTATACAATCATAAACCAGGAAAACAACACGCCCGAATTGACTAGTCAAAGCTCTCACGGGATAATACCTTTCATCACATACTGAACATATAGGACGTATATGATGTAACTACATTGATTATGAGATGCAATCTATAATAAGACTACAACTGAACATGCTTATACAAATGCAAACAATTTCTATTCGTGAAAAGATTATCGACATGCCCCAAATGGCTTAGATGTGTATGAAAACATTTATTCATGAAAATTCCACTCTTTTTTAGATGTAGCAATTATCCTGATGCATACTAAATCAATGGAAAAGTAACGCAAGGGATAAGTAAAAAGTGAATGAAATGGTCCATCTTGAAAGATGAGGTAGAGACAGAGCAATTATTTACTTATTTCACAGATAGAACTTCTCTATCTTGTTTTATTTTATTATTTTGTATCCACCACACTCTCAATGTCCATACTAACGCCTCAAGAACATAATCCAACCTCTGAACCTGTTTTGTATGGTTCGAGGTATTTGTTTCGCAGAAGATAAATGATTTGGAAATCATTTTCCTAAAAATGATCACTTGTATCGTTTATGGAAATGAATAAACGAAGAATATATTCATTGTCTACAAAAATGTTTAGACATAAATTATTGTAGATATTGAAAATATCTTTCATCGACTAATTATTTCACGCAATACAAACTATCATTTTTAGGAAAATGTTTTTCGAATTACTCATTTTTTGAAAAACAAATAGAGCCTGAAAGCATTTGAACAATGGTCTCCTTGTACCGGGTCATTACAACTCTGAATTTTTCAGTCACGAGCACAACACTAAAGGCTCCAATAATGGAGTTAACTTTAGTAATGACAGAAACGCACTAAACTAGAACAGAACAAAACGAAAGAGGAAATCCGGACAGCAAGTACTTGGCATGAACGAACGACACATCAATGAGAAATTACACAATCACACATGCCAGGACATACGAAGAGCAAGCACGCACAGAAAAGACAGAATCCGTAGCTCAGACACATAGGTACGAATACAACACAGTGAGCACATCAGCAACTCAACGCGTTCAATATGGACATACAACCGATGAGCCTATCAGTAATGCAGCGCGGTCAAAACGAATGCTCATATGATGACAAGAGCAGCAACTCAATGCTCATGCATCTTGCACTCGGTATTCAAGATAGCAGCAGTCGCTCAATACACTTGCAATTCCAACAGAGAACTACCCAGCAGCTGTTGGATATGTTTGTTTGTAAAACAAACTCTTAAGGTATTTTCCTTGTCCCACATAGGAAAGAAAGGAATGCTTTGATCACTTTATCAGTGTAAAGTGGATTATACTATTTTGAAATAAGAAAATGGGCTAGTGGGCTAGACCCCACTATACCCGCGTGCGGGTGCGCGAGTAATTGCGCGTTTTTGACGCGTTTATTAGACGCACTTATCACTTTGCGCGCCGCGGACCAAAATTAACCTTAATCAACAATTCATTAATTTTTTTTATTTTCGAAATGAATTTTTAATTAATTTATTTTACTCCTTTTTAGCTTGTGACTGTTCGGACATATTTTTCATTTGTGACTGTTCGGAAAAAATCGTTCGTTTTAGGACACGAAAAGGTGTGTCCGAATTGCAATTTCCGAATGCGAATGGTCATGTTCGAACGACGGTTATCACAAACGAAGAGTCATGTCCGAAATTTATTTTTCGGACATGAACAGGTGTGTCCGATTGTTTCACTTGTTATATATATATATATATATATATATATATGAAAGAAAAACACAGCCTGGTATCCGGTTTTTTGTTTTTTAGAGAGTTTAAGGAGATTTTCTGGAATTGCTATCCAAAAAATCTCACGTGACTTTGTTGTATCCTGAAGGGAATTTGCCAGAAACCTATAGCAACTTTGTGGGGCAAATTGATCCTAAAAGAAAGTGATTACACGCCTCAAAGTCCGATTAAATTTCGACTCCATTTCTTCCCCGTACAATATTTTCCTAACAATTTTTAGGATCAATTTTCGCAACAATGGAGTCGGAATCAATCAAAGTGATGAATCAGGATATGGTCAAGTTGGATAGGTTCGACGGCAACAACTTCACACGATGGAAAGACAAGATGATGTTTCTTCTCACGGCCCTGAAGATCTCGTACGTTCTGGATCCTAATTTGGCGCCCGTTCAAGATCCTGTTCCTACCATTGAAGGAGGACAGCCGAGTGCAGAAGAAGTTGAAAGGGTGACCAACGCGAGGAAGAAACGTGAAGAAGACGAACTACTATGTCGCGGACACATTCTGAATACGTTGTCCGATCGACTATATGACTTATTCACGGAAATGAAGTCCGCTAGGGAAATCTGGAATGCATTGGAGTTCAAATACAAAGCAGAGGAACAAGGTACAAACAAATATCTGATCGCTAAGTACTTTGACTTCAAGTTCTTTGATACTAAACCCCTTCTAGAGCAAGTCCATGAACTACAAGTTCTAGTGAACAAAATTCGTGCTCTCAAAATCGACATAGCGGAAGCATTTCAAGTTGGAGCAATCATAGCCAAACTGCCTTCAAGTTGGAAGGAATATGGGAAAAAGGCTAATGCATAAGACTGAGGACATAAATTTAGTTCAACTCCAGAAACATCTTCGCATTGAGGAAGAGTCGCGCTTGCGCGAAAATTCTGGATTGTATGATACTAAAGTGAATGTCCTGTCGGGTAATGGTTTTCCGTCCAAAGATCACCCGAACTTGAAACGCAAGAGAGAACGGAATTTTAATAAGGTGCAAAAGAAGAAGAAGAAGGGAGCCCGTTTTGTCTGTGGCAAAGAGGGGCATTTTGCAAGGGACTGTAGGCACCGCAAGAATAATGCGTCCAAAGAGAAGAAAACGCCAACACCAATTGTGAAAGCGGATGCTAATGCTGTTGAAGAAAATTTTGTGGCCATGGTCACGAACATGCTTTCAAAATTGGATATTTCCGAGAAAGTTAAAGGTACTTTGGCCACGATTACTGAAATCAACAGTGCTTCAATCCAATCGAGTTGGTGGTTAGATTCTGGAGCAACGGTTCATGTATGTTCTGATAAGTCCGCATTCAAGCATTGGGATGCGACTTTGGATGCTGATCTTCGAGAGGTCCAAATGGCAAAAGACAGTCTTGCAAAGGTCGATGGCAAAGGCTCCGTGATGTTAGACTTTACTTCTGGAAAGAAGCTTAAACTTCTTAATGTATTGTATGTACCCGAGATTAGGAGGAATTTAGTTTCTGTCGATTTGCTTTGTAAGAGTGGATTTCGGGTGCTCTTTGAGTCCGACAAGGTTATCCTGTCGAAGAATGGGATTTTTGTGGGAAAGGGTTATGCCACCGATGGCATGTATCAGTTAAGTCTTAATAAGATTGAATATTCTGTTTATGTTGTCGACTCTTCTTATTTATGGCATAGTAGGTTAGCACATTTAAATTTTCGCTATTTAAATAATATGAAAAAATTGGACTTGATCAATTTTAATGGTGAATTAGATAAATGTGAAGTTTGTGCTAAGTCAAAATTAACGAAGAGGCCTTTTCCAAGTACAAACAGAAATTCGAATTTATTGGATTTAGTGCATAGCGATATATGTGAATTCAATGGAATGCTAACTCGTGGTGGTAAAAGGTATTTTATTACCTTTGTGGACGATTACAGTAGGTACTTATATGTCTATCTCCTAAGATCAAAGGATGAAGCTTTTACTATGTTTAAGAAATACAAGGCCGAAGTAGAAAATCAATTGGAAAGAAAAATTAAAGTTCTACGTTCGGATAGAGGTGGTGAATATTTCTTAAATGAATTTTCATTATATTGTGAAGAACATGGTATTATTCATCAAACTTCAGCACCATACACTCCACAACAAAATGGTTTAGCTGAAAGAAAAAATAGATCATTAGGAGAAATGATTAATTGTATGCTTTCGAATTCAAGGCTACCAATTAATCTATGGGGAGAAGCATTACTTACTGCATGTCATATCCATAATCGAATACCATCCAAGAAGAGTAACGCAAGTCCATATAAATTGTGGAAGGGTAGAAAGCCAAACTTGTCATATCTTAAAATGTGGGGGTGTTTGGCTTATTACCGAGTACCAGACCCTAAAAGAACAAAGCTTGGTCCTAGGGCTATTAAAAGCATTTTCCTTGGATATGCTGAAAATAGCAAAGCTTATAGGCTTCTTGATTTAGAATCAAATGTCATAGTGGAATCTAGAGATGTTGAATTTTTTGAGAATAAATGTTCTACAGATTTTGGAATTATTGAAAATAATAATTCAAGACCTATAGAAGTACAAGTAGATTCTAATGAAAAGGAAACAAATGATTCCAAAAATATGACCGAACCAAGAAGAAGTACTAGAGCGAGAAAATTGAAGGACTTAGGTCCTGACTTTGTTACTCATGTTTTCCTTGTAGAAGGAGACAGAAATAATAACGTGGTAAATCAGTATCATTTATTATTAAACTTAGAAGACGATCCTAAAAGCTTTAATGAAGCAATGTCTTCTAGAGATGCTTCTTTTTGGAAAGAAGCTATAAATGATGAAATGGACTCAATTATGTCCAATAATACTTGGGTATTAGCTGATTTACCAGAAGGATCGAAACCTATTGGGTGCAAATGGGTTTTCAGAAGAAAGTATAATTCTAATGGTTCTATCCAAGCCTTTAAGGCTAGGTTAGTGGCCAAAGGATTTAGGCAAAAGGAAGGAATAGATTATTTTGTCACGTATGCTCATGTAGCACGTATAACATCTATTCGAATTTTATTTGCTTTAGCATCCATTTATGATCTCTACGTTCATCAAATGGATGTTAAAACCGCTTTCTTAAATGGAGATTTAAATGAGGAAATTTACATGGAACAACCGGAGGGTTTTGTTCTTCCTGGAAATGAAAGGAAAGTATGTAAATTAATTAAATCTCTTTATGGGCTTAAGCAAGCTCCAAAGCAGTGGCATGAGAAATTTGATTCAATCATATTGTTGAATGGTTTCAAACATAATAGTGCCGATAAGTGTATTTACTCTAAGTTTACTAAAGACTATGGCGTCTTGGTTTGCTTATATGTTGATGATATGCTTATTTTCGGAACTAATATGACCGGAGTAAACGAGACAAAGAAGTATCTAATGTCCAACTTTAAAATGAAAGATTTGGGTGAAGTAGATACTATCTTAGGCATCAAAGTTAAAAAACATAGTGGGGGTTATTCATTGAGCCAAGTAGACTACATTGAAAAAATGTTGAATAAGTATAAACATCTTGGTTTTAAAGAAATGAGTACTCCATTTGATGCCAATGTGAAATTAAATTATAATTCTGATAGGGCAGTAGCACAACTTGAATATGCTAGCGCTATAGGGTCGTTAATGTATGCGATGCATTGTACTAGACCTGATATTGCCTTTTCCGTGTGTAAGTTGAGTAGATACACTAGTAATCCGAGTATGGAACATTGGAAAGCTATTACTAGAATTTTTGGCTATCTTAAGGGAACCAAAAATTTGGGTTTGTTTTGTAGTAATTATCCGGTTGTACTAGAAGGATACACCGATGCTAGTTGGATTACAAGTGTAGGAGATAAACATGCCACTTCTGGTTGGATTTACACATTAGGAGGATGTGCTATATCTTGGGCGAGCAAGAAACAAACTTGTATATCTCACTCGACGATGGAATCAGAATTTATTGCTTTAGCAGCAGCTGGAAAAGAGGCCGAGTGGATTAGGAATTTGTTGTTGGACATCAAATTGTGGCCTAGTCCTATGCCTCCCATTTCTATCCATTGTGATAGTCAGGCTACTTTGGCAAGAGCATATAGTAGCACTTATAATGGTAAGTCTAGGCATATTAGCCTAAGGCATGAGTACGTGAGACAATTGATTCAAGATGGTACCATAACAATTGTCTATGTGAGGTCAAGCAAGAATCTGGCTGACCCTTTTACAAAGGCACTACCAAGAGAGGTAGTAAAAATGAGCTCAAAAGAAATGGGGCTTAAACCCTTTATTAAAATCACCAGTAATGGTAACCTGATCTGATACTAGCATATCACTAGTTATATGGTTTAATAGGTAAAAACAAGTTACTGAAAGTGATTGTTGGATACTGACATTAGCCCCAACGAGAGGAGTCAGTATCGTCTGTTACGTTTCAGAGGTTGAATTATATTATTAATGAAGTATAATACAATTATGTATCGTGTTCATCAGTAACAGAAACACGTGATGAATACTTCACCTATATGAGCTTAGAAGTGGTGCCGCTTCTTACGAAAGATAGGGTTGCTTTCTAGAGAGCTCATGAAAAGGTACAAGCACAAGGCCATAACAGTGCTAAGTAAATTATAAACTTCTCGTTGAAACAAGAGATTGGTATATGTGCGGTATGTTCGGTTCTATTACTAAGAGTACCGAGTTTAAAGCCAGCAGCTACTCGTGACTTTGATAGAACTTTGAGATACTTGCACTAAATGCAGGTTTAACTCGAAAGAGACCTTCATGTATGTATACTGATCTCATGGAAATTTGGCTGTGTTTTATTTTTTAAATTTCAAAATTTTGTTTTACAAACAAAGTGGGGGATTGTTGGATATGTTTGTTTGTAAAACAAACTCTTAAGGTATTTTCCTTGTCCCACATAGGAAAGAAAGGAATGCTTTGATCACTTTATCAGTGTAAAGTGGATTATACTATTTTGAAATAAGAAAATGGGCTAGTGGGCTAGACCCCACTATACCCGCGTGCGGGTGCGCGAGTAATTGCGCGTTTTTGACGCGTTTATTAGACGCACTTATCACTTTGCGCGCCGCGGACCAAAATTAACCTTAATCAACAATTCATTAATTTTTTTATTTTCGAAATGAATTTTTAATTAATTTATTTTACTCCTTTTTAGCTTGTGACTGTTCGGACATATTTTTCATTTGTGACTGTTCGGAAAAAATCGTTCGTTTTAGGACACGAAAAGGTGTGTCCGAATTGCAACTTCCGAATGCGAATGGTCATGTTCGAACGACGGTTATCACAAACGAAGAGTCATGTCCGAAATTTATTTTTCGGACATGAACAGGTGTGTCCGATTGTTTCACTTGTTATATATATATATGAAAGAAAAACACAGCCTGATATCCGGTTTTTTGTTTTTTAGAGAGTTTAAGGAGATTTTCTGGAATTGCTATCCAAAAAATCTCACGTGACTTTGTTGTATCCTGAAGGGAATTTGCCAGAAACCTATAGCAACTTTGTGGGGCAAATTGATCCTAAAAGAAAGTGATTACACGCCTCAAAGTCCGATTAAATTTCGACTCCATTTCTTCCCCGTACAATATTTTCCCAACAGCAGCATTCTCGTAATAAGTTTGCAATTCGGCACCACAAACATAGATCGACATATAGAGAAGCACAAGAAGTATACGTGCACGGATCAAATTCATTTTCGTTCAAGAGGCCCTCGGTCAAGTTCTGGAATGCTCAGTATCAGATTCATCTCATGTACACACTGGATACGCATCCAATCCGAGAATTTCAATAACAAATCCTAAAATGAACAACTACTAAATTCTGAAATGAAAGGAATCGAAACAAAAGTAAAGTATATTCGACCAAAAGAGTGAATTGATCAAGCAAAGGAAAGCTCTCGGTTAGAATCTGAATCGAGACGCACACTGATCTGGTTCAGGAATTTTATCAAACAGGTGGTCGATATTTCGGCCAAAGGATCTAGATGCAGAAATAAGAGAGATGTCACTCTCTAGCTGACGGAATCGAGCAGTCGGTCCCGACCTTCAGCAAAAACAGGGCGTGCTAATTTAGCTTGGCTAAGAGTAATAGCTAACTGCGATTGGCGATCAAATCAGAGGAGTAAAGCTTCAGGAGTTGTAGCACCAAAGACTGGAACCAGCTAAAGGAGGGAGAAGGAGAATCCAGCACTTCGATGACATTAGCCAGAAAATAGGGGCGAACAGAGCACTTCTTCCTGTGGCTGCGAAGCTGGTGGTGTTGGGGAAGTGGCCTGCGATGACAATCGGTGACAGAGAGAGTGGTAAGGATTCGTAGAGGAAATCGAGAGAGAATCATAACTAAACGCGAGAATTCCTTCCTTATACTCTGCTCTGTTCTGTGAGGTTCAAATGCGAAGAGCCTATGGTGGTCGGCGATCGGAGACGAGCGGCGGCTACCGATGGACTGGTGGTGGCCGACTTTGAAGAGGGAATGGCGACCTAGAAGCTCCTGGAAATTGATAACACGAGAAAGAATTTGCTGAGCTCCGTGTATGTGTGTTCCCTCTGCTGTATTCTACGCCGCCGAATGCATATATCTTAGAAATACGTATATGCGGACTGTAGCGAGATGGACCAAAATTTTATTTAATATTTTTTTATTATTTTCATGTATTTCCTATTTTTACAAAAAAGCGTGGCCAATTTGCCGGCGAAAATTCAGGTGTATTAAACAGATGAGAAAGGCTTCTATTTGAGTTTTTATCAGACGGGTGAAAATTTGTGTAGAATTTATGAGAAAAAACCCACTATTTACATACGGACAGGAGGAGAGATTCCTTCAATTAGAGCTAGAGAAGCATCTAAGTGACAAGTAATGTATCCTATGTACTTATTGGTGATTCAGTAGTCAATTGTAGTTGAGTAAACTTCTGAAATAAAACTTATATACATTCTAGTGTAGATTGAACATTATCTGCCACTTTTAAGATAAGTTACAAATATGCTCAGCAGCTATATAATATATAGTCCCTATTGTATACAAATTGGTTGCTATCATTAATTTCAATATGGCCCTGGCGAGGTCAATCCCGATGCACATGCACCCGGGCACCTCGGAGGCCCTCATTGTCCTCCATGGGTTGATCTGTGCTAGGTTCATCTCATCACTGGCGAACTCCGTCTACTTGAAGAACCTCAACAGAGGGGATAGCAAGGTTTCCCTCGGGGGCTATTGCACACCCAATTGGATGCTGGTAAAGGTCCAGCACTTCCCATAGTCAGCTTCAGCAGTCTGATCCCTAGGCTCCAAATCTTTGGACTTTGCTCTCTTCACTAATAATTTGCCTTCTGAGTTGGTGGAGGCCGCCACTTTCCTTGATGATGCTCAAGTTACGAATGAAAGATTTTATGAGACCATTACCAGCTATTCTGAAAATTTAAGTTATTAGATGAAGACGTAGTTTATTATGTAAATATTCCAACACTCCCCCTTACCCCCTTATACTTAGTCTGGTCTTTTTATCAGTACTGGAAATATATAATTGGAGAGGCAAATAGGGGCCTAAAAAATTCAAACTCAAGATCTTTGCTCTAATGCCATGAAAGATTTTATGGGACCACTATCAACTGTTTTAAAAGCTTAAGCTTTTATATGAATGCGTGATTTATTATTTATATATTCTAACAAAAAAGCTTAAAGGTGTTCTTGGTGGCATTGGCTAAGTGGCTTGATTTCATTTTAATAAAGAACCCATCCATCAACAAACACCACCTTTCCAAGCCTCTTCAAGATGAAAAATGAAAAAAAAAAGAGGAAAATAATAATTCAGCTTATATGCTCGTGGTTAACGGCTTTCTTTGAATTTTTCTTGTGAGGTTGTTTCGGGTCGCGCATGTTGAAATAAGTAGTTCGAGTTCAGATTGATTATTAGTGCTTTCTAACTTATTATATTCGATTTGCATTAAGACTGTCGATTTGATTGGTTGATTGACCAGAAATTCATAAAGTTTCGAATGCAAGTAACTTTTTAATCCATATTTGGGATTCTAGCAACCCTCATGCCATTGGAAGCTCGACTTATAGTTGTTAGGTACAAGTTTTGTTCACTTTAGATCCTTGGGTTTTGATTTCACCATGTGTTTTCCTCGAAAAGGTGGCTATGTTCGTTTGAGACGAACAGGGGTACAAGGTGAACAATGTCTTATTGGAAAGCTTACGATAAAAAAATTTCTTGCATCTAAATTATATTTAAAAATAAAAAATAATACATTTTAAAAAAGTTATATTCCATCTTTTTTGGTCAGAAAGTTATATTCCATTATTAAGCACATTTTGGTACTAAATGTTTAACAATAACGATTTATGCATATATAGGTTCTAATTTGAAATATCTATAGGCTGAAACTTTAAATTGATCAAATCATTATATAAATAGTTCTTTTCGAACAAGGTAAGAAAACATAAGTTTGCCTAGTAACTGTTCATGTACTTCGAGGAAATACATGAAATAACACATTGGCCCAGCTACAACCAACTATAACGAAGACCTATACCCTCAAAGCAAATGCATCAATCACTGATCTTATTCAGTATATATGACTCCATCCCAAAGCCCTCGGGACAAAAGATGCTTGGACCATAAGTGGATTTAACCATTTGGAATAGTAGGGGAAGCTGTAGTACTACGAATAATGCCACGGGGAGAGAGGCCAGCAAAGTGATGGGAATGAGAAGCCACTCCAGTCTCTTATCCAGCACAATTGTGAGAGTCGCAGCAAAAGCCACCAGCATAAAGGCCAAGGAGAGAAAGAGAAAACAAAGGCCCATTATGATCTTCTTAGGCAACGATTCAAGAAAATCTTGCGGCTCGTACCGCGATGTTAAGATGGCTAGGAATAGCAACATGGCCATCACAGAAGAAAACAAACCTAATGCATCCGAAATTGCAAAAACCTAGAAAGAGCCCTCTCTTAACAACAATGGGACTCTAGTAATGCCACTCATGCCTCTACGCACATTGTATGAAGCAGCAATAATACTGTGGCGATTAGAGATGAGCCGAGTGTACATTTATCTGCTGTGTCCTACACCCACTTTTGTCCATCCGCAAGCAACTCTTTGTGCTGCTCTACGAATTTATCCCAATTTGTTTTCCCATTATCTTTGGTGATTCTTGTTGGAGGAATAGTAAACTTTTCCACAATCTATGCAAAAGAGTCACCAACATGAGTTACAATAAGTGGATTAATTATTTAAAAAATTTCAGAAAAAACTTACAAAGGAACATCTCAAGGAAATTAAGACTTATTCAACACTTATCCGAGGGTCACCTTCTTCTAAGCTTCTATGATGATTTCGTGCTTCAATATAGTCAAATAATATACGTATAGAAAACACTAGGTTTCTACTTTTGAAGGAACCAAGTTTCATTCAATTTAGAGTCTTCTAGAGGAATTGATGGAGAAAATATATATTAAGAGCTAGTCAAGAAATCCAAGAATGAGTCTTTTGGTACTTCTATGTGCTTTGTTGAGTCCTATGCGTTGTATTTTGTTTCTAGAGTCATTTGAGCAAGGGTAGCCACCATCGTCGGCGGTTTTGCAAGGAGTGTTGAACTTGAAGCTACTGCACTTACTCTCATACACTTGATCTTTGACACGATTACGATATGGCAAGATTATCATAGTGAAGATGTTAAATATGTCTTGAGTTTTATGTACTTGGTCCGGTTTATGACTCGACCCGACATATTTTTGTGTGACTCGAAAGTGGAAAGAAAATTGAGATTTGGTTCGCGACGCGAAGGGTTGGGCTGATAGGCCCAACCCGCAACAAGCGAACAAATCTCCATAGCGAACCGCCCGAGCTGGAGGAAGCAAACCAATGCGCTGGGGGTTCGGGGGCATAGCCCTCGAGAAATTTTTTTTGGGAGCCCTATTTGTACTGCGGCTAGGTTTTCTCATTGTAGTACAGAGAGAATTTTGTTTCAGAGAGTTTTCGTGAGCCATGAGGTTTTATCGTTATTTCAACTTCTGAAATTTATACTCTCTTTAATTATAGTGGAATCTTGTCTGGCCTCGCCCGTGGACGTAGATCACCTTGTGATCGAACCACGTAAATCCCTGTGTTCTGTCTTTTACTTTTCGCATCTATTTCCAACAGAAGATCTTTCTAGAGAACAAAACAATATCAACTAGGAAAGTAGCTCAGAGCAAATATCAGATTTTACATTGTGCTCTCTAATATTTTGGCCTAGAAGATCTTCTCTTAAATAGGCATCTTCAATCTTCCCGTTAGAGATGTCTTGAAAGATCAACTAGCCGTTACAAATCTGTTGATGCTACTATCCAGAGATAGAACTGCCCATACAGCCCTTTATCCTGAACATTTGCAGGCTATCCAGAAATAGGAAAGCAGTGAAGATCTTTTGAGAGAACAGAACAATATCAACTAGGAAAGCAACTTAGAGCAAATATAAGATTTTACATTGTGCTCTCTAACATTTTGGCCTAGAAGATCTTCTCTTAAACTGGCATCTTCAATCTTCCCGTTAGAGATGTCTTGAAAGATCAACTAGCTGTTACAAATCTGTTGATGCTACTATCTAGAGATAGAACTGTCCATACAGCCCTTTATCCTAAACATTTGCAGGTTATCCAGAAATAGGAAAGCAATGAAGATCTTTTGAGAGAACAGAACAATATCAACTAGGAAAGCAACTCAGAGCAAATATGCAGATTCTACGTTATGCTCTCTAACATTTTGGCCTAGAAGGTCTTCTCTTAAATAGGCATCTTCAATATTCCCGTTGGAGATGTCTTGGAAGATCAAATAATTGTTACAAATCCGTTAGTGTTACTATCTAGAGATAGAGCTGCCCATATAGCCCTTTATCCTGAACATTTGCAGGCTACCTAGAAATAGGTCTCGTAGCTACTGTTCCGATGCTGATTGCCTTAATATTTCTAATAGACACCTACTCCTGTTCCCCGATAAACTTTCTCGTCTTCCCGTTACACATATCCACCCTTCAATGGCTATAATCCCGAATATCTTCACATGTTCGCTATTCAAACATCACCAATGTCATGATGTCTCAACATTGATACAAACATCATCAATCAACTAATCTTTAGGTTCATTGGTGCTGTTTACAGAAAAACGTACCAGGACATCTTGTGATCTTCTCTCAATAAATCACATCGTGGATATCATATAGTCCTTAAATATCATCGCAGTCTTCCATCTTATTTGTATAAGGCGGCTGCTCTCATTCGATATTGATGCTGATCTTTCTGGTCCTTCAAAGCATATTGGCAATTTTGAGCTGTTTATCTTCATGGCCCTTTCATGCTTTACTAACATCCTTGTTCTAGACTTTTTCACTATCATTAGGTCCATCTAATTGTTCCCCCGATCTTTATACCTCCAAGCCATCACGAACATCCCCGTTCTTCTCGGCTTATGCACCCTCGATCAAGATCCTTCCAGATATTCATCATATCTAAAGATCCCTTCAGCTTATAGACATCTTCAATTACTCATATCGGCAGAGCATCTTGACACTAGCAATGCATTTCTCATATCAGAATATTATGGTGCTGTTTATGGCAGACATCTACATCTCGGCTTGTCAATATATCAACTGATACTGCTCAACTAATACACACATCAGTGGCCTTTGATTGTCTTTGTTATCTTCAAAACAACATAGGGAATTTTCCCAATAATCACCACATTAGTGATTTCCTCATCACATTAAACTCAATTGTGAGAATTGATAATTTTCTCGGATTACCTAGCTACAAATTTCTGCAAATTCAATTTGAAGCTAAGTGTACTTCAAAGCAATTTTCTTGTGTCATTGCACCAAAAAATAAAAAATAAAGCCAAAAAGTGCAATTCGAAGTTTCTCTCGTGTAATCACGATTCACCAAGGCATGCTTGAAGAAAACAATGAAGAAGAGGAGGTAATTTTGCCCATGAAGAGATTGGCCATCAGGTTAGTTAATAACCATAAAGACAATTACATCACAACTTGACAGGGAAATCATCTTTTTTCACCTTGTTATCTGACACAGTTCATCGAATTTTCCTTTTTATATATTGCAAGTTTCATCTAAATGCAGGAAAAGAGAATAATTTTATTCTTTGGGACTTGACATTTTTCATAAGGATCCTGTTAACAAGTGTCTCCGAAACACTTGTTTAGTATGATATAAAAGTGATAACCAACTTTTTAAATCAATAACTACACATAACACAATGTGGTTAGTATATTGAAAAATCTAAAAGTTTGCTTAATTGGTAGCTTAACGGGTATTCTGGGAATCCTCTCCAACAAAATCCATTCATGGAATTCTTCATGCCAATTTGCTTTGGACTCCTGATTCCTGCCATGGTGGCTCAAGGGACGTGGACAAGTCTGCAATTCTTGTAGGTGGATGGGCCAGGAAAATGGCCGCTTTTCAGTTGGGTTAGGATCTAGCTCGGGGTCCGTCTATGTTTCACGGGCCATGTTATAGCCCATTCAAAGCCCCCTATTTGATCATTTGCTTTTGAACAGAGACATTGGGAAACGCAAATGGTTCAGCAGATATTAGAGTTGCTCGACTCTTCTTACTCCGGAGAATGCCATTGTAATTACTGAAAAGGAATGGATTTTGTTAAATAAAATCAGGAAACTTATTAAGTAATCTATTGAGAATAGGTTTAAAGCATCAGTTTTCTCGGTGTTAGACAAGAATTAGCTGCTGCTCATTGGGTGACGTCCGTGTATTGGTGATTCAATTATGTATTTATCAAGTACGCTTCTCAAGTGAGCTAGCCCCACCGTCATTTTTCTCTATCCCTCTTCACATGAAGACCAAAAAGCCTCCCTCTATTTTGGTTTTTCTGGGTCGGGAAAGACTGTCTCTCCCTGTCCCTCTTTCCTTACTGCTTCATCTTCAAATTTTCTTCTTCTTCTCAAAAGCAGCCATGGCCGAGCTTTGCAGCAGAGCTCATGTGGATTTGGCGCAGCTCCGCTGCAGAGCTCGCAAGGCCTACCGTGGCCCTAGTGAGCACAAGGCCGATGTTGCGCAGCTCGTGGCGGCCTCGAGCTCACATGCCCACACCAACTGCAAATGAGATTGCCACGAATAGGGACAACGACGGCCGGCGACCGCGTCAATTAGCAGTTAGCAACAACTAATTTTAGTCCTTCATGAATTCACTAGATTTCGGATCCAAAGTGGAAGTTTGCATGGGGAATGAGAAATTTAGATATAAATAAACGCTTTAAGTAAGAAATGGGAATATCTAAATTCAGCTTAAAGCGTAATAGCTGGTATCGTTGGATCATCGATGAAAATTATTTTACTTCCTTTTAATTTACCTTTATCTAAAAGAAAAAATGTATATGCATTTCATCTTTGTAAACAAATCACACGACATCATGTGTGTTTCACATGCAACTCCTCCGGTCCAAAGAATTTCGAGACGCAAAGCTGAGACACGAGGCGGCTGTTGAGTTGACAAAACTAGTTTGCACAGAAATTTCTTTCTATGAAAACAATTGACACCCTCAAAATTTTCAAAGATGACAACATCCTCAAATATATAAATATACATATCCTTAAATTATTCACAATTGAATGTCCTGTATGATTGAGTAAATAAAAGCGATAATCTTTTTTAATGAAGAAGAAGCTCATTTAACTCGTTAGGTTACTCTTCAACCGATGGAATTTTATTGATTGATTTCATGGATCGAATAGAATGTGAGTGAAAACCTAAGTGAGTGATCCAAATATTAAATTATCTATACTTGCTAGCATGGAGATTCCAACATGCGCCGATCACACATCATTCTCAACACAGAAAAAACTGGTTCATTCGCACCAGTTTATCCTACCCAAGAACCTTCCTCCTCTTTTCATTGAAACAACCGAAGGAGTTTTTTGAACATTGAAAAGAATTTATGGGTCAAATTTCATGACGGTCCTCTTCTCCCCACTGCTGACCCAAAGGTCAAAGTTCACCACGGTCCTTTACTCTCTCCCCCGTCATCCCGGATGAGAGATAGATGTTGCTACCCTGCCTAAGGTGCTCTTGAGAGGAGCGGGAGTAACGATTTGTCGCATGGGAACGGAGGTCCCTCTAATCGAGGTGCTCGCTCTCGTTCAGAGTAGGTTCTCCCAAATCATAACCGATCACAAAGTTTGAGGGATCGAATTAATTTATAAAAAATTTCTATCTAATTATAGTTACTACTAACCTATTCGGAGTCGGTTAGGAGCCAAGTGAAGTGCAAGAGGATGCTTCACTTCCTATGAATTGAGATTTTGAGGTTGCGGACTTGGTTATGTTAATTGTCTAATTAACATCCTTTCAGTGCCAATTCTCAATCTTTCAAAGATGTTCGTGCAATCTTCACCCATTTATTATCCTATACCACTAAACGATGTCCGTGCATGGGTGTGCAATGAATTAAGTAAACAATCACAATCAATGCGAGAAAAACTAAAGTGCAAGAAAATAAACCCAAAAATAATGAATAGCTACTAAATTCTGAAATGAAAGGAAACAAAGCACAGGGAAAGTCTGCACAACGAAAATAATGAATCGATATAGAAAAGGAAAGCTCTCAGTCAGAATCTGAATCGAAACACACACCGATCTAGTTCGGGAATTTTATCAAACAAGTGGTAGACATTTCGGCCAAAGGATCTAGATACAGAAATAAGAGAGAGGTCACATCCAGACTTATCACAAAAGCTCGTACGTGATCGGATTTCTTGCTGACGGAATCGAGCAGTCGGCCCCGACCTTCAGCAAAAAAGAGCATGCAAATTTACCCTGACTAAGAGTAATAGCTAATCGCGATTGGTGATCAAATCAGAGGAGTGAAGCTTCAGGAGTTGTAGCATTCGAAGACTGGAACTGGCTAACGGAGGGAGAAGGAGAATCCAGCACTTTGATGACGTTAGCAGGAAAATAGGGGCGAACAGAGCACTTCTTCCTGTGGCTGCGAAGCTGGTGGTATTGGGGAAGCGGCTTGCGACGACAATCGGTGATAGAGAGAGAGAGAGGTAAGGATTCATAGAGGAAATCGAGAGAGAATCACCACTAAACGCGAGAATTCCTTCCTTATACTCTCTGCTGTGTTCTGTGAGGTTCGAATGCGAAGAGCCTATGGTGGTCGGCAATCGGGGATTGATGATGAAGAGGGAAGCGTGACCCAGAAGCTCTTGGAAATTGATGTTGCGAGAGAGAATCTCCTGAGCTCCGTGCACATGCGTTCTCTCTGCTCTATTCTACCCCGCCGAATGCGTATATGTTAAAAATACGTATATGTGGACGGGAGGCTGTAATGAGACGAGCTGAAATTTTATTTAGTTTTTTTTATTTGTTATTTATTTGTTATTGTTTTCATATATTTTTTATCTTGAAAAAATGCATATTCAATTTGCCAGCAAAAATTCAGGTGTCTTGCCTTTTTTTTTTTGTGTTTTTATCAAGTGGATGGAAATTTGGTGTAAAATTTATGAGAAAAACTTTCTATTCACATACTGACCGGAGGAAAAATTCCTTCAATTAGAAGTAGAAAAGCACGTAATCCAAGTTTTAATCGTGAGTGACGAGTAATGTAGCCGGTCTACTTATTGGTTTATTGGTGATGTAGTGCTCAATTGCAATTAAGTAAACTTCCAAAATAAAACTTATGAACATTCTAGTGTAGATTGAACATTCTTTGCCACTTTTAAGATTAAGCTGTGAATATGCCCAGCAAATATATAGTCCCTATCATATACAAACTAGTGGCTACCATTAATTTCAATATGGCCCCCGATGGCGTCAATCCCGATGCACACGCACCCGCGCGGCTCGGAGGTCCTCATCGTTCTCTGAGGGGGTCGATTTGTGCCAGGTTCATCTCGTCAACAGAGGGGATAGCATGATTTTAACTCGGGGGGCGGGCCAATTGGATGCCGGCAAAGTTCCATCACTGGCCATAGTCATCTTCGGCAGTCCGAGCCCTGGGCTTCAAGTCTTGGACTTTGCTCTCTTAGCTAATAATTTGCCTTTTGAGTTGATGGAGGCCACCACTTTCCTTGATGATGCTCAGGTTAAGAAGCTTAAGGGTGTTCTGTTCTTGGTGGCACCGGCGAAGTGGCTCAATTTCATTTTAGTAGAGAACCCATACGTTAACAATCAACACCTTTTAAGGCCTCTTCAAAAAAAAATGAAAGAAAAATGTGAATTCGGCTTATATGCTCGTCAATGGCTTTCCATGGATTTTTCTTGTAATGTAAGGTTGTATTTGGTTTGCTTGTGTGTTGAAGTGCGTCATTGGAGTGGAGATTGGATTTGTTAGCTATATTACATTAGAGATTTTTAAAATTTTCTGTATGATGTTTTCCTATGTTAGAGACAATTATGATATTACTATTGATCATATATATTTCTCAAGATTGCACGTATATCTTTTTTGATTGTGCATCTCTTGATTGATATATATTATTACAGATAGTCGTCTTGTAGAGCCAATAAATAGACAGATGTAATCTTTATTATTATATATCGAAATATATTGAAAATTCCCCATTTTCTCTCTTTCGTATTCTTGCATTTAACTAGATTGCTAGTGCTTTCTAACTTGTTGTTTTGTTTGGACTATGGAGCAAAAAGCCTCCCTCTCTTCGTCCAATTTTAACTAGATGAATAAAAGTAGGTTGCTTCGTCAATTCCTTCAAAGTTAATGTTCATCTAGGAGTAAATGCACTCGATAAATCAGAGGGATGTAGTAGTATCATCTACCCTTTATAGATGTGATTAAAGTAGAATTTGGACCCTATCTATAGTGGGATAAACTAATATTCGATGATGCTACATCCATATAATGATGGCTCATATCGTGCAGTGTATTTGATCTAGCCAAATCATTAAGTAGTCATGGCACATCATGCCAACACATTCAATATGTTTGTTTAGTATTGTTTGAAGCCAAATGGATCAATTCATTGACACGAGCTTTTCTATGGATAACTTAATTAAAGGAGGACTTTCGTGTGAGCTAAGCACAAATTCTAATTTAAAGCTTAGCTTTAAAGTTGATCTTTTTTTTTTTTAATATACTAGAATCTCGCCGTTAATCACATCTACAATGAGCAAGTATTAGATGCACTTGAATCATGTGAATCTAGCTCCCATCACAATTAGATTAGGTGGGTCCCACATGGGGCCATTTCATCCAACGGTACATATAAACTGCGCTCAGATGAACCTGGTGCATCTAACTTGTTTTTCTTCTAAGACTCTGGATTGCACTAAAAGTGTTGAGGTGTTGCTTTTGATTGGTTGTTTGACCAGAAGTTCATAAATTTTCGAATTCAAGCACCTTTTAAATCCATTTTTGGATTCTTGTAACTATCATGCCATCAGAAAGCTCAGGACTAACAGTTGTTAGGTGCAAGTATTGTTCAGATTAGATCCTTGGGTTTTTATTTTACCATGTGTTTTCCTTGAAAAAAATTTCAACACAAACACCGTATTAGTATTAGACGAATGATGTATTATTAGAGAGCTTACTGTAAATCTAGGTGCTCACGAAGTTTCAAGGTGAGATGAACTAATTCAAAGAAATCATACTATCAAATACATGCCAAAATGGGTAAAACTGGCTGGATGTTGACTCACGCGTCACGCTCGTGTAAGCTTTTATGCTATGATTTGCTTTTGATGTCAATTTTAGCAAACCTTCAATGCTAGCAGATGTCTAATTTTTTAGCAAATATCTAATTCCGCTTATCAAATTCTTATGGATATCTTGATAATAAATTTATATTAATTGATAAGAAATAAATGTTTAAAGAAATTATTTGTGTATGCATAAATTCAACTTAATTGTTTATGTATGTGTGGACTCTATTTCAAATTATCTATAGATTTAATTAGATGAATGAACAAAGATATGGCAGGTATAAATTCCATGTGCTTCACAATTTATGTGGACAAAATCCTATAGCTGATGTAATTGCAATTCTATAGTTCTTAAGAATAGAGTTATACAACTGGTATCATGTTGATCATCGATATTCTTTACACATAGATTATTTAATTATCAAACCATTCATCTCAAGAGCACCTATAAAGAAAAATTAAATGTTTAAAAGGTTATATCCTATGATTGCCCATGTTTTGGTAATAAATGTTTTAATAATTGTGCATGTATACATGGAATTCACTTTCAGTTATCAATATTAAAATAAATTTGTATCTTTAAGTTGGTGGAACAAATTCCTACATCTAGGTTATAAAAAGAAAAATTATATGCGCATATTTCGGCAATATATGTTTAGAAGTCCTTGTCATGTATATATAGATTCTTTTATGAAAGATCTATATAGAACTAATGATCAAAGATTCATAGTTGCTAGCATTCCATCTATTTCATAGTTAATGGAAACAAAGTTTTTTATATGGTATAATTCCAATTGCTTTATCGTTCATAAGAAGAAAGGCCAACATTTGGTATAATTCTTATCAGTGGTATTCTTTGTATAGAGATCACTTCGTATATCAAATTGTTCATCTCGAGAGCATCTATTGGAAAAATTAAATGTTTAAAAAATTATTGCACGAGGAAAGCTGTAATCCATGATTGCATGCATTACAGTAATAAATTGTTCAAAATAATTGTTTATGTATATATAGGTTTGTGAAATATCTATAAAAGAATAAGGGTGATTTAAAAAAGATTTAAGGTTGAACTTTTAAGTTGATGGAACAATTTCATGCCTTTAAGGTATAAAAGGAAATATAAATGTTTGAGAAGTCATATTCCATGATTGTGCATATTTTGGTAATAAATGTTGAAAATAATTGCTTTTACACCATAGAGATTGTATTTTGAAATACCTCTATGCTGAATATTTAAGTTGACGGAGAAAATTCCTGCATCTAAATTACAACAAGAAAAACTAAAATTTTTTCAAAGTTATAACCATGATTAACCATCTTTTGGTAGTAAATGTTTAAGAAACAAATTTTCATATACTTATAGATTTTACTTTGAAATATCTATAGGTTGACACTTTAAATTGATCAAATTATTCTATAAGTAGATCACTGGTAACAAGGCAGGGAAACATAATTTTACATAGTAATTGTTCATATGCTTTGAGCAAATACATTAAATCGGATTGGCCCCGCTGCAACCAACTATAACGAAGACCTATACCCTCAAATCAAATTCGTCAATCACGTGATCTCACCCAATAGTTGTGCCTCACTCCCAAATGTCCTCGGCCCATAAGTTGATCGAGCCATTTGGAATAGCAGGGGAAGCTGTAGTGCTAAGAGTAAAACCACGGGGATAGAGGTCAGCAAAGTAATGGGAACGAGAACCCACTCTAGTATCTTATCCAGCACAATTGTGAGAGTTGCAGCAAAGCCCACCAGCATGGAAGCCAAGGAAACAAAGAGAAAAGAAAGCCCGATTATGATCTTCTTAGGCAACAAGTCCAGAAAATCTTGCGGCAGATAGTAATATTCAAATATGTAGAGCAGATAGTAATATAAAAAAATCATATTAATCGTACAAACCATTGTATTGCTATTTATGCTCAGCGCAAAAGCAAAAAAATTTTCTTTCTCATTTCTATCTGTCTCTAACAAAATCAAAACTTCCACGTGAGGTCACATAATGGTACGCGACGTTCAGAGTTTACTTGTTACACCTTGATGACATAGTGTGTAGAGTTAACTTGACTCTATTTTAAAATAACTTTTAATTTGACAAAAATAAAAAAAAAAAAATTAGGGACAAGGCTAAAGGGTATTTCGGGTGAATACAAAAGTAAGGTGAAGATAACAAATGCAACATCAGGCAAAAGTTCTGAATAAGTTTTCGGAACTATAGTACTTTTTTAAGCAGTCAGGTAGTGTTTGGACTAATTTTCGTGCATTTCGGGTGGTCCACCTTCTTGGTAAGTTTAGGAGTGCATTCTCCCATATCAGCCGGGCCCGGGCCCAGGTGGAGGGGGGTGTAACAGTCTGAATTTTCGATCCCAACCCAGACCCGCCCCGATTCAAAAAAAATTTCTTTCTTTTTTAATTAAAAAATAAAATATATTCTAATAATGCAAAATGCACCTAATAGCTATATGCCATGCATTTAAATGAAAAAAAATTTTATTTTAGGGGTTAAAAGTTTAACTCCTAAGTTTTTTGCAATTAATTCAATTGGGGAATTAGATTTTAGGTGTCAACATCACACCTTTTTAAAGTTGCCAAATAAAAGTGTAAAATTGCTATGTTAAATGCGATTAAATGATAAGCCCATGCCTTCATCTTTTGCAACCTTATTTCATAGTCAACGACGTGAAGGGTTTGCCTCGGTCCCATGCCCAATTCGTGCACCCTCTCGAAGTATTCTTTCTTGTTGTATTGAGGTGAAATAGCAGTCAAAGAAAATAATATGTAATGGAGGAAACAAATACACATGGGTTTATTGTTCTTATTTTCCAGAAAGATTTTAATGCTTTATAGAGATGATGAAGCGAACATAATTCTCACCAATCAAGATTGAATGAGAAGTCCTAGGTTCACGTGACTCTTATTCCATATTTTCTGCTTAAATCATTTAGCCACAAGCAAGAATTTACTAGGTTAACATCAAATCTCCTCTCAATTTGCAGTTTCAAGTACTCATTTTTCTTACTCTTTCTTTACAATTACACGACTCTTGCGATTAGAATTTGGTGAGTATCTAAAATCTTTCAAAATATAAAAATACCAACCCAGAAAATAATATATAACTTTGTTGAGTTTGAATAATTTTTTGAAAGATTTTTATTAGGTCAATTGACGGTGCAAATAATAAGTTACATATTCATTCTTAGATGGTTGATACGTGAAAAATTTTAATTACAAAACTAACTTTAAACACACATGTCAATCATCCAATAATATATGTATAACGGCTTTTTCAAATAGGCAGTAGGCCTAACACAAATTCTTTTCTAAATTATGGCAAAGAATTAAGTAGGAGCTTTTTTCTACTTATAAAAGAAATCAAAAACAAACAAGCCATAGACATTTAGTTGGAGAGGGAGGGACAGAGAAAAAGACGGTGACTTGATAAAATGGAAGTGTAACTACAATTTTGGCGGCATACCAAAGTGACTTTGCAAGACATTGAAGTGCTATAATCAAGTTGCAAAGAAAATCCAGTCATTGGATATGAAATCATTGTAAGACCTCATAATTCGTTCGTGACATTGTCCAATCAATCAAGTTATAAGATACTTATGCACTTGGTTTCACATGTGGTTCTTAAGAACTAGCTGATCCATAAAATAGTTCGATTTCAAGCCACTCTTCAAGTAAAACTAGGTCAAGGAACCAGGATATATCCTACAATAGAAACAATCATTTCAAGTTTCTTTTGCTAGCACGGAAGGAATCAATCTAAAAAGTTGACTTAATGTTCAAAATCATGAAAGGTCCTAAGATAATGCCCAACAGCAAAAATGCATACCCACCCGGATTCGAATATTCATCTGTTGGTTTGTGGTTCAAGTCCACCGGAATAACTTCAGTTGAGAAACAAAAGAGGAGATGATGAGCTAGGTATGATCATCATGAAGGGAACCGGTAATGAAGGGATGCGGGTGCAAAAAGTACGGACATTTGAATATAAATGATTCCAAAACACTGAGCCTGGTTCCACTGGGAAAGTGAGACTGCATCCTCGCCAACACGTCCAATATAGATCGGTTGTCGTACTTTGTGCTTCTCTTGGTAAGTAAGTGAGTGTATCGCCCAACTAGATAAAGGGTGATATCTATCCAAATTCACGAGCAATGTTAATAGAAAAACAAGCTAAGTTCTTCCATTGATTACACTTTTTGAAAGTTACTTAATTATATCAATTTGATAAGTTTTAGGACTTAATTGCATTTTTTGAAAATTTTAAGATTCAATTGTACTTTCGTGACAAGTTTTATGACTTCTAATGTACTTATCTCATAATTTTATGTGAATGTGAGCAATTCAAATTTGAGATACTCTACATGAGGCATTGGCATCCTCTCAAGAAGATTCTTTGTTTTGTCAAAAATAGAATGGATATGTATGAAAATTTTGGTTTACACCCCTTCCTTTGTTTATACCTTGCTTCAATTTTCCTTTGGTATCAAAAGAAGGCTCACATGCCTCATGGTCATGCTAATGATGAATTTATGGGCCATTCGAAGTGGGAACGCTACTATTACTGAATATTCTAAAGCTCATAGCGATGTGAAGACATCAAAGAAGTTGATAAAATTATTAAATTACTAAAATGTTGACATATTTACTATAGTGATGTTTATTTACTTACAGTGCTTGCAAAATTTTTCAGAAGAATTAATAATAGGGTTAATATACAAAAAAATTTCAAATTGATATATTTATAATAAATTTATGTTAAATTAATATATATGATTAAGGTTTTCCGAAAATCCGCATCAAATCGTACCGTCGATATCCCTAATTGGGAGGGAGTCGTGAGGTGTGCAGTCACTCTCGTATCCCTTCCATGCCGATATCCCTTGTCTCTTGTCTCTTCCATGACTTTTTGTGTTGAGCCACCACCTACCAACTATCAGTCGGGATGCGGCCGAGCTTTCCTATTGAGGATGTAAGCAATGACGTCATGCGATCTTTCGGAGAAAGATGATAAGGATGTCGCATCCTTGGGTTCGGTGACGACCTTTGGCAGTACCGTTTGACGGCAATGACATCTTTAAGTCAGCCCAATGTTGGACCAAAAAGGTTTTGTCCGAAAGACGTCCTTGCGTGACACGTGTATAATTAGAGAAGATAAGGTGCTCAATAATTTCCTTCATAATTGCACTTTTCGGACATGTCTCTGTCACACTGTGCACATGAAAAACGTTCCATTTTTATTAAAATATGAGCTAACTTCATTTATTAATTTTTCATCTAAATTTCTATCCTCCCCATTTTCCTTCAAAATTGAAGGTCACATAAATTCCATATTCAGTTAATTGTTTTTTTCCTTAGAAAAAATCGTGATGTTTAACTTTTGAGAGTACCCATGTTAAGCTAGTGTTCTCGAATTGCATATATCACTTGTACTTAGTTTTCATATAATTATAACCAACAAAGTTGAATTACTTAGTGTGATTTTGATATTTCAAATCTACCATGACAATTCTTCTCTCCTCCTCCATGATTGGAGCACATAAGTGGTTCAAGATAATACTCTTAAATGTTGTCATAAAACAAGGTACGCACACATCAGACCTTATTTCACCAAAGGGTAGGATTGTCTTGATTTAAGGTGTAAATTGAAATTTTCAATGCAAAAAAATCTTCTTGAGATGATAGCAACGCCTCATAAGTCACATCCTTGGGGTGAGGAAGTTTGGCAACATCCTTGACTTCTTTTGTTTTTTTGCTAAAAGCAGCATCCTTGACTTCAGTGACATCTTTAAGTCGCCTGTGTGGAGCCAAAAGATTGTTATACAAAGGATGTCCTTGCGCGAAATGTGTCCAATTCGAGAAGATGAGGCATTCAATAATTTCATACGTAATAATTGCATATTCTAAGACATGCCCGTGTCTCAACATCAAAAACGGTCCATCTTTATCTTTAAATGTGAGCTAATTTTATCGATTAACTTTCCATTTGAACTTTTATCCTCCCCATTTCCTTGCTTGTTAAAGGATAACACAAATTTCATTTTCAATTAATTATTTTCCTTAGAAGAAATTGTGATGTTAAACTTTTGAGAATACCCACATAAAGCTCAACGTATATAGCGAATTTATTGATTGAGGGTGACGATGTTCTAATTTTATCAAGTAACATTAAAGATGTCAATATGTCTCTTTTACGAGAAGGAGACATTTGCATGATTCAAACTCGAATTATATCCGGAAGATTTTTTGAATTTGCCATGAGATAAAAAGCCTTTTGAAGTAGGATTTATTTTACACAAATTGTCAGTTTAAAAGTCCTTTTTACACAAGTAGGATCCTGTGGGGTTATAAAATACTAGCCAAGAAGCAAAAGTTCTTTGCAGGAATCTTGACGAGGCAAAAAGGCAATAAAACTCTTGAAAGGGCATAACCAAAGAGCAAGAAAAAAACAATAAAACGGGGTGAAACCCAAAATCAGAAAAATCCCAGACAGTACAAACAACCACAGATTTGGAACAATTTGAACTCGTAATAACTTGCATAAGTTGAATCGAAGCTTGATTTGGATAAATCTTGGTCAAACAATCATGGATTTGGCAAGGAACCAAGAGAGATAAACATCATTGTGGTCCACATAAGCAGTTCAAACAACATCTTTTTTTTTTTTATCACTTAAGCCTCGTGAACGCCGCATCAACTCCGATTTCCTTTCCTTGTCCACATAAGCAGTCATGTAGAATTTTTAACAACGTTATTTGATGGAATCGTGATGAGGTAGATGTGTCACACGGGTACAAATAAAAAAAGATTTTTAAAAAATGTGTCGAGTTTGAAATTTTTTATGATTTTTTTTTTCAAAAGAAAATTACAAGAAACAATTGAGATAAAAAGCAGTGAAGATTAAGCGAACGGCAACATACGGTATCCACAAAAAGTAGAGCAAAAGTCGCATAGCATTTATCTATTGAAAAGGGCAAGACAGTAAAATAACCCAAATGCACTCACATCCCAACTAATTTGTTGAGCGAAAGTCCTAATCGTCCTGAGGTAGAATTGGAGTCACATCCCCAACTACTTTAGTAGCTGTCTACCCAATCGCTTAGTTAAGACATTGACTTGGGCGTTGAAATGGTTGAAGCCACCATTGGCCAGGAGGAACATTTGTGATGTACTGTGAAACGTGATTCTCATGGTGTTTAACCATTTATTACTATTCAAGTGTAGCTACTGCGCCGTACTTTTGTTATGGGGTATCACATGCTGTAAGCGTACCTCGTATGAAACTTAAATCATGGCCATTCGTTGGTCCCGTGTCAAGGTGTTATTCGATGGTTATTTTTGTTCTCATGTTGAGGCGGATCGGATCTCCTTTTGCTATCTATCTTGCATGGTTAGGTAATTATTTTATGGGCGTGACCCTTGAACAGAAAAATTATAAAAAAAAAAGTGATACATCTATTGCATTGATGTCAATTTAGACTTAAATATTTTCAAAGTAGTAAGGACCTCGCCTTGCCGGACCTTGCCTGTGGCGATCAACGGCGACCTTCGCCCAAGCAAGGCTAGCCTGCCCGGCCATGGCCGATGGCCGATCGCTGGCAAAACAAGGAAGAAAGAAAAAATGAAAAAAATAAAAATATATTATTAAAAATTATCCACATCAGCATCTGCGGTGTCACATAGGTCGGCTGACATCCACGTCAGCAACATCCGACTAAAATTAGCCGGAATGACTGAATTGATACTATGCAAAAATATTTATGACTAAATTAATATAAATGCAATAAATTTAGGACTTTTTCGACACTTTTTCCGCCACTAAACCCGCCAACACCCGATGCATGGCAAGAGACTCCCTCTACTCGCTGCCTAAGAAGACGATGATATGCACGGTCGAATGGCCCTGAGCACTGTAATTTATGCTGCCGTGGTCATTCGATGCAATGCCGAGTTTTTAATCGAACGGCTGATTTTAAAACACTTGATTCGGACGGCTGACAAAGAATCACGATAAGGTAGTCCTGCACAAAAGCACGGCATCGCAGAAATGTTTTCTTTCACTGTAGTTTCTTTCCACAATCTTCTCCTGGTCCCAAAAGTTGCATTAATGAAGAAAACAAAAAAGCAGTAGACCTCCGTCAAAATCTGAGAAGATAAGTAATAAAACGACTAATGGCCAACTAATAACAATAGCATAATTGATGCGAGAAGTTATAATATAGGAAAATTCTTGCATAAATCCCGATCTAGGGAATCAAATGCATCACGGCGGTTGTTTTTAGATTCATTCACATATAATCTATAAAATCAACCATTGTGATTCACCAAGTTTAATGGACTTGAATTGACACAATAATTTTCTTATTACATGATTTATAGATTACGTGGACAAAAGTTTTTCAGATTATTAATTACATGAGTCCTACGGAAAGACCCATATAAATAACCATCAAATGGATTTTTGCAAGATCGTGATCGCCAAAAGCTCAATGGCTTCAATTAGTGATTAATGTTCGATGGCTAATTGAAAAGTTAAATATGGCTTCGAATCAAAAGTAAATGGATTCTAATATCCCTTAAAGCCTCAACGGCCTTGCAAAATTTGAATCGCTAAATAATGCACAAAAATATATTGGAGACAACAAGGAGTTTGCAAAAAATTTGATTGAATCACAATAGATGCTTACATCTTTTGAGGCCATGTTTGCTCAATGGCTGAAACTGAACATAAACTTCTCATGGAAATGATTGTACTGCATAAAGAAAGTAAAAAACTTACATAACATGACTATAAAGCTCTTATAAACAAAGATGAGTATCGGAACTTGAAAATCTTATCTAAGTTGAAATTCAAATTCAAACCTAAGCAAAATCTAATCTAAATTGAATTGTTAGGAATGATCATCTCGTCTACATATCATCTGATTTGCTAGTGTGCTTTTTGTGATGCCTTGATTGCCGATGATTGTCTTCTTTTCTTGTTTCTTCTTGTATATTAAAATGGGTTTATGTGTACTAATCTTCCAAGATATCAAACTGTCTTGATTTGTGCACTTCTCTAGGATGATTGTAACTGCTCTCGATTCCTTAGCTATGGTTGTCTTCGATCAATGGATCCTCTTTGACTCGATCTTAAATTTTTGTGCATACTTCAAGTCAATCGATTATTGTCACATGTCATATATTTCATTTAAACTCTGCCCATTGAAAGCTTTTTATCAATGAGCTCATTAGACATTCGATAGGCCTGTATTTTCATGGCCTATCGATGAGCTTATTAGGCATCCTATTAATTGGACCTTGTAGATTAGGTGTATTATCATAGCCGGTTTTGGCCGTTAGTTTCTTACGTTTAAGTCCAAATGGTGGCCCCGGAGTCAATATTAACAGTTTAGTAAAATTTATAATATCTAAAGATTATGCGATCTTTTTCATGTTGAGACACCTAGCAAGTGTCATTATCCATGTCAGGACGCGTTCCTCTTGAGGATGTAAGCAATGACGTCATACAAACTTTTCAGAAGAGGCAAGAATGTCACATCCTCATGGGGAGGTCCTTTGGCACTTGGCAGCATTCTCGACTTTAATGACATTTTTAAGTCGCCGAATGTTGGCCAAAAAAGTATTGTACAAAAGATAATTCGAGAAGAGCCCTTAATAATTTTCACATATAATTATACATTTCAGACATGTGCACGAACCCCGGTTGAGATGAAACACTTTCCATCTTTATTTTTCTTAATAGGAAACAATTTTATTGATTACTTTTCCATCTAAATATTTTTAAGTTGCCGAATGTTGGGCCAAAAAAGTATTGTACAAAAGATAATTCGAGAAGAGCCCTCAATAATTTTCACATATAATTATACATTTCAGACATGTGCACGTACTCCGGTTGAGATGAAACACTTTCCATCTTTATTTTTCCTAATAGGAAACAATTTTATTGATTACTTTTCCATCTAAATATTTTTAAGTTGCCGAATGTTGGGCCAAAAAAGTATTGCACAAAAGATAATTCGAGAAGAGCCCTCAATAATTTTCACATATAATTATACATTTTAGACATGTGCACGTACCCCGGTTGAGATGAAACACTTTCCATCTTTATTTTTCCTAATAGGAAACAATTTTATTGATTACTTTTCCATCTAAATTTTTTTTCTTCCCATTTTCCTCACTTTTACAAAGATAACATATTTTTAATCTTCACTTAATTATTATTTTCTTAGAAAAAATTATGATATTAAGTTTTGAGAATACTCGCATTAAGCTAAAAGTATATGAAATTTCTCTTCACAAATAATATTTAATATTACATACATTATCATCGTAAAAGTTTTCTTCACAAATAGTCTTAAAATGAAAACAATAAACCTGTTTACGGAATAAAGTTACGTGCAAAAAATAAAAATTGATTGTGTCATTATCTAAAATGTGCTTGTGAAGAAAATTTTGCACCGCCATTGTACATTCCTTTGAAACAGGATTTATATTGAATAAATTGTCTGTGTGAATGTCTTTTTTACACATGTTTTCTCATAATGAAAACATATCTATTTATTTTTTATCGAATAAACTTGAATGCTAAAAATAAAAAAAATGCATATGTGTCATTTCATAAAACCTGCATATGTAAAGAAATTTTTACACCGATTGTACACCGAATAAAAATTCATTGAGCTATGTTGTATGCAAAGAAGGGGATGGTGGAAGAAAAGATAGAAATAATTATGTGAAATTACACCTGTATCTTTTTTAGTAAATCCTCCAAATCTACGCTTTTGTAAATAAAAGGACCCATAAAATTTTTGATGTCATAAAATTTGGAAATGAAATCAGAAATCGTCATTCAGGAAAAGAGAATGGTACGTCATCCACGGCTGGAACTTTGGCTCCATCCACAATTCTGATGTATAAAAAGAGAAGATCCATGAGAACTGGACGTAACTTCGATTTCAACCACATAAAAGTACTTCTCCACTAAAGTTTTTTTCATGTTCGCGAGACAGCACGGCAAAGAATCCTCCATGGATGCTCAAGATAGTTCAATTTTGGAATCATTGGCAGGCTTGTTCCGTTCTTTCCTTTGTAGTTTTGATTTGATCTCAGAAGGTCATGGAAAAAATTGGAAAAATTTCACTTGACTTTGTTATTCATTAATTTTTGTTATCTATAGTTTTGTTATAATTATTGAGTGAAATTGTGGAGACAGACAAAATTCTATATAGAGTTAATTCATAGTTTTATTCCATTATTTAACGTTAAATTTTTTGTTTGTGTAAATTACCATCTAAATTTAATATAGAAAATTCCATGTAATTAATGAGCCTCGTAATAGTCATGTGTAGATGATCTAAAGCATACAATGTGTAATTAATTTCTAAATTATTAATGTTTATTTCTCTTTTTGGTAACAAAGAGGTTCGCATAGACATGAGTTTACAAGGCACAGCAACTAGTAAAGCTTTTCCAGACAGTCGCAAACCCATTTCGTCCGAAGACTGGTTGAGGAAGACAAATCAATCAAAAACTCAAAGTTTGTCCTTTTGAACTTTTAATTTTCATTTTTCATTGTGTTTGACGCATTTCCACTTTTTTCACTCCAAAACATTTTTAAATGTTATTTTTGTTCATTTCTCTTTTCGGTAACAAAGAGGTTCATGTACAAGTGAGTTAAGAAGGCACAGCAACTGATGAAGCTTCCCAAGACCATCGTAGACCAATTTTGTTCGAAGTGTACCTAAGTATCACAGATCAATCAAAGGCTAAATAAAAAAATCGATTTCTTTTTTGTTTGAAAATTTACAATCTGAATTACTACAAAATATTTCATGAAATGAATGAGCCTTGTGCTAGTCATGTATAGATGATCTAAACATACAAAGTGTAATTAACTTTTTAAAGGTTATTTATGTTCTTTTCTCTTTTTGGTAACAAAGAGGTTAACGTAGATGTGAGTTCAGAAGACACGTCTATTGATAGAGCTTCCCAAGACGATTGCAGACCAGACGAAGGTTTGTCACTTTTATTGCAAAACATTTTGAAATTTACAGCATACATACACTGACATATAAATTCAAATTTAATCTTTTCATAATTTTTAAAAATTGAATAATATGTTGAATTTTAATAGAGAAAGACCAAAGAAATACTTTTTTACTTCCAAAAAGTAAACAAATGCCCTCATAGAAAAAGGTAGGTTGAGTAAACGAGAATTAAAAACTCACTAAAAAAAATAGCCCAAGATATGAAAGTTAGAAAGTCCCACAAACTAATTTATGATACAATAGTTGTCTCAAAGAAAAAACCGCGATCTCCTTCACGCTTAATGTTAAACTTGTTTTTTTTAAAAGTTTACCATCTAAGTTTAATATAATATAATTGCATGCAATGAATGAGCCTCGCACTAGTCATGTATAGATGATCTAAAGCATACAAATTGTAATTAAATTTTCTAATGTTATATATGTTCAATTTCCTTTTTGGGAACAAGGAGGTTCCCGTAAACATGAGTTTAGAAGGCATGATAGCTGATAAAGCTTCCCAAGACAATTGTAGACGGACTGCAAGTTTGTCACCCTGAACTTATGACTATCATTCTTCATAAATCTGATATTTTATTCATTTTGACTTTTTTTGAATTTGAAATATTTAAATTTTACCACATACAAATGCATACATATAAATTCAAATATAATATTTTCAAATTTTTAGAATCTGAATAATATCTG
This sequence comes from Syzygium syzygioides, assembly GCA_031216285.1. NCBI lineage: Eukaryota > Viridiplantae > Streptophyta > Magnoliopsida > Myrtales > Myrtaceae > Syzygium > Syzygium syzygioides. The sequence goes on along the minus strand of CM062244.1, from coordinate 11,718,207 downwards.
GAATTACAATCGAGAAAGCCATAAAAAAAACTTTGTTGCTTCCAAGGAGTAAACGAACATGCTTATATAAAAAAGCCATGTTGAGTAAACGATCGTTCCTTTCCTTGCATACGCGTTTCATTGGAACTTTGAGCATGTGCAATCATTACACTAGACCTAAAAAACAAGAAGGGCGAAAGCCTGAGGACTTTTAATGTGCTATTTTTGCAGTCAAAATAAAAGCTGACGTCCGTGGAAACTATCGACAATTGTTTGAAGCCGCTGCAAAAGGTGATTGGAAAGCTGCCGAGAAAATCTTCAAGGAAGATCGCAAAGCAATGTCGGCCGAAGTTATGACCCTAGAAAAAAAATCCATTACTGTGCTTGAAATTGCGGTTATGGCTGCACAAGATCAATTTGTTGAGAACTTAGCCGAGTGCTGGCCTCCAGAATTTCACGTTGACATTCTTGAGAGTGCCCTCAAGAATGCTGCCTCGAGAGGAAGAATAAGGATGGTAAAAGCATTAGTTAAAAAAGTTGATGCTGCATCTGACAGTGTACGCCATGCCCTAAACAAGGCTAGTTCACATGCGCCTATGCAAAAGGAGGTTATTTGGTTCTTGGCAAGGCACACATCAGACCCAATGTATTCTACCATGAGCAACCTTATTATGGCGGCCCATTTGGGTAGGCTTTCGTAATCACTCATCTTATCTCTCCTTCACTGTTTACCCGTATTAACAATTTTTTTTGTGCTTAAAAGATATAGTCTTGCATTTAGCTCCCCGGTACGGCGGCTCAATGGCATCCAAAAATAACGAAAAGATCAAATTGTTGAAAGATTTAGCGAAGATGGAGTCTTACTTCCGTAGTGGAGCTAGACTCTCTTGTTTGGAAAAATGCATTTACAAATGTAGGTACTCTTGCTCTTCTTTAGACGTATATGTACAATTAGGGCAACTCTATCTCATGGCGTTCACTCTATCTGTTCCCTATTTAGGCATTCCTCTATGCTTGGTTGACGCATCATTTGACAATCCCAAAGACACGAAGATGGCTCAAGGTATATCTGTTAACCTTCTTAATGGATGGACTAACACGACAAATAGAATATCATTCACAAAATCCTATTCACAAAAAAGTCAAGGGGCAAGGACTACATCTGTGTATAGAAATATTATATCTAAAGAATGGTGTATGTCAAAAAGCAATATCTAATATAAAGTTTGTAAAGTTGGCCAAGAAGTCTTACTCACTGTCAACTTGCCAAGTAGAATTATTGAGAATTATAGATTTGGATTCAGGCCATAGACAAATTGTTTTCTAACATATTCGAGAATTATTAAATTTAACTACATGAGCAAATTCCGTGGGTGTGATATGTATTTTTTTGTCCATCATCAATTCCTAATTTAGTAACATGATTCTTCTCTCCTCTTCATGCCAGTATCATCAGCACTTAAGCGGTTCAAGATATCACTCTGGAATCTTGCCACAAAACCGGGTAGAAATCTCTAAATTTAAAGTGTAAATTGCTTATTTTGGTATATCCTGTCGTAATCACTATTATCATTATGGATTGGCTATTCATTTGTATATTACGATATAATTCGATTCAATTCAATTCAAAGTCGAAAAACGATGTATCCATTGGGTGAATCTATGAAAACACTGAATCAAAAAATACTTATCAATCCATCATTGAATCCACCCATTTTTCAAAATACAAAGAGCTCTTTTTTTTTTTTTTTCTCATTACATTGTGTGTATTCATCGCTAGATCCATATGTTCTTTAACGCATGCATTTTGATTTTCAAGCCATATGAAATTTGATTTCCAATTAATATCTTACATCCATCATTTTCTTAACTACAATATATATATATATATATATATATACACATTATATAAGAATACAATGCATATGTGAAAGCTTTTTATCTTTTGATTCATCACCATTGCGAAAATTGCTTATATGATGATCCCTGCAGCACCTTTCATCAAAAGGATTGGAGAATCAAAGTTGAGGCATAAATACTCACTCGAGTTTGCAAATCAAGCTCTTCCCAAGGAAGAGACTTCTCCCGAAATACTCAAATTGACTTCAGAAACTATCCTTGAAGCTGCATCTCATGGAATCTCTGAAATTGTTGAGTTATGTTTGAAGCGTTTTCCAGAGTTGATGTGGGATAAAGAATTCACAAACAAACTTAATCAAGAAGCTATAAACGGACGGCAGGTTGAGTTGTTTAGACTACTAGCAAATGCAAATTTGGGTTATGGTGGTTTGATGAAGAAAGACTTGATGAAGGATGTGATCGAATGGACACCGAGATGTGTATCCCTAGATGTTTCTGGAGCAGCTTTTCTAATGCAGAGAGAACTTCAGTGGTATAAGGTTAGGTCACCTTATTTCTTTGCGATCTTTTTATGCTCTTTAATTTTCATTTATATTGATAAGCGTCCTTTATTTTTCTGAAGGTAATGGAAGATAGGACTAAACCTTCTATGAAAAGTTTGAAATTGCTGCCATGTCCATTGAATAACGAATCAGGAAAATCAGAAAAAAGAACGAATAACGAATCAGGAAAATCAGAAAAAAGAACATACTGGGAAGCTTTTGTAGAGCAACGCCGAGATTTGCTCAAGGAGGCAGGGCAATGGATGAAGGATACATCATCATCATGTAGCCTTGTCGCAACTCTCATCATTACAATAGCTTTTGCTGCAGCCTTTACAGTACCTGGAGGCAATGATGGCAATACGGGGATCCCTATCTTTTTGAAGAAGAGCTCGTTCACGGTATTCGCTGTTGCAGATGCTCTTGCTCTCTTCTCTTCAGTTACTGCCACCTTGATGTTCTTGGCTATCCTAACTTCACGTTACGCAATTGAAGATTTCCTCCATTCGCTACCGATTAAAATGATAGTGGGCCTCACTTTTCTCTTCCTCTCTTTGGGCTTTATGCTGGTGGCGTTCGGCTGTGCTCTTACGATGGTCCTAAACGAACGATGGAAGTGGATTGACATCCCAATTTATTTACTGGTTGCCTTGCCTATCGTATTGTTCGCAATGCTACAGCTTCCATTGTATTTTGAAATGGTTGTATCTACCTTTTGGCCTCGCCTCTACCGTCCCAAGAAGCTCAGGAAATGATCTCTGCTATTATTGGACAAGGACACTTGTGATGTGATCTTTGTTTTCCCTTCTTACTGTGTGTGAAATGTGACTATCACAGTGTGTACTCAGTTTCAAGACTTTTGAAGTGGGACTTCGGCCATATTTATACTAAAGTTTAATGTATGTTGTCAAGTGGGCATTTTGTTTCAATGTGTTATTTGATATTTTCCCCTCAAACAGTGAGCAATTACTTCATTGCTCATTGTTATATTAAGGTGAACCCAATTCTTCTACGAATTGGTAACATGGCCAGCGATATTTAATAATAGGGTTCATCCGCACAAATTCTTTATACTACACAAGATGGCCCCCCAACTAGTGACCCAGCCCAAGGAACTTCTGATGAAGCAAGCTATATAAATGACAATATCAGCTCAATGGAAGCTCAGCCTTCGAAATTAGTCCTCTCGCACTGCCCATACTTGCACCTTATCCTCTCATCCAACTCTTCGGCTTTGACCTCCGCGATCTTAGCCGCGTTAGCCATCGATTCCTCCTGTACTTTTGCGATCCTCATGCTTTGCGTCTTCTCCACCTTGTCCCTCAACCCTTCGTTCTCCTTACCCAGCAACTTTGCACGGTGCACATCAGCACCAACACCAACAACTCCATCAGCATTGTAGCCATCAAAACCCCGCACTCCAATCTCAGTAGGACTTAAGCCTCTTTCGGGTCTCTCTCTGATCTCAGCAGTGAATGAACTGACGTTTCTTTGGTGAACAGCGCCAGGACGCGGAGCACCTGGCCGAACAGCTATGTGAGGAGAATCGAGACATGGGTCACAAAGCAGAAGCGAGAGAGCTGGGAATAGAAGCCCACGAAAGAGAAGACGAGCCACATGGACAATATTATGAGGAATGCGAGGCTGAGCGAAGTTGGGGGAATTCTGATGAGGATTATGAGAGCGAAAGATGCTGCGGAGAAGATGAACAGAACGAAGTTTGAGCAAGAAAAAGATGAGAGATGCCAGCTGATCAAAAGCACATGCTAAAAAAATCTATTATTTAAGATGCACAGATTCAAGAAAATATTTTGAGCTACATTTTGCGGTTCACTTGGATATGTAGCTGTAACTTCTGCGACTGCATTGAAAAATCGATTAAATAATGGGCCCAAGTGATCGCCCCTATTAATACATCCCTAGCAATTTCGCTAGCATGTCTAGTGCATCTTCCCTCTCGAGCAAATACCAGAGACATAAAACAAAAACGAAAAGGAGATAAGTTCATAGAAAGCATATGCCATTGTACAACAATTTTTGAAAACAGAGAAGCAATTGCTCAATTGCATGATCAAAGTAGGTATTGAATGTGCATGGACATCGCTAGATACGACGTGACAAGAAATGTCTAATCACCGTTCCAAATCATTTGCCTTGACACAAAATTAATCTCATTGACGGTGACGAGACTTTTGGTTTCATGGATATCTCGTAGATAACTAAATATTTTAGAAAATGTAGAGAAAGGGAATGGATGTGAAAAATGTGAAGGGATGTATCGAGAATCGAAACAGAACGATCATACAGAAATCAGAAAAAATAGACGATGCACGAATTTACTCAGGTTCACCCTCGAATAGGGCTACGTCCTGCAAAGAGATTTCACTACATTTTCGGTTTAGAGCCACTCAACTTGTTACAATGATCAGAAAAACGAACAAAATACATATGTGTCCCAAACGGGCCCAAAACCTAAATCTATACGAAATCTCTTAATCCTGCACCTTACGGGCCAGCTTAAATAAAAGCCCAAACTTGTTGAGGTTTTGAGGGCGCTGCCCCCAAGCCCCCACCTGCTCACCGGTGAGCAGGGCAACCATTCACTGACCGGTCAGCAGAACCCTCGTCGGGGGGCGCTGCCCCCGAACCCTCACATTCCGCATGCAGGGGTCACATGTCATTGGATAATACTTCAATTTCCATAAGATCACGTGGGCATAATCGGTGTGAGAAACAAGGGTCCCCGAAGTATTCGTCAACTCCAATTAAATGAAGTGTAAAAAAAATTGATGAAATAGATTGCAAATACTTTACCAATACAATACATCACTTTTTTTTTTGCTAGAAATACAATACATCACTTATGTACGTCAACATTGTCAAACGAAATTGATGAAATTCCAAGTATCGAAAACTCATTCTCCAGTGCACCACTGAGCCTCGTCATCCCTCCCCATAGTCCCACTTCTCTAGCTGAATAGGAAATTCTGGCGAACAGTTTATGCTACAATCGAATATGAATATCTGCTAAGAAATAAACTCAGATCATCAAGCCATTACCATCTCCCATCTTGGTGCAAAAGAATATGCTAAAATCCATTATTCAGAAAAAATTGAAAACCCCAAAATGGTGTAATCATGTAACTAAATGGCAAAGAATCATCTCAAAAGCATGATAAAATAACGCCAGTCGATAACATATCACACATGCATGTGAGCAAATACAATGTTAGACCCCACTACCTGAGAACAAGCAACTTCTGAGGCCAACAATGAACTTTCGAAGCAAAACAATTTTTCACTTAGCCATGTTCAAAATTTTCATGTCAAACAATCATCCGGTGCACATTAGATGCTATTAGTTCTCAATTCAATGCAGTTCAAAGGAGCCAACCGATAACCATACCATCTCTTCTCCAACGTCCACTAAACAGTATCTGGATAGCTTAAAATGGGCTTCCACTCTATCTACCGATGCTTGCAACCAACGTGAGTTCATGTTGAATAATGGCTTAACAGTACAAGACCCCTGTTAAATGAAACACACATTTTGGACTGCACAAAAAGTCACTAAAGAGAGTGACATACATCATAGAAGTGCATGACCCACACCATAAGTTCACTGTGTATTATAAATCATCATGCTTTGAACTGGAAAAATTCCGATTCAGGACATCATACAGGTGATAAAAATAAAACTTGTTTTAGTGTTATAGCTCACCTAGTTTCTTCCCAGAGCAAAACAGTGGAATCGATTTCTGGAAGAACGTAATCAGCCCTCCGCCCACATCGAAAATCTACCCCTGCACAAAATCCACGAGTTGTGCTATTTTTAATTTGAGGTATACCATCTCCACCCAAGCGTGTGGTGAACTTCCATTTCCAATCAATTGTGTCACACCCCGAACCTTACTGCACGTGGCATCCCTTCTTTGGTCAAATTAGTACGACGTCCCAGGACGCGTCGCAAACCCAAAACCCAAATCAGAGAATAATACACACGCGGAAACGATCAAACACCCATACACAAATAAATATGACCAAGATAGCAACGGGAGACACACAGCAACAAACTTCATAAACACATACTTATATTAATCAAAGAGAACTTACAACATTCATTTGTAGCATAAGTACACACGGACCAAAATGGGTCAGCAAGCCACTATCATCAAAAAGGGGTTGTGGCTCGGGGCGGTTAGGTACTATATCCAAAAGGGCTCCCTTCAAAAAGTATTGGCCCTAAACGCTAGCTATGCTCAAGGCTAACTCCTAGGTATCCAATCCGAGTCAGATCTCGAAGACTCGGATGAATAATCGGACGACTTGAACTCGGATTCCATAGACTATGGCTCGAACTCGACCTCCAACGGCTTCTCCTCGGGATCATCCTTCGGCTCTGACTCCAGCTCCATCGGCTCCGGTTCGGGATCGAACTCCCACTCCATTGGCTCCTCCTCCTCATGGTCGGAATTCATGTCGGACTCTATGATAGTGGGCCGGGGGTCAGAATCCGCCTCGGACAAGGCATCGAGGCTCACCACTTCCCCATCAGCTGCATGCAGGTCTCACTAGCCTAACCCGTCAAACGGAACGTTGAAAGTCCTAAGAGGTCCACGAAAGCAAGTCTGGTCCCGGTAGCACAAATTAAGGTAAGGATGGGCCTTGAGCTGTGGCCCGCCCTCATCGACCCAGACGATAGTGTAAAACCTAATATAAGCCTCCTTGTTCCAACCAGGGTACTCAATCACCAAACGCTCTATAAGGTTCGAGATCCCAAAATGTACCGGTATGCCAACCATCTTCAAGGTCGGGGGTTTGAAATGGTTATATAATAACTGTGAGAACGAGTCTCAATAAGCAACACCCTAAACTCAATGTAAGCCAATACATGCCCATACAAGTCGTACATGCAATCTAACCCACAACATAACAAGCTCACATCATTGTACTTACCTTTGCCATCAGAACGTATGCTAACTCTGCACGTTAGTCAAAATGTGATAAAATAATAATAACTCAATAACATATCGTAATCACTCAAACACCAACCACACTTGCACTCAATCAATCCAACCAATTCAATCACACATTCAACAAGCCAATTCAATAACACTCAATTTGCATGTGTGGCCAAACATTTTTCTCACGATCTGCACCACTGCGCTCAGGTCCATTCTCACTGCTCGCGCCACTGCGCCTTAAGCCCAATCTCATTGCCCGGGCTACTACGCCTCAGGCTTAGCCCTCCAATCAATCCGGGCTCTGTCCCGCGTAACCACGTTTGAGGACATTTTTCCCCTTCCAATGACCCGTGTAACCACGCCTCAGGTTTGGTCATGCCTTTCTCGCCACACCTGCGTAACCACGCCTCAAATCTGATCATGTCTTTCTCACCACACCCGTGTAACCACGCCTCAGGTTGGCAGCCCTCCGATTAATCCGAGCTTTTCTCATGTATATGCACCACAATACAATTCGCCATTCTCACAAGTCGTATCAATCAAACTTAAGGCATACTCACCACATCACAACTCGCCATTCAACATGTCTTACGAATCCAAATCACATCACAAGCCCATCATACTAGCCCACCAATCCGACATTCAAGTTGGCTATATACGAACATTAAATCCACCCATGAATGCCACAACAAGCCAATTATTGACCCACCAACATTAGCCAATAATATGCGCCCAAAACCATCCCAATTCCAAACCACGAGCTCACCAATCCGACATTCAAGTCGGCGACAATCAATCATCAAATCACTCACAAACACTACGACAAGCCGACCATTGCACCCGCATAATTTAGCCACCTAACATGCCACATAATCACCCCAATTCAATCCACCAATTAACCACATTTATAATTTGGCCCTAACCTAAGTTTAATCCCTAAACCGGTACTAATCACACCATAAACAAATCTAAAAATATCAATTATACTAAATAGGGATTAGGAAGTCACTTACTAGATTTTAGCTCGGGAAAAATCCACACTGGCTCAAAATGGCTCGAGTGAACAGTGCTGAGCTCGGCACGGGTGCGGGCCAAACGGGCGCGCTAATCGGCCAACACAGGCACGGTGGCCGAGTGGCGTGCTTGGCGCACGGGCATGGTGGCCGAGCGGCGTGCCTGGGGCACACGGGCAAGCTGGATGGGCAACGGGCCGGCTGGACGGGCGACGTGACTAGGCAAGCTGGTTGGCTATCCAGCCATAACGGGGCATGCTCAGTCGGTGAGCTCGGGCACGGTTAGGCACACTCGGTTGGCAAGCTGGCTAGCCGGTTGGCTGGGATGGCAAGCGGCGGCGAGCAAGTGTGACGACGGCGGTGGTGAGCTTGACGACTATCTTGGCTGGAGTAGGGGGCAGCAGTGTCATCATTGAGTAGCAGGGACGACGAAGGCAGCGTGGCGACAAGCTTGTCTCGACGACGTGGCGGCGATGGTGCGGAGGGAAGGAGAGGGAAAAGCTGGGCGGTGGTGGTGAAGGCGAGGAAGGGTTGGGGCTGCGGGGGCGCGAGTCGGCAGTGACGGGGAAGCATGGCGACGTCGCAAGAGGCGGAGTGGAGCAAGATGGCTGGTTGGGCAGTGCCGGGCCGTGGCAGGCTCGGCGGCGGCAGGACGCGACGAGCTCGAGCAGCAAGCTGGGCGCGAAGGGGAAGGAGAGAGAGAGGAGAGGGGCAGTTGGGCTTGGGGTGAGCGGCGGGAAGGACGGCACGGCGCTGGGACGGGACGGATGGCGCAACGATGGTCGGGCACGGCAATGAGCAGCGGTGAGCAACCAGCAAGAAGCAGCAACAGTCGGGGGCAGAGGAAGAAAACTAGAGAAGAAGAAGACAAAGAAGAAGAAGAAGAAGAAGAAGAAGAAGAAGAAGAAGAAGAAGGAAAGGGGGAGGAAGAAAAAGGAGGAGAAAAAGGGTAGAGGGAGCGTGCACGGAGGGGATGTGTGCATGGGGGGAACGTATGCGGGTAGGTGGGGCGCACAGAGGAGAGAGAGAGAGGGGACAAAAGTTGATTTTTGTCCTTGAGTGCGATCTATAGGTTACGGTTCAAACCCAAAAATCGATCTAACGGTCCACGAAAATCCTAATTAATAATTAGAAGAAAAGGGCTAGAAAAACTAACTAAAACACACTACGAGAGAGGTCTACTAGTCCAATTTCACACCCAGTTAAAATTTTACTTTTCGCATATCCTAGGCAATATCAACGCTGGCCACAATAATATCGACACCATCCAATTAAATTCATCTCGAAACTCCAAGAAATTCGACACCAAAGTTTGGGCTCTAAATAACAGCCAAATTCGATCGAGTGCGATTCTAGCGAAATCTCTAGTTTAAAAAGAATAACCCAGGAGTGATCAGTTTCGAGCAAAATTTTATAATAAGCATACTGACGAAATACGCATTTTATAAATCCCAAAAATGGGCCGAAATTCGGAATGTCACAACTCTTCTCCCTTATAAAAATTTCATCCTCAAAATTTATAATCCAACCCAACTATTCAAATAAATTGGGGTATTTGTGTCCCATCAACTCTTCTCTTTCTCATGTCGTACCTTCGGTTTCATGATACTCGCAAATCACCTTGACCATCGGAATTGTCTTGTTCCATAACACTCGTTCCATTTTGTCCTCGATCTTTACTGGCCTTTCCACGTAAGACACTCTATCGTCCACGTTTATTTCTTCATAATTTAGCACGCGGGTTGGGTCCAGTTCATACTTTCTTAGCATAGACATGTGGAACACATTGTGAACATGAGATAAATTTGGTGGTAGCGCGAGACGATAGGCCAAAGTGCCAATTTTCTCTAAGACTTCGAATGGACCCACGTACCTCAGGCTCAATTTTCCTTTTTTGCCAAACCGTGACAATCCTCTCATCGGTGACATTTTGAAGAAAACGTGGTCCCTCACTTGAAACTCCAAAAGCCTACGTTTTCGGTCCGCATAATTCTTTTGGCGGCTCTAAGTAGTCTTAAGTCTGTCCCAAATAACCTTGACCGTCTCGACTGAATGCTGAACCAACTCGAGACTCGTGATACTCCTGTTACCCACTTCATCCCAACAAATCGGTGTTCTGCAAGCTCTGCCATATAATGCTTCAAATGGTGCCATTCTGATACTCTGCTAATAGCTATTGTTGTAGGCAAATTCAACCAAATGCAACCGTTCCTCCCAGCTACCTTTAAAATTCAATACACATGCTCGTAGCATATCCTCTAAAGTCTGAATTGTCCTTTCAGATTGGCCATCTGTTTGGGTGTAATAGGCCGTGCTAAATTATAACTTTGTCCCTAATGCCGTATGAAAGCTTTTCCAAAAAGCAGCAGTAAATTTAGGATCGCGGTCTGAGGTAGTTGTCACTGGCACTCCGTGCATACGGACTATTTGCCGCACGTAAATCTCGGCATACCTGTCCAATGCGAAGTCCTTTCGTACAGGTAGAAAATGTACTGACTTTGTCAATCGGTCGACTACCATCCAAATTGAATCATGATCCCTCTGACTTCTTGATAATCCCATTACAAAGTCCATCGTGATGTGTTCCTATTTTCACTCGGGGATTTTCAATGGCTGCAACATTCCACCCGGTTTGTAATGTTGTGCTTTCACTTGCTGACATGTTAAACACTTGGCCACGTGCTTGGCTACATCCACTTTCATGCCGTTCCACTAATAATGTTGTCGCAAGTTCTGATACATCTTCATACTACCTGGGTGAATACTATAATTACTACGATGTGCCTTAAACAAAATCTCCTCTTTAAGTTCTGCATCATTAGGTACACACAACCGTCCACGGAATTTTAGAATTCCATCCTCGGATATCTGAAAGTTCGATTTCATCTTTGATACATCCATACTCAGAATCTTTTGAGTCTCTGGGTCCGTCGACTGTAAGGCCTTGATCTTAGTCTGGATTTTCGGCTAAATCCTTAATGTTGCAAGCAGACTTGAGACATGACTCACCTCAAACTTAAATTCCGAATCCCGAACTCTTTCCAACATAGTCCATTCCTTGACTATCATATGCGCGATGCTCGATTTTTGGCTCAGTGCATTCGCTACTTTGTTAGCTTTTCCGGGATGGTACATAATCTCACAGTTGTAGTCTTTAAGGAGTTCCATCCAACGGCGCTGTCTCATGCTTTTCGGTCGCTACTCAAGCAATTTGGCTCCAGAACTTCATTAAGGAGTTGACTGTATTTGATTTTGTGGATAGACCCATACAATTGTATTGTGACAATAACTCTACAATATTGTTTGTTAACAACTACAGAGGTCTCAAGGGATCTAAGCATATAGAGGTCAAGTACTTGACTATAAAGGAAAAAATTCAAATCGGTGACATTGCAGTAGAGCACATTTCAACAGATGATATGATTGCAGATCTGCTAACTAAAGGCCTTCGCCCTTGTGTATTTGATCGACATGTCATGAACATGGGCTTAGGAGTATCATAGGATACTGTTAATTAGTGGGAGCTCTTTAGTTTTATGTTGCTCTTATGAAGTTCGTATCTGATTTTGTTACATTTTGTAATATTTGAATATGTATCAACTCTTTTGCATTCAATGAGGTATTTGTGAATATAGATTTATCAAGTTGAGTACACATATTTGATAAAAATCTCGAGATATTGTATAAACTTTGAGTACAGGGTATGGGGCATTCTTAGTATTACTCTTAACGATGTCTTGTTACACATAAAGTACAGTTAACTATCAACGTAAGACATATGCAGGTTCGTTGGAACCATAAAGAATATTTTCTGGTGACACACTAGGTTTTATGATATTTAAGGAGAGAGAATTTGGACTAACAAAAAGGACAACACATGAAGTATCACTCATTATGAGGTATTGTCCATTTGACATACTACCATATTGAATCTATATCAGTAAAGTTGAAAGCATTCGTAACCATGGAAGGCTCTGCATGAGTACATGCAGTTACTCCCATGATTCGGTGTTCGAGACTTTATGGGATCGGACTAACTATTAAGAATAATCTCTAGACCAATATAAGGGTGGGCACACAGTTCTGTTTCAATTAATATCGCCCAAGTGGGAGAATGTAAGAATTTTTTAATGTGGGCTTCATTAATTGAAATTAACGGAATTAGTTTGGTTTAATAAATGTAAGATATATGGGTTCTTAATAAGTCTAATATGGGACTGGCTGGTGTGGGCCGAATACGGTCTAGCCCGTAGTGAGAGGGCTCGTGATTGAAGATTCTATAAATAGCGTTCAAGTCCCTCCCCTAACCTGATGATGTGCAATCTGACTCACATACGGATTTAGAGAGAACTTTCTTCTCGTGAGTGACAATCTCATTAAGCTAGTGTTCTAACGAAGGGGATAGGAGAGAAGCACTTAAGTTCGTGTTCGGAAACCGTCACAAATTCTATGTCAAGTTCGATGGATTCCAAACTAGGTACACAAATCGATAATTTCTCCATTAACCCGTTTCGGTTTCTGATTATGGTGATCCTGGACGTGCCATTTTCGTGGCCAACAAGCTGTGTTCGGGTGCTATGTCATATAACTATTGTGAGTCCGCTAGAATAGAACAAAAACAGAGTGCTCGTGTGAATGTGTGCGGGGTTGGCCGAGAGGAATGCAAAGGAAGTTATCTTCGAAAAAAACGACAAGCATCATTGGAAGTTTGTATAGGTCAAGGGAATATTGGTTGTGAAAATATGGAAATTAGTTTGAGTGCATGATTAAACATCTGCTTGCACAAACAACACAAGCATCACATGGAGCACTGTTGTTGGACAAACACTTATCGATTGGGTTCCTACCATCCGATAAATATCTAAATATGATCTGCAATTGTTATTGTCCAAACATGTGATCAAGTAGCCTAGCTGAACTTGATAAACAACTATTGGAAGTGCGCAGAAGAAATCCAATACCTTTGTCCGGGGAGATCACTAAGGAAGAGCTTCACCCAAGGAGATCGCCAAGGGAGAGCCCAAAGTCTGAACCAATCAATATATTTAGTTGTATCCATATTCACTCAAAAACTTAAGCCATTGCGTTATAAGCCAACTAAGATATATAAATTGCTCCACACCATACCAATTATATGAGAGAAAAGTATAAAAAAAGTCATTAAGTTATTGTACTTGTACTAATTCAGTTATAAGTCTTTCAATTATATCAAATGAGTTATAAACTTTTTGACGATTTATCAATGTAATCCATTTGGCGAATTTTGATCGGAAATCACTGACATGGACGTTAGGCATCCTATGATATGGAAAAATTTTATAATTTTAATATTTTCGTGGATAATGAAAATATTTTCGTTCATTCATTTTTGTAAGAGATATAAATGAATATTTTGCTTTGCGAAAAATAAATAATTTATAAATCATTTTCCTAAAAATGACCACTCGTATTGTTTACGAAAATGAATGGTTCATAATTACACGTTACACATACCAGGACATATGAACAGCAAGCATGCACAAAATAGACATAATCCGTAACTCAACACATCCGTACGAACACGGCACAGTGAACACATCAGAAACTCACCGCATTCGAAATGGACATACAACCAACGAACCATTCAGCAACACAGCGCGCTCAGAATGACTGCGCATAGGATGACTAAAGCAGAAACTCAATGCTCTTGCAGCATGCACTAAGTGTTCAAGATAGTAGCATGCGCTCAATACAACTGCAATTTCAACACGCACAGAGAACTAACCAACAACATTCCCATAATATGTTTTCAATTCGGAACAACAAACTAGATCGACACATAGTGAAGCATAAGAAGTATATGTGCACGGATCAATTCATTTTTGTTCAAGAGGCCCTCCGTCAAGTTCTGGAATACTCGGTATCAGATTTATCTCATGTACACACTGGATTCGCATCAAATCCGAGAATGTCAATAACAAATCCTAAAATGAATAGCTACTAAATTCGGAAATGAAAGGAAACGGGACCCAAGTAAAGTCTATACAAGGAAAATAATGAATCGGTCAAGCAAAGGAAAGCTCTCAGTCAGAATCCGAACGAAACACACCCTGATGTGGTTCAGAAATTTCATCAAACAGGTGGTAGAAATATACGCTAAAGGATGTAGATGCAGAAATAAGAGCGAGGTAGTATCCAGACTCATCACAAATGCTCGAATGCGACCGGATTTCACGCTGGCAGAATCGAGCACTCGGTCCTTACCTTCAGCAGAAACAGAGCATGCGAATTTACCTTGACAAAGAGTAATAGCTGACCACAATTGGTGATCAAATCAGAGGAGTGAAGCTTCAGGAATTGTAGCACAGAAGACTGGTACCGGCTAAAGGAGGGAGAAGGAGAATCCAGCACTTCGATGACGTTGGCCAGAAAATGGGGGCGAACAGAGCACTTCTTGTGGCTGCAAAGCTGGTGGTGTTGGGGAAGTGGCCTGCAGCGGCAATCGGTGACAGAGAGACGGGTAACGATTCGTAGAACTAAACGTGCGAATTCCTTCCGTATACTCTCTGCTCTATTCTCTGAGGTTCAAATGCGAAGAGTCTGTGGTGGTCGGCAATCGGAGACGAGCAGCAGCTGCCAGTGGACTGGAGGTGGCCAAGTCTGAAAATAATAAAAAATTTCATATATTTCTTATTTTTACAAAATTGCATGTTCGATTTGTCGATGACAATTCAGGTGTCAGCAAGAGAGCTACGTTTTATTTATGTTTTATCAGGTGGATGTTTCGTGTAAAATTTATGAGGAAAACCCACTATTTACAAATTGACAGGAGTAGGGGTTTTTTTCAATTAGAGCTGGAGAAGCATTGTGAGTGACAAGTAATGTAGCGTATCTTCTTATTGGTTTATTGGTGATGAAGTGCTCAATTGAAGTTAAGTAAACTTCTTAAATAGAACTCATGAACATTTTAGTGCAGATTGAACATTCTTTGCCATTTTTAAGACAAGTCGTGAATATGCCCAGCAGCTATATAGTGGTATACAGATTAATTGCAACCATCAATTTCAAAATGGCCCCCGGCGGGGTCATCCCAATGCACATGTGCCCAGGTGGCTCGGAGGTCCTCATCATCAACAAGGGTCGATCTGTGCCGTGTTCATCTCGTCATCTGCGAACACCGTCTACTTGAAGAACCTCAAAGAGGGGATAGCAAGGTTTTCCCTTAGGGGCTATTGCACTCCCAATTGGATGCTGGTAAAGGTCCAGCACTTGCCATAGCTTCAGCAGTCCGTGCCCTGGGCTTCAAATCTTTGGACTTTGCTCCGTTCGCTAATAATTTGCCTTCTGAGTTGGTGCAGGCCGCCACTTTCCCTGATGATGCGCAGGTTAAGAAGGTTAAGGGTGTTCTTGGTGGCACCGGCTAAGTGGCTTGATTTCATTTTAGTAGAGAACCCATCCATCAACAAAAACTATCTTTCCAAGCCTCTTCAAGATGAAAAATGAATAAAAAAAAGGAAAATAATTGTTCGGATAATATGCTCGCCACCGTTAACGGCTTTCTCTGGATTCTTCTTTTAAGGTTGTTTCGGGTTCGCGTGTGTTGAAGTAAGTAGTCCGAGTTCATATTGATTATTAGTGGTTTCTAACTTATTATATTCGATTTGCATTAAGGCTGTTGATTAGATTGGTTGTTTGATCAGAAATTCATAAATGTTCCGAATGCAAGTAACTCTTTAATCCAGTTTTGGATTCTGGCAACCCTCATGCCATTGGAAAGCTCGACTTATAGTTGTTAGGTACGAATTTTGTTCAGTTTAGATCCTTGGGTTTTGGTTTCACCATGTGTTTTCCTCGAAGAGGTGGCTATGTTTGTTCGAGATGAACAGGGGTATAGGGTGAATGACATCTTATTGGAAAGCTTACAATAAACCTAGGTACGCACGAAAAAAATTTGGAAATACCTGGAGGCTAAATATTTAAGTTGAAGGAAAAAAATTTATAGCATCCAAATTCTATCAAATTTTTTTAATAATATTGTCATTTAAAAAAATTTATATTCCATTATTAAGCACATTTTGGTACTAAATGTTTAACAATAAGGATTTATGCATATATAGGCTCTTTTTTGAAATATCTATAGGCTGAGACTTTAAATTGATCAAATAATTATATAAATTGATCTTTAGGAACAAAGTAAGGAAACATAATTTTGCATAGTGATTGTTCATACACTTCGAGGAAATACATTAAATAACACATTGCCCCCTTACAACCAACTATAACGAAGACCTATACCCTCAAAGCAAATGCATCAATCACTGATTTTATTCAGTATAGTTGACTCCATCCCAAATGCCCTCGGGACAAAAGATGCTTGGTCCATAAGTGGATTTAACCATGCGGAATAGTAAGGGAAGCTCTAATACAATGAATAAAGCCACGGGGACAGAGGCCAGCAAAGTAATGGGAATGAGAACCCATTCCAGTCTCTTATCCAGCACAATCGTGAGAGACGCAGCAAAAGCCACCAGCATGAAAGCCAAGGAGGGGAAGAGAAAACAAAGGCCCGTTATGATCTTCTTAGGCAACGATTCAACAAAATCTTGTGGCTCATACCGCGATGTTAAGATGGCTAGGAATAGTAAGATGGCCATAACGGAAGAAAACAAACCTAATGCATCCAAAACTGCAAAAACCAGGAGAGAGTCCTGTCCTAACAACAATGGGACTCCAGTATTGCTGTCATTCCTCCAGGCACAGTGAAAGCAGCAGCGAACAATACTGTGGCAATTAGAGTTGAGACGAGCATACATGAATTTGCTGTGTCCTTCACCCACTTCTCTCCTTTCTCAAGCAACTCTTTGTGGTTCTCCACAAATATATTCCAATATGTTTTCCCATCGTAGTAGGCGATTCTCGTGTAAGGGATAACCCAGCTTTCCACAGCCTATGCATAAAACTCATAAATAGGAGTTTCGATAAGTGGATAAAGTAATGAAAATTTTCAAAAAAACAAACGAGGTAACATGTCAAGGAGATTAAGACGTATCCAACCCTAAGATGCGAAATTTCTTAAAGGTCAAGTCCATCTTTTCTGGGAAGTGAAACAGAATCCTCCCTAGGGTTCTCTTCTCTCCCTCTCATCTTCACATAGTCGTCTTCCTTAACTTCCATGGAGGGAAAGGTTTGAGCTAGATCTCTCCCTCCCCTCCTTTTTTTCTTTTTCTTTGGCTGATTTGGCTCTCTGTTTTCTTTTTCTTGCTTTCCTTTTTATTTTGGGGAGTTTTTCTCTTATGATCTAGTCTAGATCTATAAGCTTTTCTCTCATGTTTCGAGGAGGTTTCTACCCCGATCTAGTCTAGATTTTGGATTTTTTGCATGTATGATTTCGTGGTTTCACTTCTTTCAAGTTTCTTTGGTGTGCAAGTCCAATTTTGAAAAAGATTGGAGGAGCTTCATCAAGGTTTTGTTCTCATAGGTGTTAGATCTGTGCTTGTTCAACCTTGTCACTTTAGAGTTTCGATGATGATTTTGTGATTCATTTAGTTAAATAATATATACATGGAAAGCCCTACGTTTCTACTTTATAATGAGTCAAGTTTCATGAATTTGGAGTTTTCTAGAAGAATTTATGGAAAAAATATTGGCAAAATTATCCAAAAAACTCATAAACCCATCGTGTAGTAACCAATTCCGCCATAAACCTTTTAATTGTGTTAATTTAATCCTAAATATTCTGATAATTTGCTAATTAGTCCTAAACACTTTGACTGTTTATCAATTTAGTCCTAAACCTTTTGATGATTTGTCAAGTTAGTCCTAAACTTTTTTATAATTTGCCAATTTAATCTTTCTGGCCAATTTTGGCTTAAAATCGATGATGTGGCGGTCTAGTTAGTGCCAGCGATTCTACGTGGTATGACTGGCGTTGATAAGGACAATTTTGCAATTTTTTAAAAGAAAATTTGAATTTGTTCTTTTCTTTTTCTATTCTTTTTTCAGTTCATTTCTTTCTTTTTTTGGTCCTACTCTGGGCCATCGAGGTCACCAATCGACCCTTGCCTAGTTTGGTGAGGCCATTGCGGCCCTCGTCGGCCCAGGAAAAAAGGAAAGAGAAGAAAAGAAAAAAGAAAGGAAAAGAAGATTCATAAAATTTTAAATAAATAAAAAACTATAAAAATTGTTTACGTCAGCATCAGTCGTGCCAAATAAATTGAAACAATTGAAAGTTTTCAGACTAAATTGGCAAATTGTGAAAAGATTTAGAACTAAATTGGCATAATGAAAAGATTTATAACTAAATTGGTTGCCAAATAAAAGGTTTAGGTCTTTTTGGACAATTATTCCAAAACATATAAAGAGCTGGTGAAGAAATCTGAGAATGAGTCTTTTAGTACTTCTACGCGCTTTACCGAACCCTATGCATGGTATTTTGTTTCCAGAATCATTTGAGTGAGTCAATGGTAGTATTTATGATTTGTCTAGGGTTGTTCGACTTTTTCTTGGAAATAAAAGGAAAATGTCTTGGGATTTGCCTATAATTTGAAGGTTGTTTCAAGTTGTAAATATAGACAAACCCCCTGAGGATCCATTAACAGTGAGTGAATGTTTTCTGATTTTTTGGAACTAAACATTTTGATTAGAGTTTTTTAAACTCCGTTTCTCTTTAATGGATTCCATTGAGTGGTGAATTACATAGCTCGTATCTTGAGGTGGATTCCTTAGCTAGTGAGCTTATATGCCATATAGTCTCAGGTGGATTCCTTAGATAGTAAGCATTTATTCTATCATATGTCTTGTATTTTGGGGGGATTCTTTAGGTGGTAAGCATTTCTCTTATCGCACTTGTCTTGCCTTCTAATCTTTGACCCCTCTAGTACGAGTTGGTATTGGAACCTTGGCTGTGGATGATTGTCTTCATTGTGGACTCAATGGCGACCATAGTGATGCCGAACTAGAAGATTTGAGTAGACAATACAATAACTCCAAGAATAATCGGAGAAATTTCAATTGTTATGACGTGACAATCCCCGTTATGACCCTAAAGAAGAAGACAACAAAGAGGAGACTACCTCTTTCGCGATGTTTGTCCCAACGCATGTGACATTCCGAATTTCGGCCCATTTTTGGATTTATAAAACGTGTAATTTGTCAGTGTGGTTATAGTAAAATCTCGCCCGAGAACTGATCACTCTCGGTTATAATTTTTTAAATTAAAGATTTCACTAGAATGACACTCGATCGAATTTGACCGTTATTTAGAGCCCAAACTTTGGTGTCGAATTTCTCGGAATTTCAAGACGAAATAAATTGGACGGTGTCGATATTAATGTGGCCAACGTCAAGATTACCAGGTATAGTGAGAAAGTGAAATTTGGACCGGGTGAGAATTTGGAATAGTAAACCTCTCTCGTAGTGTGTTTTGAGTTATTTTAGTTTGGCCATTTTGTCCTATATTATTATTTGGGATTTTTAGTGGACTGTTATATCATTTTCCGAATTTGAATCGTGACCGTTAAATTGATCTTTAGTTTAAATTGTGTCCGTCGGATCGCGCTCGAGCACCATTGATTTTCTCTCTCTTTCTCTCTCTCTCTCTCTCCTTTCTCCTATGCGCCACGCCACCCACCCCATGCGACGTCCCTTTGTGCACGTTCGTCCTTCCCTCTCTCTTTCCCCTCTGACCGCGCGCATTCCCCCCATGCAGACGTCTCTTCTACGCCCATGCAGACCCTGACACTCTCTCTCCTCTTTCTTTCTTTCTTTCTTTCTTTCTTTCTTTCCCTTTTCTCTCTTCTTCTTCTTCTTCTTCTTCTTCTTTTCTTCTTCTTTCTCTTCCTTCTTCCTCCTGTGACACCGACTAGTTCTGCTTCGCTTCTGCCCGGGCTCGCCAAATCGCCGTGTGCTGCTACTGTCGCCAGCCAGCTCGACTGCCGCGCCGCACTGTCCGCCAGCCGCCGCCCTCGACCGGCTGGTCTCTCCCTCCCTTTTGCGTCCGGCTTGTTGCTCGAGCCCGTCGTGCCTGTCTCAGCTTGACGCCGCCCGGCCAGCCGTCTTGCCCTGCTTCGTTGCCCAGCTCGCCGCCGCCACGGGTCACCGTTGACCTAGCCCAGCCGAGCCGTTGTTGCCGTCGCCCCAGCCAGCCAGCTCGCGACCGCGCCCGCAGCTTGCCGGTGCTGCTTAGCCGCTCGCCGGCTGGCCCCACGTCGCCAGTTGCCGCCGTGTCGCCCGTCGCCGTCGTCCCTCTCACCTCGGCCGGTAACCCCTCTTCCCACGCATCACTCTCTCCCTCTCTTCCTCTCTTGTTTTGGCCGTAAGGAGCACTTCGTTGGAGGAGCAGCGGCTGCCTCTGCCGCCGGTGCTGCCGCCGAGAACCATCGCCCCACGTCTCACCACCCTCACTATTCCGTCCTCTTCCTCCTCCCTTCTCCCCTAGCCGCGTGAGGATCGGCAGCCGTCGCACGCACGCCGGGAGGGTCACCATCGCCGCCGCTGTCCCACCACTGTCCAGCCTTCCCCGTCACGTGTTTAGCCTCATTTCCAGCTTAGGACACCAAATGAGTTTGACCCTAAACCCTAATTAGGATAATTTGCATTTCTAGATAGATTTTAGGGGTTAATTAGGGTAATTTAGGGGTTAAATTGTGGAGATAATTAGGGGCTGTTGTTGTGGCTGATTTGGCGGATTAATGTGACGAATTAATGGAGTTTTAGTGGCCCGAGAGGCGCTGTACATTGGCTGGACAGATTTGGATCGGAATGGCCCAAGTTCGGGAAAGTTCGGGTTGAAATGCGGACTTTAGTGCGCGTCTTATTTAGCTTTGTGGTGGTCGATTAGAGTGGCGTTTTGGAGAGTTTAAGGGAACATTTTGAGAATAATTAATGGCCTAGAATTGGCGGACTAGTGGGTGTTCATGACAGGATCGTATTGGGCGAGGCGTGAGTGATTTGAGGTTTAATGGTGTAATTGGCGAAATTGTTGGATAGACCGAGTTAGTGCTTAAATTGTCCTTGATTGGGAGTAATTCGGCAATGTTGTGTCATGCCTAGTGTGACTAAGAACGGAGTAGCTTGGCGGGCCTCGATTGCGTGGATTTAGGTTGAGCTAATTGCGTGACTTATACGTGTGAATTTCGTACCGTGCTAGAATTGCTAAATTTGTCTTCACGGTTGTGTAGTATGTTGATTGGACATAGTGAAATGTGGAATGAGCATATTGCGGGGTAAATCGAACAAGTGGTGTAGTGATATTAAATGCTTATTGTGAAATATGTGAATGCGTTAGTGTGATAGTGGTAGTCATGGGTGTGTGTCACGAGCATTGGCACGGCATGTGCATTTACAAGTGTGCCCGAGTGACATGTGCATTGTGATCACCTAAAATGCATTGATGCGTATTACGCGAGGTTCAGATAAAGATTGATGCCTGTGAATGTGTGATCACAATAAACCCTGATACGTTTTACGTGGGGTAGTGAACCCGTCCTGAGGCGTGTTACGTGGGACGATGTCCGGTTTACCGGAAGATGATCAACCTGATGCGTTTTACGTAGGTAATGTGTCATGAGCTTGATGCGTTTTACGCGGGCTAGAGATCGATCTCGAAGTGATGGACCTGATGCGTTTAACGCGGGTCGAAGGAGAAGTAGATAAATGGCAAGAGTGCTAGAATGCAAGTGTACGATAATGCATTGATGAGGCATGAGCATGAGTGCGGGCACGAGCACATGCATGACATGCGTCGTGACGTTGTGATACATGTTTATATATGCCGAGATTAAGTTCTGTGGCGTGGTTGCGATTATTTATTAAATACCTAACTCGCAGGGTCAAGTTAATTTAGATTTAGGCCCGAGGGCCTGAGTCAGTTTCTGTTTTGAATTGTGCATTATTTAGTGTTCGTCAGGAGGTGCACGTTAACCTAGTTTAGGTTTAAGGAACTACTCACTGAGATTATTCTCATCGTTGTATAAAACCAATTTTTCAGACCCCTGACCCTGAGATGCCTACAACTCCAGTATGATTTGGGATTCCGCATCATATAGAGTGGATAAGGACGATACACCCCATAGGGAACGGGGAGGTATATATTAGATATTATAATTTGGTTTGGGTGGACGTAGGGGAAACACATTACCAGACCCACCAGTACGTGGCCTGGTGCTTTAGGGAGGACCTCGGAGAGTATGGTCATCTCCGGACTTTTGATGTCCCGTTTACTAGGTTGGGCACCCGGTATCCTCGATGCCCCGATGGAGAGGTGGCTGACCGTGGATCTTCAGGCGAGGAGAGTGCGAGCTCCGATGGTGTATCGATAGAGTACGAAATGGATGAGATTGACTCGGTGGATATGGAGCTGGACGACGAGGAGCTGGAACCGATCGAGGAGGACCCCGTACCAGAGGCCGAGCCTGAGGCTATGGTCCTAGAGGAGGAGGCCGCGGAGGCCGAGCCTGAGACGGACTCATCAGGGTCTGAGGAGGAGATGCCTGACAGTTCTTCATCCTCGGAGTCTTCTGATTCCGACCCAGACTGGGCACCGTAAGAGTTAGTGTTCTCCTTAGGTTGGTAGGGCCAGTACCTTTTTGACCAGTGCCCTGCCTTTAGTAGTAGGCTGATCCCCGAGCCACTTACCCCTTTCTGTTAGTAGTGGCCTTGATCCGTTTTTGGTTTTTGATGTTTGGGCTGTTCATGGATATTGTATATGATTTCCAGCAATAGTGCAAGCATTCATTTTGTAATCATTTTTGTTCGTTCGTTTTGTGGTTATCCTTGGAATTGTGTATGATATTGTATGGGTAGATTTTAATTACTTCCACATGTGCTTTAAATCTCTGTGTTGGGCGCTGGGTCGGCGACGCATCCTAGGACATCGCACTCGAATCGACCCTGACAGGGATGCTCGCGCGCCGTAGTGTTCGGGGCGTGACAACGCACCTAGTGAAGAGGCTTTGTTGAGCCATCTATAGAGGAATGGTGATTCTTAGGAATGTCAAATTCGACATCTTGAAAGACTTCATCTGTTAGTATGAGACATGTTGAAAGAAATGTTTCTCCACTTGGGATGCTTTGTTCAACTATGGTACCTGCTTCATATTAATATTGGAAAAACTACCCAATTTGTTATAAACCTATTGTATAGATGACAATTCAATTTTAAAATTTTCAATTTTATAAATTTAAGCCTAAACCCTTGCATGAAATTTCAATGTAGTCATTTCAGTCAATTTTCATTAGAAATTGTTGGCGTAGTGTCATTGTTGGCCGTCCTAAGTGGCACGGTATCACGTCAGCGATTTCAGACAAAAATTAGCTATAAGGACTGCATTGAAATTTTGCGTAAAGGTTGAGGACTAAATTGGTAAAACTGGAAACTTTAGAATGTCATTCGTACATTAGGTTTAATATTGATTGGACAATTTTCCCTATTCATATTTCTCCAATGTCATATCTCTGGTAGGATTATATGTATTTTGCATTCCAAAATCTACAAATCTGTAGATAAAAAAATCTGCAAATCTATTCTTCTTCTTATTTCTTTGATTGATTGATGTAATTGATTTGGCAGTTGTCATGGTCTTTGTCATCTTGATTCATACACTAGAACTAACTCTATCAATCTTTTTTTATTTAGGATTAATACCACGAAAATCTTCAAACTGGTACACTTATAATAATTTTACCCAAAATTAATTTTTTGATCACAAAAAACTCCAAATTGGTACACATATGGTAAATTTACCCAGAACTATTTTTTGATCACCAAAAACCCCACATAGATACACCTGTGACAAATTTACACAAAACTATTTTTTTGACCACCAAAAATCCCAAACTGGTACACTTGTGATAATTTTACCCAAAACTAATTTTTTGACCAATAAAAACCCCAAATTGATACATTTGTGACAAATTTACTATCTGTCAGTGTTCGTTAAATTGGATTAATATCATGAAAAATCACAAATTGGTAAACTTGTGACAAATAGCGAGGTAAAACCCTAAACTGGTACATTTGTCAACTACCATGTAACATCCCGAATTTTTAATCCAATTTTTGGGGTTTATAGAACGCATAATTTGTCAGTGCGCTTATGGTAAAATCTCGCCCGGGAACTGATCACTCCCGGTTATTATTTTAAACTAGAGATTTCGCTAGAATCGCACTCGATCGAATTTTCGTCGTTATTTGGACCCTGAACTTGGCAGTCGATTTTCGGGTGCTTCAGGACGCAATAAATTGGACGGTGTCAGTATTAAGGTTGCCGGTATCGAGATTGTCAGGAATAATGAAAAAGTTTGGGTTTTCGGACTAAGTGCGAATTTGGACTAGTAGACCCCCTCGTTAAATTTTGGTCAAATTAATTTGGCCTTTGTCCCTTTTTAAGTGCGAGGTCCACTTTGGACCAGTAAACCATTTTCGGTTTTCCGTTTGGGACACCGGGTCGCGTTAAATATTTAAATTCGTATAAATTTTCAAAATAATTTCTCTCTCTCTCTCTCTCTCTCTCCCTCGGATTCCCTCCCCTCCCGCGTGCGTCCCATCCCCCCACCTGCCCTCTGTTGATCTGACTGAACCTCTCTCTCTCTCTTCTCTTCTCTCTCCTCTCTCCTCCCTTCTTCCTCCTCTCTCGTCTTGCTGGTGGCGCGACTGGTCTGGCTTCTGCTTTGTGCCCGGCCGCTCGTCCAGCTCCGCGCCCCGCCTCGCGCCACCGCCGCCCTCCCGCCGGCCGCCGCACCGTCGCCGACCAGCCCGACCGCCGGCACGCAGACCACCAGCCACTGCCCAGACCGCCCCCTCTCTCTCCTTCACGCGCGCGCGACGGTGGGCCGACGAGCTGCTGCTGCCTTACGCCGCCGTCGCTGCCAGCTCGCCGCGCCGCCCCGTCGCCGCCGCCAGCTCCTCGGTGCCGCCCCGTCCGGCCACCCTTTTCCCCCCCTCACATCTCAGCCTTCCTCTGTTTTCTTCCTCTCCCCCAAGGCTCCCCTGTTCTAGTCATCCCCGACGCCGCTGCCACTGTGGCCGCCGGAGCAAGCGCAGCCGGCCAATCGACCAGTCGCCTGCCCCGCCCGAGCTGCCCCCGAGCTCGCCGGTGTCGCCCTGTCGCGCCGCTCCGCCTGCCCTCTCCCTCTCCCTCTCCCTTCCTCTCTCGCTCCCTCACGCCTTGCCGCCGCTCGCCGGAGGAGCTGTCCCGGCCACCCGCCGGTCGGCTGTCCGGCCTCACCGCCGCGTCGCTGCTGCCCCGGCCGACTAGCCGCTCGCCGTCTCGCCGAGTCGCCCCCGAGCCCGCCTCGTCGCCATCGTTCCCGCACCCGAACAGTCCGGCGGGTACTGTTCACGCCGGAGTACTGTTCCGGCGGTACTGTTCCGGCGGGTACTGTTCACCCGAACCCGAATCGGCCCGTTTTAAGCGTAGGACACCCGGTGAGTACAACCCTAAACCCTAATTAGGATAATTTACATTTCTAGACCGGTTTAGGGGTTAATTAGGGTTATTTAGGGGTTAATTTAGGGGTTAATTGTGAAAGTGTTTAGGGATGGAAATTGTGATCGATTTGGGGATTTAGTGTGACAAATTATTGGAGGATTAGTGGCCCGAGAGGCGCGACAAATGGCCGGTCAGTTTGGATTAAATTGGCTCGAGTTTGGGAATGTTCCGGTTTATTATGTGGATATTAATGCGCGTCGTAATTGATTTCTGTGGTGGTCAATTAGAATGATATTTGAGGAGTATAATGGGGTATTTTGATGACAATTATCAGCCTAGAAATTGTGGTATAGTGACTGGCCACGACCGGACTTGATTTGGGTAATACGTGATTAGTTTGAGGTTTAGTCGTGAAAATTCTGGGAAGGATTGCACTGGGTAATTGACGGACTGATTGAGCCTTATTGGCGGTTAATTTGATGGTGTCCTGTCGCGTGTCTAGCGGGACTAGAAATGGATTAGTTTGGTGGGCCTCGAATGTGCGAATGCTTGTTAACTTGATTATGTGAATTTGTGCATGGATGGTGTGCTGATTTGATGCTATGGCTGACTGAAATTGATTGTCTGACTTGGGCATGTGGATTTATGAATTTGAATATGCGCGGCACAAATTGAGGGTGTTATCTCGTAATTCGCGCATGTGGATGCCTAAGTGTGAGCTTTATGGCCATGGTTGCACATCTCAAGCATTGGCACGGCATTTGCATTTATAAGCGTGCCCGAGTGACATGTGCATTGTGATCACCTAAATTGCCCTGATGCGTTTAACGCGGGGTTCAGATAAAATTGAGATTGAGAATGTGTGATCACAATAAACCCTGATGCGTATTATGCGGGGTAGTAAACCCGTCCTGAGGCGTGTTACGCGGGACGATGCCTGGTTTACCGGAAAATGTCCGGCCTGATGCGTTTTACGCGGGCTGTGTATCATGAATCTGGTTTACCGGAAGATGTCCGGCCTGATGCGTTTTACGCGGGCTGTGTGTCATGAGCCTGGTTTACTGGGAAATGTCCGGCCTGATGCGTTTTACGCGGGCTGTGTGTCATGAGCCTAGTTTACCGGAAGATGTCCGGCCTGATGCGTTTTACGCGGGCTGTGTGGCATGAGCCTGCGGGCTAGAGATCGATCTCGAAGTGTGGACCTGATGCGTTTAACGCGGGTCGGAGGAGAAATTGAGAAATGGCTGTGTGCAAGTGTGCGATAATGCATTGATGAGACATGACCATGAGTGCGAGCACTGGCATATGCATAACATGCGTTGTGACATAGAAATGCACGTGTATGTGCTGTGATTATATTCTGCCGCGTGGCTGCTTTGCTTGATTTGACGCCTAACCTGCAGGGTCTAGGGAAATTAGATTTAGGCCCGAGGGCCTGAGTCAGTTTGTGTGTATGTTGTGCTGCTTAGTACTTGTCAGGAGGTGCATGTTAGCCTAGTTTAGGTTTAGGGAATTACTCGCTGAGATTTATTCTCACGGTTGTTGTAAAACCGACATTTTCAGATCCCCGGCCTTGAGGATGACAGGTGTCCGGATGCATTTTTGGGAGAAGACCCCGGCTAGTTGTAGTGCTTGAGCCCGAGCCACTTATTCCCTTTTTGTTAGTAGTGGCCTTGAACTGCTTTTGATTTTTGGTAGTTGGGCTGTATATGAATATTGTAAATGAATTCCGGTTTTAGTACAAGTGTTGATTTTGGGGGATACCCTTGGTCATGTATTGATGTATGTACGGGTAGTTTTAATTGCTTCCGCATGTGTTGTTTATCTCTGTGTTGGGTGTTGGGTCGACGATGCGTCCTGGGACGTCGCACACAAATCGACCTCTGCGAGGGATGTGGCGCACCGAGAAGTGCGGGGCGTGACATACCATGTGTCATCAAACTTAATAATTTGATAGTAAAATTTAACGGAAACTAACGGAGAGTAAATTTGTCATATGTGTACCAGTTAGGGTGAGCATCGGTCCAGGGTTGACCTTGGACCGACCCTGGACTGGCCCAACCCTGTCGGTCCTGATCCGGTTCCCAGGAGGATTGGGTCAGTCCTTGGTCCTGGGATTCCTGGACCAGCACTGTGCGGGTTGGTCCTCGGTCCAGGTAGTTTAGGGTCGGTCCAACCCGGACCAACCCGGACTACATATATTATATAAAATATATCTAAAATATCTTATATATATTGTATATTTAATATATTATTTGTAATTTTTTTTATGTAGCAAAAAAAAATGTGAAACAGCTCTCACAGACTCACACATCCAAAACAGTGTTAGTCAATAGTCACGGCGTCAACCACTGGTACTCGATCCTCCTTTGGTATTGAGTCTATTGACAACATCTTCTCTTTACTTTAGTCTTCTTTGTACAGTGACAGTTTCTCTTTAGTCTTCACTCTTCAGAGTTCAGACTCTTCGCTTTGCCAAAATCGGAGAAAAAAAAAACTTCCCACTTGCCCCGTTTGGCGTTCATCTTTAGCCGCTCGCCGCTCATTACTCGTCACTCGAGCAAGTGAGTCTTAACTTTGCCAAAATCAGAGAAAAAACTTCCCACTCGGTCCGTTTGACGCTCACACCGTTGACCACGTGCGCCGCGCCCCGTTCGCTGCTCGTCGCTCGAGTGGGTGAGTCTTGACTTTGCCAAAATCAGAGAAAAAACTTCAGCGCTCTCCTCTGGCCGCTCAACGCTCGCACCGCTTGCCGCTCACCGCGCTCGCCGCTCGAGCGAGTGAGTCTTGACTCAAAGGGTAAGTCTGGAGTACAAAAAATGAAACAAAAAAATTAGCGGTTGGTCCCGGGTTGACCTTGGAGCCGGACTGAACCCATCGGGTCGGTCCGGTCCTCGGTCCCAGGCTCAATAGGGTCGGTCCTCGGTCTCAAAAATTGAGGACCAACACTGTGCGAGTTGGTCCTAGGATTAGGGGGTGGACCGGCCCAACCCGGACCATGCTCACCCCTAGTACCAGTTTGGGATTTTTTGGTGGTAAAAAAATTAGTTCGAGATAAAATTATCATAAGTGTACCAATGTGAGGTTTTTAATGGTTAGAAAAATAGCTCGGGGTAAAATTATCACGGGTGTACCAGTTTTGAGTTTTTTGTGATAAAAAAATAGTTCAAGGTAGATTTGTCATAGGTGTACTAGTTTGGAGTTTTTTGTGGTATTAACTCTTTTATTTATCCCTTATCATTTTCTCATTATTTTGTAGCACACATATTCATTTTTGTTTGTATATAGAAAATAATATACAAGTTGATTTATCGTACGTGAAAAGAACTACATGAAGAAAATTCATTTTCAAGCGTCCAACGAATGGTAATCAAGTGCATTGCTAAGTGAGAGTTATGTCTTCATATTACATAATTGATTTTTCAAAAGTAAATCAAATAACACGCCATATGAATGGATAGTTACTTAATAGGAAAAGACGCAACTCAACCTCCCAGGGTCGGCGCAGTTGCTTAGGAAGCAGAGGAATTTACACTTAAGATTGAAATTCAGCATTTCAAATTTCACCAATTGTATACAAAATGTTCTGAATTAGAGTCAACTACACATGCCAAAGGTTTGGATTTAACCAATTCGTGAGGTTATAAGTGTGTTCCATGGGTGTGCAGTGATGGAGATGATGATGCCCATGCGAGCGGTGGCCACCAAAGCGAGTGACAAAGAGGGCAGCCCCTTCTTGTTCCTTTTTGAGGATCACTTTCTCTCTATTTCTTGACCTTCTTTCTTTTAACTCTAGGTCCTTTTTATTTTTAGTTTCGGTGATGTGGCGCCTATTTGCACCATATCAGTACCACTTGTGCAAAAAATAAAAGAAATTAATAAAAAAATGCAATAAATTTTCCGTCTATCACAACTTGATGGAGCTAATGAAAGGACAAACGTGAAGGATAGAGACAAGCTTTAGGACTTATTAAGCATGAATTCAAAGTTTTAGGACTCAATTGCAGGATTGACACAAATTTTAGGATTCTTGTTGTATGTAATAGTCCTAATTTTTTTTTCATGACAGAGAATAGAGAGTTGAAATGAATAAGAGGTAAATATGTATAGTAAAAGATGTTATTTTTTTTTGTAGACAATGGTTTGCATGAGTAAAACTTTAGTCACTAGCTAAATTAACTAATGAGAGGTGTTCTTGAATTAATAGCTAATCAAATGAAAATAGTGGCCATAAATGAACTTAGCTAATCTTTTGATTGAAAAAGAGAATATTCATGTCATACTGCTTTTAAAATCAGTATCCATCTACATACAGTAAATTATATAGGAACTACACTATAATCTTAAATACAAAACATGATACAATAGAATTAGCAAAGCTATCGTGAAAAATATAAGCAAAACTGATTAAAATGTTTTTTTGGGCTATAAATGAAATGATTGGCATTACAATCCCCTAATTGCATGGTGTCAGACACCTATACAAAGAGGCGGTCAAATTTAAGAAAGAGTCACTTAGATTAGATTATGTGGTGGATCATAGTTATATTAGTAAAATTGATATGCAATTTAATTGATCAGTTTCAATAAGTTTTTAGTACCCCTCTCTAGTCAGTCTCCCTTATTTTATGTAAATTGTTCTAAGGATGTAGTGTCGTTTCTCAACTTACTTCAGTAATTTATGTTTAGCATGTAGAATTTAAAAGTCCTATGTACCAACAAAGTGTTGGCTTAGATGGCAGAAGAGTTTCTTTCTTGTCATTGTAATCTTGGATTCGAGTCATATTGAAAGCATTTCAGTAGCAAAGTCCCACATGCACCAAATCGATGTGGGGCAGTTCGCCCTTTAAACCACCCAAGAAGGTGGACCTCGTGGTGTGCAAAAGCTAAGTCAGATATCGCTTGACCGCTATGAAAAAATGTTCTTTGTATATTCTCAAGGCTATCCAAATAAAGTTTTAGCCATCATATTTTAGAAAAACTTGTCGAGAAGATGCTTGACAAAGGCAACACTATCTCCACCCTCATTTTGGCTAAGACACTTTTTTTTTAGTTAACTAATTGAAATACCCCTCTCTCTTTCTTCAATTTATTTTTTCTTTCTTTATCAAGCTAACTGTTGACACCTATTTTTAATTTGCCCAAAATTAATTGCACAAAATTTAGGAGTTAATTTTCTTTAATTCTTAAAACAAAAAATATTTCATTTAAAATGCATTGCATATAGAAATTAGGCACATTTGTATTAATAGGGTCTATTATTAAAAAAAATTTAAAAAAAAAGAGAAAAATTTTCGAGTTGGGCAGGGTTGGGGCTCGACCAACCTGACCTTTTTCTTTTTCCTTTCCCCCCCGGGCCCGGGCCCTTTTCCTACTCTTTTTTTCCCCCAGCGCAGCCCAACCCGCTTTTCTTTTTTCCCTCTTCTCCCCATGTGCGGCTGGGCCCGGCCCGGCCCGGCCCAGCCCTTCTCCTTCCTTCTTCCCCCATCCACAGTCGCTCTCGCTGCCCCTGTTCTCCCTTGTTCCAACGGCAACGTGACACATGGTGGCGCCGCTCCTCGCCGTCGCTATTCGGCAAGGGAGGGCCGAATGAGCATGCCAACGGGACTGGCATTAATTGCTAGTCCCATCCTCCCTGAAAACCCAGGCTCTCCTCTCCCCCTTCTTCCTCTCTTCCTCTCGGCTTAGAACTGACCCCCTTGCTCTGCACTGCACCGGCTTGAAAATGGCCACGAAAGTCGTGGAGTGGCATAGGCCGGTGCAGGCCGTCGTCACGCCGACGCAAAGAGGCAGAGAGTGAGCATTGTCGTCTATAAAAACTGGGGAGAGAGACTGAGAGTCGGTCGGCCATTTGAAGCAAAAAACAGAGCAGAGAGAGCATAGAGAGAACAGAGAGAGTCCGAGAGAAAACAGAAAGAAAAAAGAAAGATAGAGAGGAGATTTAAGCATTTGCAGGTCCCAATAGTCGCACTGTCGGCCGCAGATCAGCCGGAGACTCGCCAGAATCGTGGCCGACCGGTGAGCCCCTTCGGTTGCCCTGTTCACCCCTGTTTTTTAGCTAGGTTTGGCCGGGACTCACGCCGGCCGTTTCGCGCGAATCCCGGCCCATACCGTCATCCCCCATGGTCTGTATGTCACCGTCGAAGGTAAGGTAAGTCGCTGAAGCCGATCGGTCCGTCGAAGGAGGTCGAAACACCTCAGTTTTGGTTACGCACGCTAGGTGTTCGATGAAATGCCTCAAAGAGGCCATTTTTTTATTCAGTCGTCGGCTGGCGAGCAACGGTCGGACGATGACCCAGGTGGACGACGAGGCTTGGCGGTGTTCCCAGAAGCCGATTGGGGGTGGTGATGGCCTGGGTCGGCCGACGAAATGCCAAATTTGGCTCCGCCGGCGTCCCCGCGTGTTTGAACACGCAGGGGTGACCTGACCCGGGTCAACGCCCTGGGTCGAGTCTGTTGACCCGGGTCGGTTTCGACCCGGATCAACTGATCCAACCCGGGTCAATGCCCTGGGTCGGATCCGTTGACTCGGGTCGGTTCCGACCCGGTCTGGATCCGCTGACCAGGTTCTTTTTTTTTTAATTAAATATTTAAAAAATTAAAATTTGTTTTTTAAAAAATTAATTTTTTTCTTTTTCCCTTCATGTATTTTTTTTTGTATTTATCTTATTTTATCTTTTTTAAAAAAATAAAAAAAATCAATCAAATTTTTTTTTTAAAAATTTATTAAGTGTTATATTTCTAAGTGTTTTATTCTATTGTTGTATTATTATGCATGTTTTGCCATGTTTAAATTAAAACAAATCTAAGGTTGCACGGTAGTATTTTGCATGTTTTTGTTATTTTTATTACCGTTATATTATTATGTATGTTTTTAATACAATTGCATGGGCTGTTGTGTTTTGAATGTCATCTGACTTAGTTAGGGTTAAAACCTTAAGTTGCATATTTAGCTTAACTGTTAATCGTTTTTGATTATGCACTCGCTTGATCACCTAACATATTAAGAGAAAAGTCCTAAAACCAATCCAAATTACTTGATAAATTTTTTCAGAAATGACAGGATAAAAAGGTACCGGAAGAGCATTAGTTATCCAACTAGTGTAACCAAGTCTTCGAACTCAGTTAATCTCTAGTTCGTAGGAATAGGGTGATTCTCCTATCATCTTATTTGGGTTTCTAATCGACCCACCCTAAATCGATTAGTAGCGACTCGTTGGTATAAACCATTTGCATGTTAAACAATTAAACTCTAAGTCGCCATATGATATGGGCTTGGGAGAGCCAGAGTTAAGTCTTGAGTCTAGACTTAGCACGTACCAGACGAAACCCCTTCTTTTTGCATGCACGTTTTAAAAAAAGAAGATGCGGAGGTCGGTTGTGACAGACTAGCGACTCCGCTGGAGACTTAAGCCAAAATTTTTACTTTGTTCAAAATAATTGTTGTTTGGCAACAAGAACTCCAGGTATCATCATGACATTAAGGTGTTATTTATCTTGCAAGTTCGAATTGATTGTTTATAAATTGTTGTGCGTGTTTTAATGATTTAGCACTATACTATTGCACACATAACCATGTTGCCGGACCTGGGCCGCAATAGGGCATTTTAGGATGGTGTTAAGAAAGATACGACCTCAAATGCGAGCTCGCGATATAGAGGTTGCCTTTCTTTTCCCTGAAATTTATTTCTAAAATCGTAAAGAAATATCTTTAGCCGCTATTCGCGTGACTATAAGACATTTCTTTTGATTTGGCTAAGGTTAAAAGGACTTGACACCAACGCGAAACTGTGATGGTCAGGCACCCTTTTAATTTCATTCTGTTGAGCCAGTCTAGATAGAAATTAAACCTCACTCCTCATGTGTATGTTGTTGTGATTGTCATGGTTCAAAGAAAGGTATATATTATATCCCTTCTCATTTTTTATACGGTCTACTTATTCATTTGATTTATTACCGTTAGGCCATCCGTTGATTGCATTCTATACACGATGAGAGGAGCTGATGTCCAATTCGTCCCCACTCTTAAAAAAGAACTGTTGGCATGGTGGGACCGACTCGATCAAAATGGCCAACAGTATGTCAAAGCAAGAATTGGTCGCGTACTCCCCTTGCTCAAAATCAACATCCATTCTGACATGATGCAAGTATTAACACATTTCTGGTGCCTACAAACATCCACCTTCATATTTGGTAAGCTTGAAAGACCCCGACTCTAGAAGAGTATAGTGTTGTCATTGGAAAGCTTTTGGGATCTGAACTCATCAAACCACTTTTGGGTGTGCCCCCTCTACTCGAATTATCCTAATTTTTGCGAATCGATAGCAATATTGTGAAAAGACTTGTCAAAGGTCATTGCAATGCCTGCCTCTGGTTTTTTCTAAATGAGTGTTTTGAAAGTCAACCCATGAACCAAAAAGCTAAGATTTTTATCCTTGCTTTTGTCGGGTGTGTCATTTTTCCCCATCGCAGAAATTCAATAAACCCTCAATTGTGTATGTAGCCAAATAAATTTGCACTGGCTTGGGTTATGTTAATTCGGTTCTGGCTGAAATATTTCTGTCTTTAAACTGTTGTAAACAAAATGATAACAAAATCATGCGGGCCGACTCAGAAATTTTGCAAATCTGGTTTTTATCCCATTTAAGAGGATTTGGGCATCTCATGCTGCTTTTTGAGGTCGATGACCTCATGCATCCAATATAAAGGTTTAAGGTTTTAAAAAATAATTTCCCTCATAAAGATTACTCTACTTGGATAGATTTTTTGAAAGACTCCGATCCCAAAGCTTTCTTATGGCATGCTAAATGGTTCCATGAGGGTCAGGCTCGGTATGCTCACCAGTTTCACATCCTTGTCCCATTGCTCGGTTTATCTAGTGTGACATTCCGGATTTTAGCTTATTTTTGGGGTTTATAAAACGTGTAATTCGTCAGTACGCTTGTAATAGAATTTCGCCTGGAACTGATCACTCTTGGGTTCTTGTTTTTTTTTAAATAGAAATTTTGCTAAAATCGCACTCGATCGAATTTGATCGTTATTTAGACCCCGAACTTGGCAGTCGATTTTCGGGAGTTCCGGAGCGAAATAAATTAGATGGTCTCAATATTATTGTGGCCAACGTCAAAGTTATCAGAAATAATGAGAGTGGATTTTTGACAGAGTGCGAATTTGGATTAGTAGACCTCCCTCGTAGTGTATTTTGAGTCATTTCATTTTGGCCCATTATCCTAGATTATTATTGGAATTTATCGTGGACTTTTAGACCATTTTTCGAATTTGAATCGGGACCGTTAGGTCGATTTTCAGTTTAAACCGTGTCCATTGGATCGCGCTTGAAAAGTTTAAATCAGTCATTTCTCTCTTTTCTCTCTCTCTTTCTCTCTCCTCTGCCGCGTCACGTCCCCTCTCCGCGCGTCTCTCTCTTTCTCTCTCCCTTCCCCTCTCTTCCTTTCCTCTCTCTCTCTCTCTCTCTCTCTCTCTCTCTCCCCCCTCTGCGGTGCGTGTTCCCCATGCACGCGTCCCATCCCCCTCCCATGCAGACCCATTACTCCCCTCTGTCTCTCTCTTCTCTCTCCTCTCCTCTTCTTTCTTCTCTCTCCTCCCTCTTCCTTCTTTCTTTTCTAGCCCGACGGTCACTGCTTCGTTTCTGGTTCTGCTCGCCGACGCCGCCCGAGCCCGCCGCCACGCCGTGCTGCCCCGCTGCCATCGCCAGCAAGCTCCTCCGCCATCGCTCCGTCCGCCAGCCGCCTCAACCGCCTGTGCCGGCCTACCTCGAGGTGCGCGAGCAATAGCTCGTCGCTGCGACCGCTGCGACTCGGCGCTGCCCGGCCACCCGCCGGTGCTGTCCGGCCACGCCTGGCTATCGCCGCCGTCGCCCTTTCCGCGTCAACCATCGCCGTCTCCGCCACGAGAACAGTTTTTTTCCCCTGTCTCTCTCTTCTCCCCGGCCTCTCCCTGTCTCGGTTTCGGCGAGTCCAGTCCCATCACCGTTGCGTCCAGCCAGCTCACCGTCGTCGCCGGCCGGCCAGCTCGCCGTCATTGCCCGCCAACCAGCTCGCCGTCGCCAGCTTGTCCGGCCAGCCACACCCCTGCCTTAGCCTTCCCCCTCCCTTTCCCTTCCTCTCTCCTTCTCACCTCATCGCCCGGCCAACCCCTCCCCCTTGTTCAGCCGCTGCCGCTGCCCGCTGCCAGTTGCCGTCACAGCCGGCCAGCCAAGTCCGTTGCCCGCGCCGTGCCCGTTGCCGCGCCCACGCCCGTGCTCATTGCCCGTGGCTGTGCCCGTGCTCGTGCCCGTTGCCTGCGCCCATGCCCTTGCCCGCGCCCATCGCCGTGCCCGTGCCCACACCCATGGCCGACCGCCACGCCTGCACGTGTGCCTAGTCGGCACTGTTCACCCGGGCCATTTTAGGCCCGAGCCGACTTTTCTCGGGGCAAAACTTGGTAAGCGACTTCCTAGACCCTACTCAGTCTTTTAGGTATTTCATTGACTAGTCTCGGGTTAGAACGGCTAGGGCATGCATTAATTTGTTGATATTATGATTTAATTGTGCAATCTGAATTGGATTAAATAGTATGCTCGATTTAGGGAATTGTGCGTGACCGACTTGAAAGTCGGGTTGGTGGATGAGGTGGCGAACTGTGGAATTTGACTGAGTTGTGAGTTTGAACTGTTTGATATTAATTGACGTGAATTTGGATTGAATTAAGTAGCGTATGCTTGCCTGTGGGAAATTAAGCCCGGATTGATCGGAGGGCTACGGACTTGGGACATGTTGACGGCGGTCCGTGTGAAGGTAAAAACGGCCAATGGACCAATTGGAATGCGGGCTTGAGACGTGTTGACGGTGGCCCGTTAAAGGTGTGACTGGACCGGGACATGTTTACGTCGGTCATTGGAATTGTTTGAACATCGTGGCTTGGGACGTGTTGATGGTGGCCACTGGTATTAATTGAATAATATTGCTTGGGACATGTTGACGGTGGCCATTGGAATTGATTGAATGGTATGGCTTAGGACGTGTTAACGGCGGCCATTGGAATTGATCGAATTGTGTGGCTTGTGAGCCAGTGAGAATGGACCTGAGGCGCAGTGGCGCGGGTCGTGAGAAAGATGTTCGGTCACGCATGCGATTTGAGTGTGATTGGAATTGGCTGGTTGAGCGTGTGACTGAATTGGCTGTTTGAGCATGTGATTGAATTGGTTGAATTGATTGAGTGCGAGTGTAGATGGTCCTTGGACGATTGTGTTATATTACCGGGATATTATTTCATTATTCTGTTTAACTAACGTGCAATGTGGGTAGGTGGTTGGATGGCGAGGTAAGACTATTGATGTGAATTATATATATGTTATCGATTTGATTGCATATACGACTTGTCTGGGTATGCATTGGCCTACGTGTGGTATAGGGGGTTACTTATTGAGAATCGTTCTCATGGTTATTATATAACCATTTCAGATCCACAGCCATGAGTGATTGGAAACCTTGCAAGAGTATCTCGGAGATCGAGGACGGGTCAAGTACTCGGCATTTATGAGTCCCTCTTTTTGTAGAGGAGTTAAGTTTGATACTATTATCCCTTTTGAGAATTGTGGTTCTGCTGTTGTGGCTTAGCATGGGGACTGTCTTGGTGGACGTCGTATGTATTTGTCAAGTGTAGGAATTATAGTTATTGTTTCATGCTATCGCTATCCCCCTTGTCATTATTAATTGTCTGGGTTGTTTCTATTTGTTTCCGCGTGTGCTTAATCTCTGATATTTTGGGTTAGGTCGGCGACATGCTTGGGACGTCGCATTCAATGTTCGACCAAACAGGGATGATCACGAGCTCGGCGGGGTCCGGGGCGTGACATACCCATTTGATTTGGTATGAGAGCAAGGTCAGCTCGAACCAAGATGGTCGAAGCTTGGAGTGATAAGGAGCGATGACTTTGGGGTAGCTAGTTAGGGAGACTTGTGTGCCATGCGTATCCCAGACTATATGATTGTGATTGTTGAGTGGTATTATGTGATAATTCATGAAATGCAGGTGCGTCAGGACTTGAGGTTAATGCGCGATCCCTGCTCCTTGTGATTGAGTGGTGTTGTGATTGACTGCCTGCTTAGTGAATTATTGTGAATTACTGCCTAGAGCTTAGACTGGTATAGTTGGTTTAGGTTTTTAATTCCCGTGAGGAATTATAGCAGGTAAGTGGGTGATGTGAACCCTGTGAGTATGAGTAGTCGAGGTTGAGGTCTTGTAGGTCCGTAGGTTGAGGTTGTGGGGGATCCCAGATGGGATGAGATTTTGAGGGCAATCGAAGAAGTTGAAATTTTAAGGGGAAGGCAGATTGAGGAGCGAAATGCGATTGTTTCTACTGATGTTGAGGCCACTATTGTAGTCGTCAATGGAAATAACAAGAATCATAGGTATAATTGGAATGTTGGAAATCAAGGTCAAGGGTAAGTTAATGCAGTCAGACAGATGCATCAGTTGGTTGGAAAAATTTGGAAATTTAAACTTGCAAGGTTCGATGGGAAGAGGTGACCCTGAGACTACGTTACTTTGGATAGAGGATTTAGAAAAAGGCTTTTGAGGTATTCGGGTGCACTGATAAGGAGAAAGTGGCCTTGGCTATATATCAACTCTAGGGAAATGCAAGTGATTGGTAGGAGGACCCCCGGAATAGGATATTTCAGAGGGCATATTTCTAAGCTGGGGTGTTGTTATCGAGGTACTCAATAAGTACTTTCTGAAAGTGCCCAAGGACAAAAAATGACATAGTCCTTCAGCTCCACTAAAATCAGATGTCAGTCGATTAGTACAAGGTCAAGATGTGAGGTTGCCTAAATACGCACTAAAGATGGTCAATGACCATGTGGATGGGACAAGGAAGTTTTAGGATGGATTGGAACCGGAATTTCACAATTAGTTGGTACTTTTGGATCTTAAGGAATTACAACGAGTTGTGTGAGAGAGTTCGATGGTTGACACGGATATGAGGGAAATGACGGCTGTTTCTAGATCGCGGTTCGCGCCGGCTAGGGACAACGGGGACGGTGGAAAGAAGTCTATGATAGAGAATCGGAGATTTGTCTCTCTAGTGAGAAAGAACTTTGGAAAGCCGGACTACTACTCCAACGTCGCGTGTTGGTCTTATGAAAAGAGGTATAAGAATGGCCATTGCCAAGGTAAAAGTGGAGCATGTTGTGAATATAGACAGTAAGGTTACTAGATGAGAAATTGTTGAACCGACAAGTTAGGTCACTAATGCAATCGCAGTGACCGCATGTAGGACATTAAGTGAGAGCTGCCCTGCAGATTAATCAAAAATCGGCTAAGGACGTAAAGAAAAGTGTATGTTGTGGTTGAGAAGGAAGTGAAGGATGTGCCTTGAAAGTCTAGATGCGTTATGAGATGGTGTTTAGTAGAGGAGGAGATAATTTTGAAGTGATTACTTGGATGATTATGTATGACGTATTATCACTTATGGTGGATAGGCGTAATCGATTTATGGATTTCTGATTTACTAGTGACATTCTTGGACGAGTTTGGAAGGATGAGTTATGCTTGGAAATTTCGAATTTTATAAAGAACCGAGGTGATTTGTTTTGGGAGACTGTTGGATTGAAATTGGATGAATTGAGCTTGTCCTTGAGGTGTATAATGATAATTAATTTGTGACTGATTTGTTGATTGAGGAATCAAGGCTAAAGGACATAGCCGAGATGTGTGATCTTCCTGATGTCTTTCCTTAGGAAATTGCCGGGATTGCCACCTGATAGGAGAGTCGAGGTTGTGGTTGAGTTGGCCTTAGGGACAAAACCGACTTTGGGAGCGCTCTACAAGATGTCACCGTCGGAATTGAAGGAATTGAAAGTCCAAATGCAAGAGTTACTGGATAAAGGCTTTATTCGTCCTAGTGCGTCTCCATGGGGAGCGCCAGTTTTATTCGTAAGGAAAAGGGATAGATCATTGAGATTGTGCATCGACTACAGGCAATTGAACCAGGTGACCATTAAGAATAAGTACCCGTTGCCAAGGATTGATGACCTGTTTCACCAGTTTTAAGAGGCGTTAGTGTTTTCTAAGATCGATTTGAAGACTGGCTATCATCAATTGAGGATCAAGAAGGAGGACGTGTCGAAGTCGGCGTTCAGGACGAGGTATGGGCATTATGAGTTTACGGTGATGCCATTTGGACTGACGAACGCCCTTGTAGCCTTTATGGATTTAATGAATCGGGTATTCAAGGAATTTTTGGATTAATTTGTAATCGTGTTCATAGATGATATTATGGTATATTCAAAGAGTTCCACCGAGCACTAAATATATTTGGAAAAGGTTCTACGGACCCTAAGGGAACATGCGCTCTATGCTAAGTTCAGCAAGTGCGAGTTCTGGCTTCATCGAGTGGCCTTTTTAGGACATGTGGTATCCGGAGAAGGGATTGCAGTGGACCCGGCAAAAATTGAAGCCGTCGTGAATTGGCCTAGGCCGACAACAGTAACCGAGGTTCGGAGCTTTTTGGGTTTAGCAGGGTATTACAGACGCTTCGTGGAAAAAAAAAATTTCGGTAATAGCGACGCCGTTGACACGATTACTGAAGAAGGAAACGAGGTTTGAATGGACGGATAAGTGCGAAAGAGTTTCCAAGAATTAAAACGGAGGTTGACGACTGCGCCGGTGTTAACGATTCCGTCAGGCCCGAGAGGATATGAGATTTATAGTGACGCGTCGCTAAGAGGATCGAGATGCGTGTTAATGCAACACGGGAGAGTAGTGGCATACGTATTGCAGCAGTTGAGACCATATGAGCAGAATTACCCGACGCATGATTTGGAGTTAGCCGTGATCGTTTTCGCTCTTAAGATTTAGAGACACTACCTGTATGGGGAGAAATTCCCTATTTATACGGACCTTCAGAGTCTCAAGTACTTATTTTCACAGAAGGAACTGAATATGAGGCAGAAGCGTTGGATGGAATTGTTAAAGGATTATGATTGCGACATATTGTATCACCCCGGAAAGGCCAACCAGGTAGTAGATGCCTTGAGCAAGAAATC
Organism: Syzygium syzygioides; assembly: GCA_031216285.1. Lineage (NCBI taxonomy): Eukaryota > Viridiplantae > Streptophyta > Magnoliopsida > Myrtales > Myrtaceae > Syzygium > Syzygium syzygioides. The sequence goes on along the minus strand of CM062244.1, from coordinate 11,677,391 downwards.
GAGCATCGCGCAATTGTTGGTTAAAGAGCGGATTTTATTAGAAGGAGCGCGGGACTCGGAATTTAAGTTCGAGGTAGGATATCTCTCCAGACTAATGGCGACATTAAGGATTAAGCTGGAAGTGCAAGACAAGATCAAGGCGTTGCAGTCTATGGACCTTGAGATTCAGAAAATTGTGAGTATGAATAATACTAAGAGGAAGCTGGACTTTTAGGTGTCCGAGGATGGAATTCTTAAGTTTAGAGGACGTTTGTGCATACCCGATAATTTGGGACTTAAGGAAGAGATTTTGTCGAAGGCTCATAGGAGCAATTACAGTATCCATCCGAGCAGTACTAAGATGTATCTGAATCTTCGTCAGCATTATTGGTAGAATGGAATGAAAGTGGACGTGGCCAAGCATGTGGCCAAGTGTTTGACGTGTCAATAAGTGAAGGCACGGCATGGTAAACCTGGTGGAATGTTGCAGCCGTTGGAAATTCTAGAATGGAAATGGGAACACATCACAATGGACTTTGTAACAGGACTGTCAAGAAGCCAGAAGGGACACGACTCTATTTGGGTAATAGTAGACAGATTGACCAAGTCAGCGCACTTTCTGGTGATGCGAAAGGACTTCGAGCTAGAAAGGCTGGCAGAATTATATGTGCGTCAGATAATTCCTCTTCATGGAGTACCGGTATCGATCACTTCGGACTGTGATCCCCGGTTTACTGTGAACTTATGGAAAAGTTTGCAATCAGCTATGGGAACTAAGTTGCAATTCAGTACGGCCTACCATCCGCAGATGGATGGCCAGTCTGAAAGGACTATTCAGACTTTGGAGGATATGTTGAGAGTGTGTGTACTAGCTTTTCAGAGTAAATGGGAAGAACAGTTGCATTTGGTAGAATTTGCTTACAATAACAGTTTTCAGCAGAGTATCAAAATGGCACCATTTGAAGCATTATATGGCAGGGCTTGCAGAATACCGTTATGTTGGGATAAGGTAGGAGAAAGAAGTATAATGGGTCCAGAGTTGGTTCAATAGTCAGTCGAGACGGTCAAGGTTATTCAGGACAGACTTAAAACCTCTCAGAGCAGCCAAAAGAATTATGCGGACCGGAGGCGTAGGCCCTTGAAGTTTCAAGTAGGGGACCACGTATTCCTCAAGGTGTTATCGATGAGAGGATTGTAACGGTTTGGTAAGAAAGGGAAATTGAGCCCGAGATACGTGGGCCCATTCGAGGTCTTAGAGAGAATAGGCACTTTGGCTTATCGTCTCGCGCTACCGCCAAATTTATCTCATGTTCATAATGTGTTCCACGTGTCTATATTGAGGAAGTATGAACTAGACCCGACCACGTACCGAATTTTGAGCAAATAGACGTGGACGACAGGGTGTCGTACGTGAAAGGCCAGTGCGGATCGAGGACAAAATAGAAAGAGTATTGCGGAACAAGAAAATTCCAATAGTCAAAGTAATTTGGGAGCACCATGGGACCGAAGGTGCGACGTGGGAAAGTGAAGAGTTGATGCGACACCAATACCCCCATTTGTTTGGATAGTTGGGTTGAATTGTAAATTTCGAGGACGAAATTTTTGTAAGGGGGAAGAATTGTGACATTCCGGATTTTGGCCCATTTTTGGAGTTTATAAAACGTGTAATTCGTTAGTGCTCTTGTAATAGAATTTCGCTAGGGAATTGATTACTCTTAGGTTCTTGTTTTCTTTTAAATAAAAATTTTGCTAGAATTGCACTCGATCGAATTTGATCGTTATTTAGATCCCGAACTTGGCAGTCGATTTTCGAGAGTTCCGGAGCGAAATAAATTGGACGGTGTCGATATTATTGTTGCCAATGTCAAAGTTATCAGAAATAATGAGAAAGTGGATTTTTGACCGGATGCGAATTTGGACTAGTAGATCTTCCTCGTAGTGTATTTTGAGTCATTTCATTTTGGCCCATTATCCTAGATTATTATTGGAATTTTTCGTGGACTGTTAGACCATTTTTCGAATTTGAATCGGGACTGTTAGGTCGATTTTTAGTTTAAACCCTGTCCATTGGATCGCACTCGAAAAGTTTAAATCAGTCCTTTTCTCTCTTTTCTCTCTCTTTCTCTCTCCTCTCTCCTCTCTCCTCTGCCGCGTTACGTCCCCTCCCCGCACGTCTCTCTCTTTCTCTCTCCCTTCCCCTCTCTTCCTTTTCACTCTCTCTCCCCCCCTTTGCCGTGCGCGTTCCCCATGCATGCGTCCCATCCCCTCCCATGCAGACCCATCACTCCTTCTGTCTCTCTCTTCTCTCTCCTCTCTCCTCTTCTTTCTTCTCTCTCCTCCCTCTTCCTTTTTTCTTCTCCGGCTCGACGGTCACTGCTTCGTTTCTGGTTCTGCTCGCCGACGCCGCCCGAGCCCGCCGCCGCGCCGCCATCGCCAGCAAGCTTCGCCGCCGTCGCTCCATCCACCAGCCGCCCCGACCGCCCATGCCGGCCTGCTGCGAGGACCGCGAGTAGCAGCTCGTTGCTGCGATCGCTGCGACTCAGCACTGCCCAGCCATCTGCTGGCGCTGTCCGGTCGCACCTGGCTGTCGCCGCCGTCGCCCTTGCCGCGCCAACCATCGCCGTCTCCGCCGCGAGACCAGTTTTTTTCCCCTGTCTCTCTCTCCTCCCCGGCCTCTCCCTGTCTCGGTTCCGACGAGTCCATCCGCGTCACCACCGCGCCCAGCCAGCTCAACGTCGTCGCCCGCCGGCCAGCCATACCCCCGCCTTAGCCTTCCCCTTCCCTCTCCCTTCCTCTCTCCTTCTCACCTCACTGCCTGGCCAACCCCTCCCCCTTGTTCAGCCGCTGCCGTCGCCCGCTGCCAGTCGCCGTCGCCGTCGCCGCCGGCCAGCCCAGCCAGCCCAGCCCGGTCGACCAAGCCCGTTGCCCATGCCATGCCCGTTGTCGCGCCCAAGCTCATGCCCGTTGCCCGTGCCCGCGCCCGCGCCCGTTGCCCGCACCCGTGCCCGTCGCCGCGACCGTGCCTGCGCCGGTAGCCGACCACCGCGCCCGCGCCCGCGCGTGTGCCTAGTCGGCACTGTTCACCCGGGCCATTTTAGGCCCGAGCCGACTTTTCCCGGGCCAAAACTTGGTAAGCGACTTCCTAGACCCTACTTAGTCTTTTGGGTATTTCATTGACTAGTCTCGGGTTAGAACAGCTAGGGCGTGCATTAATTTATTGATATTATGATTTAATTGTGTAATTTGAATTGGATTAAATAGTATGCTCGATTTGGGGAATTGTGCATGACCGACTTGAACGTCGGGTTAGTGGATGAGGTGGCGAATTGTGGAATTTGACTGAGTTGTGAGTTTGAATTGTTTGATATAAATTGACATGAATTTGGATTGAATTAAGTGGCGTATGCTTGCCTGTGAGAAATTAAGCCCGGATTGATCGGAGGGCTACGGACTTGGGACGTGTTGACGGCGGTCTGTGTGAAGGTAGGAATGGCCGATGGGCCAATTGGAATGCGGGCTTGAGACGTGTTGACGGTGGCCTGTTAAAGGTGTGACTGGACCGGGACGTGTTTACGTCGATCATTGGAATTGTTTGAACATCGTGGCTTGGGATGTGTTAACGGCGGCCACTGGTATTAATTGAATGATATGACTTGGGACGTGTTGATGACGGCCATTGGAATTGATTGAATGGTATGGCTTGGGACGTGTTAACGGCGGCCATTGGAATTGATCGAATTGTGTGGCTTGTGAGTTAGTGAGAATGGACCTGAGGCGCAGTGGCGGGGGTCGTGAGAAAGATGTTCGGTCACGCATGCGATTTGAATGTGATTGGAATTGGCTGGTTGAGCGTGTGACTGAATTGGCTGGTTGAGCATTTGATTGAATTGACCGGTTGAGCGTGTGATTTAATTGGCTGGTTGAGCATGTGATTGAATTGGTTGAATTGATTGAGTGCGAGTGTGGATGGTCCTTGGACGATTGTGTTATATTATCGGGATATTATTTCATTATTCTGTTTAACTAACGTGCAATGTGGGTAGGTGGTTGGATGGCGAGGTAAGACTATTGATGTGAATTATATATATGTTATCGATTTGATTACATGTATGACTTGTCTGGGTACGCATTGGCCTACGTGGGGTATAGGAGGTTACTTATTGAAACTCGTTCTCACAGTTATTATATAACCATTTCAGATCCGCGGCCATGAGTGATTGGAGACCCTGTAAGAGTATCTCGGAGATCGACGACAGGTCAAGTTCTTAGCATTTTTTAGTCCCCCTTTTTGTAGAGGAGTTAAGTTTGATACTATTGTCCCTTTTGAGAATTGTGGTTCTGCTGTTGTGGCTTAGCATGGGAATTGTCTTGGTGGACGTCGTATGTATTTGTCAAGTGTAGGAATTATAGCTATTGTTTCATGCTATCGCCATCCCCCTTGTCATTATTAATTGTCCAGGTTGTTTCTATTTGTTTCTACGTGTGCTTAATCTCTGATATTTTGGGTTGGGTCGGCGACGTGCTTGGGACGTCGCATTCAATGTTCGACCAAACAGGGATGATCGTGAGCTCGGCGGGGTCCGGGGCGTGACATCGGGCATCACTTCATACTACCTCTACCGGATAGCGCGTCGGTACAAGGCCCTCCAAGAGATCCTGTCACCTTTCAAGACAGACTTTTTCCGAGTTCGAATCACCCGCTTGAAGTATAACTACGCCGGCGAAATTCATGCCGTTTAGGGGGTGTGTACCGAGTGTTAGCCTGAGAACATTCTTGTGCCTAAACTATTGAAAGGGCAAGAAAAGGCTCGCTATGCCTCTCTATTCTATATCGTACATTACCAAATCCCAGCCGATCTCCAGCCAAAAGTCTCGGATGTAACCAACAAATTCAGTCGCCAAACACAGATTGACAATATCAAAATAACTGTGGGGACGAGGGATATGCCTTTTGCGGAGCTTCATCATCGTTTATAGAATGAGCATCCGGTAAGGGCGTTTTTTTGTTAAAAACCCCTGTATTTTACTTTTTTCTTGTATTTATATTTAGGGGTTTTGATTTTCATCTTTGAAGCTGTTTATGGGTTGTACTAATGTTAATATAACTCGGGCTGCTTTTTATGCTTTAAATAAAATTTTTGCCCCTTGATGACACCATTGCGACCTTCGGCCCAGTGGTATCCGGGGATGAGACGTAATGGTCCGAGGCGACCGGGATTCGAACCCTAGGGACGCCGCCTATAATGCTGATATTAATAAAAACCCTTTTTCTCTTTTTTTCTTTACAAATAAATCAATTATGTAATAATAATATGACTAGGTTATAAAATGATTTTTTATTGGGCATTATACTCATTCATTTTAATGTTTTCACAGAAAGTTACAAAAAATGACCAAAGAAAACGTCCGTCTCAATAACATGGAGGACGAGATAAAGTTAGTCCTCAATGCGATCCAAAATCTAACAAAGCAAGTGGAATCCATTCAGGGCAAGCTCACGCTTGCAGCCGTTGAGGTGATGTTACCACCACCGTCCACTGGAAAAGATAACGGCTCCGCTAGCGACAGCAAAATGCCTCCATTAGAGGATGATCCGCTTTCCCTTACTGTCAAGAAGCCTGAACCCGAAGCTGCACCGATGACAGAGCATGACAAACGCCTTGCAAAAGTCGAGGAGATGCTAAAACAGCTACAAGGCCTGCAGCATGGTGTTCTACTTGACCTGTCTATATACAAACTAGTCAAAGTACCAGAAAAGTTCAAAATACCGGAATTCGAGAAGTATGATGGTACCTCATGCCTCGACATCATCTGCACATGTATTATGTGCGGATGACCCAGTACGTTGATAATGAACTCATGATTCAGACCTTTCAAGCAAGTTTGATGGGCCAGCCTTGACATGGTATATGTCGAAAGATGTGGATGCTTTTAAATCTTGAGATGATACTGCTGATGTATTCCTCAAGCAATATCAATTCGACCTCGATGTCACCTTTACTCGTAATGATCTGGAATGCACTAAAAAGAAGAAGAGTGAGTCCTTTAAGAAGTACGCCACAAGATGGAGAAATTTGGCCGTTCAGGTTACCCTGCAACTCATTGATCATGAACAAGTGAAGTTGTTCATAAAGTCTCTTCCGTATGAACACAGACACCGCCTGGTTGGTGTCTCTGCTGAATCCCTTAATCGTCTAGTTCCTATGGGTGAACAAATTGAAATGGGATTACGTTACGGATGGTTTACAGACCCCTCTTCTACAAGCAAGAGACTCAGCACTCGAAAAGAGAAGGAGCCCCTGACGGATAGAAACGTCCCATATACCCAGACTGTTCATCCTCCCCGAACAGTTCAGGTGAACAGTGAGCAGCAGTAAACCTTAAGTCGCTAGCCTCCGAGGCGATATAAGAAAAGGCAATTTACTCCATTGCCTGGATCCCCTTCTCAAGTTCTGGCGATACTCTAGAAGAAAAACCTACTTTCAACTGAACTAAAATAGCCCAACTCAGAAAACTTTTCGAATTATGATCCGTCCAAAAAATGTGACTATTACATGGGCGAGGTAGGACATTCGACAAACGATTACTATACCCTCAAACACCGAATCCAAAACTTGCTCGACACTAAAGCCTTTTCATTTCAAACATCTTAACCAAATGTCCAAAATAACCTGCTACCCGAACATGAAAACAGAATCAATGCCATATCCGCTGTCGACACTGTTCGAATCAAGAGTAAGAGGGTATACACTGTTGATGTCTATAACACTCTAATGAGAACAGGGTATTATCCTATTGGTGAAATACTGTCCTCGTCTCTAATGAAAGAAAGGGTTGCCGGCATGGTGAAAGAAGGCTTGATTGTGTATGTCGGCCGTGCCAGCATAGTGTCCACCATCTCTGAGGTTATCATCGACTGGGACAAAGAACTCTCAGCACTAAATGGTGTTGACACCTAATTTTTAGCCGACGCGTCATTAAAAATAGAAAATTCAATATTATGGTTTCCGATCGCGACGGAGCCTGTTTCTTGAACAAAAAGTGTCGTTTTTTTTAATTCTATCTGTTGACCTAGCATATGTAGACAATTTTTTTATTTATTTCATGCTAAAACCCAAAAAGTCAAACGGTTGACTTTCGCGTTAACTTTTTGGTCACCCCTTTGACCAAAAGTTAACCCGAGGTCAAATGGGGGCTTTTCGCATAAAAAGATTCCTTTCAAGTCCAATTTCACTTTAGAAGTGGAAATCTCAGAAAAATTCAAAGATTTGATCATAAAATCAAGCTCCTAGTGAAAAGTCAACTAGGGTTTGACTTTTGGTCAAACTTTTGACCAAAAAATTGAAAAATACAAAAATCCAAAAATCATCTTATTTTACATTCAATTTACTTTTGGCATTTGAAATTTTACAAAAATCGATTTAGAATCAACTTTTTCCCAAATTGCAGATTTGATTCAAATTGGGCAAAAATGAAATTACTTCATTTCTAATCTTTTTTTAGGTTAATTTTTTTCATGACATTTGATCTAGAGGTCATCTTATATTCAATTTTGGAACCAATTTTGTGATTCCAAGCCCAACACAAAAACCCCCAATTTAGGCCTTAATTAGTGATTTGGATCGATTTTTCATGATTTGCGCAATTGAGGCACGAATGAGCCTAATTTCTTATATGAAGTCCAAATTCAAAATCAATTTTGAAAGATTCACATGAATTTGAGTCAATTTGATTAATTTAGTGATCCAATGATTAAGAAGTCTAAGAGTAATTGGACCAATTGATGCAATTGAACTTGACCCACTCTAGACTCATATTCAATTGGATGAATTGAGACTCAATTTGGTTAATGGGACTTCAATTAAATTTGTTAGTCTAGTTTGGCCATGCAATTACCCAAATTCAAGATCAATTGAGACAAACAAGTCAAATGGAGTCAATTTGTGCATGAATTACAAATCGATTCAATCCAATTTGATCCAATTCAGTATTAATGGAGTTAATTAATCATGATAGAGATCAAATTGTGCAAAATTGAAATCAAGGATTGAACTGATTCAATTAGGCCAAATTCGAGACTAATCGGCTCAACCTGGTTTGATTCAAATTCAAACGGTCTGATCGAATTAGCCATTTTTCCGGTCGAAAATTTGGCGATCGACGATCTATTCTGACTAATCTAGGCCGGCCACATCCTTTTGAGCCCAAAAATGACAAAAATACCCTTAATTGAAAATTACAAAAATGCCCCTAAGAGAAATTACTAAAATGCCCTTCTGCAAGAATTAAACAAATTAATTAGGGGATGAACAAATCAATGGTGGCCAATCGATCGCGTCCGTCCATGATGCCATGTCACTAATTTTTAGCCCTTAAAGAATATTTTGAATCATTAAAAATGCATTTTGGGCCATTGGATTAATATAAGGGTTAATTTCCAAAATTAAGGGGGGGTATATAGTGTTTTTTCCCTCCAAAATTTGGGGGGGACTCATTTTCCAGATCTGAATTCTCTCTCTCTCTCTCTCTCTCTCTCTCTCTCTCTCTCTCTCTCTCTCTCTAATCTCACGCCATCTCTCTCTCTCTCGTGTTCTCTCTCGGTGACAGCCCCTCCGCCTCTTCACCGGCTGTTTTCCGGCGAACCAGCAGCTCGCCGTCGTCCCCCACGGTGGCCCAAGGCTGGTCGCAACACTAGCTGTCCGTGTCGGTGGTCGGAGCTCGCTGTTCCAGCGACTTCTTCCTCTCGGCAGCATCACCGGCGTTGCTGCTGCTGGTGATGTGATCAGCCGGTTCAAGCGGTTGAACCGGCTGATCGGTGTCCTCCTCAGCAATCTCGAACCTCCAGCGACGTTCTTCAACATCTCCGTGTGGCTGTGGTGCTCATTCGCTCATTAAACAACCACCGGATCGCATTCTTTGATTCGATTTCTCCATTACAGTTCATTCGTGAGAAAACAGATTGATTCTCACTATATTTTGTGCAATCTATTATCATAGGTTGGCCAAGCTTTCCGAGACTTCTCTGTACTGTTCCTGATCTGAATACGGAGGCCGGATAGCTCGATCACGCATTGGAGCATCGTTAAACAAGGTGAGTGCACTTGAACATGATTATGCAAATTCGTGTCCAGGAAAACCTGTATATTTGAGATGACGATTTGAGCTTGTTAATGTCGAAATCTGGCGAAGTGATAAACTAGAGAATCGTAGAACGTGTCTTAAGCTTCGATTTGATATATTATATGCCTCGATCGGACTTGATTTACTATGTCAAAACACTTTTAGAAGTTAGGATCAGAATCTGGAATAGGATGTTCAAGTCTGTTTTGATATTTTCCTAATTGACGTCACGCTGTTTGATGATTTTTTATGATTTTTTACGATCATTTTTGGAAAAACTTTCTTCATGAAAGTTGCAGAGTACATCTTAATCTATTCATCATAAAATTTTCACCAAATTCTAAGCAAGTTAGCCTTGTACGATCTGCAACGTCAGGTTTGTATGAATCTGGTGAGAAACTAGTTTCAGACTGACCTTTGTGTGTTCTTCGATTTTCATAAATTCGTGTGTTCAAAATATGAAAAAGTTTTCTTCACAAAAGTTCACACTGAGATCGAGATCTTTCTATTGATACTAATTTTATTAAAATCGGAGGTCAGTTGAATTTTCAAAATGAATTTTCACAATCTGATCAGTATCTGTGTCCAGATCTGATTTGCATTCCTTTGGAGTTCAAAAGATGTTTCTCTGAATTTGATAAAGTTAGAGTCCTTTTTTGCGAAAAATCAAAATTACAAAGTTGTTCATTAGGGTCTCATTATGTTAACTGAAAATTTTGAGGGCCTAATAGCAATTTTTGGAGGGTCAATTTTCTTAAAATTTCATAAAAGGTCTTCACGGGTTAAAATTTCATTTGCAATTGAATCCTTCATGAAAACCGAATTTTATAAAAATTTGGAGGGCTTTTTATCAAAAACTCAAAACGTGAAAGTTGTTACACACGGGAAATCCTAACTGGACAACAATTTTCACATGGTTTTGATAAGGTTAGTTATTTTTCACGCCATTATTTTAAAATCCATAACAGAACAGAGTCCAACGTGTCACTGAGATCAAATTTGATATTTTCGGGAACATCGGTGAGGATTTAGGAAAAATGGTCGTCTTGACTCTTGATCCTCATTTCATAAGCTTTCTAATGACACCTGAATCATTTCATTTGGACATCATTAGGATAGTAAATCACATCTGAACAGAAGCAATACGAATTGGATAATAACTGGATAAGTGGTCTTTTTATAAAGCCCACATCTCATTACTTGATTGACTTCGAAATAAGGCCCATGGGCTTGAATGCATGCTTATTTCATTACTATGCATGTGTTTGTTAGATCAATGTTAGGCCCGATGCATGTTTGGTGGGTAGCCCATTATGGTCACTTAGAACCCGACTTTAGGGGTTAATTGATATGAGTTGCCGTTTTGTGAATACAAATGGTAGCCTATTATCATTAACCATTAATCAAATAATATTAGATGATTAGGTGGGTGATGAATCGAAACGCATGAAAAACAAAGGCCGATCCCGAGGCCCGTGTTTAATTAGTGAATTTTTTGCATCATTGTTCTTCTTTGGTTATTCCTTCATATGTTGTTTGTCGTGAATGAATTTTATGAATGTAAACACCGACACCCGAGAGGCGGTCCATGGGAGGTAATCCAAAATTGAAAAAGGCCAAGGTGATTGACCGATGTCCAATTCGGTCTCAATTTGTACTCATTTGATGATGGCGATAGACCAATGTCCAATTCGGTTTCAATTTGTACTCAATTCATTCACCCCCGATCATGTCTCGGGTTTTCAATTTGTGTTGTATTAAACACCCGACGAGTTGCGGGTTTTTATTTTCTCGTGCTTAGAATTAGCTTGTCTTTTCAATACTTTGAGTATTTACTTTACGAAATGTCTCTCAATACAATTGATTGTTTCTTTCTTTTTCTAGACTAAGATAGGATTAGTTTAGAATCTTAAATGAAAATACAAAAACAAGATGTATGATCACCTAGTGGACTAAGATTTTGGCATGAAAATAGTAAAGAACAAATGCATGACAATTTAGATAACAACCATATTAAGTTTAGCGGTACCGAAAGGGCGTTAATAGAAATATTAACGTAAGCTAATCCCCGAACCTTTGATCTCTAGTTTTCGTGGAAACCGAAACGAAATTCCCGCGTTTCGGTTGGGTATTCTAGCCGACCCCCAACCTAGGCTAATGGCGACTCCTAAAAAATAATAAAATCAATCCGCTGTCACGCGAGATATGGATTTAGGAAAAATCCATATTCATGATCAATGGGCCATATGGTTAACCAAAGGATTTATGCTTCAATAAAATCGTTTTCATGATGTGTCATATGAACCGTTTTATGAACACTTATCTCTAAACCCGCCTCATTCAAGTACGGCCCTCGAGGGGTAGGTCGCGACAAATGGCGAAACAAGTGAATTCACCCCCACACTTATGAACTAACTCTTATCTGACAACCCAGATGAGGAGGAGGAGCTGACGATTGAGGTACCCCTACCCTCAGAGCACATAGTGATCGAAATACCTCAGTCCTATCGATACGAGAATGACAAAGTAGTCCCCCCATGGTCTTACGAATTTGATGTCGACCTTTTTCACCAGGTCAGGACAAACGTATGCCTAAACTGACGCTCAGCCCCTAAAGCCTGTCACCGACGAAGAAGCCAAAGAATTCCTAGCCATCGTCAATGCCAGTGAATATAATGTGGTGGATCAGTTACAGAAGTTGCCCGCTCAGATTTCCTTGTTGGAGCTACTCCAAACGTCGGTAAAATATCAGAAAGCTCTGATGAAGGTACTCAGTGAAGTAAACATACTAGAGACAATCGAGCATGACAAGCTAGAAGCATTTGTGGGGTCTATCCTTTTGAAGGATCAGATAACGTTCTCAGAAGACGAATTTCCCACTAAAGGAAGGGGACATACCAAGGGCCTCTGCATTTCCGTTAAATGCAGAAACTCCCACGTAGCTCGAGTTCTGATAGACAATGTTTCTGCGCTGAATATCTACCCACTAGCAACCTTGCGCCGTCTTAATATGGACACGTCTAAAGCTTCATGCCTCCAAAACATCCGTCCGAGCGTTCGACGGGATGAAAAAAGACACCGTGGGTGAAATTGACCTTGATATCCAAATTGGCCCAACAGTATTCAGCATCTTGTTTCAAGTAATGGATATCCCCACTGCCTTTAGCTTTCTGTTGAGCCATTCCTAGATTCACTCTGCCGGACCTATACCTTCAAGCCTTCACCAAAGCGTGAAGTTTGTGACCCAAGGGAAGCCGATCATGATTCTTGGAGAGGAAGACCATCGAATCTACCAAGAAACCGCTATCCCGAACGTTGAACCAAGCAGCAAAGTAAAATCTAGCTATCAGTCTATTGAGCTCGCTTCAACTGTTCATGGATATCGAGGAACTGCTCCCCTTGTCCCTAATGTGTCAAAAGCCTCAGTTATGGTAGGGAAGGTCATGGTTGGGAATGATTTTATCTCAGGTCAGGGACTCGGCAAAGGAGGCCAGGGTATCCGAGAATCTATCCATGCTACCAAGAATCACCGTACCGCTGGTCTAAGGTATCGCGGAGGAAACCCACAGGCCAGCAAGGGGCATATAACGGGTCAAGTCAGTTTGTTATCTCCCCATATCCAGGAAAGTTTCCCGTCACCTGCTAAGTTATTGTAGGATGAAAAAATTTATCTTAACCTCTCAGAACAATCTAGTGAGGGATTCAAGCATCAGGCCGAATGTTCTAGTTAGCTGAGCTCCTCGATGCTTCCTATAAATGTTGCTGTTGATAAACATTGGAACCTAGACAAGCTATCAATTGAAGAAGATTGTGGACGAGAAGAAATGCTAGACAGTGTGGTCACCCTATTTGACAACATCTTTATAGGAGCCATACACGAAAACTCGACCTCAGAAACGAGTGCCAACCCGCTTGATTTGCTTGCATGTTTGCAGTACCAGTTAGATGAGCTACTAGATTTGCTTGCATCCTTAATGGATACCGTTCGCTAAATTTCGGACGTGTCACTGCCGTTTCCCAATCAGGAGCAAGTGACCCAGGCAAATCGTCCCAAAGAAAATTCTTTGTCGGGAGCCCTTCCCGACAGGACTTGGCGAGAAGTCCAACTCTTACAGTGGTAGGGCAATATACGACGATACTCGCCAGTTCCCAAATCCATGGATGTGATATTCCCTATCCTTTTGTAAAAGGGACTGATCACGAGGAGGCTAAAACACCCTACTCCTAAGTACTTCATTAACTACGATCCCTCCAGATCTTGTGACTTTCACTAAGGAGAAGTCGGGCACTCACTGGATGATTGTGACGCTCTAAAGAATAGAGTTCAAGACCTACTAGACGCCAGGGTATTTATTTTTCGTGCTTTGTGGCTAGGTCATGGCGAGGATGACCTTCTGGTGGTACCTAGCTTCTGTGCTGCTGCCCCTGAGCTCTCTGATAAGGCACGCAAGGGAAAGGTGATAATGGATACCCTGGCCCAGCCCAGTGGTAAATTCGACTATTACGTTGACTACCAGATATCATTAAGTTTTTATGAAGACCAGCAGAATAGCATTCCTAGTAGATGGAACGATGAGAAAAATCTAACACTAGTGAAGAGAAGAGCTGATGAGTTGGATTCCTGGAACGATGATTTCGAAGATTTCTTTGTAGGCGCAATAGATGAAGAACCGGTAGAGGGAATGGGCACAAGCCCGCTTAAGTAGAATTCATCTTCTCCTTTCTACATGAATCCCTGAAAAAGAGGCTATCCTTGTGTTTTGTTTTCTTTTCATCGTCATTTCTGCTGAAAGAAATGTCTTTTTGAACTTTCCCTCTTTTGAGGTTGTAAATCTGTGTATTATAAATAAATAATGTTTTGAGGGCATGAGGTAGTATACCAAACGGGCCCGTTGATGATATTCAGCCACGAAAAGGAAGGTATTCTGAGGCCTGGGCTATCTCATGCTTCCTTATTTCTAAAAATTTTCGAAAATCAAAGACATTTCACGATTCTTCGAAAACAAATGTTTTAAGAGGGAAGGGACAATGAAAAAATCCATATCCCCATTTGTTTTTCTGATTAATTTACCCTATGTTTCAGGCATAATCTTGTGACTTGCGAGGGAGTTAGTATGGTCCAGTCTGATAAGATAGATACTGATAGCAGTAATTCTGACGATTCAAGCGATGACCCCGTTAAAATCTAAATAAATTGGGAGCAATATGAACAAATCAAGCCCCTAGCAATCGAAGATACTGTTACCATCAATTTGGGTGGTACTTAGGAGCCAAAAGAAGTGAAGATTGGGGCCAACCTTCCCGAAGAAAAAACCACACGTTTAATCGCTCTCCTCAAAGAGTATCAAGACGTCTTCACATGATCTTATTCTGATATGCCAGGACTAGACCCTCGGATTATCAAGCACAGTTTTCCCATCAATCCCGACATGCCTCCTAAAAAGCAAAGGTTATGAAGGACCAAGCCCGAGTCGTCGAAAAAGATCGAAAAAGAAGTAATGAAGCTGTTGAAAGTAAGGTTCATCGAGGTTTCACAATACCCTGATTGGGTAGCGAACATCATATCAGTGAAGAAGAAAGACGGTCGAATTTGAGTTTGTGTGGATTACCGCGACTTGAACAAGGCCAGTCCAACAGAAAACTTTCTGCTCCTCCACATAGATGTCCTTGTAGATAGCATTGCTGGATTCGAATTATTTTCTTTCATGGATGGATTCTTTAGGTACAACCAGATAAGGATGAATGATGAAGACAAGGAAAAGATAGCGTTCATCACTTCGTGGGAGACCTTTCATTATAGGGTTATGCCTTTTGGTTTGAAGAATGCCGGGGCAACATATCGACGTGTTATGGTCACTTTCTTTCATGACCTGATGCACAAAGAAATTGAGGTCTATGTCGATGACATGATGCCAAGACCAGGTGTGGAGAAGACCATATTGAAGCCTTGAAAAAGCTATTCAGCTGGTTGAGTGAGTTTAAATTACGCACGAATCCTACCAGATGCATTTTCGGGGCAACCTCTGGTAAGTTACTGTGGTTCATCATGAGTAGCAAGGGGATTGAGGTTGACCCCTCAAAAGTCAAGGCAATATGTGAATTGTAACCCGTCCACAGTGAAGGAGGTCAGAAGCCTTTTGGGGAGGTTGAACTACATTGCTCGATTCATCTCCCAACTCTTTGAGACTGCACGACCTTTCTTCAAACTTCTCAAAAAAGGCGCTCAAGTCAACTAGGATGAAGACTATCGGGAAGCATTTGAAAAGATGAAGCAGTATTTGATGAGTCCCCCGGTTCTAGTTCCACCAATCCTAGGGCATCCTCTAACTCTCTATCTAAAGGAGCCCTATTGGCCTAAAGCCACCCCGATGATAGAAAAGAATGAGCCATCTATTATATGAGTAAGAAATTCACCATTTCAGAACAGAATTATTCTGAATCAGAAAAAACATGTGTCGCATTGGTGTGGGTGTTGCATAGGCTCCGACAATATACTTTGCACCACCAGACATTCCCCGTAACTTAAAATAACCCTATCCGGTATATGCTTAATCGACCGGCGTTAGTGGAAAAATTAGCTAAATGGCAAATTCTAATTTCAGAATTTGACATCCAAACGTCGTCACAGAAATCAATGAAAGGTTGAGTGATTGCCGATATGCTGGCTGAATGCCCTAAGGAAACATATGAGGATGATTTTTCAGATAATCGCATTTTATCAACAGAGGAACACACATAGACTATATTTTTCGATGGAGCAGTAAATCTGTCTGGCTCTGGCACTGGAGCAATCTTGATATCCCCAGATGGACAGCATTATCCTGTGGTCGCGAAATTGGTGTTTCCTTGCACCAACAATATAGCCGAGTATGAAGCATGTATTCTCGGTTTACAAGCAGCGATTGATATGAAAATATCCAAACTAAAAGTGTTCGGCAATTCTACCTTAATCATACTCCAGACTGTGGGTGAATAGAAGACTAGGGATACTAAATTTTTACCCTATCATGACTATATGGAAGATTTAGTTTTGGAATTTGACGAAATCTCGTTTGATTATATATCTAGATCTCATAACCAATTCGCCGATGCACTGGCTATACTATCATCCATGTTGCGGGTTAGCAAAGGTTTGGAAATAGAACCTCTGAAGATTGAAATCCTAACCAGACCGGCTCATTGCATGATTGTGACTGAGGAACCCGATGGTAAATCATGGTATTACGATATCATGAACTATATTAAGGAGCAGCACTTCCCTGAAGGGAGTAGCTTTGCAGACATAAGGTACATAATGAAAATGGCGACAAAATTCTTCGTCAATGGTGAGAACTTGTACAAGAGGTCCTAGAACTCTATTTTGTTAAGATGCGTGGATGCGACAGAAGCAATGCGAATTATGCAGGAATTGCACGAAGGAATATGTGGTCCACACATAAATGGATACATGTTGGCTATAAAAATAACAAGATTAGGTTATTACTGGCTTTCCTTAAAAAGTAATTGCATCCGATACATTCGAAATTGCTACCATTGTCAGATCCATGGAAACAAGATAAATGCCCCACCAACTGAATTACACCAGTTGTCAGAGTCGTGCCCATTTTCAATGTAGGGAATTGATGTGATCGGCCCAATTAATTCGAAAGCATCGAATGGACATCGCTTTATCTTAGTCGTAATTGATTATTTTTCCAAGTGGATCGAGGCCGCGTCATATGCCAATGTCACTACTCATAATGTGACGAAATTCATCAAGCGAGATGTAATCGCCCGTTATGGTGTCCTTGAAGTAATCATTACAGATAACGGGACAAATCTGAATAACAAGTTTGTTGATAATTTACTCAACGAATTCAAAATCCGCCATCTGAATTGGTCTCCTTACCGTCCCCAAATGAACGGAGCTGTTGAAGCTGCCAACAAAAACATTAAGAAGATTTTAGCCAAGACTGCTAAGAACTATCGAAATTGGCATGAAAGATTGCCTTTTGCATTAATGGCATACCGAACATCAATTCGGACATCTACCGGGGTAACCCCTTTCTTTTTGGTGTATAGCATGGAAGCAGTCCTGCTAGTTGAGGTAGAAATTCCTTCACTACGGGTATTATCCCAAGTGAAACTGTTTGATGTAGAGTGGGAGCAGCAAAGATTGGAGTAGCTAAATATGATTGATGAAAAGTGGCTGAAGGCTCTTTGTCATAGGCAATGCTATCAACAGAGGGTAGCCAGATCATTCAACTTGAAGGTACGCCCCAGACACTTTGAAGCAGGCGATCTTGTCCTAAGAAAAGTGTTACCACTACCCCTGAACTTGAAGGTAAGTTCGCTCCAAACTATAAGGGTCTCCATGTCGTGAAAAAGACACTCCCTAGAGGAGCTTCGATTCTGACTGAAATGAATGGACGCCAATTCTCCAACCCGGTCAACTCTGATGCTATGAAGAAATACTATTCTTGAAATAACTTCTATGTCCCAATTGATAACAAGGGAATTGGCAGAAAAGTTATTGATAAGAACACTCCTATTGGCAAATCTAACTGGAAAAGATTTCGTACATGACAAAATGGCGTCAAGGCCGATCTTCACAATCATGGAGGGCTCGATGGTAATCACGCCCATGTCCATCAAAGACCTTTAAAGCAAAGATTAGTTTTGCTGCGAAGATCCCCGTACAAATAATTGCACACGCTTGTGCAATCAAGAATCAAAGTATTCACAAGGAACTCCTCAAAATGCTGAAATCCCATTGACACAGCATGCACTTAACAATAGAATCCTCTATCCGGAAGCATCCCTAATTATAGAGGATTTCATTTGACCTTCGAAACCAAGAGTATGGAGAAGCGGACTGAGACAGAGAAGGCTGAACAAAGTAAATAGGAGAAAAGACTCTGCTAGCTTTGAAGGCAAAATGGAAGAAGGGTAATCTGTATCGTTCTCAATTTACCCCAAATCATCTCATTTTTAACATAAGCTTATATTTTTGTCAGAATGGAATTATCAACATCCGAGAAAACTTAAGAAATTGTTAGTTTAATCTTCAATGAAAGGAGTCACGAAGGGTAATGTTGTATCGTTTCCAATTCCTATCCCTTAAAAAGCCATTCATTAACACAATCTTTCTTGTTACCTTGCAGGTATGCCTCACTGTCACAACACAAGTAAGTATCTCTTTCCCTAAAAAACTCTTCTCATAAAAGTAGAAAGAAACAAGAAAGAAGAAATAATTAAAGAAAATGCTATTTTCTTCCTCAAGTGCATTACGTGGAAAGGAATCTTGCATGGTAATTTTACCTGTTTAATTCACCGATTCTATGTGAAAATTTTGACAATTCGACGAATGATGTCAAACTGCTCTGATATATTGAACGAGGGTGTGTCAAGATGATGAGAGGCAATCCTTAGCCTATACACACTCTTATGTACCAAACTCTTGCAAGATGAGTAAAAAGGTTTTATTTTTACAAGGTAAAGGGATTTCTCACATAAGGTACGGTAGCAAAAAATGATGAGAGGTCGTTTATTTCTCAACCCCATACACTTTTATTGATCTTTTGCTTGACCATTTTTGAGCTCATACACTCGGAAGTTTCTTCTTAAATTACTCCTATCAAGAATCACCCCATATTGGGGCAGTTTGAGATAAATTAACATCACATGGAGAATTCAAATTCAGAGGGAGCAAAAAGAGCATCCCTCCCTTTCGATCACCGCCCCATGGCTTCAGCCTCGTCATTTTCATGGATCCGATAGTCCTTGACAGAGTCCTCCAAGACAAGCACACCATCGACGGCCAAACAGTCGAGGCTAAGAGGGCTTTGTCAAGAGAGGGGCATCAAACTAAAGCCTGTCCAAAATATTAACATCTTATTCATAATAATGATGTTTTCACTGAGCAAGACAAGAAGGATGAGGAGTTTGTGATGTCACGCCCCGAACCCTACGGCGCGCGAGCATCCCTGCCATGGTCGATTTGAGTGAGACGTCCCAGGACGCGTCGTCGACCCAACTCCCAATACAGAGACTTAAAGCACATGTGGAAGCAACTCAACACCCGAACAAAGATAAACACACAACCAAGGATAACTACAGAAATCAACACTTGTACTAGTAATGGAAATCATATACAATATGCAAGTACAATCCAAACACCAAAAATCAAAAGTGGTTCAAAGCCACTACTGACAAAAAGGGGTAAGTGGCTCGGATTCAGGCACTACAACTAACTGGGGGCTCCTCCTAAAAACGCGTCGGTACGCCTGCCATCCTCAAGGCTGGGGGTCTGAAAGGGTGGTTTTAAACAACAATGAGAATAATCTCAGTGAGTAATTCCCTAAACCTAAACTAGGTTAACATGTACCTCCTGACAAGTACTAAACCACACAAGATTCAAAACATAATCGACTCGAGCCCTTGGGCCTAAATCTAAATTATCTTCACCCTGCAGGTTAGGCATTCTATATATATAGCCACAATTGTATCATAATGTTTGGATTGTAATACAAGTACACATATCACTTAATTTCGATGTATGTGATGCACATGCTCATGTTCGCACTCATGTCATGCCTCGGCAATGCAGTAATGCACACTCGCATGCTAGCACTCTATCATTTACCAATTTCTCCTCCGACCCGCGTTAAACGCATCAGGTCCAACCCGCATAAAACGTATCAAGTCTATCACTTCGAGATCAATCTCTGGCCCATGTAAAACGTATCAGGCTCATGACACATTACCCACGTAAAACGCATCAGGTTAGTCATCTCCCGGTAAACCGGGCATCGTCCCGCGTAACACGCCTCAGGACGGGTTCACTACCCCGCGTAAAACGCATCAGGGTTTATTGTAATCACACATTCACAGGCACAAATTTTATCTGAACCCCGCGTAAGACGCATCAGGGCATTTTAAGTGATCACAATGCACATGTTATTCGGGCACGCTCGTATATGCACATATTGTGCCAATGCTTGAAATGCACATTCATGGTTATACATTCACATTTGGGCATTCATATGCGCGAATCACGATGTAACATGCTTAATTTGCACCGCGCATATTCAATTTCATAAATCAACATGCCCAATCAGACAACCAATTCGATTCAACCATGGCATCGACTTAACACACAATTCATGCACAAAATTCATCCAACCGGGTCAACAAGAACTCGCGCATTCAAGGCCCGCCAAGCCATCACAATCCTAGTCTTGCTAAACTAGCAACATGGCATCTTAAAATCAATCACAACAAGACTCAATCAGCCCGTCAATTGCACGCTACAATCATTCCCGATAATTGTACGGTTAAACCTCAAATTAATCGCATCGCGCCCAAATTAAATCCTGTTGTGGGCGACCATTATACCGTAATTTATAGGCTAATAATTATCGTCAAAATGCTCCATTTTGCTCCCCAAACATCAATCTAATCTGCCACCACAAGATCAATTATGGCGCGCGCTAACTTCCACGATTTAAGCCCGAACTTGACCGAACTTGAGCCGTTCCGAACCAAATCTGTCTAGCCCATACATCGCGCCTCTCGAGCCACTAATTCTCCATAAAATGATCACGCTACACCACCAAATCAGCCACGACATCGGCCCTTAATAATCTCCACAATTTAACCCATAATTTATCCTAATTAACCCTTAAAACCCGACTAGAAATGCAATTTAACCTAATTAGGGTTTAGGGTCAAACTCACCGGGTGTCCTAAGCTTCAAACCGAGCCGAACACGTGGCGAAAGGGGCTGGGCAGTGGCAATCCCTTGCCGGAACAGTAACGGCGGCGACGACTCAGGCGAACGGCGCGAGCGGCGGCGACAGTCCACACAATTCAACGGCCTAGAGAGGGAGAGGGAGACACGGCCAGAGGGAGTGGGATAGCTGGACGGTTGGGCAAGGTGGTGGATTAGCGCCGGAACAGTGATGACGGCGGTGGAGCTCCTCCGGAGAAGGGCCCTTCACGACCAAAACAGAGAGGGAAAGAGAGGGGGAGAGATGGCTGTGGGTGAAAGGGCTACTGGCTGAGGAGAGAGGGACGGTGGCCCACGGCAACCTCGTGGCGGCGACGGGGCAGCGCGGCAAGCTGCAGCGGCGGGGAGAAGTCCAGAACAGGGGAAAGCCTTGAGGGAGAGAAAAATAGGGGAAAGGGTGAGGGAGAGAGGAATCGGGGCTGAGGGGGGTGCGGACTGGCGGTGGCTGGCCGGACGAGCCGGCGATGGGTGAGCTGGCCGACGGCGGCAACGAGGATGGCTGGGCTCGTCGGGCACGGCGGCTAGACTCGTCGAGACCAAAACAGGGGAAGGCCAACCAGGAGAGAGAGGGACAGGGGAGGGGGACTGGTCAGCGACAGAGCAGCGGCTGGCAGGAGGGCGGCGGCAAGCTGGTCCGGTGAGCTGAGGCAGACGGCGATAGTAGCAAGGAGAAGAAATAGAAGCAGCAGCGTTGGGCGAAGGGGGAAGGAGCAGAACCAGTCACGAGCGAAGAAAGAGGAAGAAGAAGAAGAAAAGAAAAAGAAAGAGAGAGAGAGAGAGAGAGAGAGAGAGAGAGAGAGTAGGTGGGGGTGGGTGAACTGAGGGGACGTCTCCAGAGGGGGGGAGATGTGCGTGCGGTCAGAGAGGGAGAGAGAGAGAGAGAGGAAATGAAAAAATTATACACATTTAAATATTAAACGCAATCCGAATGTCTAAATTCAAAATCGAAAACGATCTGCCGGTCTAAAATAAGCCTCGCATATAAAAAGGGACAAAGGCCAAATTAATTAAACCGAACTATAATAAGGGAGATCTACTAGTCCAAATTTATACCTGGTAAAAAACTCCCCTTTTTTATAATTCCTGACAATCTCAACGTTGGCTACTATAATATTGATACCGTCCAATTTATTTCGTCCTGAAACTCTCGGAAATTAACTCCAAAGTTCGGGGTCTAAATAACGGCAAAATTCGATCGAGTACGATTCTAGCGAAATCTTTAATTTAAAATAATAACCGAGAGTGATCAGTTCCCGGGCGAGATTTTACTATAAGCGCACTGATAAATTATGCATTTTATAAATTCCAAAAATGGGCCGAAATTCGGAATATCACATGTGATATCTAAAAGTTTCTATGATCATCAGTTGCAACAGTTGGCACAAGGTGAAAAGATGAATAGAAATTTTCCTGCTCTCATTTGCATTAATCTTTGAGTGTATTTTTGTAGATAAAATCTCGTGATAATTTAAATGCCATAGGATGACGAAGAGCAGTTTTTTTTCTATCACATACACTTATATCCATTGCTAGCCCAATTGAGTCGGCAATTTCATTTTATACAAACCTAGTTAGTGATCATCCCCCACATCGAGGCAAGACAAGAGTCACCACAGTTTGAGCGTTAGGGTCCAAAGTATCAAATGAAGATGAAGACTCCAAGAGCCTAAAAACATTGTTTTGTTCAACTTTGTTTAGGCCAGTCCTGACAACACTAGAAGAACAGCAAAAAAATGCTGAAAACTAAGAGCATGAAAAAGAAGTGTTCCTGATAAAAGCAAAGCCAATGCCCATGAATAAAAAACAAAGAAAAAGAAAAGGAGAAGAAGAAAAATGATGAAAAAGAGGAACAGAAAGGAGTCCCTAATTTCTGGGTAACTGCTATGAAAAATAATGAAGTTTTGGCTGAGGAGATCTCTGAGCGTGATACAGTACTCTCAAATACCTCAAAGTTATTAAATGGTGAAGAATAGACAACCCCAAAGGGTTTAAACTTGAGTTCTTCTTTAATACAAATTCCTACTTAAGAACTTTATCTTGACAAAGATCTGCCACATGATAGATGAAGACGAAATTATTCTTGAGAAAACAATTGGGACAGAGATAGAATGGTATCCAGGAAAATGCTTGACGCAGAAGCTCCTAAAGAAAAAGTTGTCAAAGAAGCTAAAACATAGGATTACCCAAGAAGTTTTCCAAAAGGATCCAGACGGTGGAGGAAAAGACTGGTGACAACGCCAAGATGATCATAAATTCTCACTATTATACACATTTTTTAGCCTAACGATCATTTCGTTCCTCAACTTATAAATCAAGCCTATGTTACATTCCTCATGAAGCCTCTTCTGACTAGGGCACTTGAATTAACGCGGGATTTCAAATGTTTATAAATAACGCTCGAGGAAGTGTGAGCAAGACTATTTTTATCTCGTTTTGCAGGATTCTTGACTTATAAACCTGGAGATGATTGCAGAATATTTTCTTTTACGGCCTTGACTTGGACAATCACCTTTGTTAAATCGCTAACCAAGCCAGCATTACAATCCTAAAGAAGACCTCTCAGATTGGCAGCGTTGTACCACTTGCGAGAAAAACTCAGACC
This sequence comes from Syzygium syzygioides, assembly GCA_031216285.1. Taxonomy (NCBI): domain Eukaryota; kingdom Viridiplantae; phylum Streptophyta; class Magnoliopsida; order Myrtales; family Myrtaceae; genus Syzygium; species Syzygium syzygioides. Next base: position 11,653,920 of record CM062244.1, on the reverse strand, counting down.
CTTGTTGATGTGATAACGGTTAGATTGAGTGTTCTCGATGTTTCCGCGTTAATGGACGGGACAAACAACCCTTTTCAATGAGAGCGAGTGGGAAGTCCTTTCTGACTGATGGTCCCTCGTTCAGCATCTCGAGAAGTCCACCTCCCAAGAGAAAATTGTCTTGATTGACCCTCGGTGGATATTTGGTGATGCAAACATGGAAAAATTATTATGCATGAACTTTCAAATATACATTTAGGAATAGCCCAACTTGTATACCCTTAATGAATGCATGCATATTTGTGCTAATTGTCTTTGATAGCTCAGAGTTTTAATCCCCAGTGATAAAACACAAAAATTCGGATGCTAGAGAAGCCCTCATTATCATCCCAAGAGAAATGCCCTGAAAAAGATCGGTTATTCAGCAAATGATGCATCAAACCTCCAGGTAAGAAATCTTAGGTATTTTATCAGGATTCTTTTCAAATTATCCTGAAGGTAAACTAGGTGTTCCTTAAAGAAGAAGAAAAGCATCTTGACTAGCTGGTCAAGATATTTCATACGATATTTTAGAATAGCCTTAGTTATCTATTTCTCCGATGAATGCATATGCCTTTGCATAAAGAAAAACTTGTCTAATAGAAGACATGCCCTTAAGAGATAGGAACGTGCTTAGGTAAGTATTTTTCTACCCATGCCCGGTTCCAAAAATCCAGGTATCTACGATTATTATGGTACCTTTTAAACATTGGATTGACCCCTTTGTTCACCATGTACCTATAATTGTTATGGTATCCCTTCCGAGCGTGGGATCAACCCCCCTCTATTCAAATCAAGTCTTTTCAGGTACCCCTTATGAGATGCAAGTACTTTGGCAAAGCAAAATCCAGTCAGTTAAGGCGACCGAAGAAAGGTTCGGGTCCGAGACAAATGAAATCCAGTCAATGAGACCGAAGATAAGTTCGGGTCCTGTACAAGCGATTTTCCCATGTCGAGGCGACCGAAGAAAGGTTCGAGTCCGAAATAAATAAAATCCAATTAAGGCGACCGAAAATAAGTTTGAGTCATGTGCAAGCGATTTCCCTAGTCAAGGCGATCAAAGATAGGTTCGAATCCTAGATAAATAAAATCCAGTCAAGAAGACCAAAGATAAGTTCGGGTTCTATGCAAGCGATTTCCCCAGTTGAGGTAACCGAAGGTAGGTTCGGGTCCGAGATAAATGAAATCCAGTCACGACGACCGAAGATAAGTTCGGGTCCTAGGCGAGTGATTTTCCCAGTCAATGCGACCAAAGAAAGGTTTGGGTCCTAGACAAATGAAATTCAGTCAAGGCAACCAAAGATAGGTTTGGGTCTTAGGCAAGCGATTTCCCCAGTCAAGGCGATCTAAGAAAGATTCGAGTCCTAGACAAGCAATTTTTCTCGTCAAGGCGATCGAAGATAGGTTCGAGTCTAAGACGAAGGAAATTCAGTCGAGGCAATCGAAGATAGATTCGAGTCCTCGACACATGATACCAATTATCTGGAATTACTTTACCCTTCGGCAAGGTAAGTAGTCCCAGGTATGTTTTTATTTGTTTTAGTACGCATCATCTTATCGCATTATAAAAGATGTTCTTTACCAAAAAAAAAAATCTTATCACATTATAAAAAATGGGACTCACAGTCCCACAAAAAATAGCATTCATTGAGCATGCATGGGCCAAATTCAGGTGTCATTTTATTTTTGAACGTAACCTCTACGAGCTCAATCTATACGAGCTCACTTTCAAAGAGGGGCAGCCGTTGACAACTATTTTTAATTTGCCCAAAATTAATTGCACAAAATTTAAGAGTTAATTTTCTTTAATTCCTAAAGTAAAACATTTTTCATTTTAAAATGCATTGCGTATAGAAATTAGGCACATTTGTATTAATAGAGTCTATTATTAAAAAATTTTAAAAAAATTAAAAAAAAAGAGAAAAATTTTCGAGTTGGGCCGAGTTGGGGCTTGGCCGACCTGACCCTTTTCTTTTTCCTTTCCCCCTGGGCCGAGCCCTTTTCCTTCTCTTTTTTTCCCTCCGCGCAGCCTAGCCCGCTTTTCTTTTTTCCCTCTTCTCCCCACGTGTGGCTGGGCCTGGCCCTTCTCCTTCCTTCTTACCCCCGTCCACAGTTGCTCTTGCTGCCCCTGTTCTCCCCTGTTCCCAACAGCAACATGATGCACGGCGGCGCTACTCCTCGCCATCGCTATCCGGCTAGGCAAGGTCGGATGAGCACGCCAACGAGATTAGCATTAATTGCCAGTCCTGTCCTCCCCAAAAATTCGGGCTCTCCTCTCCCCCTTCTTCCTCTCTTCCTCTTGGCTCAGAATCGGCCCCCTTGCTCTGCTTTGCACCGGCCTGCAAATGGCCATGAAAGTCGTGGAGTGGCGTAGGCTTGTGCAGGCCATCATCACGCCGACGCAGAGAGGCAAAGAGTGAGTGTCGTCATCTATAAAAATAGGAGAGAGAGACTGAGAGTCGGTCGACCATTTGAAGCAAAAAACAGAGCAGAGAGAGCATAGAGAGAACAAAGAGAGTCCGAGAGAAACCGAGAGAAAACAGAGAAAAAAAAGAGAGAAAGAGAGGAGATTTGAGCGTTTGCAGGTCCTAGTGATCGTGCCGTCGTCCGCAGATTAGTCGAAGACTCTCCAGAATCATCGCCAACCGGTGAGCCCCTCGGTTGCCCTGTTCACCCCTGTTTTTTAGCTCGGTTTGGTCAGGACAAGCGCCGGCCGTTTTGCGCGATTCCCGGCCCATACCGTCGTCCCCCGTGGTCTATGTGTCACCGTCGAAGGTAAGGTAAGTCGTCGGAGCCGATCGGTCCGTCGAAAGAGGTCGAAACACCTCAGTTTTAATCATGCATGCCAAGCATTCGACGAAATGCCTCAAATAGGCCGTTTTTTTATTCAGTCGCCGATCAGCGAGTGGCGGTCAGACAGCAACCCAGGTGGACGACAAGGCTTGGTGGTGTTCCTAGAAGTCGATTTCGGGGCGGCAGCAGCCTGGGTCGGCCGGTAGAAGGCTAATTTTGGCTCCGCCGACGTCCTCGCGTGTTTGAACACGTGAGGGTGACCCGACCCGAGTCAACGCCCTAGGTCGAGTCGGTTGACCCGGGTGGGTTCCGACCCGATCCGAATCCGCCGACCCGATTCTTTTTTTTAATAAATATTTAAAAAATTAATTTTTTTTCTTTTTCCCTTCATGTATTTTTTGTATTTATATTATATTATATTATTTTATATTATTTTATCTTTTTAAAAAAATAAAAAAAATCAATAAAATTTTTTAAAGTTTTATATTTCTAAGTGTTTTAATCTATTGTTGTATTTTTATGCATGTTTTGCCATGTTTAAATTAAAATAAACCTAAGGTTGTGCGGTAGTATTTTGTAAGGTTTTTGTTATTTTTATTACTGTTGTATTATTATGCATGTTTTTAATACAATTGCATGATTTGTTATGTTTTGAATGTCATTTGACTTATTTAGGATTAGAACCTTATGTTGCATATTTAGCTTGACTGCTAATCGTTTCTAATTATGCACTTGCTTGATCACCTCACATGTTAGGAGAAAGGTCTTAAAATCAATCTAAATTGCCTAATAAATATTTTCTGAAATGAACAGGGTAAAAAGGTACCGAAAGGGCATTAGTTATCAAACTAGTGTAACCAAATCCCCAAACTCGATTAATCTCTGGTTCGCAGGAATAGGGTGATTCTCCCATTACCTTATTTGAGTTTCCAATCAACCCACCCCAAATCGATTAGTGGCGACTCCTTGGTATAAACCATTTGCATGTTATAAAATTAAACCCTAAGTCGCGATATGGTATGGGCTTGGAAGAACCAAAGTTAAGTCCTGAACCTATAACACGTACCAAACGAAACCCCTTCTTTTTGCATGCATGTTTTAAAAACAGAAGCTGCGGAGGTCGGTCGCGACACTAACCAACAAAACTGACTATATTTTTATCATCTCTATCATCAGTTTCACAGTATAAATGACTTATTACACCAAACAAGATATTATCTTATCTGGCATCCTATTATCACTAGAGAAGGTTGTTAATTTTAATTTATTGTATCATATTTTTAACCACAAAAGCTATATAGAAGATTAGAAATTTTTGTTTATAATGACTTATAAATACACAATTAATTGCTTATTTTTCATCAAATAGTTTGAGAGAAACTTTGTTTCAAAGTTGAAAATTATATTTCAATGTAATTATCTAGTCGATCTTGTTCGAAAATGGAAAAAAAATTATCAAAATATGGAAAAGGTTAATTTTTTGGAAGCAAGATCAAAACATGTTTATATTTAGATCATGTCGAAACAAAAGATAAGCACAAAAGGGAAAAAAAAAAAAGGGGGGGGGGACTTCTTACTGTACTACTTCTAACGTGAGAAAGTAACTAATGTAGTTAATAAATTCAATCTCACAGCAAGAGGATCAAAATTTTAGTATATGCTTAAAACTTTCCTCTGAAATATTTTAATGTGAGTCTAAAAGTGAAGAAGGTGCAACTAGATTGAAGAGAGAGAAACATTACATTGAAGAGAGGGATAGTTTGGTCAGATAACTAAAAAAAGGAGTATCTTAGCCAAAATGGGAGAGAAAATAGCGTGGTTGGCCCTATAATAATTACCATTAAGCGCGGTTATCAAATATATGAAAAGAAAGATACTTACCTTATACCATTGGAGTTCTCTTTGCATTTGAAAAGCCGCTCCAGCCACATTAGTTACCGCGTGGAAACTAGGGCAATACTCTGCTGCTGCATATTCTGCTGCTGCAATCATCATGGTCGTCGATTCTGACCGTGTAGGCCCTGGAACTAATGATGATAACTCATTGGTTGAGCTAACTTTCAGAAAGAGTCTAATAGTCCTTTCTTGGCGATTCTTCACAGCATATGTCGTCAACCTCTCACCAGCAGGCGAAATCCAAATAAGCTCTGGGAAATACTGAATACAGAGCTTCACGAGTTCACTGATTCCCTTTATTGTAGCTTGATACAGTAGGTTCTTCTCTTGGAAAAAATGGATGATCTCGGTAGTAGTCATATAAGAGATCTCCTTGCAAATTTTTTTTGCCAACTCGACTGCCGCCATGTGTCTGAGCTTCACCTCGTGAACTCTCTTGATTATAGGAACTACAAAATGTAAAAAAAAAAGAAAATGAAAAACGAAGGGGCGGCAATTGGATTAAGAAAAAAGTTCTCCAGCTCTAGGTCCCAATTTTTTTTTTTCAAATGCTAAATCGCATCTAATAACAGTTTACTCCCACATTTAGAGCTTGGAATGGTGGGTGATTGGAAAACGATCTCATTCTTTTTTTCTTTTATCTTTTAGGAAATCTATTTTGATCTTTTTTTTCCTTTGGGATTCGGTCCTCAATTGCGAAGTGTGAGTTTTAGTAATTGCTGGTGCAAAGTACAAAAAGGTATAAAATCATTTTGGCATTTTCCAAGAAAGGGATCGTCCTTGAAGTTTTTATTTGGGCTAATACCACGAAAAACCCTAAACTGGTACACTTGTGATAATTTTACCCCAAACTATTTTTTTGACCATAAAAAACCCTAAACTGGTACACTTGTGACAATTTTATCCCAAACTATTTTTTTGATCATAAAAAACCCCAAATTGGTACACTTGTGACAAATCTACCCCGAACTATTTTTTTGACCACCAAAAACCCCAAACTGGTATACATGTGACAATTTTACCCCGAACTAATTTTTTAATATTATTTTTTATTTCTCGAATTTTTTTTATTAATTTTTTATATTTTCTTTACTTTTTTTTCTTTTCTCTTCAACCTTCGGTTGGTCACCGGATCAGCGACCAGTCGGAGGTCGAAGCCGGCGAGGTCGGCCCCGCCGGCCACTGGCGAGGCTCAACCTCGTCGGTGTTGGGCGAGGTCGGCCTCGCCCCGCAACAGTGAGGTCGGCCTCGCCCCGCAACGGCGAGGTCGAGCCTCGCCAGATCTGGCAAGAGCCCGGCCCTGCCGGCCACTGGTAAGGCTCGACCTTGCCGTTGCGAGGCGAGGCCGACCTCGCCCAACGTTGGGCGAGGTCGACCTCGCCCAACGTTGGCGAGGTCAAGCCTCGCCAGCGGCCGACAAGGCCGACCTCGCCGGCTTCGGCCTCTGGCCAGTCGCCGATTCGGCGACCGGCCGGAAGTTAAAGAGAAAAGAAAAAATAAGTTAAGAAAAAAAATTAATAAAAAAATTCGAAAAATAAAAAGAGAGGGCTCTTTGTTGTTAAGAGAGGGCTCTTTCTAGGTTTTTGCAATTTCGGATGCATTAGGTTTGTTTTCTTCTGTGATGGCCATGTTGCTATTCCTAGCCATCTTAACATCGCGGTATGAGCCGCAAGATTTTCTTGAATCGTTGCCTAAGAAGATCATAATGGGCCTTTGTTTTCTCTTTCTCTCCTTGGCCTTTATGCTGGTGGCTTTTGCTGCGACTCTCACAATTGTGCTGGATAAGAGATTGGAGTGGCTTCTCATTCCCATCACTTTGCTGGCCTCTCTCCCCGTGGCATTATTCGTAGTACTACAGCTTCCCCTGCTATTCCAAATGGTTAAATCCACTTATGGTCCAAGCATCTTTTGTCCCAAGGGCTTTGGGATGGAGTCATATATGCTGCATAAGATCAGTGATTGATGCATTTGCTTTGAGGGTATAGGTCTTCGTTACAGTTGGTTGTAGCTGGGCCAATGTGTTTTTTAATGTATTTCCTCGAAGTATATGAACAGTTACTAGGCAAACTTATGTTTTCTTACCTTGTTTGAAAAGATCTATTTATATAATGATTTGATCAATTTAAAGTTTCAGCCTATAGATATTTCAAAATAGAACCTATATATGCATAAATCCTTATTGTTAAACATTTAGTACCAAAATGTGCTTAATAATGGAATATAACTTGCTGACCAAAAAAAGATGGAATACAACTTTTTTAAAATGTATTATTTTTTATTTTAAATATAATTTAGATGCAAGAAATTTTTTTATTGTAAGCTTTCCAATAAGACATTGTTCACCATGTACCCCTGTTCGTCTCGAGCGAACATAGCCACCTTTTCGAGGAAAACACATGGTGAAATCAAAACCCAAGGATCTAAACTGAACAAAACTTGTACCTAACAACTATAAGTCGAGCTTCCAATGGCATGAGGGTTGCTAGAATCCCAAATATAGATTAAAGAGTTACTTGCATTCGAAACTTTATGAATTTCTGGTCAACCAACCAATCAAATCGACAGTCTTAATGCAAATCGAATATAATAAGTTAGAAAGCACTAATAATCAATCTGAACTCGAACTACTTATTTCAACATCGCGACCCGAAACAACCTCACAAGAAAAATCCAGAGAAAGCCGTTAACCACGAGCATATAAGCTGAATTATTATTTTCCTCTTTTTTTTTTCATTTTTCATCTTGAAGAGGCTTGGAAAGGTGGTGTTTGTTGATGGATGGGTTCTCTATTAAAATGAAATCAAGCCACTTAGCCAATGCCACCAAGAACGCCTTTAAGCTTTTTTGTTAGAATATATAAATAATAAATCACGCATTTATATAAAAGCTTAAGCTTTTAGAACACTTGATAGTGGTCCCATAAAATCTTTCATGATATCAGAGCAAAGATCTTGAGTTTGAATCTTTTAGGCCCCTATTTGCCTCTCCAATTATATATTTCCAGTACTGATAAAAAGACCAGACTAAGTATAAGGGGGTAAGGGGGAGTGTTGGAATATTTACATAATAAACTACGTCTTCATCTAATAACTTAAATTTTCAGAACAACTGGTAATGGTCTCATAAAATCTTTCATTCGTAACTTGAGCATCATCAAGGAAAGTGGCGGCCTCCACCAACTCAGAAGGCAAATTATTAGTGAAGAGAGCAAAGTCCAAAGATTTGGAGCCCAGGGATCGGACTGCTGAAGCTGACTATGGGAAGTGCTGGACCTTTACCAGCATCCAATTGGGTGTGCAATAGCCCCCGAGGGAAACCTTGCTATCCCCTCTGTTGAGGTTCTTCAAGTAGACGGAGTTCGCCGGTGATGAGATGAACCCAGCACAGATCAACCCATGGAGGACAATGAGGGCCTCCGAGGTGCCCGGGTGCATGTGCATCGGGATTGACCTCGCCAGGGCCATATTGAAATTAATGATAGCAACCAATTTGTATACAATAGGGACTATATATTATATAGCTGCTGAGCATATTTGTAACTTATCTTAAAAGTGGCAGATAATGTTCAATCTACACTAGAATGTATATAAGTTTTATTTCAGAAGTTTACTCAACTACAATTGACTACTGAATCACCAATAAGTACATAGGATACATTACTTGTCACTTAGATGCTTCTCTAGCTCTAATTGAAGGAATCTCTCCTCCTGTCCGTATGTAAATAGTGGGTTTTTTCTCATAAATTCTACACAAATTTTCACCCGTCTGATAAAAACTCAAATAGAAGCCTTTCTCATCCGTTTAATACACCTGAATTTTCGCCGGCAAATTGGCCACGCTTTTTTGTAAAAATAGGAAATACATGAAAATAATAAAAAAATATTAAATAAAATTTTGGTCCATCTCGCTACAGTCCGCATATACGTATTTCTAAGATATATGCATTCGGCGGCGTAGAATACAGCAGAGGGAACACACATACACGGAGCTCAACACATACACGGAGCTCAGCAAATTCTTTCTCGTGTTATCAATTTCCAGGAGCTTCTAGGTCGCCATTCCCTCTTCAAAGTCGGCCACCACCAGTCCATCGGTAGCCGCCGCTCGTCTCCGATCGCCGACCACCATAGGCTCTTCGCATTTGAACCTCACAGAACAGAGCAGAGTATAAGGAAGGAATTCTCGCGTTTAGTTATGATTCTCTCTCGATTTCCTCTACGAATCCTTACCACTCTCTCTGTCACCGATTGTCATCGCAGGCCACTTCCCCAACACCACCAGCTTCGCAGCCACAGGAAGAAGTGCTCTGTTCGCCCCTATTTTCTGGCTAATGTCATCGAAGTGCTGGATTCTCCTTCTCCCTCCTTTAGCTGGTTCCAGTCTTTGGTGCTACAACTCCTGAAGCTTTACTCCTCTGATTTGATCGCCAATCGCAGTTAGCTATTACTCTTAGCCAAGCTAAATTAGCACGCCCTGTTTTTGCTGAAGGTCGGGACCGACTGCTCGATTCCGTCAGCTAGAGAGTGACATCTCTCTTATTTCTGCATCTAGATCCTTTGGCCGAAATATCGACCACCTGTTTGATAAAATTCCTGAACCAGATCAGTGTGCGTCTCGATTCAGATTCTAACCGAGAGCTTTCCTTTGCTTGATCAATTCACTCTTTTGGTCGAATATACTTTACTTTTGTTTCGATTCCTTTCATTTCAGAATTTAGTAGCTGTTCATTTTAGGATTTGTTATTGAAATTCTCGGATTGGATGCGTATCCAGTGTGTACATGAGATGAATCTGATACTGAGCATTCCAGAACTTGACCGAGGGCCTCTTGAACGAAAATGAATTTGATCCGTGCACGTATACTTCTTGTGCTTCTCTATATGTCGATCTATGTTTGTGGTGCCGAATTGCAAACTTATTACGAGAATGCTGCTGGGTAGTTCTCTGTTGGAATTGCAAGTGTATTGAGCGACTGCTGCTATCTTGAATACCGAGTGCAAGATGCATGAGCATTGAGTTGCTGCTCTTGTCATCATATGAGCATTCGTTTTGACCGCGCTGCGTTACTGATAGGCTCATCGGTTGTATGTCCATATTGAACGCGTTGAGTTGCTGATGTGCTCACTGTGTTGTATTCGTACCTATGTGTCTGAGCTACGGATTCTGTCTTTTCTGTGCGTGCTTGCTCTTCGTATGTCCTGGCATGTGTGATTGTGTAATTTCTCATTGATGTGTCGTTCGTTCATGCCAAGTACTTGCTGTCCGGATTTCCTCTTTCGTTTTGTTCTGTTCTAGTTTAGTGCGTTTCTGTCATTACTAAAGTTAACTCCATTATTGGAGCCTTTAGTGTTGTGCTCGTGACTGAAAAATTCAGAGTTGTAATGACCCGGTACAAGGAGACCATTGTTCAAATGCTTTCAGGCTCTATTTGTTTTTCAAAAAATGAGTAATTCGAAAAACATTTTCCTAAAAATGATAGTTTGTATTGCGTGAAATAATTAGTCGATGAAAGATATTTTCAATATCTACAATAATTTATGTCTAAACATTTTTGTAGACAATGAATATATTCTTCGTTTATTCATTTCCATAAACGATACAAGTGATCATTTTTAGGAAAATGATTTCCAAATCATTTATCTTCTGCGAAACAAATACCTCGAACCATACAAAACAGGTTCAGAGGTTGGATTATATTCTTGAGGCGTTAGTATGGACATTGAGAGTGTGGTGGATACAAAATAATAAAATAAAACAAGATAGAGAAGTTCTATCTGTGAAATAAGTAAATAATTGCTCTGTCTCTACCTCATCTTTCAAGATGGACCATTTCATTCACTTTTTACTTATCCCTTGCGTTACTTTTCCATTGATTTAGTATGCATCAGGATAATTGCTACATCTAAAAAAGAGTGGAATTTTCATGAATAAATGTTTTCATACACATCTAAGCCATTTGGGGCATGTCGATAATCTTTTCACGAATAGAAATTGTTTGCATTTGTATAAGCATGTTCAGTTGTAGTCTTATTATAGATTGCATCTCATAATCAATGTAGTTACATCATGTACGTCCTATATGTTCAGTATGTGATGAAAGGTAGTATCCCGTGAGAGCTTTGACTAGTCAATTCGGGCGTGTTGTTTTCCTGGTTTATGATTGTATAGCTGAATAGCGTTTGATTTCCATGAATTGCATTTACGAGATTAGATCTGATTCATGTTACGATGCTTTTCTATTACACTTAGTGTTTAGTGGATATTACTTAGTTCTCTAAAAAGAATAATAGCAATCATTTAGTTTAGAAATAGACGTAGAATAGATTTTGGATTTAGCTCACAGGGGTTTATGCCCCAGGCTTCAATAAAGAGGCCATGTATATTTTTTGCCTAACATCGTATTAGTTTTATTTTCTCACACTTTATCTGTATTGCATTCATTGTGATTGTTAAATTAATTGATTGCACGCCCATGCATGGATATCATTTAGTGGCATAGGATAATAAAACGAGCAAAGGTCGCATGAACTACATCTTTGAAAGATTGAGAATCGATACCGAAAGTGCATTAATTAGACAATTGGTGTAATCAATTCCGCGACCTTAGAATCTCATATTCATAGGAAGTGAAGAGTCCTCCTACACTTCATTTGGCTCCTGACCGGTGCCAAATAGGTTAGGAGCGACTCCAATTAGATAAAAAATTTTATTAATCAATTGAATTTCTCAAACGTTGCGATCGGTTATGATTTGGAAGAATCCGCTCCGAACAAGAGCGAGCACCTCGATTAGAGGGACCCCTGATCCTGTGCGGCGAATCGGTAGTCCCGCTCCTCTTAAGAACAGCTTAGGCAAGGTAGCAACATCTCTCTCTCTCACATCCATGGGGGCTTAGTCAGTTATGCATACACAGAGACATGACAGTAGGAGCCAAGCATTGAAGATGGGTGGTGGGCGCGATGGGGAGGTGCACTGAGGTTGGGTCGGCAATAAGGGAGTAGAGGACCGTTGTGAACTTTGACCCGTAAATTCTTTTCAATGTTCAAGAAATTTCTTCGGTGGTTTCAATGAAAAGAGGAGGAGGGTTCTTGGGTAGGATGGAGAAATTAGTGCTACTGAATCAGTTTTTTTTTATCTGTTGAGAATGATGTGCAATTGGCGCATGTTGGAATTTCCACGCTAGCAAGTATAGATATTTTTATATTTGGATCACTCACTCAAATTTTCACTCACATTCTATTCGATCCACGAAATAAATCAACGAAGAATTTCATCGGCTGAAGAGTAACCTAACTAGCTAAGATGAGCTTCTTCGTCTTTGAAGAAGATTAACATACCATACAGTCATTTGTGCATCAGTTAACTATGTATATTATAGTATGTTTTTAGCATTTCTCACGTGATGGTGGACCTTACACATGAATTGCAGCATACAATCATTCAACTGTCTCTGTATCAAGCGACTAAGTGAAGGCAAGAATACTTATACAGGAACAAATAGAACACGCTAGCATCGGCCGTGCCACTTAAAACGGCCACATTCACGTTATCAATTTCCGGTCAAAATTGGCCAGATGAACTATATTGGCAAATTATTAAAAAGTTTATGACAAAATTAGAACGAGTGCAATGTGTTTATGACATTTTTGGTAATTTTTCCTTTTTAGTAGCCACATAGGGTGTCAACTTGACATATAGTGATAACATGATTAACACTTCGGCATTTGCACTTATTTTTTTAATATAATACTAACATGAACAAGAAAAACATATAATTCAGAAATTGAATCAATAACAAGAGTCTAAGAACGATATCAAATGATTGGTAAAAACTCAGAGCCTTTGATTTTCATTAGCTAAATGATAAAAAAGTACATAATATGGGAACCCAATTGTTTCAAAAAAGGATTACATACCATGGATAATCGGTAAATATTCAGCCCCTTTGGTTTCATTAACTCGATTACAATATCTTATATCTCCATTTAAATGATGATGATGATATATATATATATATATATATATATATATATATATATATGAGTTAATTGATAGTTCCTTCTTTTGAAAATAGAGAAATTGCCTGATGTCATTAAAGTTGTTCTTCCGAGCCCACCTCTATCTGCCACCTCTGTTTCCACCGGTGCTTGGTCGGCAATGGTTCGCTTGTGGTGAACGGGACCACAGTAGAAACGCCAGTGCCCAGTGGATGCAGCAAGGTAGATTGCCGGAGGCAGCGAGGTAGATTGCCGGAGACAGCGAAGTGGAGTGTGGTGATACTGCAGCAGCCTGGTTGAACAAGTAGAAAGAAAGGAAGAAAAAGAGGGGGTGGGTTGATTTTGGTTTTCTCTGTTTCTTTTCTTTGTTTTTTTGTTATATTTTAGAGTTATGTATGGGTAACATTCAAGCGTGTAGCCCGCATGAACTGATAGGAGGAAATTTTTTCTGACCAACAATGGAGGAAAACACGTCCCCAATAAAAATCAAATTACCAAATGTAGGTACGAAAACTATTTAAGTTAGATTTTTAGGTTGCACAGGCTGATCTAAGTTGTTTTTTTAGATATTCAACCATAATTACCAAAGATGGGCAAGGCCTTCTTTCACTTGCCCAATGAAATTTTTCCTTGTTCGAAACCATCAACACCTCACTGTTTTGACAGTGCACCATCTCTACATTATAAAAGCAAATCCAATACCATTCTTGGCTGCAACCCAAAATTTCAAAAAATATCCGTAACTGAAAATTAGGTAACAATAACCATGTATTTTAAACGGTGGTTAAAATGGTAATGTACAAAGATCCACAAAATTATGCTTTTACATACAAATCTCTACCATAGGTTATAAATTTGAATTGAAGCTTGTCCATCCTATGATAATTTAAATTAATTTCTATATTAAGCTCTATCAGTCTTCTTCTTTATTCGTTAATTTATTCTTTTTTTCCTACTTTTGCGCCCTTTCCTTGTTACTATTAACCATAGAATACCTTTTTTTTTCTGGCCGGGGTTTGCCGGTTCCCACCTTGCCCGCAGAGCCACATGCCTGCTGGCAACTACCGAGCCCCACTAGACATAAAAGGAAAAGGACTAACCTGGTCCGAATTCGGTGGACCAAAAATGATACAACTCTTCCTCACCAAAAACAACCACCCTCGAAGTTCATAAAATTTACCAGGGTGCCATTGTGAGGGACTCGAAATGTTTTACTGTATTGTCGGTCCATGCAGCAAAGCTCAAATATGAACCACCCTCTCTCTCTCTTAACTCTTCCATGCCAATGCCTCATCTCTTATCTAAAACCTATTTGTCGAAAGAAAACTTTACACCATCGTTGTACAAAATAAAAGCCCATCGAAACAGGATTTATATTAGATACACCATATGTGTAGAAGTCTTTTTTACACAAGCAGCCTCACAATGGAAAGAAAAATCTGTTTGTGGAGTAAATCTACATGTTAAAAATGAAATGTGTATAACCTGCTTATGTAAAGAAATTTTTATATCACTAGTGCATTGAATAAATATCCATTGAATTGTGTAATTTGCAAAGCAGCGGAAGGTGGAAGAAAAGGAAAAAGTAATTATGCGACACTTGTATCTTCTTTTTGTAAGATTTCCAAATTTACACTTCTGAAAAGAAAAGGAATTTGCTTTAATTTGTTGATGTCATAGAATTTGAAATTGAAATTGCCATTCAGGAAAAGAGAATTGTACAAGTGTTGGTTCCTCGCGTGATACATGAACAATTCGAAAAGAGAAAGTAGTCAATAAGAGAAAGTGTTGTTCCCGTGACCCACGAAAAACGCAAATTTAAATCCATTTTAAAAACTCAAAGTAGGCAACAATCGTACGATGTACAAGAAAAATGTTCCATCCTTTTTTTTTAATATGAAATCTATAAAAGGAGATCCATGAGAGTACCTAATGACTTCGACTTCAACCACGAAAATATACTTCTCTACTTCAGAAATTTACGGTGCTCACGAGGCATCACGGCAAAGAATCCTCCATGATACCCAAAGTAGTGGATTGACGGGAAAATTACTAAAAAAGTCATAAAATTATTGTATTTTTGCTAATTCAGTCATAAATATTTTAATTGTGTCAATTGAGTTCTAAACATTTTCACGTTTTGCTAATTGAGACCATTTGGCCAATTTTGGCCGAAAATCGCTGATATGAACGCCAGTCATCCTACGTGGTACAATAAAAAGGTTTAGGATTGAATTTTCAAAAGTAAAATAGGTTTAAAGCTTTTTTGGTAATTTTCCCATGGGTTGACATTGCCACCATTGGCACCACTGCGGCGTATTTTCCTTTTTGTCCTTTGTTGTTGCGATTTGATCCCAGAAGGCAAATTTCACTTTTTGTATGTTAATTTCAAAGTAGTATAAGCAACATCATGGACAGCGAATGTATTGGAAATGAAATTTCTTTCTTTTATTACTTAGTAAATGTGTGGACATTTTTTTTAAATAAAATCCTTGTGAAAGAAGGAGAGAGTGTGAAAGAAGAATAATTTGCAGGACTATAAGGGAATATTTGGTACGAGGAAATTTTGCAATTTCTTGTTTTCATTTCCAAAAATTTTCAATGAGAATACGTTTGGTAGAAATTTTGATTTTTGTGTTTTCAAAATTTGAACCTTAGAACTGAAAAAGACTAAAATTGACATTATTTCGTATGAGGATCACTTTGAAAAACTACATCAACGGAGAAAGATTTCTAAATAATTTGGAAAGCTCTACTAAATCATCAGAAATTAAAACTATTCTTTTTGAGAAAGGCTTACTTAAAATTATTCGGGCAAATAACACGTTTTGTCCGTGTAATTTTGATAAAGTGACTTTATTGTCACCACATAACTATACATGGAAACAACATATAGAAATTAAAGTGACATTTCCCAACCTACAGGGACTGAAAAATAAAATTAATATCCACGAACTAAAATTTTAAAAGCAATGTGTGGCCACCAAGTACATCTAATTGATTCATTAACTATATTGATAAAATTGAAAAGTTTAGGATTGAATTGGCATCGCTACAATAGGTTTGGAACTGTTTGGACAATTTCCCCAAAGGCATTTAGTGTGCATTTGGTTCAGAAAAATGTTCTACTAGAAACTGTTTTTTGGTTTCATCTTCCATTCTCTTGATAATATATTTGGTAAGTGAAAAAATATAAGTTTTCAACCGGAATGAAAATTATAAAAACATTTTTGGTGTCCGGTACAAAATAAGGTCAATTTTTGGTCGTTTTCGGTTATAAGGTTTTCATTGATAGTTTTGGAGATGTAAACAAGAAATTGGAGAATTTCCATTGTATGAAAGCTGTTTCTTTAGAAAGATTCTACCTTGAATCAAATTGAAATTTTTTGCTTTTGCTTTTGCTTTTGGGCTTTTGTCAAAGTGAGGCGCTCATCTTGCTGATAGCTTTATTTTGGGCTTTAATTAAAGGCTTGCGAATTAAGTTGATCCAACAGCTTTCCCAAGCCCAAGAATCAACTTAGCTTGGTAAAGACACAACTTGATCATGATGTCAAGAGATGAAATGAACTCCATAGTAAGAGGGATAGAGTTATCTTAAAATAATGGTTCCATCACTGGGGACTAAACCTAATGATCTGTGGCACTGGAGCCTAAGGCTGCTTGCTAACTGGTATAGGACTAGTCTATATTCCCAATAATAAACAATTTTACACTCGAGTTATCCAACTGCCATAAAGTGGAAAAAAAAAAAAGAAGAAGCTTGCTTGCTGTAATAGTAGAGGCTCACCTTTACTTTTAAGGGAGGTACTTACAAGGAAGGAATGATCTCCCCCCTAGGGAGACAAACTCTTTGATGACTGAATATCTTACCCATTTTTGCATTCTCCGTTCACTTCGTTGTTGAGAGACTCTAACCAGGAGAGCAACCCAATGGCGACACAGCCAAGTGAAGAACACGGAAATTTGGATCATGCAGAACAACCTGCAGGTATAAGCGATGCCGTCTTAAAACATGCTGGCACTCGTATTATCTTGTGGTTCTTTTGCTTTGCTTTATCATCGAACAAACATAACCCTGACCTTGGCTAGGAAAAGAGAAAAGAAAAAAATAATGAGTATGGGAAGGATTTTGTGCTCACTCTTTCTCCTACATATATTGAAGAAGATGTTCGTGTAAGCGTTGGATCCGCTCCTTCTCAATCCAGAGGTGCTCCAGGTGCGTTATCCCTCTAAAGAATTATTTCATTGTGAAATTAATATCAGGGGTGGATCTTCATGAAATTGTTATTATCTAGGACACTTCTCAATGTCTGCAAAGAAAACGTATTCACAAAATGGCCTGAAAAGTTTGCATCATTGCAGAAATATCGGAAGAGCAAGTGGGTGGACGCTATTACCGACCATTGTTGCAAGCTACATTCAAGGGTGATTGGGAATCTGCTAAAAGATTTTTGGAACAAGATTCTGCTTCAAAGATGGCCACAATAACAAGCAGATCAGAAACAGTGCTTCACATAGCCGCTTTCAATGCACATGACCAATTTTTTTAGAACCTGGTCGAGATCTTGTCTCCACATCCGGAAGCGCTTGAAATGGTTGATTGTGATGGCCGCACAGCCCTCCACATTGCTGTGCTGTGTGGAAGGATAAGGATGGTCAAGGCATTAGTTAAACGTAATCCTAAGTTGACGCAACTTCCAGATAAGGAAGGACGTGTTCCTTTGGGAATATCTGCTCTGGAAGCTTTTATGCATAAGGAGATTACCTGGTTCCTGGTGAAAAATACAGCAGCCGATGGGCCAAGTCATCCCTTAAGCAGTCCCGATGCAATTGAGACCATTATAGATCTCACCTATGCTGGTCATCATGGTAAGATCACCATCACTCCTTATCTCAATTCCATCTGTTTTTTCCTTCATTCTAGATTTGGCTTATTTTCCTGATCAACTTTAACGGTGAATTCGGATAGATATCACCCTTTATCTAGTCAGGCGGTATCCTCACTTCATGACCATGAAAGGTACAAAGCGTAAAGGCCATTCTATACTGTTTGCATTGGCGTTGATGGAATCTCACTTTCTTAGTGGAACCAGGCTCAATGTTATGGAAGCATTGATATACAAATGTCCGTACTTTCTGCACTCGCATCCCTTCGTTACCGATTCCCTTCAAAACGATCATACCTGGCTCATCACCTGCTCTTTTGTATCTGAACTGAAGGTATTCCGGTGGACTTGAACTACGAACCAACAGATAAAAATTCGGATCCGGGTGGGTATGCATTTTTGTTGTTGGGCGTTATCTTAGGACCTTTCATGATTTTGAACTTTAAGTCAATCTTCTTAGATTGATTCCCTCTGTACTAGCAATATAAACCGGAAATGATTGTTTCTTTGTAGGATATATTTTGATTCCTTGAGTTAGTTTTACTTGAATAATAGCCTGAAATCGAACTACTTTATGGATCAACTGTCTCCCAGGAATCACATATGATTCAACCGAGTGCATATGTATCGTATAACTTAATTGATTAGACAATGTAATGAACAAATTACGAGGTCTCACAATGATTTCATATATGGTGACTGGGTTTTCTTTCAACCTGATTGTAGCGCTTCAATGTCTTACAAGGTCACTTTGGAATGCTGCCAAAATTGTAGGTACGCTTCCATTTTATCAAGATACCGTTTCTATCTCCATCCCTCTCTCTCCAACTATAAGTCCATGGCCTGTTTATTTTGCCTTCTTTTATAAGTAGAAAAAAGCTCCTACTTAATTCTTTGCCATTTCGGCCAAAAAATAAAATAAAATAAAATTCTTTGCCATAATTTGGAAAAATTTGTGTTAGGCCTATTGCATGTGTCGTTACACATTTACCATTGGATAAATAACATGTGTGCATAATTAAATTTTTCCATGTATCAACTGTCCATCAGTGAATGTGCTACTTATTATCTACACCGTCGATTGATTTAATAAAAATCCTTCAAAAAATCCTTCAAACTCAAACAAATTTATATATTCTATATCGACAAGCTTTGAGATGATAAAGGAGTTTTATCCTCTTCTTATAATCCTGTATTTGGAAGCACTCCAGAAAATAAGATCACGAATATATCAGGCCGATATGGGAGAATGTGCTATTAAGATTATCTGAAAAGACGGACCACTCGAAGTACGCAAAAATTAGCCTACACCACCCGACCGCTAAAAAAGATCCTGTAGTTCTTAAAACTTATTCACAACTTTTGCCCGTAGTTTCCCTTGTCGCCTTCACCCAACTTTTGTATGCATCTGAAAAACCCTTTAGCCTTGTCCCTAATTCTTCTATTTTTGTCAAAGCACAACATGAAACAGAAGTATAGTGTCGTCACGTATTTTTATCAAATTAAAAGTTATTTTAGAATAGAGTCAAGTTAACTCTACTCACTATGTCTTTACCAAAAAAAAAAAAAAAACTCTACTCACTATGTCATTTAGGTGTAACAAGTCAACTCGAATGTCACATACCATTATGTGACCTCATATGGAAGTTTTGATTTTGTTGGATACAGATAGAATGGAGAAAGAAAAAAAATTTGTTTCCTAAATAACAATACAAGGGATTGTGCGATGAATATGATATTTTTTTTACTAGCTCCTATGTATTTTTGAATAATATTATCTAAAATTATCTTATGTATACAAAGACTGCTGTGATTTACTCTAGTTAGACAGACGACATTAGCATGGTTATTTTCAGAGATGTTCCATCAAGTTAAGTCTATAATTATTTTCTTTTAATTATGATTAACACTATAAAGCCTCGTTTGAACTTCAAGGAGGAGTCAATAGGCATGTGGCCCTGTTGGTAAAGGGATTGGGAGGGGGGGATGCTAGTATCACAGGTGCAGAGTTCGGCTCCCGCGCTTTGCAAGAAACAAAGTAAAAGTCAGAAAGTTAAAAATAGGACAAACAAAAATAAAAAGGGTTAATACCACGAAAAACCCTAAACTGGTACACTTGTGATAATTTTACCCCAAACTATTTTTTTTACCATAAAAAACCCCAAACTGGTACACTTGTGACAATTTTACCCCAAACTATTTTTTTGACCACCAAAAACCTCAAATTGGTATACATGTGACAATTTTACCCCGAACTAATTTTTTAATATTATTTTTTATTCGAAGGCACATTGTATGAAGCAGCAATAATACTGTGGCGATTAGAGTTGAGGCGAGCGTACATTTTTCTGCTGTGTCCTACACCCACTTTTGTCCATCCGCAAGCAACTCTTTGTGCTGCTCTATGAATTTATCCCAATTTGTTTTCCCATTATCTTTGGCGATTCTTGTTGGAGGAATAGTCAACTTGTCCACAACCTATGCAAAAGAGTCACCAACATGAGTTACAATAGGTGGATTAATTATTTAAAAAATTTCAGAAAAAACTTACAAAGGAACATCTCAAGGAAATTAAGACTTATTCAACACTTATCCGAGGGTCACCTTCTTCTAAGCTTCTATCATGATTTCGTGCTTCAATATAGTCAAATAATATACGTATAGAAAACACTATGTTTCTACTTTCGAAGGAACCAAGTTTCATTCAATTTAGAGTCTTCTAGAGGAATTGATGGAGAAAATATATATTAAGAGCTAGTCAAGAAATCCAAGAATCAGTCTTTTAGTACTTCTATGTGCTTTGTTGAGTCCTATGTGTTGTATTTTGTTTCTAGAGTCATTTGAGCAAGGGTAGCCACCATCGTCAGCGGTTTTGCAAGGAGTGTTGAACTCGAAGTTACTGCACTTACTCTCATACACTTGATCTTTGACACGATTACGATATGGCAAGATTATCATAGTGAAGATCTTTCAAGAGAACAAAACAATATCAACTAGGAAAGCAGCTCAGAGCAAATATCAGATTTTACATTGTGCTCTCTAACATTTTGGCCTAGAAGATCTTCTCTTAAACAGGCATCTTCAATCTTCCCATTAGAGATGTCTTGAAAGATCAACTAGCCGTTACAAATCTGTTGATGCTACTATCCAGAGATCGAACTGCCCATACGGCCCTTTATCCTAAACATTTGCAGGCTATCCAGAAATAGGAAAGCAGTGAAGATCTTTTGAGAGAACAAAACAATATCAACTAGGAAAGCAACTCAGAGCAAATATTCAGATTCTACGTTATGCTCTCTAACATTTTGGCCTAGAAGGTCTTCTCTTAAATAGGCATCTTCAATATTCCCGTTGGAGATGTCTTGGAAGATCAAATAATTGTTACAAATCCGTTAGTGTTACTATCTAGAGATAGAGCTGCCCATATAGCCCTTTATCCTGAACATTTGCAGGCTACCTAGAAATAGGTCTCGCAGATATTGTTCCGATGCTGACTGCCTTAATATTTCTAACAGACACCTACTCCTGTTCCCCGATAGACTCTCTCGTTTTCCCGTTACACATATCCACCCTTCAATGGCTATAATCCCGAATATCTTCACATGTTCGTTATTCAAACATCACCAATGTCATGATGTCTCAACATTGATACAAACATCATCAATCAACTAATCTTTAGGTTCATTGGTGCTGTTTACAGAAAAACGTACCAGGACATCTTGTGATCTTCTCTCAACAAATCACATCGTGGATATCACGTAGTCCTTAAATATCATCGCAGTCTTCCATCTTATTTGTATAAGGCGGCTGCTCTCATTCAATATTGATGCTGATCTTTCTGGTCCTTCAAAGCATATTGGCAATTTTGAGCTGTTTATCTTCATGGCCCTTTCATGCTTTACTAACATCCTTGTTCTAGACTTTTTCACTATCATTAGGTCCATCTAATTGTTCCCCCGATCTTTATACCTCCAAGCCATCACGAACATCCCCGTTCTTCTCGGCTTATGCACCCTCGATCAAGATCCTTCCAAATATTCACCATATCTAAAGATCCCTTCAGCTTATAGACATCTTCAATTACTCATATCGGCAGAGCATCTTGACACTAGTAGTGCATTTCTCATATCAGAATATTTTGGTGTTGTTTATGGCAGACATCTACATCTCGGCTTGTCAATATATCAACTGATACTGCTCAACTAATACACACATCTGTGGCCTTTGATTGTCTTTGTTATCTTCAAAACAACATAGGGAATTTTCCCAATAATCACCACATTAGTGATTTTCTCATCACATTAAACTCAATTGTGAGGACTGATAATTTTCTCGGATTACCTAGCTACAAATTTCTGCAAATTCAATTTGTAGCTAAGTGTACTTCAAAGCAATTTTCTTGTGTCATTGCACCAAAAAATAAAAAATAAAGCCAAAAATTGCAATTCGAAGTTTCTCTCGTGTAATCATGATTCACCAAGGCATGCTTGAAGAAAACAATGAAGAAGAGGAGGTAATTTTGCCCATGAAGAGATTGGCCATCAGGTTAGTTAATAACCATAAAGACAATTACATCACAACTTGACAGGGAAATTGATGCACCTAGAGGACCGGTGGACCCGTTATGCGACTAACGATGGATTTTTGCGATTCGGGATCGTATAGATATTTTTTTTAAAATTATTTTAGTAATTTTTTATGGGTTAATTTAATAATTGTTAGTTTCATAATTTACGTTTTGATGATTATGTTTCCTAATAGGGTTAGGTTTGGGTTTATATAAGCTTGTTTTAGGGTTTCCTTTGAGCAGACTTTGAATATTTTTGATTTGATAATCATATTTGGAGGACGAATTGTTCTTCTATCAAACTTTCTTGTTCAGTCAAATTTTTCTATCGCGCTTCGGCATCAATTGGTATCAGAACACAGGTTGCTTGATTCAATGGCTGAACAAAATCGCGGTCGAGGAAGGCGGGCTCGTGGTGGCCGGGGGCGTGGAGGCGTTCCTGAAGCAGACGACCAACCGTGTCTAAGAGATCTGCGAGACGTAGAAATTGAAGAACAGAGAAGACGAATTCAGGATTTGGAGCGACAACTTGTGGAGGCGAGATTGGGCGTTCAATCCGAAGAAGGAGCGGATTTTGAGGATTCATCCGATGATGAAGAAGAAGACGTAAACCCTTTTGGGGTTCTGAACCAGGGGCGGAATCGAGGAGTACGACCTGGAAATCAGCATTCTTCTCAAAATTTCGGAATGAAGATCGAAATTCCTGAGTTTAATGGTAAGGCT
The DNA here is from genome assembly GCA_031216285.1 of Syzygium syzygioides. NCBI lineage: Eukaryota > Viridiplantae > Streptophyta > Magnoliopsida > Myrtales > Myrtaceae > Syzygium > Syzygium syzygioides. The sequence continues at coordinate 11,631,041 of CM062244.1, read as the reverse complement.
CATCCTGATGAGTTTATTGATTGGTTGCATACGGTAGAACGGATTTTTGATCTTAAAGATCTAACTGAGGGGCAAAAAGTGAAGTTAGTGGCTATTAAGCTGCGAAAACATGCTTCGATTTGGTGGGAACACGTGAAAAAGCAATGCGCTAGAGAGGGGAAGCCGAAGGTGGATCGCTGGGAGAAGATGAAAAAGTTATTGCAAAAATTTTTTTTACCTACCCATTATAGGCAAGAGGCGTTTATTGAGTATCATAATGTCAAGCAATGTGATAAAACAGTTGAAGAATTTACTGAAGAATTTGATCGTTTGCAGATGCGTTGTAATGTGGCAGAGGAAGACGAGCAGACGATTGCACGATATCTGGCAGGGCTGCAATATGAGATCTCTGATGTTGTCCAATTACAGCAGTATTGGACATATGAGGATGCGTGCAGACTAGCCCTAAAGGTGGAGGGGCAGTTTAAAAGAAAGAGTAGTAATTCTAAGTGGTCAGGCAGCAATTCCAAGTGGTCAGATAAAGAATCCCAAGGAAAAGCGAGAACATCTGTAGTAAATTCGACACCGGTCACAGTTAAGGATGTGAATTCCAAACCTACATCCAAGGAGGGGCAAAGCAGTGCTGGAACTAGCAAGGGAGGAACTGTAGCCAAGCGGTGTTTCAAGTGTCAGGGATTCGGACATTTTGCTGCTGATTGTCCGAACCGACAGATTGTGACGCTTGTTGATAATCCAGTCTTTGATGAAGGTCCAGTTTATGATGAATCTAAAGGCGAAGAAGAGGATGCGGATGTGGAACAAGAAGGAATTATCTATGCTGATTCTGGTGAGTCTCTAGTCGTTAATAGAATATTAAATGTTGCTGTAGCCGATGATGAATCATGGCTTAGACATAATATTTTTCATACTAAGTGCACTAGTAGAGGAAAAATATGCAGCATGATAATAGATGGTGGGAGTTGCGAGAATGTGGTGTCCACAACTATGGTGGAAAAGTTGGGGTTGAAAACAGAAGATCATCCTCAACCATACAAGCTGTCGTGGCTTAGAAAAGGGAACGAGGTAAAGGTGAGCAAAAGGTGTCTTGTGCAATTTTCAATTGGAAAAAATTACATCGATGAGGTGTGGTGTGAGGTAATCCCAATGGATGCTTGCCATATTTTATTAGGGAGACCGTGGCAGTTTGACAGAAAGACACAGCATGATGGTTTCAAAAATACCTATACCTTCAAGAAAGATGGTCGAACCATTACCCTAGGTCCTTTGGATTTCAAAAAGGAAGTGAAGAATAATCTGCTGTCCAGGTCAGAATTTAAAGAAGAGGCAGTGAGGGCGCCTGAGCTTTTTGCCATTGTGGTGATGGAGCGGAATTCTGACAGTTCCAAAATTTCTACTCAAGTTTTGCCCTTGCTTAAGGAATTTACTGATGTCGTACCAGAAGAGTTACCACCTGGGTTACCGGGTGAGCACAATGTTTCTAGGATTTTTAATATAGCAGATTTGTCACCTTACTACGCTAAAGAGGAAGAAGATCCCAAGGAGATTGACGACAATGAAGGCGAAGCAGATTCGTGGACGAATCTTTCTCTAGCAGGGGAGGATGATGCACCTAGAGGACCGGTGGACCCGTTATGCGACTAACGATGGATTTTTGCGATTCGGGATCGTTTAGATATTTTTTTAAAAATTATTTTAGTAATTTTTTATGGGTTAATTTAATAATTGTTAGTTTCATAATTTACCGAAAGCGCGATAGAAAAATTTGACTGAACAAGAAAGTTCGATAGAAGAACAATTCGTCCTCCAAATATGATTATCAAATCAAAAATATTCAAAGTCTGCTCAAAGGAAACCCTAAAACAAGCTTATATAGACCCAAACCTAACCCTATTAGGAAACGTAATCATCAAAACGTAAATTAGGAAACTAACAATTATTAAATTAACCCATAAAAAATTACTAAAATAATTTTAAAAAAAATATCTAAACGATCCCGAATCGCAAAAATCCATCGTTAGTCGCATAATGGGTCCACCGGTCCTCTAGGTGCATCAGAAATCATCTTTTTTCACCTTGTTATCTGACACAGTTCATCGAATTTTCCTTTTTATATATTGCAAGTTTCATCTAAATACAGGAAAAGAGAATAATTTTATTCTTTGGGACTTGACATTTTTCATAAGGATCCTGTTAACAAGTGTCTCCGAAACACTTGTTAAGTATGATATAAAAGTGATAACCAACTTTTTAAATCAATAACTACACATAACACAATGCGGTTAGTATATTGAAAAATCGGAAAGTTTGCTTAATTGGTAGCTTAACGGGTATTCTGGGAATCCTCTCCAACAAAATCCATTCATGGAATTCTTCATGCCAATTTGCTTTGGACTCCTGATTCCTGCCATGGTGGCTCAAGGGACGTGGACAAGTCTGCAATTCTTGTAGGTGGATGGGCCAGGAAAATGGCCGCTTTTCAGTTGGGTTAGGATCTAGCTCGGGGTCCGTCTATGTTTCACGGGCCATGTTATAGCCCATTCAAAGCCCCCTATTTGATCATTTGCTTTTGAACAGAGACATTGGGAAACGCAAATGGTTCAGCAGATATTAGAGTTGCTCGACTCTTCTTACTCCGGAGAATGCCATTGTAATTACTGAAAAGGAATGGATTTTGTTAAATAAAATCAGGAAACTTATTAAGTAATCTATTGAGAATAGGTTTAAAGCATCAGTTTTCTCGGTGTTAGACAAGAATTAGCTGCTGCTCATTGGGTGACGTCCGTGTATTGGTGATTCAATTATGTATTTATCAAGTACGCTTCTCAAGTGAGCTAGCCCCACCGTCATTTTTCTCTATCCCTCTTCACATGAAGACCAAAAAGCCTCCCTCTATTTTGGTTTTTCTGGGTCGGGAAAGACTGTCTCTCCCTGTCCCTCTTTCCTTACTGCTTCATCTTCAAATTTTCTTCTTCTTCTCAAAAGCAGCCATGGCCGAGCTTTGCAGCAGAGCTCATGTGGATTTGGCGCAGCTCCGCTGCAGAGCTCGCAAGGCCTACCGTGGCCCTAGTGAGCACAAGGCCGATGTTGCGCAGCTCGTGGCGGCCTCGAGCTCACATGCCCACACCAACTGCAAATGAGATTGCCACGAATAGGGACAACGACGGCCGGCGACCGCGTCAATTAGCAGTTAGCAACAACTAATTTTAGTCCTTCATGAATTCACTAGATTTCGGATCCAAAGTGGAAGTTTGCATGGGGAATGAGAAATTTAGATAGAAATAAACGCTTTAAGTAAGAAATGGGAATATCTAAATTCAGCTTAAAGCGTAATAGCTGGTATCGTTGGATCATCGATGAAAATTATTTTACTTCCTTTTAATTTACCTTTATCTAAAAGAAAAAATGTATATGCATTTCATCTTTGTAAAAAAATCACACGACATCATGTGTGTTTCACATGCAACTCCTCCGGTCCAAAGAATTTCGAGACGCAAAGCTGAGACACGAGGCGGCTGTTGAGTTGACAAAACTAGTTTGCACAGAAATTTCTTTCTATGAAAACAATTGACACCCTCAAAATTTTCAAAGATGACAACATCCTCAAATATATAAATATACATATCCTTAAATTATTCACAATTGAATGTCCTGTATGATTGAGTAAATAAAAGCGATAATCTTTTTTAATGAAGAAGAAGCTCATTTAACTCGTTAGGTTACTCTTCAACCGATGGAATTTTATTGATTGATTTCATGGATCGAATAGAATGTGAGTGAAAACCTAAGTGAGTGATCCAAATATTAAATTATCTATACTTGCTAGCATGGAGATTCCAACATGCGCCGATCACACATCATTCTCAACACAGAAAAAACTGGTTCATTCGCACCAGTTTATCCTACCCAAGAACCTTCCTCCTCTTTTCATTGAAACAACCGAAGGAGTTTTTTGAACATTGAAAAGAATTTATGGGTCAAATTTCATGACGGTCCTCTTCTCCCTACTGCTGACCCAAAGGTCAAAGTTCACCACGGTCCTTTACTTTCTCCCCCGTCATCCCGGATGAGAGATAGATGTTGCTACCCTGCCTAAGGTGTTCTTGAGAGGAGCGGGAGTAACGATTTGTCGCATGGGAACGGAGGTCCCTCTAATCGAGGTGCTCGCTCTCGTTCAGAGTAGGTTCTCCCAAATCATAACCGATCACAAAGTTTGAGGGATCGAATTAATTTATAAAAAATTTCTATCTAATTAGAGTTGCCACTAACCTATTCGGAGTCGGTTAGGAGCCAAGTGAAGTGCAAGAGGATGCTTCACTTCCTACGAATTGAGATTTTAAGGTTGCGGACTTGGTTATGTTAATTGTCTAATTAACATCCTTTCAGTGCCAATTCTCAATCTTTCAAAGATGTTGTTCGTGCAATCTTCACCCATTTATTATCCTATACCACTAAACGATGTCCGTGCATGGGTGTGCAATGAATTAAGTAAACAATCACAATCAATGCGAGAAAAACTAAAGTGCAAGAAAATAAACCCAAAAATAATGAATAGCTACTAAATTCTGAAATGAAAGGAAACAAAGCACAGGGAAAGTCTGCACAACGAAAATAATGAATCGATATAGAAAAGGAAAGCTCTCAGTCAGAATCTGAATCGAAACACACACCGATCTAGTTCGGGAATTTTATCAAACAAGTGGTAGACATTTCGGCCAAAGGATCTAGATACAGAAATAAGAGAGAGGTCACATCCAGACTTATCACAAAAGCTCGTACGCGACCGGATTTCTTGCTGACGGAATCGAGCAGTCGGCCCCGACCTTCAGCAAAAACAGAGCATGCAAATTCACCTTGACTAAGAGTAATAGCTAACCGCGATTGGTGATCAAATAAGAGGAGTGAAGCTTCAGGAGTTGTAGCATTCGAAGACTGGAACTGGCTAACGGAGGGAGAAGGAGAATCCAGCACTTTGATGACGTTAGCAGGAAAATAGGGGCGAACAGAGCACTTCTTCCTGTGGCTACGAAGCTGGTGGTATTGGGGAAGCGGCTTGCGACGACAATCGGTGATAGAGAGAGAGAGAGGTAAGGATTCATAGAGGAAATCGAGAGAGAATCACCACTAAACGCAAGAATTCCTTCCTTATACTCTCTGCTGTGTTCTGTGAGGTTCGAATGCGAAGAGCCTATGGTGGTCGGCAATCGGGGATTGATGATGAAGAGGGAAGCGTGACCCAGAAGCTCTTGGAAATTGATGTTTCGAGAGAGAATCTCCTGAGCTCCGTGCACATGCGTTCTCTCTGCTCTATTCTACCCCGCGAATGCGTATATGTTAAAAATACGTATATGTGGACGGGAGGCTGTAATGAGACGAGCTGAAATTTTATTTAATTTTTTTTTTGTTATTGTTTTCATATATTTTTTATCTTGAAAAAATGCATATTCAATTTGCCGGAAAAAATTCAGGTGTCTTGCCTTTTTTTTTTTGTGTTTTTATCAAGTGGATGGAAATTTGGTGTAAAATTTATGAGAAAAACTTTCTATTCACATACTGACTGGAGGAAAAATTCCTTCAATTAGAAGTAGAAAAGCACGTAATCCAAGTTTTAATCGTGAGTGACGAGTAATGTAGCCGGTCTACTTATTGGTTTATTAGTGATGTAGTGCTCAATTGCAATTAAGTAAACTTCCAAAATAAAACTTATGAACATTCTAGTGTAGATTGAACATTCTTTGCCACTTTTAAGATTAAGCTGTGAATATGCCCAGCAAATATATAGTCCCTATCATATACAAACTAGTGGCTACCATTAATTTCAATATGGCCCCCGATGGCGTCAATCCCGATGCACACGCACCCGCGCGGCTCGGAGGTCCTCATCGTTCTCTGAGGGGGTCGATTTGTGCCAGGTTCATCTCGTCAACAGAGGGGATAGCATGATTTTAACTCGGGGGGCGGGCCAATTGGATGCGGCAAAAGTTCCATCACTGGCCATAGTCATCTTCGGCAGTCCGAGCCCTGGGCTTCAAGTCTTGGACTTTGCTCTCTTCGCTAATAATTTGCCTTCTGAGTTGATGGAGACCACCACTTTCCTTGATGATGCTCAGGTTAAGAAGCTTAAGGGTGTTCTGTTCTTGGTGGCACCGGCGAAGTGGCTCAATTTCATTTTAGTAGAGAACCCATACGTTAACAATCAACACCTTTTAAGGCCTCTTCAAAAAAAAATGAAAGGAAAATGTGAATTCGGCTTATATGCTCGTCAATGGCTTTCCATGGATTTTTCTTGTAATGTAAGGTTGTATTTGGTTTGCTTGTGTGTTGAAGTGCGTCATTGGAGTGGAGATTGGATTTGTTAGCTATATTACATTAGAGATTTTTAAAATTTTCTATATGATGTTTTCCTATGTTAGAGACAATTATGATATTACTATTGATCATATATATTTCTCAAGATTGCACGTATATCTTTCTTGATTGTGCATCTCTTGATTGATATATATTATTACAGATAGTCGTCTTGTAGAGCCAATAAATAGACAGATATAATCTTTATTATTATATATCGAAATATATTGAAAATTCCCCATTTTCTCTCTTTCGTATTCTTGCATTTAACTAGATTGCTAGTGCTTTCTAACTTGTTGTTTTGTTTGGACTATGGAGCAAAAAGCCTCCCTCTCTTCGTCCAATTTTAACTAGATGAATAGAAATAGGTTGCTTCGTCAATTCCTTCAAAGTTAATGTTCATCTAGGAGTAAATGCACTCGATAAATCAGAGGGATGTAGTAGTATCATCTACCCTTTATAGATGTGATTAAAGTAGAATTTGGACCCTATCTATAGTGGGATAAACTAATATTCGATGATGCTGCATCCATATAATGATGGCTCATATCGTGCAGTGTATTTGATCTAGCCAAATCATTAAGTAGTCATGGCACATCATGCCAACACATTCAATATGTTTGTTTAGTATTGTTTGAAGCCAAATGGATCAATTCATTGACACGAGCTTTTCTATGGATAACTTAATTAAAGGAGGACTGTCGTGTGAGCTAAGCACAAATTCTAATTTAAAGCTTAGCTTTAAAGTTGATCTTTTTTTTTTAATATACTAGAATCTCGCCGTTAATCACATCTACAATGAGCAAGTATTAGATGCACTTGAATCATGTGAATCTAGCTCCCATCACAATTAGATTAGGTGGGTCCCACATGGGGCCATTTCATCCAACGGTACATATAAACTGCGCTCAGATGAACCTGGTGCATCTAACTTGTTTTTCTTCTAAGACTCTGGATTGCACTAAAAGTGTTGAGGTGTTGCTTTTGATTGGTTGTTTGACCAGAAGTTCATAAATTTTCGAATTCAAGCACCTTTTAAATCCATTTTTGGATTCTTGTAACTATCATGCCATCAGAAAGCTCAGGACTAACAGTTGTTAGGTGCAAGTATTGTTCAGATTAGATCCTTGGGTTTTTATTTTACCATGTGTTTTCCTTGAAAAAAATTTCAACACAAACACCGTATTAGTATTAGACGAATGATGTATTATTAGAGAGCTTACTTTAAATCTAGGTGCTCACGAAGTTTCAAGGTGAGATGAACTAATTCAAGGAAATCATACTATCAAATACATGCCAAAATGGGTAAAACTGGCTGGATGTTGACTCACGCGTCACGCTCGTGTAAGCTTTTATGCTATGATTTGCTTTTGATGTCAATTTTAGCAAACCTTCAATGCTAGCAGATGTCTAATTTTTTAGCAAATATCTAATTTCGCTTATCAAATTCTTATGGATATCTTGATAATAAATTTATATTAATTGATAAGAAATAAATGTTTAAAGAAATTATTTGTGTATGCATAAATTCAACTTAATTGTTTATGTATGTGTGGACTCTATTTCAAATTATCTATAGATTTAATTAGATGAATGAACAAAGATATGGTAGGTATAAATTCCATGTGCTTCACAATTTATGTGGACAAAATCCTATAGCTGATGTAATTCCAATTCTATAGTTCTTAAGAATAGAGTTATACAACTGGTATCATGTTGATCATCGATATTCTTTACACATAGATTATTTAATTATCAAACCATTCATCTCAAGAGCACCTATAAAGAAAAATTAAATGTTTAAAAGGTTATATCCCATGATTGCCCATGTTTTGGTAATAAATGTTTTAATAATTGTGTATGTATACATGGAATTCATTTTCAGTTATCAATATTAAAATAAATTTGTATCTTTAAGTTGGTGGAACAAATTCCTACATCTAGGTTATAAAAAGAAAAATTATAAGCGCATATTTCGGCAATATATGTTTAGAAGTCCTTGTCATGTATATATAGATTCTTTTATGAAAGATCTATATAGAACTAATGATCAAAGATTCATAGTTGCTAGAATTCCATCTATTTCATAGTTAATGGAAACAAAGTTTTTTATATGGTATAATTCCAATTGCTTTATCAAGAATAAAGGCCAACATTTGGAATAATTCTTATCAGTGGTATTCTTTGCATAGAGATCACTTCGTATATCAAATTGTTCATCTTGAGAGCATCTATTGGAAAAATTAAATGTTTAAAAAATTATTGCACGAGGAAAGCTGTAATCCATGATTGCATGCATTACAGTAATAAATTGTTCAAAATAATTGTTTATGTATATATAGGTTTGTGAAATATCTATAAAAGAATAAGGGTGATTTAAAAAAAATTTAAGGTTGAACTTTTAAGTTGATGGAACTTCATGCCTTTAAGGTATAAAAGGAAATATAAATGTTTGAGAAGTCATATTCCATGATTGTGCATATTTTGGTAATAAATGTTGAAAATAATTGCTTTTACACCATAGAGATTGTATTTTGAAATACCTCTAGGCTGAATATTTAAGTTGACGGAGAAAAATCCTGCATCTAAATTACAACAAGAAAAACTAAAATTTTTTCAAAGTTATAACCATGATTAACCATCTTTTGGTAGTAAATGTTTAAGAAACAAATTTTCATGTACTTATAGATTTTACTTTGAAATATCTATAGGTTGACACTTTAAATTGATCAAATTATTCTATAAGTAGATCACTGGTAACAAGGCAGGGAAACATAATTTTACATAGTAATTGTTCATATGCTTTGAGCAAATACATTAAATCGGATTTGCCCCGCTGCAACCAACTATAACGAAGACCTATACCCTCAAATCAAATTCGTCAATCACGTGATCTCACCCAATAGTTGCGCCTCACTCCCAAATGTCCTCGGCCCAAAAGATGCTCGGCCCATAAGTTGATCGAGCCATTTGGAATAGCAGGGGAAGCTGTAGTGCTAAGAGTAAAACCACGGGGATAGAGGTCAGCAAAGTAATGGGAACGAGAACCCACTCTAGTATCTTATCCAGCACAATTGTAAGAGTTGCAGCAAAGCCCACCAGCATGGAAGCCAAGGAAACAAAGAGAAAAGAAAGCCCCATTATGATCTTCTTAGGCAACAAGTCCAGAAAAATCTTGCGGCTTATACCGTGAAGTTAAGATGGCTAGGAATAACAAGATGGCCGTCACGGATGAGAATAAATCTAACGCATCTGAAATTGCGAAAACCAGGAGAGAGTCCTGTCCTAACAACAAGGGGACTCCGGTTTGGTCATCATTGCCTCCAGACATCGTGAAAGCAGCAGCCAACAATACTGTGGCAATTAAAGTTGAGACAAGCATGCGTGAATTTGCTATGTCCTTCACCCACTTCTCTCCACTTTCTCGCAATTTTTTGTGCTTCTCCACAAATTCATTCCAGGATGTTCAGCCATGACTAAATTGGTAGGTTCTTAAAGAAGGGACAATCCACTTTCCCATAGCCTATGCATAAGAGTCACAAACATAAGCTACAATAAGTAGACTAATTATTGAAAATTTTTAGAAAAAAAACTCACAAAGGAACATCTCAAGGAAATCAAGACTTAATCAACACTTAAATACGAAATTGCTTGTAGGTTAAGTCCATCTTTACCGGAAAAATTCCAAGGTGTCACCTTTTTCTAAGCTTCGATGATGATTTCTTTTTTTTTTTTTGATAACCCAGGGAACCCCCGCACGGTCGACAGCCGGGGAGTAAACCCTGGGGGCGACAGGTGCTAGCCACCACACACGTGCCACCGGTTAAGTCACCCTGCGGTACTCGGGATTCTAACATTCAACCTTTTGCGAGAGAAAGAGTGCGCGCTCCAGCAGCGCCACCCAGGCGGGTGGTAACTTCGATGATGATTTCGTGCTTCAGTATAGTCAAATAATATGTGTATGGAAAGCACTATGTTTCTACATTCAAAGCAATCCAGTTTCATTTAATTTGGAATCTTCTAGAGGAATTTATGGAAAAAATATTAAGAGCAAGTCAAGAAATCTGAGAACGAGTTTTTTGATACTTCTATGTATTTGTTGAGACCTATGTGTTGTATTTTGTTTCTAGAGTCATTTGAGCAAGGGCGGCCGACCCTCGTTGGCGGTCCAGCAAGTGTCGTTGCACTCGAAGCGACCCTGACGAGGGTCCCCAAACCTTGCCAGTGACAAAAGGGGTGGCCTCTTCTTGTTCCTCTTCGACGATCTCTTTCTCTCTATTCTTTGACCTTTTTTTAAAACTCTAGTCTTTTTATTTTTAGTTTTTGAGATATGGCGCCTATTTTGCGCCATATCAGTGTCACTAGTGCAAAATATCAAAGAAAATTAATAAGAAAAAAAATGCCACATAGATGTTTTGGTTATAAAAACTTGACGGAACTAACGAAGGGACTAACGTGAGGGATAGTGTCAAGCTTAAGGACTTTACGTAATTGTCCAAAGCTCTTTTTTTAATGATAAAGAGGACTAGAGAGTTGAAATGAAATATAGGTAAATATATAGTAAATGCTAATGATATCATTTTTTTTTGTAACAATGGTTTGCATGAGTAAATTTTAGTTGATAGCTAAATTAACTAATGAGAAGTGCTTGAATTAATAGCTATTCAGAGGAAAATAGTGGTCATAAATGAACTTAGCTAACCTTTTGATTGAAAAAGAGAAGATTCAATTCATATTACTTTAATTAAATCATTATCCATCTATATACATTTAATTATACCTGAACTACACTGTAATCTTTAATACAAAAAATTATACAATGGAAAGAGCAAAGCTATCGTGAAAGTATAAGCAAAATTAATTTACATGTTTTTTGGGCTCCAAGTTAATATATACACATGGTTTATGCATGAAATGATTTGCATAATAATTTCCTAATTGCATGGTGGCAGACACCTATACAAATAGTCGGTAGAATTTAAGAAAGAGTCACTTGGATTAGATAAAGTGGTGGATGATAATTGTATTAGTAAAATTTGAAATGCAATTTAATTGTACTTATTCTCAATCAGTTATCAATGCTCCAATTTCTCTACTTAGGTTCCCTTATTTTCCGAAAATTGTTTTAAGGATGTAGTGTTGTTTCTCAAGTTACCTATGTGGAATTTAAAAGTTCTATTATGGCAAAAGAGTTTCTTCTGATTGTTGTGGTATTGGATTCAAGTCATATTAGAAGCATCTGGAGAGTAAAATCATGAATGTACTAAACTAACGTGGGGCAATTTGCCCTTAAAATCATCCAGGAAGGTAGGCCTTGTGGTGCTCAAAAGCATGGTTCGATATTGCCCGACCGCTATAAAAAAAATGTACTATTTATATTCTCAAGACTATCTAGATAAATTATGGCTATCATATTTTAAGAAACTTGTCAAGAAGATGTAATATTTATCATTAAGCGTGGCCATTAAACATACGAAAAGAAAGATACTTACCTTATACCATTGGAGTTCCCTTTGCATTTGAAAAGCTGCTCCGGAGATATTAGTTGCAGCATGGAACTTAGGCTTGTACTGTGCTACTGCTGACATGATCCCGTTCGATTCTTCCAGTGTAGGCGATGGAACTAATGATAACTCATTGGTCGAGCTTACCTTCAGAAAGAGTGAGAGTCCTTTCTTGGCGAAACTCCATCGCATGTGTCGCCAACCCCCTACCATAAGGCGAAATCCAAATAAGCTCCGGGAAAAAGTCAATACAGAGCTTCACGAGTTCACTGATTCCATTGATTGTAGCTTGATACAGCGGGTCCTCCTTTTGGAAAAAAATCAATGATCTCGGTAATGTTCATAGGAGAGATCGCATTGCAAACTTGTTTTGCCAACTCCATTGCCGCCATGTGTCTCAGCTTCACCTCGTGAACTCTCTTGATTATAGGAACTACAACATGTCAAAAAAAATGAAAATGAAAAACGAAGGGGCAGCAATTGGATTAAGAAAAAAAATTCTCCAGCTCTGGGTGCCACTATTTTTTTTCAGACACCAAATTGCATCTAACAACAGTTTGCTAATTGTCATGATTTCCCACGTTTAGAGCTTAGGTTGGCGGGTGATTGGGAAAACGAACTCATTTTAATTTTTTTTAAATCTTTTAGGAAATCCATTTTGTTCTTTTTCTCCTTTGGGATTCAGTCCTCAATTGCAAAGTGAGAGTTTTAGTAATTGCTGATACAAAGTATAAAAAAAGGTAGAATATCATTTTTGGCATTTTCCAAGAAAAGGTTTATATCATGTCTGAATGAAAAAAAAAAAAATTGGATGTGACAAAAGTAGAAATGATTAGAGGGTAATCTAAGAAAGTGATCGTCCTTGAAGTTCAAACGAGGCTTTATAATGTTAATCATAATTAAGAGAGCATAATTATAAGATTTAACCTGATAGAACAGCTTTAAAAATAACCACGCTAATGAAATCTGTCCAGCTAGAGTAAATCACAGTAGTTTTTTCATAGATAAGATTACTTTAGACAATATTATTCAAATATGCAGAGCAGATAGTAATATAAAAAAAAAAAAAAACCACCGCCCGCAGCGGCTGCGTTGGCTTGCGCTCTGATCCCCCCACGAAGGGACCAGAGTTCAAACCCCAGCCTAGTCGTTAGGGATTCTTAAGTGTGGCGCCGTGGTGGTGGGTCCTGCGCTAGCGTCACCCCAGGTTTACCTCTCCGGCTGTCGGCCGTGCGGGGGGTTCCTGGGTTACCAAAAAAAAAAAAAAAATAGTAATATAAAAAAATCATATTAATCGTACAAACCATTGTATTGCTATTTATGCTCAGCGCAAAAGCAAAAAAATTTTCTTTCTCATTTCTATCTGTTTCTAACAAAATCAAAACTTCCACGTGAGGTCACATAATGGTACGCGGCGTTCAGAGTTTACTTGTTACACCTTGATGACATAGTGTGTAGAGTTAACTTGACTCTATTTTAAAATAACTTTTAATTCGACAAAAATAAAAAAAAAATTAGGGACAAGGCTAAAGGGTATTTCGGGTGAATACAAAAGTAAGGTGAAGATAACAAATGCAACGTCAGGCAAAAGTTCTGAATAAGTTTTCGGAACTATAGTACTTTTTTAAGCAGTCAGGTAGTGTTTGGACTAATTTTCGTGCATTTCGGGTGGTCCACCTTCTTGGTAAGTTTAGGAGTGCATTCTCCCATATCAGCCGGGCCCGGGCCCAGGTGGAGGGGGGTGTAACAGTCTGAATTTTCGATCCTTTTCCAGAGATTTAAAAAATAAAATTGATCAATGCACTATAGTGAGATCTCACGCGGGACCCGCACATTTTCGGGATGCTAACCTTAGGGGTAAGGCCAGTACGGGATTGAGTTCGCACGACCAAAAAACTTGACCTGGGTTCGATCTTCGACCATATGGATTGACAAGAAAATGTTTTGAGCCAACCGAGACAGGTCTATTTGATTGATCGTGTCCGAAGGGCACTAGTGACAGACCCTCGCAATTATATGACAATCGAGGTCGTCTTAGTTCAAGCAAACTTAAACGCGATTTGACTTAGTGTCGGTCACGGGTCAAGAGCACGTAATCCTAATGAGCCACCCGTTAGTAAGAGATAAGCTAAAATCGCGATTGGTCAATTTTAGTCATTTCTCGAAATTCGGGCCCGGGAATCGAGAATTTTGAAAGTGACAATTTTGGGCGGCTGATGACTTTTTGGCTTGGCCAACCTTGGGGCCACCCATTTCTGCAAAAAAATAGATTTCGGTTCAGGACCGGGAAAATTACGGTTTTGCCTCTATGGGCACCAAGGCTGGATTCGGAGGCCGTTTAACGTTATTTTTCGCGGCCAAGGTCATTTTGGGGTGGCCACGGACATTTAAAGTGGTTTTGGTCAAAAATTGGATTTTCGACAAAAATTAGAAAATAATATTATTTTATTCCCGAAACTTCGCAGTCGATTTTCGAGGACTTAGAAAGTGAATTTCGCGATTCGGACGCCATATTATGTTGGCCACGCATATATGGAACGCATATGTGCGAAAATTGGAATTTCGCCCCGGGACCGGAAAATTACCATTTTGCCCCTGGACCCTGTACTGAGAATTCCGAATTTTGGACAATTTTGGGCAATAATTGAGGACTAAAATAAGAGAACAAGAAATTGGAATTATTGAATTACCATTTTGCCCTTTAATTATTGGATAGAGACAAATAAAGGCCGTCGGATCGAGGGCAAAATGGGAAATCGTGTAGGATCACGACACGTATCCCCCCACTAGCCCACAAAGTTGACTGGCCTGATCTCTCTCTCTCCTCACCTCCCATTTGGCTAGAACCTCCCCCACGTCCAGCCCCCTCTCCCATTTGCTCCCTCTTTCGCTCTCAAAATTCTCTCTTCCTCACTCTCTTCATCTTTGTTTCCTCTCTTCACCGCTGCTGCTGCTGTTCTGGCCCGTTCGTCTCGCCTTTCTTAGGTAAGTGACCTCCCCAAATGTCGCTTAGGACCTTGGGTATTGTTAGGCTCGTTTAGGGTGAATTTCCTGGCTGAATGTGCTCAGTGGTGTGTGTTGGCTGATTTCCAGTTAGGTTGCTGCTGCATCGCTGGTTTTTGTTATTTTTGTTGTGACTTATGTGGCCCGAATTTGAGGAAGTGTTCTTCATGAAAGTTGTTACTAACATCTTGAAGTATAACATAATTTAATTTGGGAATTTTTGGAAATCATTTGATGCCATTCAGAAGTTCATCTTTGGACCGAAATAAAACTGTTCGATTTACTGTTCATCCGACCTTCGGGTCTGTTCAAAATTTTATAAATTTTTTCAGGCCTATTTTCAAAATACTTCCTTCACAAAAGTTGTTGGGGACACTCGTGGCTATAACATATAAAAACTTCAAAACTTTTCAAGGTGATTTGGGTGTTGAAATAAATGTATTTTGAGGACAAAATGGTCTATTTGAGCGAACTGATTTTGGTCTGATTTCAAGGGACAAAACGGCATGGTTGCAGATTAAATAGGATTTTATGTTCTTCATAAGAAATGTTAATCAAGATGTGTTTTATGACATATCCAAAATTTAGAATTTTTGGAGTTCGTTTACTATTTATTTTGTTTGGATTTCGGTCACTGTATAAACTACCCAGTTTAGCTCGATTTTACATATTCTCGATTTTTCTCTCTCGAAAATTATTCGGTGTTATCGTGGCATTTTGACGGGTAGTTTGTTGCTTGAATGAGCTTGTATGTGTGATTGTGTGGCTGTGAGGTGTGGTAGTGTGCTTTTGTAATGAGCATGTGTGCTGAAAATTGCTGTGGGCTGATTATGCGTGACTGTGTATACTATGTGAGTAGCCGTGAATTGTGGTGGGATGTCTTGTGTATGTAACCGTGTAGTGTGGTGGTGTGGTAATGTGATTATGCATTGAGTTCGCGTGCTAAGCATGGGTGTTCGTGTGGTGTTTGTGTGACGCGGTTGTGTAAATGGGAAATGTGTGTGAAGTGTGTATGTTTGGCAGTGTGTTTGTGTGGTGACGTGGTACGTGTGGAGAGTGTGGAACGAAGGTTCGTGTGTGTAAGATTGGTTGGAGAGAATCCGTCCTGAGGCGTGTACGTTTACGCGGGACGATGTCGTCCCTGACGAGGTGACGATGCCTGGCCTAACGAGGTGTCGATGCCTGACGTGGTCAGAAGACCGTTGGCCTGATGCGTTTTACGCGGGCACGGTAGAAGGAAAGTGTGTGTAGAATTCCGTCCTGAGGCATGTTCGTTTATGCGGGACGATGTCGTCCCTGACGAGGTAACGATGCCCGGCCCGACAGGGTGACGATGCCTGACGAGGTCAAAAGATCATTGGCCTAATGCGTTTTACGCGGGCACGATAGTGGTGGAAAGGTTGAGAACGAACAAGAATTTGCGGGACAAGTGAAATTAAAAAAAAGTGATGCGTGGTGTGAGTTGGTGTGCGAGTGTATTTGTATCGCGTGGTGTGATGCTCGATTATGGGGTAAAACTGTTAAGCATGGTATGGGACGTGCCCAGGTGGATTTTGCTTTATAATCGGGGCACGCGTGTGGCTATGATGTATTTCTGTGGCATACTGGCTGTGTGGTTGACTAACGTGCAGGAACGTGCATGAGGAATTCCACGTAGGGTCGCATGTGATTGTTAGTTTGGTTGATAGATTATGTGTTATGCATGCTTTCGTCTGGCGGTACGCGAGTGCCTACGTGGGGTTTGGGGTTGTACACTTATTGAGATTCGTCTCACGGTTGTATAACCGCCACTTTCAGACCCCCAGCTATAAACCCTGGGAACCACCTCTTCTTTTTGAAGTGCGAAGAGCTGCCCATGGTGCCCGGTGGATTCGCAGGCGTTGCCAAAGAGGTGTCCGGAGGATTGAGCCAGATGAATTAGGGGCAGAATAGAGAAGGGCGACCCTTAGATTTTTCCCTAGGGCATTTTAGGGGTTGTGTAGCTTGGGTTATCCGATAGTGAAGTTAAGATAACCAAACCCATGATATTTTGTTATAACGGTGATTGCTGATACTAGTTTTTATAAATATGTCTGTAATACGATGTTTGTATATTTGGTGCTGTATGAATATGTGGTTGCTGGATGGTTCTGCTATTCTACCCTGTTGTCGTCATTATTTGTCCGGGGTTTTATTATTCGCTTGCGCATGTGGCTCTGATGTTTGGGTTGGGTCGGCGACGTTCCTGGTACATCGCACAAATTCAATCGGAGCAAGGGATGTCGCGAGCTCGATGGGGGTTTGGAGCATGACAGGGGGGAAGGGAGGGCTGGGTCAACCCAACCCAAACCCCGCCCGATTCAAAAAAAATTTCTTTCTTTTTTAATTTAAAAATAAAATATATTCTAATAATGCAAAATGCACCTAATATCTATACGCCATGAAATTAAATGAAAAAAAAATTATTTTAGGGGTTAAAAGTTTAACTCCTAAGTTTTTTGCAATTAATTCAATTGGGGAATTAGATTGTAGGTGTCAACATCACACTTTTTTAAAGTTGCCAAATAAAAGTGTAAAATTACTATGTTAAATGCGATTAAATGATAAGCCCATGCCTTCATCTTTTGCAAAAATATTTATGACTAAATTAATATAAATGCAATAAATTTAGGACTTTTTCGACACTTTTTCCGCCACTAAACCCGCCAACACCCGATGCATGGCAAGAGACTCCCTCTACTCGCTGCCTAAGAAGACGATGATACGCACGGTCGAATGGCCCTGAGCACTGTAATTTCTGCTGCCGTGGTCATTCGATGCAATGCCGAGTTTTTAATTGAAAGGCTGATTTTAAAACACTTGAATCGGACGGCTGACAAAGAATCACGACAAGGTAGTCCTGCACAAAAGCACGGCACCGCAGAAATGTTTTCTTTCACTGTAGTTTCTTTCCACAATCTTCTCCTGGTCCCAAAAGTTGCATTAATGAAGAAAACAAAAAAGCAGTAGACCTCCGTCAAAATCTAAGAAGATAAGTAAATAAACGACTAATGGCCAACTAATAACAATAGCATAATTGATGCGAGAAGTTATAATATAGGAAAATTCTTGCGTAAATCCCGATCTAGGGAATCAAATGCATCACGGCGGTTGTTTTTAGATTCATTCACATATAATCTATAAAATCAACCATTGTGATTCACCAAGTTTAATGGATTTGAATTGACACAATAATTTTCTTATTACATGATTTATAGATTACGTGGACAAAGGTTTTTCAGATTATTAATTACATGAGTCCTATGGAAAAGACCCATATAAATAACCATCAAATGGATTTTTGCAAGATCGTGATCGCCAAAAGCTCAATGGCTTCAATTAGTGATTAATGTTCGATGGCTAATTGAAAAGTTAAATATGGCTTCGAATCAAAAGTAAATGGATTCTAATATCCCTTAAAGCCTCAACGGCCTTGCAAAATTTGAATCGCTAAATAATGCACAAAAATATATTAAAGACAACAAGGAGTTTGCAAAAAATTTGATTGCATCACAATAGATGCTTACATCTTTTGAGGCCATGTTTGCTCAATGGCTGAAACTGAACATAAACTTCTCATGGAAATGATTGTACTGCATAAAGAAAGTAAAAAACTTACATAACATGACTATAAAGCTCTTATAAACAAAGATGAGTATCGGAACTTGAAAATCTTATCTAAGTTGAAATTCAAATTCAAACCTAAGCAAAATCTAATCTAAATTGAATTGTTACGAATGATCATCTCGTCTACATATCATCTGATTTGCTAGTGTGATTTTTGTGATGCCTTGATTGCCGATGATTGTCTTCTTTTCTTGTTTCTTCTTGTATATTAAAATGGGTTTATGCGTACTAATCTTCCAAGATATCAAACTGTCTTGATTTGTGCACTTCTCTAGGATGATTGTAACTGCTCTCGATTCCTTAGCTATGGTTGTCTTCGATCAATGGATCCTCTTTGACTTGATTTTAAATTTTTGTGCATACTTCAAGTCAATCGATTATTGTCACATGTCATATACTTCATTTAAACTCTGCCCATTGAAAAGTTATTATCAATGAGCTCATTAGACATTCGATAGGCCTGTATTTTCATGGCCTATCGATGAGCTTATTAGGCATCCTATTAATTGGACCTTGTAGATTAGGTGTATTATCATAGCCGGTTTTGGCCGTTAGTTTCTTACGTTTAAGTCCAAATGGTGGCCCCGGAGTCAATATTAACAGTTTAGTAAAATTTACAATATCTAAAGATTATGCGATCTTTTTCATGTTGAGACACCTAGCAAGTGTCATTATCCATGTCAGGACGCGTTCCTCTTGAGGAGGTAAGCAATGACGTCATACAAACTTTTCAGAAGAGGCAAGAATGTCACATCCTCGTGGGGAGGTCCTATGGCACTTGGCAGCATTCTCGACTTTAATGACATTTTTAAGTCGCCGAATGTTGGGCCAAAAAAGTATTTTACAAAAGATAATTCGAGAAGAGCCCTCAATAATTTTCACATATAATTATACATTCAGACATGTGCATGTACCCCGGTTGAGATGAAACACTTTACATCTTTATTTTTCTTAATAAGAAACAATTTTATTGATTACTTTTCCATCTAAATATTTTTAAGTTGCCGAATGTTGGGCCAAAAAAGTATTTTACAAAAGATAATTTGAGAAGAGCCCTCAATAATTTTCACATATAATTATACATTTCAGACATGTGCATGTACCCCGGTTCAGATGAAACACTTTCCATCTTTATTTTTCCTAATAGGAAACAATTTTATTGATTACTTTTCCATCTAAATTTTTTTTCTTCCCATTTTCCTCACTTTTACAAAGATAACATATTTTTAATCTTCACTTAATTATTATTTTCTTAGAAAAAATTATGATATTAAGTTTTGAGAATACTTGCATTAAGCTAAAAGTATATGAAATTTTTCTTCACAAATAATATTTAATATTACATACATCATCATCGTAAAATTTTCTTCACAAATAGTCTTAAAATGAAAACAATAAACCTGTTTACGGAATAAAGTTACGTGCAAAAAATAAAAATTGATTGTGTCATTATCTAAAATGTGCTTGTGAAGAAAATTTTGCACCGCCATTGTACATTCCTTTGAAACAGGATTTATATTGAATAAATTGTCTGTGTGAATGTCTTTTTTACACATGTTTTCTCAGAATGAAAACATATCTATTTATTTTTTATCGAATAAACTTGAATGCTAAAAATAAAAAAAATGCATATGTGTCATTTTATAAAACCTGCATATGTAAAGAAATTTTTACACCGATAGTACACTGAATAAAAAATTCATTGAGCTATGTTGTATGCAAAGAAGGGGATGGTGGAAGAAAAGATAGAAATAATTATGTGAAATTACACCTGTATCTTTTTTTAGTAAATCCTCCAAATCTACGCTTTTGTAAATAAAAGGACCCATAAAATTTTTGATGTCATAAAATTTGGAAATGAAATCAGAAATCGTCATTCAGGAAAAGAGAACGGTACGTCATCCACGGCTGGAACTTTGGCTCCATCCACAATTCTGATGTATAAAAAGAGAAGATCCATGAGAACTGGACGTAACTTCGATTTCAACCACATAAAAGTACTTCTCCACTCAAGTTTTTTTCATGTTCGCGAGACGGCACGGCAAAGAATCCTCCATGGATGCTCAAGATAGTTCAATTTTGGAATCATTGGCAGGCTTGTTCCGTTCTTTCCTTTGTAGTTCTGATTTGATCTCATAAGGTCATGGAAAAAATTGGAAAAATTTCACTTGACTTTGTTATTCATTAATTTTTGTTATCTATAGTTTTGTTATAATTATTGAGTGAAATTGTGGAGACAGACAAAATTCTGTATAGAGTTAATTCATAGTTTTATTCCATTATTTAACGTTAAATGTTTTGTTTGTGTAAATTACCATCTAAGTTTAATATAGAAAATTCCATGTAATTAATGAGCCTCTTAATAGTCATGTATAGATGATCTAAAGCATACAATGTGTAATTAATTTTCTAAATTATTCATGTTTATTTCTCTTTTTGGTAACAAAGAGGTTCGCATAGACATGAGTTTACAAGGCACAGCAACTGGTAAAGCTTTTCTAGACAGTCGCAAACCCATTTTGTCTGAAGACTGGTTGAGGAAGACAAATCAATCAAAAACTCAAAGTTTGTCCTTTTGAACTTTTAATTTTCATTTTTCATTGTGTTTGATGCATTTCCACTTTTTTCACTCCAAAACATTTTTAAATGTTATTTTTGTTCATTTCTCTTTTCGGTAACAAAGAGGTTCATGTACAAGTGAGTTCAGAAGGCACAGCAACTGATAAAGCTTCCCAAGACCATCGTAGACCAACTTTGTTCGAAGTGTACCTAAGTATCACAGATCAATCAAAGGCTAAATAAAAAAATTGATTTCTTTTTTGTTTGAAAATTTACAATCTGAATTACTACAAAATATTTCATGAAATGAATGAGCCTTGTGCTAGTCATGTATAGATGATCTAAACATACAAAGTGTAATTAACTTTTTAAAGGTTATTTATGTTCTTTTCTTTTTTTGGTAACAAAGAGGTTAACGTAGATGTGAGTTCAGAAGACACGTCTATTGATAGAGCTTCTCAAGACGATTGCAGACCAGACGAAGGTTTGTCACTTTTATTGCAAAACATTTTGAATTTTACAGCATACATACACTGACATATAAATTCAAATTTAATCTTTTCATAATTCTTAAAAATTGAATAATATGTTGAATTTTAATAGAGAAAGACCAAAGAAATACTTTTTTACTTCCAAAAAGTAAACAAATGCCCTCATAGAAAAAGGTAGGTTGAGTAAACGAGAATTAAAAACTCACTAAAAAAAATAGCCCAAGATATGAAAGTTAGAAAGTCCCACAAACTAATTTATGATACAATAGTTGTCTCAAAGAAAAAACCGCGATCTCCTTCACGCTTAATGTTAAACTTGTTTTTGTTTAAAAGTTTACCATCTAAGTTTAATATAATATAATTGCACGCAATGAATGAGCCTCGCACTAGTCATGTATAGATGATCTAAAGCATACAAATTGTAATTAAATTTTCTAATGTTATTTATGTTCAATTTCCTTTTTGGGAACAAGGAGGTTCCCGTAAACATGAGTTTAGAAGGCATGATAGCTGATAAAGCTTCCCAAGACAATTGCAGACGGACTGCAAGTTTGTCACCCTGAACTTATGATTTTCATTCTTCATAAATCTGATATTTTATTCATTTTGACTTTTTTTGAATTTGAAATATTTAAATTTTACCACATACAAATGCATACATATAAATTCAAATATGATATTTTCAAATTTTTAGAATCTGAATAATATCTGGAATTATAATCGAGAAAGCCAAAAAAAAAACTTTGTTGCTTCCAAGGAGTAAACGAACATGCTTATATAAAAAAGCCATGTTGAGTAAACGATCGTTCCTTTCCTTGCATACGCGTTCCATTGGAACTTTGAGCATGTGCAATCATTACACTATACCTAAAAAACAAGAAGGGCGAAAGCCTGAGGACTTTTAATGTGCTATTTTTGCAGTCAAAATAAAAGCTGACGTCCATGGAAACTATCGACAATTGTTTGAAGCCGCAGCAAAAGGTGATTGGAAAGCTGCCGAGAAAATCTTCAAGGAAGATCGCAAAGCAATGTCGGCCGAAGTTATGACCCTAGAAAAAAAATCCATTACTGTGCTTGAAATTGCGGTTATGGCTGCACAAGATCAATTTGTTGAGAACTTAGCCGAGTGCTGGCCTCCAGAATTTCACGTTGACATTCTTGAGAGTGCCCTCAAGAATGCTGCCTCGAGAGGAAGAATAAGGATGGTAAAAGCATTAGTTAAAAAAGTTGATGCTGCATCTGACAGTGTACGCCATGCCCTAAACAAGGCTAGTTCACATGCGCCTATGCAAAAGGAGGTTATTTGGTTTCTGGCAAGGCACACAACATCAGTCCCAATGTATTCTACCATGAGCAACCTTATTATGGCGGCCCATTTGGGTAGGCTTTCGTAATCACTCATCTTATCTCTCATTCACTGTTTACCCGGATTAACAATTTTTTTTGTGCTCAAAAGATATAGTCTTGCATTTAGCTCCCCGGTACAACGGCTCAATGACATCCAAAAATAACGAAAAGATCAAATTGTTGAAAGATTTAGCGAAGATGGAGTCTTTCTCCATGGCATTCTTTTGTATGGGATCGGGATATGGCCCCTCGGCATTCGTTCCTTTTATGGCTAATATCCCGACGCCGCTTACCTACCCAAGCCCTGTTGCTCCAGTTTCGCAGGATTACTGAAGCTTCTTGTGCGTTCTGTTGCGGTTGCCCGGATTCTATCGACCACCTTTTCTTTTCTTGCCCTCAAACGGCCAGAATTGCATCGATCTGGGCCTCAAAGTGTGGTTTGCAGTGGACGAACCAGCCATGGAGTGTCTTCATTGGATGGGCTATGCAACAGTTTGGTGGCTCCTCTTTTTCTCAGCGTATCTCGCGGTTCTCGCTTGGAGCCCTCTGTCATCTTATTTGGATAGAAATGAACAATATACTCTTCAGAGAGAAGCCTTTCTTTGCTCCGGGGATTGTTAAACATCTCATCAAAGTGGTCAAGGACAAAATCATCTCTATTGGTGAAGTGTCGGACACCCCTCAGAATAGAAGACTGCAAGCTAGCTGGGGTCTATCCTCCTTCAACCGGGTGACTACCTCTTTGGATTAGCAGCCTAGGTTTGGGTTGGGCTTGGGTTTTGGCCGCTGTTTGGCCTTCTTCTTTTGGCTTCATTTCCTGTTTCTCTGTTGGTTTGAGCCTTTTCTTTGTATAGTTGTTGTTTCTCTAGTTAGGCTCTTGCTTTTGCCCCGCTTGGGCTTGTTTCTTTTCTAGTCGTATCACCTTCAACCCTTTTGGACATCCTATGTCCCTTATGGGTCGAGGTTTAGTGTGCGACTTTTCTTGTACCTGTCTGCATTGAAAAGCTATACATCCTTACTTTACCAAAAAAAAAAATGTAGGTACTCTTGCTCTTCTTTAGACATATATGTACAATTAGGGCAACTCTATCTCATGGCGTTCACTCTATCTGTTCCCTATTTAGGCATTCCTCTATGCTTGGTTGACGCATCATTTGACAATCCCAAAGACACGAAGATGGCTCAAGGTATATCTGTTAACCTTCTTAATGGATGGACTAACACGACAAATAGAATATCATTCACAAAATCCTATTCACAAAAAAGTCAAGGGGCAAGGACTACATCTGTGTATAGAAATATTATATCTAAAGAATGGTGTATGTCAAAAAGCAATATCTAATATAAAGTTTGTAAAGTTGGCCAAGAAGTCTTACTCACTGTCAACTTGCCAAATAGAATTATTGAGAATTATAGATTTGGATTCAGGCCATAGACAAATTGTTTTCTAACATATTCAAGAATTATTAAATTTAACTACATGAGCAAATTCCATGGGTGTGATATGTATTTTTTTGTCCATCATCAATTCCTAATTTAGTAACATGATTCTTCTCTTCTCTTCATGTCAATATCATCAGCACTTAAGCGGTTCAAGATATCACTCTGGAATCTTGCCACAAAACCAGGTAGAAATCTCTAAATTTAAAGTGTAAATTGCTTATTTTGGTATATCCTGTCGTAATCACTATTATCATTATGGATTGGTTATTCATTTGTATATTACGATATAATTCGATTCAATTCAATTCAAAGTCGAAAAATGATGTATCCATTGGGTGAATCTATGAAAACACTGAATCAAAAAATACTTATCAATCCATCATTGGATCCACCCATTTTTCAAAATACAAAGAACTCTTTTTTTTTTCTCATTACATTGTGTGTATTCATCGCTAGATCCATATGTTCTTTAACGCATGCATTTTGATTTTCAAGCCATATGAAATTTGATTTCCAAATAATATCTTACATCCATCATTTTCTTAACTACAATATATATATATATATATATATATATATATATACATTATATAAGAATACAATGCATATGTGAAAGCTTTTTATCTTTTGATTCATCACCATTGCGAAAATTGCTTTTTTGATGATCCCTGCAGCACCTTTCATCAAAAGGATTGGAGAATCAAAGTTGAGGCATAAATACTCACTGGAGTTTGCAAATCAAGCTCTTCCCAAGGAGGAGACTTCTCCCGAAATACTCAAATTGACTTCAGAAACTATCCTTGAAGCTGCATCTCATGGAATCTCTGAAATTGTTGAGTTATGTTTGAAGCGTTTTCCGGAGTTGATGTGGGATAAAGAATTCGCAAACAAACTTAATCAAGAAGCTATAAACGGACGGCAGGTTGAGTTGTTTAGACTACTAGCAAATGCAAATTTGGGTTATGGTGGTTTGATGAAGAAAGACTTGATGAAGGATGTGATCGAATGGACACCGAGATGTGTATCCCTAGATGTTTCTGGAGCAGCTTTTCTAATGCAGAGAGAACTTCAGTGGTATAAGGTTAGGTCACCTTAATTCTTTGCGATCTTTTTATGCTCTTTAATTTTCATTTATATTGATAAGCGTCCTTTATTTTTCTGAAGGTAATGGAAGATAGGACTAAACCTTCTATGAAAAGTTTGAAATTGCTGCCATGTCCATTGAATAACGAATCAGGAAAATCAGAAAAAAGAACGAATAACGAATCAGGAAAATCAGAAAAAAGAACATACTGGGAAGCTTTTGTAGAGCAACGCCGAGATTTGCTCAAGGAGGCAGGGCAATGGATGAAGGATACATCATCATCATGTAGCCTTGTCGCAACTCTCATCATTACAATAGCTTTTGCTGCAGCCTTTACAGTACCTGGAGGCAATGATGGCAATACGGGGATCCCTATCTTTTTGAAGAAGAGCTCGTTCACGGTATTCGCTGTTGCAGGTGCTCTTGCTCTCTTCTTTTCAGTTACTGCCACCTTGATGTTCTTGGCTATCCTAACTTCACGTTACGCAATTGAAGATTTCCTCCATTCGCTACCGATTAAAATGATAGTGGGCCTCACTTTTCTCTTCCTCTCTTTGGGCTTTATGCTGGTGGCGTTCGGCTGTGCTCTTACGATGGTCCTAAACGAACGATGGAAGTGGATTGACATCCCAATTTATTTACTGGTTGCCTTGCCTATCGTATTGTTCGCAATGCTACAGCTTCCATTGTATTTTGAAATGGTTGTATCTACCTTTTGGCCTCGCCTCTACCGTCCCAAGAAGCTCAGGAAATGATTGTTAGATGTATGCCCTAAAGTTGTCATGTAATAGTTACATGTTAGGGATTTAAGTTGTATTTTCACATTCATTATTTATTTAATGGCAATGACGTATTCATTCATTTGTCCAATTATTTAAATATATGAATGATTCTATAAGATCAGTTGTGACTGGACCTATTCTTGAAACGTTAAGAATATATGTGACAGGTTCACAGTTAGACTGAATCTTTAAATTGTTCTCGGTCGATGGATCATTGAGTGGATATCAATAATCCTGTTCAGACCGGTGTGTTCTTAACTTCATCATTAAGTATTGGATATTTAAGGGAATGACGAGTCACGAGTCATTGGGTATTATGATACCCAAGCTAGAACACAGGTGTTTGTATCAGACAAGTTCACTGAACGTGACACGCATATATCAATTAGCAACATGGAAGCTTTTAGCGTGGTCAATGTTTAATCGTTTATGCTTTGGTCTTGTGTAAATAATCCTTAGACCTGAGGCACAGTATTGACTTGTGTGTTGGATGGTTATGGTTCACATGTGCACATATTGCTGGTTCGTTGATCCGTCTCTGTACTTGATGGCCATAGTTCGTTCACATACGAAGTTACACGTGTGAGCAAAATGGAATCTGTCTTCTTGTTATACACAAGGTACAATAATGATGTCCTATGCAATCTAATCTTGACATTGCGTTAAAATCCTCGGCCGGGGTTGTAACCGAGAATGAACTGTTCATGTCTCATATAAAATGCATGTCAATTAGATTTGTGCATATGATCGAATTGGTGACTTGACAAATATTCCATGGTCTTTGTTCGATCGGGACATAGTAAAGCAGAGGAATTGAATTACACCGTAACCAAAGCTGACAGGTTCATTATGTTCTTAAAACATTCATACTGTCTGGGTAGCCATGACATATTGCTAGATGTCACTCATGGCTTGTAGGACCTAGAAGTTGATCGGGACAATCAATTCTCCTGGGAGTACTAACGTGTTAGTGCAAGTCCTATTACTAGATTAGTGATGAACCTATGGATGTCACACACCATAACCAATTTAGAATGACGTTGTATGGAGGATGCAATATTGCAAATATGTTTGCAATTATGGCAATTGATTAGTGAGATTATAATTAAATTAAATGTGATTTAATTTCATTTTATTTTCAGTCATGAGCGTGCGTGCATATGATGCACATACAAATCTAAAGTGGACACATATTAATGTGCCAAATGATCTTGCACTCTTAATTTTATAAAATTTTATTAATTAAAAGTGCACACGGTCAACAAATGTTGACCGTGTGCAGTACACGATCAGCTCCTTGCTGATCGTGTCTTTTACTTAAAAAAAAAAAAAGATGATGATGGTGGTGCATGCACACGGTCAGCAGTTGACCGTGTGCATCACCCACGGTCAGCAATTGTTGCTGACCGTGGGCTTCGTCCACGACCAGCAACCGTTGCTGGTCGTGTGCTTTATGCACACACGATCAGCGACGGTTGCTGATCGTGAAGAGAGTCCCTTGCGATCAGCAACTGTTGCTGATCGCACAAAAACAAAAACATAATGATCAGCAACAGTTGCTGAGTAAGAACAAGAGAAAAACAGAAAAGAAAGAGTGCAAGATGCGTTCGTGAGAGTTAAGAAAATACGTTTTCTCTCTTCCGAAGCCGCGACTGAAATATCAAGAGTGCGGGGAATTGTCGCCAGAAGATTGCTAGCACAATTCTATTGGTGATTATCCACAAGTTCTTCCTTCCGTTCGTTGTGTGATTGGTGGTGTGTCTGAACTAGAGGTCCGACGATTGTGGGGCTCAAACTGAAGAACATCCGAACCGAAATTGTTCTGGACACTTTGCGAAAGGTAATCCGTTTAACCCTCTATGGTTTTCCGATTTTTGATTGAAATGCACGAACAACGCCTTTGGAGATACATGTGTGGTTATTGTTTCCGCTGCGTTTATATATTTTTAACTATGCATGTTCCGTAGAAAACCAACAGTGGTATCAGAGCCAATCCTTAGGCGTTCTCGTGCGTTTAATTGATTTTGGTTCGTATATATTTTTGCGACTCAATGGCCAATTTACTTTGTTGAGAGAATTGCTTGCTCTTAAGTGGCCTATAGAAGTTGATTAATTTATATGATAAATTTGATCAACTGAGCAAAAATCGGAACTAAATCAATTTTGAATCAAAAATCCGTACCTTATTTTCTTTTATTTTTGTCTTCTGCAAAATGATTCGCAACTATGAATCTAGAGGCGACAACGTTACCGTCACTTGAAATCACGCGCGTGAAATTTGTTTCACCTGTTTTGATTTCTTAACGCTGCTTACATTGCTCGGCCATGAATTTGATTCAATGCAGAATTTTATTTGTGCCTTCCAAAGCTTTAAATTTAGAATTTATGGCTTGCAAGGAAGGGTGGTGATAATGGAAAAACCCCTAATCAATATGATTGATGTATGGATGAATGTATGATGATTATAGGTATTTTTGGGGTTGTAATTATTAAATGGAGGCTGCGTCCTTCTTTTTATTTCCATGTAATATTTTTTTTTAGTATAGTTTAGTATTATCAATTGTTGATGTAAACATTACACGAGGAAGACCCATTAAGCCGGAGAGCTCTATGGGCCCGGTCCGTGAAGAGTTCAAGGATCCAAGAAGAAGTGAAGAGCGGGACTCTATTATTAAAACATTAAAATGGCTAAATGGGGCTCATTGGCTCGAGACCCATTGAACCATAATTCCATGATCACCACGTAGGATAGATTTTTATGCATATGACATCTATTTATTTATTCATTTGTTATGCATGTTAAACCGGTTAATGTGCAAAGTGAGACCATTAATAATGACCCAAACCTCATTATTAATTATATTAAGTCGAAATGGGTTTCGGACTCGTGGCCTTCCATCGTCGTGGTTTGGTCCAACTTTATAGTAGTTGATTGACCGGCTATGGATACATAGGGGTCAATTGCCATTTATAATATTGGATCACTCCATTATGCATATGATGTTGTGGGGTTGAAGCCGAACGATTTCCAATAACTGTCAGGTGAGGGGATCGTTTGTGTTTTCAATACTTGCATGAGATGATGGGTTAGACTTAACTATGATCATGATGTCGATAACTGTCAGGTGAGACTTTCATGGTCTAGAGGCCGAAGTTATGATTGGGACTCGCATATGATGCGTTGAACAAGTTGGTTCACTCACTAAGTTCATAGAACACCAATAACTGTCAGGTGAGGCGGGCTATGGGCTAGTGAGACTCCAATCCCCACTAGTAATTTTTACCCAACAAAGATTACCGTTTTCCCATTTTAAGGAGTATGGGATTCGAAAAAATTTAGTGGGAGGCACTATTTCATTTAAAGGCCAAAATGAAATGGTTATTTTGAAAGACAACGGCTAACAATTTATTTTCTGCACAGACATATTATTACTCTAAAAGGTGACCACAAACCCACTCGCTTCTATACTTGACAAGAATTGTTTGACTGGACCCAATTTCACTGACTGGGTGATGAATTTGAGAATTGTTCTCAATTCGGAGAAAATCGGATTTGTGCTTGATCAAAAGATGCCAAACTCCTTTCCTGAGGGTGGGACCCAAAAGGAGCGCGTTACTTATGATAAGTGGCGTGATGATGACTTAAAAGTTAGGTCATACATGCTTGCTTCAATGAACAATGAATTGCAGAAGAAGTATGAAACTATGGAAGATGCTAGGTCGATCATCTTGCACTTAAAAGAATATTTTGATGAGAATGGTCGAACCTCTAGATATGAGATATCTAAAGCATTGTACCGTATGAGAATGGCTGAAGGATCATCGGTTAATGATCATGCTTTGAAAATGATATGGCACATCGAAGAGTTGGCTAGGCTCAATCTTGTTATGGATAATGAGTTAGCTGTGGATTTGATCCTTCAATCTCTGCCCGATTCCTTCTCTGGCTTTGTCCAAAACTTCCACATGCATAAGATGGAGAAAACTCTTGCTGAGTTACATAGCATGTTAGTAGTTTATGAGAAGGAAATGCACAACACGAGGCCCAATGTGGTGGCTATGGCTAAGGCTTCTTCTTCAAAGAGTAAGACTGTTTTGAAGAAAAAGAAATGGAAGAAGCCTATGAAACGTGCTGTGCAATCAAAGCCCAAGGTTGAAAAAGGGAATTGTCACTACTGTGGTGTCAAAGGGCACTGGAGGAGGAACCGCAGGAAGTACCTCGCGAGCTTGAAGGTCAAGCCTAAGGACCAACCTTGCGAAGGTATGGTGTCTATGCTTATTGAAACTAATCTTATGGTTAGTGCTGAATCCAACTTATGGGTTCTAGATTCTGCTGCAACCTCACATATTTGTATGTCTTTGCAGAATCTGGAAATAAGTAGGACGCTGGGGCGAAATGAAATTGTCCTAACATTTGCAAATGGAGCAAGAGTTGCTGCGTTAGCTGTAGGGACTTTTCGTTTATGTTTGCCTTCTGGACATGTATTGGTATTGAAAAATTGCTTGCATTATGAGAATGCTGTTAGGAACATCATCTCTATACCTCGTTTGAGTAAAGAGAATTATGAATTTTCTTTTGCTGATGATGTATGTTCTATTTATCATAATAGGAAATGTGTTGGTTCTGGCTTATTAACCAATAATCTTTATACCATTACAATGTCCGGTAATGTGATTACCAATGTCAATAAGCAACAAAATAATGATATAAATGCCATAACTAATAAACGCTCTAGAGATAGTCCAAATCCAAAGTATGTTTGGCATCTTCGATTAGGTCATATTAAAGAAGATAGAATCAACAAGTTAAGTAATGATGGGTACATTGATCCATTAATGTTTAAGCCATACTCGGCTTGTGAGGCATGTCTTCTAGGAAAAATGACAAAAGCCCCCTTTGTAGGACATAGTGCGCGAGCTGCTGACATACTAGGATTGATACATACAGATGTATGTGGACCAATAAATGAAAATGCTAGAGGTGGCTATTCTTACTTCATTACATTCACCGATGATCAGTCACGGTATGGTTATTTGTACTTAATGAAGTATAAATCCGAATCTTTTGAAAAGTTCAAGGAATTTAGGGCTGAAGTTGAGAAACAAACAGGAAAATGTATTAAGGCTCTTCGATCTGATCGAGGAGGTGAATACCTTAGTACTGAATTCCTGGACTATCTTAAGGATAATGGCATTGTATCACAGTGGACACCTTCTGGAACTCCAGAACACAATGGTGTATCTGAAAGAAGAAATTGCACTTTATTAGATATGGTGCGATCTATGATGAGTTACACTGATTTGCCTATATCCCTTTGGGGATATGCCCTCGAGACAGCCGCATATATACTGAACAGAGTGCCATCCAAATCTGTTCTAACTACGCCTTATGAGATATGGCATAGTAGGAAACCAAGTCTTAACCATATTAAGATTTGGGGTTGTCCAGCTTTCGTCAAGAAGCTGAAAATGGAAAAATTGGAGGCTAGGTTTGAACAAGGTCGCTTCATTGGATATTCAAAGGAGTCTCCTGGATACTATTTCTATTTTCACTCTGACCTAAGAATTTCGGTCAGCAGGCATGCTTCTTTTCTGGAGAATCAGTTTGTCCAGGAAGGTGGTGCTGGGCGGAAAATAGTCTTACAAGAAGATAACAATGAAGTACCAAATAACCAAGTTCAAACACCGATCTCTGATTTAGTGGGAGCTTCTGATACACAACCTCTTAGGAGGAGTGCGAGAACATCTCGTCCACCTGCTCGTTATAGACACTTGGTTGAACATATTGAACCATTATTCATTGTGAATGATGGTGATCAACCTGGTGATCCAAACACTTATGAGGAGGTGATGTCGGACATCGATTCTGGCAAATGGCTAGAAGCCATGAAATCCGAAATGGATTCAATGTATTCCAACAAAGTTTGGACCTTAGTTGACCTGCCTGATGGTATTGTACCAATTGGCTGTAAATGGATCTTCAAGAGGAAGATGAATGCTGAGGGTCAAGTTGGAACTTACAAAGCACGGCTCGTGGCGAAGGATATCGTCAAAAAGAAGGAATCGATTATGACGAAACTTTCTCACCTGTAGCCATGCTAAAATCCATTCGGATTATGTTGGCTATAGCTGCACACCTAGATTATGAGATATTCCAAATGGATGTCAAAACGGCTTTTCTAAATGGTTTTCTTGAGGAGGACATCTATATGGAACAACCACGGGGTTTTGAATCCAATGGTGAACGTCAGAAGGTGTGTAAGCTTAAGAGATCCATTTATGGACTCAAACAAGCCTCCAGAAGTTGGAACATCCGTTTTGATGAAGTAGTCAAATCGTTTGGTTTCATCAAAAACCCGGATGAACCTTGTGTATACAAGAAGGTCAGTGGGAGTGCAATTGCATTTCTAGTTTTGTATGTCGATGATATACTTTTGATCGGGAACGATGTACCGATGATATCATCGATCAAACTATTCTTGTCACAGAATTTCTCCATGAAAGATTTAGGAGAGGCAACCTATATTTTAGGTATCAAGATCTATAGAGATAGATCGAGACGATTGATTGGCCTCTCACAGTCTACGTACATAGACAAAGTGTTAACACATTTTAACATGCAATGTTCCAAAAGAGGATTATTGCCTTTTAGGCATGGAATCCATCTTTCCAAGGAGATGTGTCCCAACACTCCTGAAGAAAGAGAGCGGATGGCAAAGATACCTTACGCATCTGCTATTGGAAGCATAATGTATGCTATGTTATGTACGAGACCTGATATTGCACATGCTGTAAGCATTACTAGCAGATATCAGTCTGATCTAGGGGAAGAACACTGGATAGCAGTCAAGAATATCCTTAAGTACTTGCGAAGGACTAAGGATTTATTCTTGATATATGGAGAAGGAGAGTTTAAAGTTGAAGCTTATACTGATTCCAATTTTCAATCGGATCCTAATGATTATAAGTCTACATCTGGGTTTGTCTTTACACTTAATGGTGGTGCAGTTAGTTGGAAGAGTTCCAAACAGAGCATAACTGCTGATTCCACCACTGAGCCAGAGTATGTAGCCGCTTCAGAAGCAGAAAAGGAAGCCGCTTGGATGAAGAAGTTCGTTTCTGAACTTGGAGTCATTCCTTCCATTGAACAACCAATAACATTGTTTTGTGATAACAATGGGGCAATAGCTCAAGCGAAGGAACCAAGGTCTCACCAAAAGTCTAAGCACATTGAGAGACGTTTCCATCTCATTAGAGAAATTGTTGGGAGAGGTGATATCGCCTTGCAGAAAATTGCCTCAGCGGAAAACGTGGCAGATCCCTTCACTAAGGCTTTACCTCAGTCTTATTTTGAAATACACATTGACAAGATGGGTTTGAGGTACCAAACAAATTGGCTTTAGTGCAAGTGGGAGATTGTTAGATGTATGCCCTAAAGTTGTCATGTAATAGTTACAAGTTAGGGATTTAAGTTATATTTTCACATTCATTATTTATTTAATGGCAATGACGTATTCATTCATTTGTCCAATTATTTAAATATATGAATGATTCCATAAGATCAGTTGTGACTGGACCTATTCTTGAGACGTTAAGAATATATGTGACAGGTTCACAGTTAGACTGAATCTTTAAATTGTTCTCGGTCGATGGATCATTGAGTGGATATCAATAATCCTATTGAGACCGGTGTGTTCTTAACTTCATCATTAAGTATTGGATATTTAAGGGAATGACGAGTCACGAGTCATTGGGTATTATGATACCCGAGCTAGAACACAGGTGTTTGTATCAAACAAGTTCACTGAACGTGTCACGCATATATCGATTAGCAACATGGAATCTTTTAGCATGGTCAATGTTTAATCGTTTATGCTTTGGTCTTGTGTAAATAATCCTTAGACTTGAGACACAGTATTGACTTGTGTGTTGGATGGTTATGGTTCACATGTGCACATATTGCTGGTTCGTTGATCCGTCTCTGTACTTGATGGCCATAGTTCGTTCACATACGAAGTTACACGTGTGAGCAAAATGGAATCTGTCTTCTTGTTATACACAAGGTACAATAATGATGTCCTATGCAATCTAATCTTGACATTGCATTAAAATCCTCGGCCGGGGTTGAACCGAGAATGAACTGTTCATGTCTCATATAAAATGCATGTCAATTAGATTTGTGCATATGATCGAATTGGTGACTTGACAAATATTCCATGGTCTTTGTTCGATCGGGACATAGTAAGGGAAAGGGATTGAATTACACCGTAACCAAAGCTGACAGGTTCATTATGTTCTTAAAACATTCACACTGTCTGGGTAGCCATGACATATTGCTAGATGTCAATCATGGCTTATAGGACCTAGAAGTTGATCGGGACAATCAATTCTCCTGGGAGTACTAACGTGTTAGTGCAAGTCCTACTACTAGATTAGTGATGAACCTATGGATGTCACACACCATAACCAATTTAGAATGACGTTGTACGGAGGATGCAATATTGCAAATATGTTTGCAATTATGGCAATTGATTAGTGAGATTGTAATTAAATTAAATGTGATTTAATTTCATTTTATTTTCAGTCATGAGCGTGCGTGCATATGATGCACATACAAATCTAAAGTGGACACATATTAATGTGCCAAATGATCTTGCACTCTTAATTTTATAAAATTATATTAATTAAAAGTGCACACGGTCAACAAATGTTGACCGTGTGCAGTACACGATCAGCTCCTTGCTGATCGTGTCTTTTACTTAAAAAAAAAAAAGATGATGATGGTGGTGCATGCACACGGTCAGCAGTTGACCGTGTGCATCACCCACGGTCAGCAATTGTTGCTGACCGTGGGCTTCGTCCACGACCAGCAACCGTTGCTGGTCGTGTGCTTTATGCACACACGATCAGCGACGGTTGCTGATCTTGAAGAGAGTCCCTTGCGATCAGCAACTGTTGCTGATCGCACAAAAACAAAAACATAATGATCAGCAACAGTTGCTGAGTAAGAACAAGAGAAAAACAGAAAAGAAAGAGTGCAAGATGCGTTCGTGAGAGTTAAGAAAATACGTTTTCTCTCTTCCGAAGCCGCGACTGAAATATCAAGAGTGCGGGGAATTGTCGCCAGAAGATTGCTAGCACAATTCTATTGGTGATTATCCGCAAGTTCTTCCTTTCGTTCGTTGTGTGATTGGTGGTGTGTCTGAACTAGAGGTCCGACGATTGTGGGGCTCGAACTGAAGAACATCCGAACCGAAATTGTTCTGGACACTTTGCGAAAGGTAATCCGTTTAACCCCCTATGGTTTTCCGATTTTTGATTGAAACGCACGAACAACGCCTTTGGAGATACATGTGTGGTTATTGTTTCCGCTGCGTTTATATATTTTTAACTATGCATGTTCCGTAGAAAACCAACAATGATCTCTGCTATTATTGGACAATGACACTTGTGATGTGATCTTTGTTTTCCCTTCTTACTGTGTGTGAAATGTGACTATCACAGTGTGTACTCAGTTTCAAGACTTTTGAAGTGGGACTTCGGCCATATTTATACTAAAGTTTAATGTATGTTGTCAAGTGGGCACTTTGTTTCAATGTGTTATTTGATATTTTCCCGTCAAACAGTGAGCAATTACTTCATTGCTCATTGTTATATTAAGGTGAACCCAATTCTTCTACGAATTGGTAACATGGCCAGCGATATTTAATAATAGGGTTCATCCGCACAAATTCTTTATACTACACAAGATGGCCCCCCAACTAGTGACCCAGCCCAAGGAACTTCTGATGAAGCAAGCCATATAAATGACAATATCAGCTCAATGGAAGCTCAGCCTTCGAAATTAGTCCTCTCGCACTGCCCATACTTGCACCTTATCCTCTCATCCAACTCTTCAGCTTTGACCTCCGCGATCTTAGCCGCGTTAGCCATCGATTCCTCCTGTACTTTTGCGATCCTCATGCTTTGCGTCTTCTCCACCTTGTCCCTCAACCCTTCGTACTCCTTACCCAGCAACTTTGCACGGTGCACATCAGCACCAACACCAACAACTCCATCAGCATTGTAGCCATCAAAACCCCGCACTCCAATCTCAGTAGGACTTGAGCCTCTTTCGGATCTCTCTCTGATCTCAGCAGTGAATGAACTGACGTTTCTTTGGTGAACAGCGCCAGGACGCGGAGCACCTGGCCGAACAGCTATGTGAGGAGAATCGAGACATGGGTCACGAAGCAGAAGCGAGAGAGCTGGGAATAGAAGCCCACGAAAGAGAAGACGACCCACATGGACAATATTATGAGGAATGCGAGGCTGAGCGAAGTTGGGGGAATTCTGATGAGGATTATGAGAGCGAAAGATACTGCGGAGAAGATGAACAGAACGAAGTTTGAGCAAGAAAAAGATGAGAGATGCCAGCTGATCAAAAGCACATGTTAAAAAAATCTATTATTTAAGATGCACAGATTCAAGAAAATATTTTGAGCTACATTTTGCGGTTCACTTGGATATGTAGCTGTAACTTCTGCGACTGCATTGAAAAATCGATTAAATAATGGGCCCAAGTGATCGCCCCTATTAATACATCCCTAGCAATTTCGCTAGCATGTCTAGTGCATCTTCCCTCTCGAGCAAATACCAGAGACATAAAACAAAAACGAAAAGGAGATAAGTTCATAGAAAGCATATGCCATTGTACAACAATTTTTGAAAACAGAGAAGCAATTGCTCAATTGCATGATCAAAGTAGGTATTGAATGTGCATGGACATCGCTAGATACGACGTGACAAGAAATGTCTAATCACCGTTCCAAATCATTTCCCTTAGACACAAAATTAATCTCATTGACGGTGACGAGACTTTTGGTTTCACGGATATCTCGTAGATAACTAAATATTTTAGAAAATGTAGAGAAAGGGAATGGATGTGAAAAATGTGAAGGGATGTATCGAGAATCGAAACAGAACGATCATGCATAAATCAGAAAAAATAGACGATGCACGAATTTACTCAGGTTCACCCTCGAATAGCGCTACGTCCTGCAAAGAGATTTTACTACATTTTCGGTTTAGAGCCACTCAACTTGTTACAATGATCAGAAAAACGAACAAAATACATATGTGTCCCAAACGGGCCCAAAACCTAAATCTATACGAAATCTCTTAATCCCGCACCTTACGGGCCAGCTTAAATAAAAGCCCAAACTTGTTGAGGTTTCGAGGGCGCTGCCCCCAAGCCCCCACCTGCTCACCGGTGAGCAGGGCAACCATTCGCTGACCTGTCAGCAGAACCCTCGTCGGGGGGCGCTGCCCCCGAACCCCCACATTCCGCATGCAGGGGTCACATGTCATTGGATAATACTTCAGTTTCCATAAGCTCACGTGGGCGTAATCGGTGTGAGAAACAAGGGTCCTCGAAGTATTCGTTAACTCCAATTAAATGAAGTGTAAAAACAATTGATGAAATAGATTGCAAATACTTTACCAATACAATACATCACTTTTTTTTTGCTAGAAATACAATACATCACTTATGTACGTCAACATTGTCAAACGAAATTGATGAAATTCCAAGTATCGAAAACTCATTCTCCAGTGCACCGCTGAGCCTCGTCATCCCTCCCCATAGTCCCACTTCTCTAGCTGAATAGGAAATTCTGGCGAACAGTTTATGCTACAATCGAATATGAATATCTGCTAAGAAATAAACTCAGATCATCAAGCCATTACCATCTCCCATCTTGGTGCAAAAGAATATGCTAAAATCCATTATTCAGAAAAAATTGAAAACCCCAAAATGGTGTAATCATGTAACTAAAAGGCAAAGAATCATCTCAAAAGCATGATAAAATAACGCCAGTCGATAACATATCACACATGCATGTGAGCAAACACAATGTTAGACCCCACTACCTGAGAACAAGCAACTTCTGAGGCCAACATGAACTTTCGAAGCAAAACAAATTTTCACTTAGCCATGTTCAAAATTTTCATGTCAAACAATCATCCGGTGCACATTAGATGCTATTAGTTCTCAATTCAATGAAGTTCAAAGGAGCCAACCGATAACCATACCATCTCTTCTCCAACGTCCACTAAACAGTATCTGGATAGCTTAAAATGGGCTTCCACTCTATCTACCGATGCTTGCAACCAACGTGAGTTCATGTTGAATAATGGCTCAACAGTACCAGACCCCTGTTAAATGAAACACACATTTTGGACTGCACAAAAAGTCACTAAAGAGAGTGACATACATCATAGAAGTGCATGACCCACACCATAAGTTCACTGTGTATTATAAATCATCATGCTTTGAACTGGAAAAATTCCGATTCAGGACATCATACAGGTGATAAAAATAAAACTTGTTTTAGTGTTATAGCTCACCTAGTTTCTTCCCAAAGCAAAACAGTGGAATCGATTTCTGGAAGAACGTAATCAGCCCTCCGCCCACATCGAAAATCTACCCCTGCACAAAATCCACGAGTTGTGCTATTTTTAATTTGAGATATACCATCTCCACCCAAGCGTGTGGTGAACTTCCATTTCCAATCAATTGTGTCACGCCCCGAACCTTACTGCACGTGGCATTCCTTCTTTGGTCAAATTAGTACGACGTCCCAGGACGCGTCGCAAACCCAAAACCCAAATCAGAGAATAATACACACGCGGAAACGATCAAACACCCATACACAAATAAATATGACCAAGATAGCAACGGGAGACACACAGCAACAAACTTCATAAACACATACTTATATTAATCAAAGAGAACTTACAACATTCATTTGTAGCATAAGTACACACGGACCAAAATGGGTCAGCAAGCCATTATCATCAAAAAGGGGTTGTGGCTCGGGGCGGTTAGGTACTATATCCAAAAGGGCTCTCTTCAAAAAGTATTGGCCCTAAACGCTAGCTATGCTCAAGGCTAACTCCTAGGTATCCAATCCGAGTCAGATTCTGAAGACTCGGATGAATAATCGGATGACTTGAACTCGAATTCCATAGACTATGGATCGAACTCGACCTCCAACGGCTTCTCCTCGGGATCATCCTTCGGCTCTGACTCCAGCTCCATCGGCTCCGGTTCGGGATCGAACTCCCACTCCATTGGCTCCTCCTCCTCATGGTCGGAATTCATGTCGGACTTTATGATAGTGGGCCGGGGGTCAGAATCCGCCTCGGACACGGCATCGGGGCTCAACACTTCCCCATCAGCTGCATGCGGGTCCCACTAGCCTAACCCGTCAAACGAAACGTTGAAAGTCCTAAGAGGTCCACGAAAGCCAGTCTGGTCGCGGTAGCACAAATTAAGGTAAGGATGGGCCTTGAGCTGTGGCCCGCCCTCATCGACCTAGACGATAGTGTAAAACCTAATATA
This sequence comes from Syzygium syzygioides, assembly GCA_031216285.1. NCBI lineage: Eukaryota > Viridiplantae > Streptophyta > Magnoliopsida > Myrtales > Myrtaceae > Syzygium > Syzygium syzygioides. The sequence goes on along the minus strand of CM062244.1, from coordinate 11,591,454 downwards.
AGCCTCCTCGTTCCAACCAGGGTACTCAATCACCAAACGCTCTATACGGTTCGAGATCCCAAAATGTACCGGTATGCCAACCATCTTCAAGGTCGGGAGTTTGAAATGGTTATATAATAACTGTGAGAACGAGTCTCAATAAGTAACACCCTAAACTCCATGTAAGCCAATACATACCCATACAAGTCGTACATGCAATCTAACCCACAACATAACAAGCTCACATCATTGTACTTACCTTTGCCATCAGAACGTATGCTAACTCTGCACGTTAGTCAAAATGTGATAAAATAATAATAACTCAATAACATATCACAATCACTCAAACACCAACCACACTTGCACTCAATCAATCCAACCAATTCAATCACACATTCAACCAACCAATTCAATCACACTCAATTTGCATGCGTGGCCAAACATTTTTCTCACGATCCACGCCACTGCGCTCAGGTCCATTCTCACTACTCGCGCCACTGCGCCTTAAGCCCAATCTCATTGCCCGCGCTACTACGCCTCAGGCTTAGCCCTCCAATCAATCCGGGCTCTGTCCCGCGTAACCACGTTTGAGGACATTTTTCCCCTTCCAATGACCCGTGTAACCACGCCTCAGGTTTGGTCATGCCTTTCTCGCCACACCTGCGTAACCACGCCTCAAATCTGGTCATGTCTTTCTCACCACACCCGTGTAACCACGCCTCAGGTTGGCAGCCCTCCGATCAATCCGAGCTTTTCTCATGTATATGCACCACAATACAATTCGCCATTCTCACAAGTTGTATCAATCAAATTTAAGGCATGCTCACCACATCACAACTCGCCATTCAACATGTCTTACGAATCCAAATCACATCACAAGCCCATCATACTAGCCCACCAATCCGACATTCAAGTTGGCTACATATGAACATCAAATCCACCCATGAATGCCACAACAAGCCAATTATTGACCCACCAACATTAGCCAATAATATGCGCCCAAAACCATCCCAATTCCAAACCACGAGCTCACCAATCCAACATTCAAGTCGGCGACAATCAATCATCAAATCACCCACAAACACTACGACAAGCCGACCATTGCACCCGCATAATTTAACCACCTAACATGCCACATAATCACCCCAATTCAATCCACCAATTAACCACATTTATAATTTGGCCCTAACCTAAGTTTAATCCCTAAACCGGTACTAATCACACCATAAACAAATCTAAAAATATCAATTATACTAAATAGGGATTAGGAAGTCACTTACTAGATTTTAGCTCGGGAAAAATCCACACTGGCTCAAAATGGCTCGAGTGAATAGTGCTGAGCTCGGCACGGGTGCAGGCCAAACGGGCGTGCTAACCGGCCAACACAGGCACGGTGGCCGAGTGGCGTGCTTGGCGCACGGGCATGGTGGCCGAGCGGCGTGGCTGGTGCGCACGGGCAAGTTGGATGGGCACCGGGCCGGCTGGACGGGCGACGTACCTAGGCGAGCTGGTTGGCTATCCAGCCATAGCGGGGCATGCTCGGTCGGCGAGCTCGGGCACGGTTAGGCACACTCGGTTGGCAAGCTGGCTGGCCGGTTGGCTGGGATGGCAAGCGGCGGCGAGCAAGTGTGAGGACGGCGGTGGTGAGCTCGACGACTATCTTTATAACGCCCCCTACCTCGGGGCCATATACGTGACGTCCCGTTCATTAATCTTTTTCATTACACACGCGGAAGCATACTCGAGACGATCACAACAAAAGAACATCCAACGGAAATAAGACAATCATTATGAGCAATTTTATGTTTACGAAATATGCAAACATAGTTAAACAGCTCTTCTCGTGAGTCATAGCAAACATCACACATATTATTATACAAGCCTATTCCGAAGGCTTTTCTAATTACAGGCCGACGTCGCTTGGGCTTTCCTATCCCCACTACGGCTTCTCGCTCCTCATTTCTTCACCTCCACCCCGGTCCCGTCCGCCTGGCCATCTCACATCCCACCCGTGGCTCTATCCCGAAGCCGGCCCGCCCTGAGGCACCAAGTCCGTTAAGCCCTCATCACCAGCGTCGTGATTCGGCGATAGGAGCGTTCTTTCTGACATTTACCATGGTGAGCATGTCAACTCTCGGCTTCACGGGATTGCCAACGCGGGCTGGGGGAGATGCCATCCTTACGGACCTGAAAAAGGGGAAACAACGGGGGGTGAGTCGAGGAGACCCAGTAAGTAAAACGTTACTAATAGGCGATGACATATCAATCATCGTTTTCACGAAACATTCTTACCATACCGGCCTCCGTGGCCGATCAAACAACAACGGGCATAGAAAGCACAAAACAAGGAGTCCAAGCATAACTAAGTCACGGTTTACTTCACGTATCGCGCCTCGGTTTCTATTTTGAATTAGATAACATGCAAAGAAAACACGAAACAAGGCAAACTCGTTATTGGGAACACAACATCGGAACATCAAAAGCCGAGAACGGGGGAAAGCTCATGATACGACGTATTTCAACGTCATTTCCCGGTAGTAAAATCCCACTTACTCTTTTATAAAACAAGAACAAGAGTAGAGAATGGCGGGAAGGGTGACGGGTCTCGGTTTTTGGAATAATTCTCGAGAATGGCTTTTCTCTCTCTCGGGTTTTCTTTCTCCCTTTTTAGCTCTCGATTTCTTTTATTTTCTCTCAATTTTCGACCCTCTCTCTCTCTCTCTCTCTCTCTCTCTTTTTCTCTCTCTAATTTGGTTGATGCGTGTGAGGAAGTGGCCAATTTCTATCCTAAGGAGTGCTATTTATAGAGGGGATAAAGTGGCTTGATGACACGTGCGCCTGGGTCATCAAGGGTGTGAGGTATGCGCACGTGTCATCCATGCGATGAGGTAAGCGCATACCTCACCCCATCATAATGACCCAAGGCCAAAGTCCAAAGAATCGATGACAAAGCCATAATTACTCTCTTTTCTCTCTCCTCTCTAGCATTTGCCGTGGCTTTCCCCTTCCCCCTTGGCTGGCCGAAGCTTCTCCCCCTCTCTTTGGGTCAATACTTGAAGAGCAAGCCTCATTAAGCTTCATAAATGGCCATTAAAGCTTGTTTGAAAAAGAAGGCATGGCATTAAATGCAAGGAAATGATGATAGTGATAAGGTTTGACCAAGTCAAACCTTCCAGGACCCTCTCAAATATGCTGAATCAATCCCAATTCGTTCGGACTAAACCAATCTCGCGCAAATACGCACGTAACGTGCAAAACGAACTCCACATCGTAATAAATCTCAACTTTTCCCGAGGTTTTTCCGCAACAAATACATTTGAAAATCTCATTCAACCCGAGACTTGGCACGGAAAACCTCTAAATATGTATCAAATATCACCAAAAGACCTTAAGTCGAGATTCCAACGTTTTTCATATAACGATTTGATAAATCTTTGAAATCTAACAAAACCGAACAGCTTTGCACTGTTCACGAAATTGGATTTGAAAATATAGTAAATGAACTCCGAAAATTCTCCAATTCGGATATGTCATAAACAAGACCTTAACAAACATTTCTCGTGAAGAACACAAATTCGGAATCTTTCTGTAAACACCATTTTTAGTAGCTCAAAAACAGACTAAAAACAATTCGTTGGAACAGAATATTTGTTTCTCAAAATAAGCTCTGTCCAGAATTCAAATCAACTCAGAAAATTCCCAAATTTACACACGTTATAGAAAAGGACGTTCTCAACAACTTTTGTGAAGGAAACATTTCCAAAATCGACCCAGAAAAGCTCGTAGAAAATAAAGACGGTGTAAACATCGCCGAAATACTTATTCTGGGCAGTTTCACACGGTTCAAAATCAGGCCATTGTACTATTCATATCAACTCCAAAAAAATTCTGAAATTAAATCATGTAAAACTTCAAGATGTTTAGAACAACTTTCAAGAAGAAAGCATTTAGAAATTCGAATCACAAAAGTCTCCCCAAAAATAACAAAACAAAGGGGTACAAATGATTCGAAATACGGTTTTCCAAAACAAGGGTAGAAATTTTTGTTCCAATTGGAAAACCATCAAGCTTAAACCATAGACATTTCCCAGGGACTGAAATTGAGGATGTGACAATTCTTTCCCTCTAAAAGAATTTCGTCCTCGAAATTTAAAATGTACCTGGGATTTAGCGACACCCCGAGAAAGATATAGCCGCCTACCTGAAACTTAAGCGGTTTCTGGCGCTTGTCAGCCTAATTCTCTTACTGATTTGTGCCGTCCTAAGTTTTTCTCTACTTATCTGGACAGCATCTATGGTGAGTTGGACCAGCTCTGGACCCCTGACCTTCTTTTCCCGACCTCGTTCCAATAGACCGGAGTTCTGCAAGCTTGACCGTATAATGTCTCGAATGGTGCCATCTTGATGCCTTGCCGATAACTGTCATTACAGTTGGATTTTACCTTCCTTTCTGGAGGTAGTCCTGTTAGCGCTTGAAATTTTCTTTGAGTGAACGCCGTCAAACTTTGGCTTTCCCACGATTCCGCTGCACCACTCTGATTTATCATCCTTAAATATTTCTTAGGCTTGCTTACTTGGATCTTTCGGTACATTAAAACGGCGTACATAAATATTTAGGATAAAACAGTACATGTATAGTTCCAGTCTCAAGTCTCCGTAATAACATTGGAGTTCTCTGCTTCTTCTTGAGTAATGGCATAAATCCTTCCTTGAGCGGGAGGACGATTATCATGCGGCGGAACTCTGTTCTGTTGCATCACCTGTGGTTGTTGTGGCTGCTTGACTTGTTGTCGTTGTGGGCAATCCTTTATGCGATGGCCTTGTTGACCACAGCCAAAGCATGCCCCTGTTAGCTTTGGACACGGAGCATCTCCATGAAACCTTCCGCAAGTATGGCATGCATCGTCTGCAGTGGAAACTGGCTTCTGATTTTTGATCTTCTTGTTGGGAGTGGAGAAACGGTTTTCTCCCGACATCGGCCTCTTGTCATTATGTTGGTTGGTTTGAGAAGACGGATGACAGGGCTTTCCTTGGCTAGTCGCCGTGGCAGCTCGTTCCAGAGACTCTCTCTCCACCAACTGGGCTCGTTCATACAGCTCGTTGTAATCCTTGAGGTTCAGCGGTATCAACTGTCGCCGGATGTCTGGTTTCAAACCGTCTCGAAATCTTTTTGCCCTTTCCACTGGATCTTCAATAAATTTAAGGGCGTACCTCGACAGTTGAGCGAACCTTGCTTCGTACTGGTCCACCGTCATGTTGTTCTGCTGAAGTTGCAAGAATTCCTTTATCTTTCGGTCACGAGCACATTCGGAAAAATACTTTCCGTTGAATGCTTCAACGAAAGCATTCCAGTTGACAGCAGCATTTTCTGGGAACACGATATCCTTGGTTGCTTTCCACCAATAGTTGGCATTACCTTGCAGTTGATAGGTTGCCAAAGTGACTTTATCTTCGTCAGAACATCGCAGAAGCTCAAATGCCTTCTGGAGTTCATTGATCCAGGATTCTGCTTCTTCGGGGTCTCCAGCTCCGATAAACTTCGGGGGTTGGAGCTTCAGGAATTGCTCGACCAATCCGTGCATCGTACGGCCACCATTTCCATTTCCATTTGCTGCTACATTCTCAGCATTAGGCATTCGTTGTTGGGCCTGCTGTCCCAACAGTTCTCCCACGGTTGCTAGAGCCTGCAGAATTCCGTCTATTCGGGGGTCTTGAGTTGACTTCCCCTTCGAGGTCGAGGTCGCAGCCGGGGTCCGAGCACTCATATTGGTGTTCTAAGGGGTCTTTCTACAACACAAGAATAGGTTAGTGGTCTTGAACAAATATTGGCACACAACCTATTCAATCACAATCAATCATTCACATGCGCAGGGGTGTTTCCTAGCTAACTACCCCAACTTCAGCGCACCTTATCACTCCATGTGTTTATTTCCGCTTGGATTTCAGAATCGTTCTCCCCCATTCAGTGCATAGTTTGGTTTCTTCCTCTCTTACCCATCATCTTAGAAGCCTGCCAGGAGCCGCACCTTGCTCAGGTCTTCAACCCCGGCGACCACTCTTGCTAGAAGCCGCACCTTGATCAGGCCTCATGCCTCGGCATCCACTTCATAGCCAAGAGCCGCTCTTTGGTCAGGTTCTACCTCGGCGACCACTCCCCGCCCTCATCGGATCGGGTCCTTTCAGGATTCCACAGCCTCTTCTTGGCTCAATACCGAACTTGCACCTACTGGAGGGGAACCTGCTCTGATACCAAATTAAACTGTAACGCCCCCTACCTCGGGGCCATATACGTGACGTCCCGTTCATTAATCTTTTTCATTACACACGCGAAAGCATACTCGGGACGATCACAACAAAAGAACATCCAACGGAAATAAGACAATCATATGAGCAATTTTATGTTTACGAAATATGCAAACATAGTTAAACAGCTCTTCTCGTGAGTCATAGCAAACATCACACATATTATTATACAAGCCTATTCCGAAGGCTTTTCTAATTACAGGCCGACGTCGCTTGGGCTTTCCTATCCCCACTACGGCTTCTCGCTCCTCATTTCTTCACCTCCACCCCGGTCCCGTCCGCCTGGCCATCTCACATCCCACCCGTGGCTCTATCCCGAAGCCGGCCCGCCCTGAGGCACCAAGTCCGTTAGGCCCTCATCACCAGCGTCGTGATTCGGCGATAGGCGCGTTCTTTCTGACATTTACCATGGTGAGCATGTCAACTCTCGGTTTCACGGGATTGCCAACGCGGGCTGGGGGAGATGCCATCCTTACGGACCTGAAAAAGGGGAAACAACGGGGGGTGAGTCGAGGAGACCCAGTAAGTAAAACGTTACTAACAGGCGATGACGTATCAATCATCGTTTTCACGAAACATTCTTACCATACCGGCCTCCGTGGCCGATCAAACAACAACGGGCATAGAAAGCACAAAACAAGGAGCCCAAGCATAACTAAGTCACGGTTTACTTCACGTATCGCGCCTCGGTTTCTATTTTGAATTAGATAACATGCAAAGAAAACACGAAACAAGGCAAACTCGTTATTGGGAACACAACATCGGAACATCAAAAGCCGAGAACGGGGGAAAGCTCATGATACGACGTATTTCAACGTCATTTCCCGGTAGTAAAATCCCACTTACTCTTTTATAAAACAAGAACAAGAGTAGAGAATGGCGGGAAGGGTGACGGGTCTCGGTTTTTGGAATAATTCTCGAGAATGGCTTTTCTCTCTCTCGGGTTTTCTTTCTCCCTTTTTAGCTCTCGATTTCTTTTATTTTCTCTCAATTTTCGACCCTCTCTCTCTCTCTCTCTCTCTCTCTCTTTTTCTCTCTCTAATTTGGTTGATGCGTGTGAGGAAGTGGCCAATTTCTATCCTAAGGAGTGCTATTTATAGAGGGGATAAAGTGGCTTGATGACACGTGCGCCTGGGTCATCAAGGGTGTGAGGTATGCGCACGTGTCATCCATGCGATGAGGTAAGCGCATACCTCACCCCATCATAATGACCCAAGGCCAAAGTCCAAAGAATCGATGACAAAGCCATAATTACTCTCTTTTCTCTCTCCTCTCTAGCATTTGCCGTGGCTTTCCCCTTCCCCCTTGGCTGGCCGAAGCTTCTCCCCCTCTCTTTGGGTCAATACTTGAAGAGCAAGCCTCATTAAGCTTCATAAATGGCCATTAAAGCTTGTTTGAAAAAGAAGGCATGGCATTAAATGCAAGGAAATGATGATAGTGATAAGGTTTGACCAAGTCAAACCTTCCAGGACCCTCTCAAATATGCTGAATCAATCCCAATTCGTTCGGACTAAACCAATCTCGCGCAAATACGCACGTAACGTGCAAAACGAACTCCACATCGTAATAAATCTCAACTTTTCCCGAGGTTTTTCCGTAACAAATACATTTGAAAATCTCATTCAACCCGAGACTTGGCACGGAAAACCTCTAAATATGTATCAAATATCACCAAAAGACCTTAAGTCGAGATTCCAACGTTTTTCATATAACGATTTGATAAATCTTTGAAATCTAACAAAACCGAACAGCTTTGCACTGTTCACGAAATTGGATTTGAAAATATAGTAAATGAACTCCGAAAATTCTCCAATTCGGATATGTCATAAACAAGACCTTAACAAACATTTCTCGTGAAGAACACAAATTCGGAATCTTTCTGTAAACACCATTTTTAGTAGCTCAAAAACAGACTAAAAACAATTCGTTGGAACAGAATATTTGTTTCTCAAAATAAGCTCTGTCCAGAATTCAAATCAACTCAGAAAATTCCCAAATTTACACACGTTATAGAAAAGGACGTTCTCAACAACTTTTGTGAAGGAAATATTTCCAAAATCGACCCAGAAAAGCTCGTAGAAAATAAAGACGGTGTAAACATCGCCGAAATACTTATTCTGGGCAGTTTCACACGGTTCAAAATCAGGCCATTGTACTATTCATATCAACTCCAAAAAAATTCTGAAATTAAATCATGTAAAACTTCAAGATGTTTAGAACAACTTTCAAGAAGAAAGCATTTAGAAATTCGAATCACAAAAGTCTCCCCAAAAATAACAAAACAAAGGGGTACAAATGATTCGAAATACGGTTTTCCAAAACAAGGGTAGAAATTTTTGTTCCAATTGGAAAACCATCAAGCTTAAACCATAGACATTTCCCAGGAACTGAAATTGAGGATGTGACAATCTTGGCTGGAGTAGGGGCAACAGTGTCATCATTGAGCAGCAGGAACGACGGCGGCAGCGTGGCGACAAGCTTGTCCCGACGACGTGGCGGCGATGGTGCGGAGGGAAGGAGAGGGAAAAGCTGGGCGGTGGTGGTGAGGGCGAGGAAGGGTTGGGGCTGCGGGGGCGCGAGCCTGCAGTGACGGGGAAGCATGGCGACGTTGCAAGCGGCGGAGTGGAGCAAGATGGCTGGCTGGGCAGCGCCGGGCCGTGGCAGGCTCGGCGGCGGTAGGACGTGACGAGCTCGAGCAGCAAGCTGGGCGCGAAGGGGAAGGAGAGAGAGAGAGGAGAGGGGTAGTTGGGCTTGGAGTGAGCGGCGGGACGGACGGCACGGCGCTGGGACGGGACAGATGGCGCAACGGTGGTCGGGCACGGCAATGAGCAGCGGTGAGCAACCAGCAAGAAGCAGCAACAGTCGGGGGCAGAGGAAGAAAACTAGAGAAGAAGAAGAAGAAGAAGAAGGAGGAGGAGGAGGAGGAAAGGGGGAGGAAGAAAAAGGAGGAGAAAAAGGGCAAAGGGTGCGTGCACGGAGGGGATGTGTGCATGGGGGGAACGTACGCGGGTAGGTGGGGCGCGCAGAAGAGAGAGAGAGGGGACAAAAGTTGATTTTTGTCCTTGAATGCGATCCATAGGTTACGGTTCAAACCCAAAAATCGATCTAACGGTCCACGAAAATCCTAATTAATAATTAGAAGAAAAGGGCTAGAAAAACTAACTAAAACACACTACGAGGGAGGTCTACTAGTCCAATTTCGCAACCAGTTAAAATTTTACTTTTCGCATATCCTAGGCAATATCGACACTGGCCACAATAATATCGACACCATCCAATTAAATTCATCTCGAAACTCCAAGAAATTCGACACCAAAGTTTAGGCTCTAAATAACAGCCAAATTCGATCGAGTGCGATTCTAGCGAAATCTCTAGTTTAAAAAGAATAACCCAGGAGTGATCAGTTTCGAGCAAAATTTTATTATAAGCATACTGACGAAATACACATTTTATAAATCCCAAAAATGGGCCGAAATTCGGAATGTCACAACTCTTCTCCCTTACAAAAATTTCGTCCTCGAAATTTATAATCCAACCCAACTATTCAAACAAATGGGGGTATTTGTGTCGCATCAACTCTTCTCTTTCTCATGTCGTACCTTCGGTTCCATGATACTCGCAAATCACCTTGACCATTGGAATTGTCTTGTTCCGTAATACTCGTTCCATTCTATCCTCAATCTTTACTGGCCTTTCCACGTAAGACACTCTATCGTCCACGTTTATTTCTTCATAATTTAGCACGCGGGTTGAGTCCAGTTCATACTTTCTTAGCATAGACATGTGGAACACATTGTGAACATGAGATAAATTTGGTGGTAGCGCGAGACGATAGGCCAAAGTGCCAATTTTCTCTAAGACTTCGAATGGACCCACGTACCTCAGGCTCAATTTTCCTTTCTTGCCAAACCATGACAATCCTCTCATCGGTGACATTTTGAAGAAAATGTGGTCCCCCACTTGAAACTCCAAAAGCCTACGTTTTCGGTCCGCATAATTCTTTTGGTGGCTCTAAGTAGTCTTAAGTCTGTCCCAAATAACCTTGACCATCTCGACTGAATGCTGAACCAACTTGAGACTCGTGATACTCCTGTTACCCACTTCATCCCAACAAATCGGTGTTCTGCAAACTCTGCCATATAATGCTTCAAATGGTGCCATTCTGATACTCTGCTAATAATTATTGTTGTAGGCAAATTCAACCAAATGCAACCGTTCCTCCTAGCTACCTTTAAAATTCAATACACATGCTCGTAGCATATCCTCTAAAGTCTGAATTGTCCTTTCAGATTGGCCATCTGTTTGGGGGTGATAGGCCGTGCTAAATTATAACTTTGTCCCTAATGCCGTATGAAAGCTTTTCCAAAAAGCAGCAGTAAATTTAGGATCGCGGTCTGAGGTAGTTGTCACTGGCACTCCGTGCAAACGGACTATTTGCCGCACGTAAATCGCGGACTATTTGACATTAAAATTTAACGGAAACTAACGAAGAGTAAATTTGTCATATGTGTACCAGTTAGGGTGAGCATCGGTCCAGGGTTGACCTTGGACCGACCTTGGACTGGCCCAACCCTGTCGGTCCTGATCCGGTTCCCAGGAGGATTGGGTCAGTCCTTGGTCCTGGGATTCCTGGACCAGCATTGTGCAAGTTGGTCCTCGGTCCAGGTAGTTTAGGATCGGTCCAACCCAGACCAACCCAGACTACATATATTATATATAATATATCTAAAATATCTTATAAATATTGTATATTTAATATATTATTTGTAATCTTTTTATGTAGCAAAAAAAAATGGGAAACAGCTCTCACAGACTCACACATCCAAAACAGTGTTAGTCAATAGTCACGGCGTCAACCACTGGTACTCGATCCTCCTTTGGTATTGAGTCTATTGACAACATCTTCTCTTTACTTTCGTCTTCTTTGTACAGTGACAGTTTCTCTTTAGTCTTCACTCTTCAGAGTTCAGACTCTTCGCTTTGCCAAAATCGGAGAAAAAAAAACTTCCCACTTGCCCCGTTTGGCACTCATCTTTAGCCGCTCGCCGCTCACTACTCGTCACTCGAGCAAGTGAGTCTTGACTTTGCCAAAATCAGAGAAAAGACTTCCCACTCGGCCCGTTTGACACTCACACCATTGACCACGTGCGCCGCGCCCCGCTCGCTGCTCGTCGCTCGAGTGGGTGAGTCTTGACTTTGCCAAAATCAGAGAAAAAACTTCAGCGCTTGCCTCTGGCCGCTCTATGCTCGCGCCGCTTGCCGCTCACCGCGCTCGCCGCTCGAGCGAGTGAGTCTTGACTCAAAGGGTGAGTCTAGAGTACAAAAAATGAAACAAAAAAATTAGCGGTTGGTCCCGGGTTGACCCTGGAACCGGACTGAACCCATCGGGTCGGTCCGGTCCTCGGTCCCAGGCTCAATAGGGTCGGTCCTCGGTCTCAAAAATTGAGGACCAACACTCTGCGGGTTAGTCCTAGGATTAGGGGGTGGACCGGCCCAACCCGGACCATGCTCACCCCTAGTACCAGTTTGGGGTTTTTTTGTGGTAAAAAAATTAGTTCGAGATAAAATTATCATAAGTGTACCAATGTGAGGTTTTTAATGGTTAGAAAAATAGCTCGGGGTAAAATTATCACGGGTGTACCAGTTTTGAATTTTTTGTGATAAAAAAATAGTTCAAGGTAGATTTGTCATAGGTGTACTAGTTTGGAGTTTTTTGTGGTATTAACTCTTTTATTTATCCCTTATCATTTTCTCATTATTTTGTAGCACACATATTCATTTTTATTTGTATATAGAAAATAATATACAAGTTGATTTATCGTACGTGAAAAGAACTACATGAAGAAAATTCATTTTCAAGCGTCCAACGGATGGTAATCAAGTGCATTGCTAAGTGAGAGTTATGTCTTCATATTACATAATTGATTTTTCAAAAAGTAAATCAAATAACACGCTATATGAATGGATAGTTAGTTAATAGGAAAAGACGCAACTCAACCTCCCAGGGCTGGCGCAGTTGGTTAGGAAGCAGAGGAATTTACACTTAAGATTGAAATTCAGCGTTTCAAATTTCACCAATTGTATACAAAGTGTTCTGAATTAGAGTCAACTACACATGCCAAAGGTTTGGATTTAAACAATTCGTGAGGTTATAAGTGTGTTCCATGGGTGTGCAGTGATGGAGATGATGATGCCCATGCGAGCGGTGGCCACCAAAGCGAGTGACAAAGAGGGCAGCCCCTTCTTGTTCCTCTTTGAGGATCACTTTCTCTCTATTTCTTGACCTTTTTTCTTTTAACTCTAGGTCCTTTTTATTTTTAGTTTCGGTGATGTGGCGCCTATTTGCACCATATCAGTACCACTTGTGCAAAAAATAAAAGAAATTAGTAAAAAATGCAATAAATTTTCCGTCTATCACAACTTGATGGAGCTAATGAAAGGACAAACGTGAAGGATAGAGACAAGCTTTAGGACTTATTAAGCATGAATTCAAAGTTTTAGGACTCAAATGCAGGATTGACACAAATTTTAGGATTCTTGTTGTATGTAATTGTCCTAATTTTTTTTTCATGACAGAGAATAGAGAGTTGAAATGAATAAAAGGTAAATATGCATAGTAAAAGATGTTATTTTTTTTTGTAGACAATGGTTTGCATGAGTAAAACTTTAGTTAATAGCTAAATTAACTAATGAGAGGTGTTCTTGAATTAATAGCTAATCAAATGAAAATAGTGGCCATAAATGAACTTAGCTAATCTTTTGATTGAAAAAGAGAATATTCATGTCATACTGATTTTAAAATCAGTATCCATCTACATACACTAAATTATATAGGAACTACACTATAATCTTAAATACAAAACATGATACAATAGAATTAGCAAAGCTATCGTGAAAAATATAAGCAAAACTGATTAAAATGTTTTTTTGGGCTATAAATGAAATGATTGGCATTACAATCCCCTAATTGCATGGTGTCAGACACCTATACAAAGAGGCGGTCAAATTTAAGAAAGAGTCACTTAGATTAGATTATGTGGTGGATCATAGTTATATTAGTAAAATTGATATGCAATTTAATTGATCAGTTTCAATAAGTTTTTAGTACCCCTCTCTAGTCAGTCTCCCTTATTTTATGTAAATTGTTCTAAGGATGTAGTGTCGTTTCTCAACTTACTTCAGTAATTTATGTTTAGCATGTAGAATTTAAAAGTCCTATGTACCAACAAAGTGTTGGCTTAGATGGCAGAAGAGTTTCTTTCTTGTCATTGTGATCTTGGATTCGAGTCATATTGAAAGCATTTCAGTAGCAAAGTCCCACATGCACCAAATCGATGTGGGGCAGTTCGCCCTTTAAACCACCCAAGAAGGTGGACCTCGTGGTGTGTAAAAGCTAAGTTAGATATCGCTTGACCGCTATGAAAAAATGTTCTTTGTATATTCTCAAGGGTATCCAAATAAAGTTTTAGCCATCATATTTTAGAAAAACTTGTCGAGAAGATGCTTGACAAAGGCAACACTATCTCCACCCTCATTTTGGCTAAGACACTTTGTTTTTTTAGTTAACTAATTGAAATACCCCTCTCTCTTTCTTCAATTTATTTTTTCTTTCTTTATCAAGCTAACTGTTGACACCTATTTTTAATTTGCCCAAAATTAATTGCACAAAATTTAGGAGTTAATTTTCTTTAATTCCTAAAACAAAAAATATTTCATTTAAAATGCTTTGCATATAGAAATTAGGCACATTTGTATTAATAGGGTCTATTATTAAAAAAAAATTTGAAATTTTTTTTTTAAAAAAAGAGAAAAATTTTCGAGTCGGGCAGGGTTAGGGCTCGACCGACCCGGCCTTTTTCTTTTTCCTTTCCCCCCGGGCCCGGGCCCTTTTCCTACTCTTTTTTTCCCAGCGCAGCCCAGCCCGCTTTTCTTTTTTCCCTCTTCTCCCCATGCGCGGCTGGGCCTGGCCTGGCCCAGCCCTTCTCCTTCCTTCTTCCCCCATCCACGGTCGCTCTCGCTGCCCCTGTTCTCCCCTGTTCCCGACGGCAGCGTGACATACGGTGGCGCCGCTCCTCGCCGTCGCTATCCGGCCAGGCAGGGCCGTATGAGCACGCCAACGGGACTGGCATTAATTGCCAGTCCCATCCTCCCCAAAAACCCAGGCTCTCCTCTCCCCCTTCTTCCTCTCTTCCTCTCGGCTTAGAACTGACCCCCCTGCTCTACACTGCACCCGCCTGCAAATGGCCACGAAAGTCGTGGAGTGGCATAGGCCGGTGCAGGCTGTCGTTACGCCGACACAGAGAGGCAGAGTAAGTGTTGTCGTCTATAAAAACTGGGGAGAGAGACTGAGAGTCGGTCGGCCATTTGAAGCAAAAAACAGAGTAGAGAGAGCATAGCGAGAACAGAGAGAGTCCGAGAGAAACCGAGAGAAAACAGAGAGAAAAAAGAAAGATAGAGAGGAGATTTGAGCATTTGCAAGTCCCAGTAGTCGTACCGTCGCCCGCAGATCAGCCGAAGACTCGCCAGAATCGTCACCAACCGGTGAGCTCCTTCGGTTGCCCTGTTCACCCCTGTTTTTTAGCTCGGTTTGGTCAGGACTCACGCCGGCCGTTTTGCGCAAATCCCGGCCCATATTGTCATCTCCATGGTTTGTATGTCACCGTCGAAGGTAAGGTAAGTCGTTGAAGCCGATCGGTCCGTCAAAGGAGGTCGAAACACCTTAGTTTTGGTCACGCACGCTAGGTGTTCGACGAAATGCCTCAAAGAGGCCGTTTTTTTATTCAGTCGTCAGCTGGCGAGCGACGGTCGGATGGCGACCCAGGTGGACGGCGAGGCTTGGCAGTGTTCCCAAAAGCCGATTTGGGGGCGGCGGTAGCCTGGGTCGGCCAACGAAAGGCCAATTTTGGCTTCGCCAGCATCCCCGCGTGTTTGAACACGCAGGGGTGACCCGACCCGGGTCAACACCTTGGGTCGAGTCTATTGACCCGGATCAACTGATCCAACCCGGGTCAATGCCCTGGGTCGGATCTATTGACTCGGGTCGGTTTCGACCTGGTCTGGATCCGCCGACCATGTTCTTTTTTTTTTAAATTAAATATTTAAAAAAATTAAAATTTATTTTTAAAAATTAGAAAATTAATTTTTTCCTTTTTCCCTTCTTGTATTTTTTTTTGTATTTATCTTATTTTATTTTTTATTTTTTTAAAAAAATAAAAAAAATCAATCAAATTTTTTTTAAAAAAAATTATTAAGTGTTATATTTCTAAGTGTTTTAATCTATTGTTGTATTATTATGCATGTTTTGCCATGTTTAAATTAAAACAAACCTAAGGTTGCGCGGTAGTATTTTGCATGTTTTTGTTATTTTTATTACCGTTATATTATTATGCATGTTTTTAACACAATTGCATGGGCTGTTGTGTTTTGAATGTCATCTGATTTAGTTAGGATTAGAACCTTAAGTTACATATTTAGCTTGACTGCTAATCATTTCTGATTATGCACTCGCTTGATCACCTCACATGTTAGGAGAAAAGTCCTAAAATCAATCCAAATTACCTTATAAATGTTTTCAGAAATGACAGGATAAAAAGGTACTGGAAGGGTATTAGTTATCCAACTAATGTAACCAAGTCCCCGAACTCAGTTAATCTCTGATTCATAGGAATAGGGTGATTCTCCCATCACCTTATTTGGATTCCTAATCGACCCACCCCAAATCGATTAGTAGAGACTCCTTGGTATAAACCATTTGCATGTTAAAAAATTAAATCCTAAGTCGCGATATGATATAGGCTTGGGAGAGCCAGAGTTAAGTCCTGAGTCTAGACTTAGCATGTACCAGACGAAACCCCTTCTTTTTGCATGCATGTTTTAAAAAAAGAAGTTGCGGAGGTCGGTTGCAACAGACTGGCGACTCTGCTAGGGACTTAAGCCCAAATTTTTACCTTGTTCAAAATAATTTTTGTTTGGCAACAAGAACTCCAGGTATCATCGTGACATTAAGGTGTTATTTGTCTTGTAGGTTCGAATTGATTGTTTATAAATTGTTGTGCATGCTTTAATGATTTAGCACTATACTATTGCACACATAACTATGCTGCTAGACCTGGGCTGCAATAGGGCATTTTAAGACGGTGTTAAGAAAGATACGACCTCAAATGCGAGTTCGCGATGTTGAGGTTGCCTTTCTTTTCCCTGAAATTTATTTGTAAAAATCGTAAAGAAATATCTTTAGCCGCTATTCGCGTGACTATAATATATTCCTTTCGATTTGGCTAATGTTAAAAGGACTTGACACCAATGCGAAACTGCGATGGTCAGACACTCTTTTAATTTCATTCTGTTGAGCCAGTCTAGATAGAAATCAAACCTCACTCCTCATGTGTATGTTGTTGTGATTGTCATGGTTCAAAGAAAGGTATATATTTTATCCCTTCTCATTTTTTTATACGGTCTACTTATTCATTTGATTTATTACTGTTAGGCCCTCCGTTGATTGCATTCTATACACGATGGAAGGAGCTGATGTCCAATTCGTCTCCACTCTTAAAAAAGAGCTGCTGTCATGGTGGGACCGACTTGATCAAAATGGCCAACAGTATGTTAAAGCAAGAATTGGTTGCCTACTCCCCTTGCTCAAAATCAACATCCATTCTGGCATGATACAAGTATTAACACATTTCTGGTGCCTATAAACATCCACATTCATATTTGGTAAGCTTGAATGACCCCGACTCTAGAAGAGTATAGTGTTGTCATTGGAAAGCCTTTAGAATCTGAACTCATCAAACTACTTTTGGGTGTGCCCCATCTACTCGAATTATTCCAATTTTTGCGAACCAATAGCAATATTATGAAAAGATTTATCAAAGCTCATTGCAATGCCTGCCCCTAGTTTTTCTTAAACGAGTGTTTTGAAAATCAACCCATGAATCAAAAAGCTAAGATTTTTATCCTTGCTTTTGTCGGGTGTGTCATTTGCCCCCATCGCAGAAATTTAATAAACCCTCAATTGCGTATGTAGCCAAATAAATTTGCACTGGCTTGGGTTATGTTAATTCGGTTCTGGCCGAAATATTTCTGTCTTTAAATTGTTGTAAACAAAATGATAACAAAATCATACGGGCCGACCCAGAAATTTTGCAAATCTGATTTTTATCCCATTTAAGAGGATTTGGGCACCTCATGCTGCTTTTTGAGGTTGATGACCTTATGCATCCAATATAAAGGTTTGAGGTTTTAAAAAATAATTTCCCTCATAAGGATTACTCTACCTGGATAGATTTTTTAAAAGACCCCGATCCCAAAACTTTCTTATGGCATGCTAAATGGTTCCATGAGGGTTAGGCTCAGTATGCTCACTAGTTTCACATCCTTGTCCCATTGCTCAGTTTATCTGGCGTCACTTGATACTACCCTTACCGGATAGCGCGTTAGTACAAGGCCCTCCAAGAGATCCCACCACCTCTCAAGACAGACCTGTTCCGAGTTCGATTCACCCGCTCAAACTATAACTACGCCGGCGAAATTCATGCTGTCTAGGGGGTGTGGACCGCAGTGTTAGCTTGAGAACATTCTTGTGCCTAAACTATTGAAAGGGCAAGAAAAGGCTCACCATGCCTCTCTGTTCTATATCGTACATTACCAAATCCCGGCCAATCTCCAGCCAAAAGCCTCAGATGTAACCAACAAGCCCAGTCGCCAAACACAGATTGACAATATCAAATGACTGTGGGGACAAGGGATACGCTTTTTGTGGAGCTTGTCCATAAAAATAAGCGGCTCCGAGAGATTGTAGCTTCCTCATCGTTTATAGAATGAGCATCCGGGAAGGGCGTCTTTTTGTTAAAAACCCTTGTATTTTACTTTTTTCTTATATTTATATTTAGGGGTTTTGATTTTCATCTTTGAAGCTGTTTATGGGTTGTACTAATGTTAATATAACTTGGGCCACTTTTTATGCTTTAAATAAAAATTTTGCCCCTTAATGACACCACTGCGGCCTTCGGCCCAGTGGTATCCGGGGATGAGGCGTAACGGTCCGAGGCGACCGGGATTCAAACCCTGGAGACGCCGCCTGTAATGCTGATATTAATAAAAACCCTTTTTCTCTTTTTTTCTTTACAAATATATAAATTATGTAATAATAATATGACTAGGTTATAAAATGATTCTTTATTGGGCATTATACTCATTTATTTTAACGTTTTCACAGAACGTTACAAAAAATGACAAAAAAAAACGTCCGTCTCAATAACATGGAGGACGAGATGAAGCTAGTCCTCAACGCGATCCAAAATCTAACAAAGCAAGTGGAATCCATTCAGGGCAAGCTCACGTTTGCAGCCGTTGAGGTGGTGTTACCACCACCGTCCACTGGAAAAGATAAAGCCTCTGCTAGCGATAGCAAAATGCCTCCATTAGAAGACGATCCGTTTTCCCTTGCTATCAGGAAGCCTGAACCTGAAGCTGCACCGATGACAGAGCATGAAAAACACCTTGCAAAAGTCGATGAGATGTTAAAACAGCTACAAGGCCTGCAGCATGGTGTTCCACTTGACCTGTCTATATACAAATGAGTCAAAGTACCAGAAAAGTTCAAGATACCGGAATTCAAGAAGTATGATGGTACCTCATGCCTAGACATCATCTGCACATGTATCATGTGTGGATGATCCAGTACGTTGATAGTGAACTCATGATTCAGACCTTTCAATCGAGTTTGATGGGTTAGCCTTGATATGGTATATGTCGAAAGATGTGGATGCTTTTAAATCTTGAGATGATACTACTGATGTATTCCTCAAGAAATATCCATTCAACCTCGATGTCACCTTTACTCGTAACGATCTGGAACGCGCTAAAAAGAAGAAAAGTGAGTCCTTTAAGGAGTACGCCACCAAATAGGGAAATTTGGCTGCTCAGGTTACTCCACAACTCACTAATCATGAACAAGTGAAATTGTTCATAAAGTCTCTTCCGTATGAACACAGACACCGCTTGGTTGGTGCTACTGCTGAATCCCTTAATCGTCTAGTTCCTGTGGGTGAATGAATTGAAATGGGATTGCATGACGGATGGTTTACAGACCCCTCTTCCACAAGCAAGAGACTCAGCACTCAAAAAGAGAAGGAGCCCCTGACGGATAGAAACGTTGCATAAATCCAGACTGTTCATCCTCCCCAAACAGTTCAGGTGAAAAGTGAGCAGCAGCAAACCTCAAGTCGCTAGCCTTCGAGGCGATATAAGAAAAGGCAATTTACTCCATTGCCTGGATCCCCTTCTCAAGTTCTGGCGATACTCTAAAAGAAAAATCTACTTTCAACTGAACTAAAACAGCCTAACTCAGAAAACTTTTCGAATTATGATCCATCCAAAAAATGTGACTATCACATGGGCGAGGTAGGACATTCGACAAATGACTACTATACCCTTAAACACCGAATCCAAAACTTGCTCGACACTAAAGCCTTTTCATTTCAAACATTTCAACCAAATGTCCAAAACAACCCGCTACCCGAACATGAAAACAGAATCAATGCCATATCCACTGTCGACACTGTTCGAATCAGGAGTGAGAGGGTATACACTGTTGATGTCTATAACGCTCTAATGAGAATAAGGTATTATCCTATTGGTGAAATACTGCCTTTGTCCCTAATGAAAGAAAGGGTTGCCAGCATGGTGAAAGAAGGCTTGATTGTGTATGTTGGCCATGCCAGCATAGTGTCCACCATCTCTGAGGTTATCATCGACTGGGACAAAGAACTCTCAGCACTAAATGGCGAAACAAGTGAATCCACCCCCACGCTTATGAACTAACCATTGTCCGACAGCCCAGACGAGGAGGAGGAGTTGACGATTAAGGTACCCCTACCCTTAGAGCACATAGTGATCGAAATTCCTAAGTCCTATCGATACGAGAATGACAAAGTAGTCCCATGGTCTTATGAATTTGATGTTGACCTTTTTCACTAGGTCAGGACAAACGTATGCCTAAACTGACGCTCAGCCCCCAAAGCCTGTCACAGACAACGAAGCCAAAGAATTCCTAGCCGTTGTCAATGCTAGTGAATATAATGTGGTGCATCAGTTACACAAGTTGCCCGCTCAGATTTCCTTGTTGGAGCTACTCCAAACGTCCGTAAAATATCAGAAAGCTCTGATTAAGGTACTCAGCGAAGTAAACGTACTAGAGACAATCGATCACGACAAGCTAGGAATTCTATCCTTTTGAAGGATCAGATAACGTTCTCGGAAGATGAATTATCCACTAAAGGAAGGAGACATACCAAGGGCCTCTACATTTCCGTTAAATGTAGAAACTCTCACGTAGCTCGATTCTAATAGACAATGGGTCTGCACTGAATATCTACCGACTGGCAGCCTTGCGTCATCTTAATGTGGACACGTCTAAGCTTTGTGCCTCTAAAACATCCGTCCAAGCGTTCGACGGGATGAAAAAAGACACCGTGGGTGAAATCGACCTTGATGTCCAAATTGGCCCAAAGTATTCAGCATCTTGTTTCAAGTGATGGATATCCCCACTGCCTTTAGCTTTCTATTGGGCCGTTTCTAGATTCACTCTGCCGGACCTATACCTTCAAGCCTTCACCAAAGCGCGAAGTTTGTGGCCCAAGGGAAGCTGATCACGATTCTTAGAGAGAAAGACCATCGGATCTACCAAGAAATCGCCATCCCGAATGTCGAACCAAGCAGCAAAGTAAAATCTAGCTATCAGTCTATTGAGCTCGTTTCAACTGTTCATGGATATCGAGGAACTGCTCCCCTCGTCCCTGATGTGTCAAAAGCCTTAGTCATGGTTGGGATTGGTTTTACCTCAGGTCAAGGACTCGGCAGAGGAGGCCAGGGTATCCAAGAACCTATCCATGCTACCAAGAATCACCGTACCGCTTGTCTAGGGTATCGCGGAGGAAACCCACATGCCAGCAAGGGGCATATAATGGGTCAAGTCAGTTTGTCACCTCCCCATATCCGGGAAACTTTCCCGTCACCTGCTGAGTTATTATAGGATCAAAAAATTTATCTTAACCTCTCAGAACAATCCAGTGAGGGATTCAAGCATCAGGCCGAATGTTCTAGTCAGCCGAGCTCCTCGATGCTTCCTATAAATGTTGCTGTTGATCAACATTGGAACCTAGACAAGCTACCGATTGAAGAAGATTGTGGACGAGAAGAAATGCTGGACAGTGTGGTTACCCTATTTGACGACATCTTTATAGGAGCCATACACGAAGACTTGACCTTAGAAACGAGTGCTAACCCGCCTGATTTGCTTGCATGTTTGCAATACCAGTTAGACGAGCTACTAGATTTGCTTGCATTCTTAATAGATACCATTCGTCAAATCTCGAATGTGTCATTGCCGTTTCCCAATCAAGAGCAAGTGACCCAGCAAATCGTCCCAAAGAAAATTCTTCATCGGGAGCCCTTCCCGACAGGACTTGGTGAGAAGTCCAACTCTTACAGTGGTAGGGCAACGTACAACGATACTTGCCGGTTCCCAAATCCATGGATGTGATATTTCTTATCCTTTTGTAAAAGGGACTGATCACGAGGAGGCCAAAACACCCTACTCCTAAGTACTTCATTAATTACGATCCCTCCAGATCTTGTAACTTTCACTCAGAAGAAGTCGGGCACTCGCTGGATGATTGTGACGCTCTGAAGAATAGAGTTCAAGACCTACTGGATGCCACGGCATTTATTTTTCGTGCTCCGTGGCTATGTCATGGCGAGGATGACCTTTTGGTAGTACCTAGCCTCCGTTCCGCTGCCCCTGAGCTCTTTGATAAGGCACGCAAGGGAAAGGTGATAATGGATACCCTGGGCCAGCCCAGTGGTTAATTCGACTATTACGTTGACTACCAGATATCATCAAGTTTTTATGAAGACCAGCAGAATAGCATTCCTAGTGGATGGAACGACGAAAAAAAGCTGATACTAGTGAAGAGAAGAGCTGATGAGCTAGATTCCTGGAACGATGATTTCAAAGATTTCTTCGTAGGCGCAATAGATGAAGAACCGGTGGAGGGATTGGGCGCAAGCCCGCTTGAGTAGAATTCCTCTTCTCCTTTCTACATGAATCCCTAAAAAAGAGGCTATCCTTGTGTTTTGTTTTTCTTTTCGTCGTCATTTTTGCTGAAAGAAATGTCTTTTTGAACTTTCCCTCTTTTGATGTTGTAAATCTGTGTATTATAAATAAATAATGTTTTGAGGGTATGAGGTAGTATACCAAACCGGCCCGTTGATGATATCCAGCCACGAAAATGAAGGTATTCTGAGGCCCGGGCTATCTCATGCTTCCTTATTTCTAAAAATTTTCGAAAATCAAAGATATTTCATGATTCTTCGAAAAAAATGTTTTAAGAGGGAAGGGACAATGAAAAAATCCATATCTCCATTTGTTTTTCTGATTAATTTACCCTATGTTTCAGGCATAATCTTGCAACTTGCGAGGGAGTTAGTACAGTCCAGTCTGATAAGGTAGATACTGATAGCAGTGATTCTGACGATTCAAGTGATGACCCTGCTAAAATCCAAAGAAATTAGGAGCAATATGAACAAATCAAGCCCCTAACAATCGAAGATACTGTTACCATCAATTTAGGTGGTACTCAGGAGCCAAAAGAAGTGAAAATTAGGGCCAACCTTCCCAAAGAAAAAACCACACGTTTGATCGCTCTTCTCAAAGAGTATCAAGACGTCTTCACATGATCTTATTCTGATATGCCAGGACTAGACCCTCGGATTATCAAGCACAGTTTGCCCACCAATCTTGACATGTCTCCTAAAAAGCAAAGGTTATGAAGGACCAAGCTCCAGCCGTCGAAAAAGATCGAAGAAGAAGTGATGAAGTTGTTGAAAGTAAGGTTCATCGAGGTTTCGCAATATCTTGATTGGGTAGCAAACATCATACCAGTGAGAGAAGAAAGACGGTCGAATTTGAGTTTGTGTGGATTACCGCAACTTGAACAAGGCCAGTCCAAACGAAGACTTTCTGCTCCTCCACATAGATATCCTTGTAGATAGCACCGCTGGATTCGAATTATTTTCTTTTATGGATGGATTCTCTAGGTACAATCAGATAAGGATGAATGATGAAGACAAGGAAAAGATAGCGTTCATCCCTTCATGAGAGACCTTTCATTATAGGGTTATGCCTTTCGGTTTGAAGAATGCCGGGGCAACATATCGACGTGCTATGGTCACTCTCTTTCATGACTTGATGCACAAAGAAATTGAGGTCTATGTCGATGACATGATGCCAAGACCAGGTGTGGAGAAGACCACATTGAAGCCTTGAAGAAGCTATTCAGCCAGTTGCGTGAGTTCAAATTACGCACGAATCCTGCAAAATACATTTTTGGGGCAACCTCTGGTAAGTTACTGGGGTTCATCATGAGTAGCAAGGGGATTAAGGTTGACCACTCAAAAGTCAAGGCAATATGTGAATTGTAATTCGTCCACAGTGAAGAAGGTCAGAAGCCTTTTGGGGAGGTTGAACTACATTGCTCGATTCATCTCCCAACTCTCTGAGACTGCATGACCTTTCTTCAAACTTCTCAAGAAAGGCGCTCAAGTCAACTAGGATGAAGAATATCGGGAAGCATCTGAAAAGCTGAAGCAGTATTTGATGAGTCCCCCAATTCTAGTTCCACCAATCCTAGGGCATCCTCTAACTCTCTATTTAACGATCCATAGTGAATCGTTAGGAGCCCTACTAGCCCAAAGCCATCCCAATGATGGAAAAGAACGAGCCATCTATTATATGAGTAAGAAATTCACCATTTCGGAACAGAATTATTCTAAATCAGAAAAAACATGTGTCGCATTAGTGTGGGTGTTGCATAGGCTCCGACAATATACTTTGCACCACCAGACGTTCCTCGTAACTGAAAATAACCCTATCCAGTATATGCTTAATTGATCGGCTTTAGTGAGAAAATTAGCTAAATGGCAAATTCTAATTTTAGAATTTGACATCCAAATGTCGTCACAGAAATCAGTGAAAGGTTGAGTGATTGCTGATATGCTGGCTAGATGCCCTGGGGAAACATATGAGGATGATCTTCCAGATGATCACATTTTATCAACAGAGGAACACGCATGAACTATATTTTCCGATGGAGCAGTAAACCTGTCTGGCTCTGGCACTGGAGCAATCTTGATATCCCCAGATGGACAGCATTATCCTGTGGCCGCAAAATTGGTGTTTCCTTGCACCAACAATATAACCGAGTATGAAGCATGTATTCTCGGTTTATAAGCAGTGATTGATATGAAAATATCCAAACTAAAAGTGTTCGGCGATTCTACCTTAATCATACTCCAGACTGTGGGTGAATAGAAGACTAGGGATACTAAATTAGTACCCTATCATGACTATATGGAAGATTTAGTTTTGGAATTTGACGAAATCTCGTTTGATTATATATCTAGATCTCATAACCAATTCGCCGATGCACTGGCTACACTATCATCCATGTTGCGGGTTAGCAAAGGTTTGGAAATAGAACCTCTGAAAATTGAAATCCTGACCAGACCGGCTCATTGCATGACTGTGACTGAGGAACCCGATGGTAAATCATGGTATTACGATATCATGAACTACATCAAGGAGCAGCAGTTCCCTAAAGGGAGTAGCTTTGCATACAGAAGGTACATAATGAAAATGGCGACAAAATTCTTCGTCAATGGTGAGAACTTGTATAAGAGGTCCTATAACTCTATTTTGCCAAGATGCATGGATGCGATAGAAGCAATGTGAATTATGCAGGAATTGCACGAAGGAATATATGGTCCACACATGAATGGATACATGTTGGCTAGAAAAATAACAAGATTAGGTTATTACTGGCTTTCCTCAAAAAGTGATTGCATCCGACACGTTCGAAATTGCTACCGTTGTCAGATCCATAGAAATAAGATAAATGTCCCACCAACTGAATTACACCAGTTGTCAGAGTCATAGCCATTTCCAATGTGGGGCATTGATGTGATCGGCCTAATTAATTCGAAAGCATCAAATGGACATCGTTTTATCTTGGTCGTAATTGATTATTTTTCCAAGTGGATCGAGGCCGCGTCATATGCCAATGTCACTGCTCGTAATGTGATGAAATCCATCAAGCGAGATGTAATAGCATGTTATAGTGTCCTTGAAGTAATCGTTATAGATAATGGGACAAATCTGAATAACAAGTTTGTTGCTAATTTACTCAGCGAATTCAAAATCCGCCATTTGAATTGGTCTCCTTACCGTCCCTAAATGAATGGAGCTGTTGAAGCTGCCAACAAAAACATTAAGTAGATCTTGGCCAAGACTGCTGAGAACTATCGAAATTGCCATGAAAGATTGCCTTTTGCATTAATGGCATACCGAACATCAATTCGGACATCTACCAGGGTAACCCCTCTCTCTTTGGTGTATGGCATGGAAGCAGTCCTGCTAGTTATGGTAGAAATTCCTTCACTACGGGTATTGTCCCAAGTGAAACCGTCTGATGCAGAATGGGAGCAGCAAAGATTGGAGCAGCTGAATATGATTGATGAAAAGTGGCTGAAGGCTTTTTGTCATGGGCAATGCTATCAACAGAGGGTAGCTAGATCATTCAACCGGAAGGTATGCCCCAGACACTTTGAAGCAGGCGATCTTGTCCTAAGAAAAGTGCTACTACTACCCCCTGAACTTGAAGGTAAGTTCGCTTCAAACTATAAGGGTCTCCATGTTGTGAAAAAGACACTCCCCAGAGGAGCTTCGATTCTGACTAAAATGAATGGACGCCAATTCTCCAACCCGGTCAACTCTGATGCTGTGAAGAAGTACTATTCTTGAAATAACTACTATGTCCCAATTGATAACAAGGAAATTGGCAGAAAAGTTATTGATAAGAACACTCCTATTGGCAAATCTAACCGGAAAAGATTTCGTACATGACAAAATGGCGTCAAGGCCGATCTTCATAACCATGGAGGTCTCGATGGTAGTCACGTCCACGTCCATCAAAGACCTTTAAAGCAGAGATTAGTTTTGCTGCGAAGATCCCCATGCAAGCAATTGCACATGCTTGTGCAGTCAAGAATTAGAGCATTCACCAGAAACTCCTCAAAATGTTGAAAACCCATTGACACAGCATGCGTTAACAATAGAATCCTCTATCCAGAAGCATCCCTAATTATAGAGGATTTCATTTGACCTTCGAGACCAAGAGTATGGAGAAGCGGACTGAGATAGAGAAGGCTGAAAAAAGTAAAGAGGAGAAAAGACTCTGCTAGCTTTGAAGGCAAAATGGAACAAGGGTAATCTGTATCGTTCTCAATTTACCCCTAATCATCTCATTTCTAACATAAGCTCATGTTTTGTCAGAAAGGAATTATCAACATCCGAGAAAACTCAATGAATTGTCAGTTTAATCTTCAATGAAAGGAGTCACGAAGGGTAATGTTGTATCGTTTCCAATTTCTATCCCTTAAAAAGCCATTCATTAACACAATTTTTCTTATTACCTTGCAGGTATGCCTCACTGTCACAACACAAGTATCTCTTTTCCTAAAAAAACTCTTCTCATAAAAGTAGAAAGAAACAAGAAAGAAGAAATAATTAAAGAAAATGGATACTATTTTCTTCCTCAAGTGCATTACGTGGAATGGAATCTTGCATGGTAATTTTATCTGTTTAATTCACCGATTCCCTGTGAAAATTTTAACAATTCGACGAATGGTGTCAAACTACTCCGATATATTGAACGAGAGTGTGTCAGGATGACGAGAGGCAATCCTTAGCTTATACACACTCTCATGTACCAAACTCTTGTAAGATGAGTGAAAAGGTTTTATTTCTACAAGGTAAAGGGATTTCTCACATAAGATACGGTAGCAAAAAATGATGAGAGGCAGTTTATTTCTCTACCCCATACACTTTCACTGATCTTTTGCTTGACCATTTTTGAACTCATACAATCAAAAGTTTCTTCTTAAATTACTCCTATCAAGAATCACCCCATATTGGGGTAGCTTAAGATAAATTAACATCGCATGGAGAATTCAAATTCAGAAGGAGCAAAAAGAGCATCCCTTCCTTTCGATCACCGCCCCGTGGCTTTAGCCTCATCATTTTCACGGATCCGATGGTCCTCGACAGAGTCCTCCAAGACAAGCACACCATCGACGGCCAGACAGTCGAGGCTAAGAGAGCTTTGTCAAGAGAGGGGCATCAAACTAAAGCTTGTCCAAAATATTAACATCTTATTGATAATAGTGATGTTTTCACTGAGCAAGACAAGAAGGATGAGGAGTTTGTGATATCTAAATGTTTCTATGATCATCAGTTGCAACAGTTGGCACAAGGTGAAAAGATGAATAGAAATTTTCTTGCTCTCATTTGCATTAATCTTTGAGTGTTTTTGTTGTAGATAAAATCTCGCGATAATTTAAATGCCCTAGGATGACGAAGAGCAGTTCGTTTTCTATCCCATACACTTATATCCATTGCTAGCTCAATTGAGTCAGTAATTTCATTTTATACGAACCCAGTTGGTGATCATTCCCCACGCCGGGGCAAGACAAGAGTCACCACAGTTTGAGCATTAGGGTCCAAAGTATCAAATGAAGATGAAGACTCCAAGAACCTAAAAACATTGTTCTGTTCAACTTTATTTAGGCCAGTCCTGACAACACCAGAAGAACAGCAAAAAAATGCTGAAAACTAAGGGTATGAAAAAGCAGTGTGCCTAGTAAAAGCAAGGTCAATGCCCATGAATAAAAAACAAAGAAAAAGAAAAGCAGAAGAAGAAAAATGATGAAAAAAAGGAACAGAAAGGAGTCCCTAATTTCTAGATAACTGCTATGAAAAATAATGAAGTTTTGGCTGAGGAGATCTCTGAGCGTGATACAATGCTCTCAAATACCTCAAAGTTATTAAATGGTAAAGAATAGACAACCCCAAAGGGTTTAAACTTGAGTTCTTCGTTGATACAAATTCCTATTTAAGAACTCTATCTTGACAAAAATCTGCCACATGATAGATGAAGATGAAATTATTCTTGAGAAAACATTTGGGACAGAGATAGAATGGTATCCAGGAAAATGCTTGATGCAGAAGCTCCTCAAGAAAAAGTTGTCAAAGAATCTAAAACACAGGATTACCCAAGGAGTTTTCCAAAAGGATCCAGACGGTGGAGAAAAAGACTAGTGACAACGCCAAGATGATCATCAATTCTCACTCTTATACACATTTTTTAGCCTAACGATCATTTCGTTCCTCAACTTATAAACCAAGCCCATGTTACATCCCTCATGAAGCCTCTTCTGACTAGGGCACTTGAATTAACACGGGATTTCAAATGTTTATAAACAACGTTCGAGGAAGTGAGAGCAAGACTATTTTTATCTCGTTTTGCAAGATTCTTGACTTATAAACCTGGATATGATTGCAGAATATTTTCTTTCATGGCCTTGACTTGGACAATCACCTTTGTTAAATCGCTAACCAAGCCAGTATTATAATCCTCAAGAAGACCTCTCAGATTGGCAGCGTTGTACTGCTTGCGAGAAAAACTCAGACCCTTGTTGATATGATAATGGTTAGATTGAGTGTTCTCGATGTTCCCGCGTTAATGGACGGGACAAACAACCCTTTTCAATGAGAGCGAGTGGGAAGTCCTTTCTTACTGAAGGTCCCTCATTCAGCATCTCGAGAAGTCCACCTCCCAAGCAAAAATTGTCTTGATTGACCCTCGGTGGATGTTTGGTGATGCAAACATGGCAAAATCATCATGCATGAACTTTCAAATATACATTTGGGAACAGCCTAGCTTGTATACCCTTGATGAATGCATGCATGTTTGTGCTAATTGTCTTTGACAGCTCAGAGTTTTAATCCCCAATGATAAAACACAAAAATTCGGACGCTGGAGAAGCCCTCATTATCATCCCAAGAGAAATGCCCCAAAAAAGATCGATTATTCAGCAAATGATGCATCAAACCTCCAGGTAAGAAATCTTAGGTATTTCATCAGGATTCTTTTCAAATTATCCTGAAGGTAAACTAGGTGTTCCTTAAAAAAGAAGAAAAGCATCTTGACTATCTGGTCAAGATATTTCATACGATATTTTAGAATAGCATTAGTTGTCTATTTCTCCGATGAATGCATATGCCTTTGCATAAAGAAAAACTTGTCTAACAGGAGACATGCCCTTAAGAGATAGGAACGTGCTTAGGTAAGTATTTTTCTACCTATGCCCGGTTCAAAAAATCTAGGTATCTACGATTATTATGGTACCTTTTAAACATTGGATTGACCCCTTTGTTCACCATGTACCTACGATTGTTATGGTATCCCTTCCGAGCGTGGGATCAACCCCCCCTATTCAAATCAAGTCTTTTCAGGTACCCCTTATAAGATGCAAGTACTTTGGCAAAGCAAAATCCAATCAGTTAAGGTGACCGAAGAAAGGTTCAGGTTTGAGACAAATGAAATTCAGTCAAGGAGATCGAAGATAAGTTCGGGTCCTGTACAAGCGATTTTCCCATGTCGAGGCGACCGAAAAAAGGTTTGAGTTCGAAACAAACAAAATCCAATCCAGGCGACCTAAAATAAGTTTGAGTCATGTGCAAGCGATTTCCCCAGTCAAGGCGATCAAAGATAGGTTCGAATCCTAGACAAATGAAATCCAGTCAAGCACACCAAAGATAAGTTCGGGTCCTATGCAAGCGATTTCCCCAGTTGAGGTAACCGAAGGTAGGTTCCGGTCCAAGACAAATGAAATCTAGTCACGGTGACCGAAGATAAGTTCGGGTCCTAGGAGAGTGATTTTCCTAGTCAAGGCGACAAAAGAAAGGTTTGGGTCCTAGACAAATGAAATCCAGTCAAGGCAACTGAAGATAGGTTCGAGTCTTAGGCAAGCGATTTCCCCAGTCAAGGCGATCGAAGAAAGGTTCGAGTCCTAGCAAAGCAATTTCTCTCGTCAAGGTGATCGAAGATAGGTTCAAGTCTAAGACGAAGGAAATTCAGTCGAGGCAATCGAAGATAGATTCGAGTTCTCGACACATGATACCAACTATCTGGAATTACTTTACCCTTCGACAAGGTAAGTAGCCCCAGGTATGTTTTTATTTGTTTTAGCACGCATCATCTTATCGCATTATAAAAAATGGGACTTACAGTCCCATAAAAAATAGCATGCATTGAACATGCATGGGCCAAATTCAGGTGTTATTTTATCTTTGAAAGTAACCTCTACGAGCTCAATCTCGACGAGCTCACTTTCAAAGAGGGGCAGCTGTTGAAGCCTATTTTTAATTTGCCCAAAATTAATTGCACAAAATTTAGGAGTTAATTTTCTTTAATTCCTAAAATAAAAAATATTTCATTTTAAAATGCATTGCGTATAGAAATTAGGCACATTTGTATTAATAGAGTCTATTATTAAAAATTTTAAAAAAAATTAAAAAAAAAAGAGAAAAATTTTCGAGTCGGGCCGGGTTGGGGCTCGGCCGACCCGGCCCTTTTCTTTTTCCTTTCCCCCCGGGCCAGGCCCTTTTCCTTCTCTTTTTTTCCCTCCGCGCAACACAGCTCGCTTTTCTTTTTTCCCTCTTCTCCCCACGCGTAGCTGGGCCTGGCCCTTCTCCTTCCTTCTTCCCCCGTCCACAGTTGCTCTCGCTGCCCCTATTCTCCCCTGTTCCCGACAGCAGCATGATGCACGGCGGCGCTACTCCTCGTCATCGCTATCCAGCCAGGCAGGGCCGGATGAGCACGCCAACGAGACTGGCATTAATTGCCGGTCCTATCCTCCCCAAAATCCGGGTTCTCTTCTCCCCCTTCTTCCTCTCTTTCTCTTGGCTCAGAACCAGCCCCCTTGCTCTGCTCTACACCGGCCTGCAAATGGCCACGAAAGTCGTGGAGTGGCGTAGGCCGATGCAGGCCATCGTCACGCCGACGCAGAGAGGCAGAGAGTGAGTGTTGTCATCTATAAAAACTTGAGAGAGAGACTGAGAGTCGGTCGACCATTTGAAGCAAAAAACAGAACAGAAAGAGCATAGAGAGAACAAAGAGAGTCCGAGAGAAAATAGAGAGAAAAAAGAGAGAAAGAGAGGAGATTTGAGCGTTTGCAGGTCCTAGTAGTCGCGTCGTCGCCCGCAGATTAGTCGGAGACTCGCCAGAATCATCGTCGACCGGTGAGCCCCTCGGTTGCCCTGTTCACCCCTATTTTTTAGCTCGGTTTGGCCAGGACTCGCGCCGGCCATTTCGCGCGATTCCCAGCCCATACCATCATCCCCCGTGGTCTGTGTGTCACCGTCGAAGGTAAGGTAAGTCGTCGGAGCCGATTGGTCCATTGGAGGAGGTCAAAACACCTCCATTTTAGTCACGCATACCGGGCGTTCGACAAAATGCCTCAAAGAGGCCGTTTTTTATTCAGTCGCCGGTTAGCGAGCGGCGGTCAAACAACGACCCAGGTGGACGGCAAGGCTTGGCGGTGTTCCCAGAAGCCAATTGAGTGGGCAGCGGCGGCCTTGGTCGATCGGCAAAAGGCTAATTTTGGCTTCGCCAGAGTCCTCACATGTTTGACCACGTGGGGGTGACCCAACCCAAGTCAACGCCCTGGGTTGAGTCGGTTGACCCGGGTCAGTTTCGACCCGGTTCGGATCCGCCGACCCGATTCTTTTTTTAAATAAATATTTAAAAAATTAATTTTTTTTCTTTTCCCTTCATGTATTTTTTTGTATTTATATTATATTATATCATATTATTTATTTTATTTTATTTAAAAAAAATCAATCAAATTTTTTCAAAATTTTTTTAAGTGTTATATTTCTAAGTGTTTTAATCTATTGTTGTATTATTATCCATGTTTTGCCATGTTTAAATTAAAACAAACCTAAAGTTGTGCGGTAGTATTTTGCATGTTTTTGTTATTTTTATTACTATTGTATTATTATGCATGTTTTTAATACAATTGCATGATTTGTTGTGTTTTGAATGTCATTTGACTTAGTTAGGATTAGAACCTTATGTTGCATATTTAGCTTGACTGCTAATCGTTTTTTATTATGCACTCACTTGATCACCTCACATGTTAGGAGAAAGGTCCTAAAATTAATCTAAATTGCCTGATAAATATTTTCAGAAATGAACAGGGTAAAAAGGTACCGAAAGGGCATTAGTTATCCAACTAGTGTAACCAAGTCCCCAAACTCGATTAATCTTTGGTTCGCAAGAATAGGGTGATTCTCCCATTACCTTATTTGGGTTTCTAATCGACCCACCCCAAATCGATTAGTGGCGACTCCTTGGTATAAACCACTTGTATGTTATAAAATTAAATCCTCAATTGCGATATGGTATGGGCTTGGAAGAGCTAGAGTTAAGTCATGAACCTAGACTTAACACGTACCAAACGAAACCCCTTCTTTTTACATGCATGTTTTAAAAAAAGAAGTTGCGGAGGTCGGTCGCAACACTAACCAACAAAATTGACTATATTTTTATCATCTCTATCATCGGTTTCACAATATAAATGACTTATTACACCAAACAAGATATTATCTTATCCGGCATCCTATTATCACTATAGAAGGTTGTTAATTTTAATTTATGGTATCATATTTTTAACCACAAAAGCTATATAGAAGATTAGAAATTTCTGTTTATGATGACTTATAAATACACAATTAATTGCTTATTTTTCATCAAATAGTTTGAGAGAAACTTTGTTTCAAAGTTGAAAATTATATTTCAATGTAATTATCTAGTCGATCTTGTTCAAAAATGGAAAAAAAAATATCAGAATATGGAAAAGGTTAATTTTTTGGAAGCAAGATCAAAACATATTTATATTTAGATCATGTCGAAACAAAGATAAGCACAAAAGGGAAAAAAAGGGGGGGGGGGGAACTTCTTGCTGTACTACTTCTAACGTGAGAAAGTAACTAATGTAGATAATAAATTCAATCTCACAGCAAGAGGATCAAAATTTTAGAATATACTTAAAACTTTCCTCTAAAATATTTTAATGTGAGTCTAAAAGTGAAGAAGGTGCAACTAGATTGAAGAGAGAGAAACATTACATTGAAGAGAGGGATAGTTTGGTCAGATAACTAAAAAAAGGAGTATCTTAGCCAAAATGGGAGAGAAAATAGCGTGATTGGCCCTATAATAATTACCATTAAGCGCGGTTATCAAATATATGAAAAGAAAGATACTTACCTTATACCATTGGAGTTCTCTTTGCATTTGAAAAGCTGCTCCAGCCACATTAGTTACCGCGTGGAAACTAGGGCAATACTCTGCTGCTGCGATCATCATGGTCGTCGATTCTGACCGTGTAGGCCCTGGAACTAATGATGATAGCTCGTTGGTTGAGCTAACTTTCAGAAAAAGTCTAATAGTCCTTTCTTGGCGATTCTTCACAGCATATGTCGTCAACCTCTCACCAGCAGGCGAAATCCAAATAAGCTCTGGGAAATACTGAATACAGAGCTTCACGAGTTCACTGATTCCCTTTATTGTAGCATGATACAGTAGGTTCTTCTCTTGGAAAAAATGGATGATCTCGGTAGTACTGATATAAGAGATCTCCTTGCAAATTTTTTTTGCCAACTCAACTGCCGCCATGTATCTCAGCTTCACCTCGTGAACACTCTTGATTATAGGAACTACAAAATGTCAAAAAAAGAAAATGAAAAACGAAGGGGCGGCAATTGGATTAAGAAAAAAGTTCTCCAGCTCTAGGTTCCAATTTTTTTTTCAAACACTAAATCGCATCTAATAACAGTTTACTCCCGCATTTAAAGCTTGGAATGGCGGGTGATTGGGAAAACGATCTCATTCTTTTTTTCTTTTTTTCTTTTATCTTTTAGGAAAGCTATTTTGATCTTTTTTCTCCTTTGGGATTGAGTCCTCAATTGCAAAGCGTGAGTTTTAGTAATTACTGATGCAAAGTACAAAAAGGTATAAAATCATTTCAAAATTTTCCAAGAAAGGGATCCTCCTTGAAGTTATTTTTTTAATCCTATTTTTATCTCTCTGACTTTTACTCTATCTGTTGCAAAGCACGGGAGTTAAACCCCACACCTATGATACTAGCGTCCCCACCCCCCAATTCTTTTAGTAGCAAAGCCGCATGTCTATTGACTCCTTCTTGAAGTTCAAACGAGGCTTTATAATGTTAATCATAATTAAAAGAAAATAATTATAGACTTAACCTGATGAAACGTCTCTAAAAATAACCACGCTAATGACGTCTGTCTAACTAGAGTAAATCACAGCAATCTTTGCATACATAAGATAATTTTAGATAATATTATTCAAAAATGCATAGGAGCTAGTAATAAAAATATCATATTCATCGTACAATCCCTTGTATTGTTATTTATGAAACAAAATTTTTGTCTTTCTCCATTCTCTGTATCTGACAAAATCAAAACTTCCACATGAGGTCACATAATGGTATGTGACGTTTGGAGTTGACTTGTTACACCTAAATGACACAGTGAGTAGAGTTAACTTGACTCTATTCTAAAATAACTTTTAATTTGATAAAAATATGCAACGACACTATACTTCTGTTTCATTTTGTCCTTTGACAAAAATAGAAGAATTAGGGACAAGGCTAAAGGGTTTTTCAGATGCATACAAAAAGTTGGGTGAAGGTGACAAGGGCAACTACGGGCAAAAGTTGCGAATAAGTTTTAAGAACTACAGGATCTTTTTTAGCAGTCAGGTGGTGTAGGCTACTTTTCGCACACTTCGAGTGGTCCATCTCTTCGGATAATCTTAATAGCACATTCTCCCATATAGGCCTGATA
The DNA here is from genome assembly GCA_031216285.1 of Syzygium syzygioides. NCBI lineage: Eukaryota > Viridiplantae > Streptophyta > Magnoliopsida > Myrtales > Myrtaceae > Syzygium > Syzygium syzygioides. Next base: position 11,556,341 of record CM062244.1, on the reverse strand, counting down.
TATTCGGGATCTTATTTTCTGGAGTGCTTCCAAATATAGGATTATAAGAAGAGGATAAAACTCCTTTATCATCTCAAAGCTTGTTGGTATAGGATATATAACTTGGGGTGGAATTCTGGGATGCACGATTTTGTTGGGACCCATGAAATTCGCCGCCGCTGAAATATACTTCTATTCCAAGCCCTCCCAAACAAATTCTTTTGATTTTTCCTACCTGCTTCTATTACTATTCTTCATGCCATTTTAAAGTTGCCAAATGGAAGTGTAAATTTACCATATTTAATGTGATTAAATGATAAACCCATGCCATCATCTATTACAACCTTATTTTATAGTCAATGACGCGAGGGGCCTGCCCCCGGTCTCATGTTCAATTCCCGCACGCCCTCAACGTATTCTTTCTTGTTGTATTGAGATGAAGTAGAAGTCGAAGAAAATAATATTTAGGCTTTAAGCACTTCACGCGTAATGGAGGAAACAAACACATATGGGTTCATTGTAGTTAATTTTTCCAGAAAGATTTACATGCTTGATAGAGAATGATGAAGAGAACATGATTTCACCAATCAAGATTGAAGGAGAAGTGCTAGGTTTACTTAACTCGTATTTCATATCTTCTGCTTAGATCATTTAGCCATAAGCAAGAGATTCCTAGGTTAACATCAAATCTCGCCTCGATTTGCAGTTTCAAGTTTTCTTATTTCATTTTTTTTTCTTACAATTTCGGGACTTGCAACTAGAATTTAGTGAATAGCTGAAATCTTTAAAAATATTAACATAGAAAATCATATATAACTTTGTTTGATTTTGAATAATTTTTTGAAAGATTTTTATTAAATCAATCGACAGTGTAAATAATAAGTAACACATTCACTGTTGGACAGTTGATACATGGAAAAATTTAATTATGCACACATGTTATTTATCCAATGGTAAATGTGTAACGACACATGCAATGGGACTAACACAAATTCTTTTCCAAATTATGGCAAAGAATTTTATTTTATTTTTTTGATCGAAATGGCAAAGAATTAAGTAGGAGCTTTTTTCTACTTACAAAAGAAGGCAAAATAAACAGGCCATGGACTTCTAGTTGGAGAGAGAGGGATAGAGATAGAGATAGTATCTTTGATAAAATGGAAGCGTACCTACAATTTTGGTGGCATTCCAAAGTGACCTTGGAAGACATTGAAGCGCTACAATCAGGTTGAAAGAAAACCCAATCACCAGATATGAAATCATTGTCAGACCTCGTAATTCATTTATTACGTTGTCCAATCAATTAAGATATACGATATATATGCACTTGGTTGAATCATATGTGATTCCTAGGAGATAGCTTATCCATAAAGTAGTTCGATTTCATGCTATTATTCAAGTAAAACTAGGTCAAGGAATCAAAATATATCCTACAAAGAAACAATCATTTCCGGTTTATATTGCTAGTACAGAGGGAATCAATCTAAGAAGATTGACTTAAAGTTCAAAATCATGAAAGGTCCTAAGATAATGCCCAACAACAAAAATGCATACCCACCCGGATCCGAATTTTTATCTGTCGGTTCGTAGTTCAAGTCCACCGGAGTACCTTCAGTTCATATACAAAAGAGCAGGTGATGAGCCAGGTGATGATCATTTTGAAGGGAATCGGTAATGAAGGGATGCGAGTGCAGAAAGTACGGACATTTGTAAATCAATGCTTCCATAACATTGAGCCTGGTTCCACTAAGAAAGTGAGATTCCATCAACGCCAACGCAAACAGTATAGAATGGCCTTTACGCTTTGAACCTTTCATGGTCATGAAGTGAGGACACGACCTGACTAGATAAAGGGTGATATCTATCCGAATTCACCATTAAAGTTGATCAGGAAAATAAGCCAAGTCTAGAATGAAGTAAAAAGCAGATGGACTTGAGATAAGGAGTGATGGTGATCTTACCATGATGACCAGCGTAGGTGCGATCTATAATGGTCTCAATTGCATCGGGACTGCTTAAGGGATGATTTGGCCCATCGTCTGTTGTATTTTTCACCAGGAACCAGGTAATCTCCTTATGCATAGAAGCTTCCAGAGCAGATATTCCCAAAGGAACACGTCCTTCCTTATGTGGAAGTTGCGTCAACTTAGGATTACGTTTAACTAATGCCTTGACCATCCTTATCCTTCCACACAGGACAGCAATGTGGTGGGCTGTGCGGCCATCACAATCAACCATTTCAAGTGCTTCCGGATGTGGAGACAAGATCTCAACCAGGTTCTCAAAAAATTGGTCATGTGCACTGAAAGCGGCCATGTGAAGCACTGTTTCTGATCTGCTTGTTATTGTGGCCGTCTTTGAAGCAGAATCTTGTTCCAAAAATCTTTTAGCAGATTCCCAATCACTCTCGAATGTAGCTTGCAACAATGGTCGGTAATAGCGTCCACCTACTTGCTCTTCCGATATTTCTGCAATGATGCAAACTTTTCAGGCCATTTTGTGATACGTTTTCCTTGCGGACATTGAGAAGTGTCCTAGAAAATAACAATTTCATGAAGATCCACCCCTGATATTAATTTCACAATGCAATAATTCTTTCGAGGGATAATGCACCTGGAGCACCTCTGGATTGAGAAGGAGCGGATCCAACGCTTACACGAACATCTTCAATATATGTAGGAGACGGTGAGCACAAAATCCTTCCCATACTCATTATTTTTTTCTTTTCTCTTTTCCTAGCCAAGGTCAGGGTTATGTTTGTTCGATGATAAAGCAAAGCAAAAGAACCACGAGAAAATATGAGTGCCAGCATGTTTTAAGACGGCATCGCTTTTATCTAATTTTTTCTCGGTTGGAACATGAAACATGTTAAATATGTCTTGAATTTTATGTACTCGGTCCGGTCCATGACCCGACCCGACATATTTTTGTGCGACCCGAAAAGTGGAAAGGAAATTGAGATTTGGTTCGCGACGCGAAGGGTTGGGCCGATAGGCCCAACCCGCAGCAAGTGAACAAATCTCCATAGCGGATCGCCCAAGCTGGAGAAAGAGAATCAACGCGCGGGGGGTTCGGGGGCTACGCCCCCGAGAAAAATTTCGGGAGCCCTATTTTACACGGTGGCTAGGTTTTCTCATTGTAGAACAGAGAGTTTTGTTTTCAGAGAGTTTTGGTGAGCCGTGAGGTTTTGTCGTTGTTTCGACTTCTGAAATTTTGTACTCTCTTTGATTATAGTGGAATTTTGTCGTGCCTCGCCCGTGGACGTAGATCACTTCGTGATCGAACCACGTAAATTTCTGGTGTTCTGTCTTTTCGTTTCCGCATCCGTTTCCAACAAAACATGTACCTGCAGGTTGTTCTGCATGATCCAAATTTCCTTGTTCTTCACCTGGCTGTGTCACCATTGGGTTGCTCTCCTGGTTAGAGTCTTTCAACAACGAAGTAAACGGAGATTGCAAAAATGGGTAAGATATTCAGCTATCAAAGAGTTTATCTCCCTAGGGGGGAGTTCATTCCTTCCTTGTAAGTACCTCCCTTAAAGTAAAGGTGAGCCTCTACTATTACAGCAAGCAAACTTTTTTTCCACTTTATAGCGGTTGGATAACTTGAGTGTAAAATTGTTTATTATTGGGAATATAGACTAATCCTATAGCAGTTAGCAAGTAGCCTTTGGCTCTAGTGCCACGGATCATTAGGTTTAGTTCCCAGTGATGGAACCATTATTTTAAGATGACTCTATCTCTCTTACTATAGAGTTCATTCCATCTCTTGACGTCATGATCAAGTTGTGTCTTTACCAAGTTAAGTTGATTCTTGGGCTTGGGAAAGCTATTTGGTCAACTTAATTCGCAAGCCTTTAATTAAAGCCCAAAATAAAGCTATCAATAAAGCTATCAGCAAAATGAGCACCTCACTTTGACAAAAGCCCAAAAGCAAAAGCAAAAAAATTTCAATTTGATTCAATGTAGAATCTTTCTAAAGAGATAGCTTCATACAATGGAAATTCTCCAACTTCTTGCTTACATCTCCAAAACTGTCAATGAAATATGTTTGGTAGAAATTTTGGTTGTTGTGTTTTCTAAACTTTGAACCTTATAACTGGAAACGACCAAAAATTGACCTTATTTTGTACCGGACACCAAAAATGTTTTTATAATTTTCATTCCGGTTGAAAACTTATATTTATTCACTTACCAAATATATTATCAAGAAAATGGAAGATGAAACCAAAAAACAGTTTTCAGTAGAACATTTTTGTGAACCAACTGCACACTAAATATCTTTGGGGAAATTGTCCAAACAATTTTAAACCTATTGTATCGATGCCAATTCAATTCTAAACTTTTCAATTTTACCAATATAGTTAATGAATCAATTAGATGTACTTGGTGGCCACACATTGCGTTTGAAATTTTAGTTCAGGGATATTAATTTTATTTTTCGGTCCCTATAGGTTGGGAAATCTCACTTTAATTTCTATATGTTGTTTCCTTCTATAGTTCTGTTGTGACAGTTAAGTCACTTTATCAAAATTACAGGGACAAAACGTGTTATTTGTCTTACCCAAAAAAAAACGTGTTATTTGCCCAAATAATTTTAAGTATTTTTATAAAATAATAGTTTTAATTTATGATGATTTAGTAGAACTTTCCAAATTATTTAGAAATCTTTCTCTGTTGATGTAGTTTTTCAAAGTAATCCTTATGTGAAATAATGTCAATTTTAGTATTTTTCAGTTCTAAGGTTCAAATTTTGAAAACACAAAAATTAAAATTTCTACCAAACGTATTCCCATTGAAAATTTTTGGAAATGAAAACAAGAAATTGAAACATTTCCTCGTACCGAATATTCACTTAGAGTCCTGCAAATTATTCTTCTTTCACACTCTCTCCTTCTTTCACAAGGATTTTATAAAAAAAAAAAGGGAAAATTTCAATTAAAGACCCCAAGTGAGGTCAAATTCTCAAAAAAGGGTCCAAAGTGAACATTGTGTCAAATAAGAGCATGAAATGCCCAATCAATTTCAAATAAGGACCTGGGTCGCCGGCCGGCCAAAATACCAGCTCGCCTGCAAAAATGTTACTGTTTCGGCACTGGAACAGTAACAATTTAATTTTTTTATTATTTTATTTCTATTTTTCCTTTTTTTTTTCTTTCCCTTTTCCTTTTCTTTTTTTCTTTTCTTCCTCCGCCGGCCATAGTCGAGGCTGGCGGAGGTAGCCAGCCTCAGGCGAGGCTACCTTCACTGGCGCCGGGCGAGGGCCGCCCTCGCCTGGGCTGGGCGAGGTCCACCTTGCCGACCGCTAGCGAGGCTCGACCTCGCCAGCGTCGGGGGAAGCCGGCCTTGCCGTTGCCGGTCTCGCCCGACGCCAACAAGGTCAAGGTTCACTAGTTGCCGGCGAGGAGCCTCGCTGGCATCGGGCGAGGGCCGCCCTCGCCTAACGCCAGCAAGGCCAACCTCACCTAGCCCAGGTGAGGGCGAACCTCATTCGACGCCGGCGAGGGCGACCTTGCTTGAGGCCGACGACCTCTGCTGGGCCTCGGCTATGACCGGCAGAGGAAAAAAAGACAAAAAAAAGGAAAAGAAAAAGAAAAAAAAGAAAGAAAAAAATAATAAAAAATTAAAAAGTTACTGTTCTAGTATCGGAACAGTAACATTTTCGCCGGCCGGTGACCCAGGTCTTTATTTAAGACATTTTGGGCACACCGGGTCTTTATTTGAGACTGATTGGGCACTTCAGGCCCTTATTTAACACAATATTCATGTCGAACCCTTTTTTGAGAATTTGACCCCACTTGGGGTCTTTAATTGAAATTTTCCATAAAAAAAATGTCCAGAAACTTATTAAGTAATAAAAGAAAGAAATATTTCATTTTCAATACATTCACTGTCCATGGTGTTGCTTATACTACTTTGAAATTAACACACAAAAAGTGAAATTCGCCTTTTGGGATCAAATCGCAACAACAAATGACAGAACAGAAAATAGACCTCGGTGGTGCCAATGGTGGCAATGTCAACCCATGGGAAAATTACCAAAAACGCCTTAAACATACTGTACTTTTGAAAATTCAGTCCTAAACTGTCACGTCCTAAATCCTAACGAGCTTGCGACATCCCTCGATGGTCAATCATTGAATGCAATGTCCTAGGCACGTCGCCGATCCAACCCAAATATCAGAGATTAGGCACGCGCGGAAACAATTTGAAACAACCCAGACAATTAATAATGACAAGGGGTGGCAATAGCACGAAACAATAACTACAATACCTACACTTGGCAGATACATATAACGTTTACAAAAAAAAAAACAATCCCCAAACTAGGCCATAACAACAGAACCACGTTTATTAAAAAGAGGACAGTAGTTTGTAAACTTAACTCCTCTACAAAAAGGGGGGGAAGACTCAAAGTACAGGCTATTTGACCCGTCCTTGATCTCCGAGATACCCTTGCAGCATATTCAATTACTCACGGTCACGGATCTGAAATGGTTATATAATAACCGTGATATTGAGTCTCAATAAGAAACACCCTAAACTCTACATAGGCCAATGCGTACCCAAATAAGTTGTACATGCAACCTGCCCCATAAGATATAAAATTCGCATCATTATACTTACCTTGTCATCAAGCCCATACCAACTCTGCACATTAGTCACAACGTGATAATACAATAATAGTAATTCAATAACATACCACAATTGCTCAAACACTAGCCACACTTGCATTCAATCAATCCAATTAACTCAACCACACATCCAACCAGCCAATTCAATCACACACTTAACACGTCAATTCAATCACACTCAAATCGCATGCATGGTCGAACATCTTTCTCATGACCCACGCCACTGCGTCTCAGGTCCATTCTTATTGCCCACGCTATTTCGCCTCAGGCCCATTTGGCACACCGGCTATTCATGCTTTCACTCGAACCGCCGTCAACACGTCCTAAGTCCATAGCCCTCCGACCAATCCGGGCTCAATTTCCGATGACCGACGTAAACATGTCCCAGTCCAACACACCTTTAACGGGCCACCGTCAACACATCTCAAGCCCACATCCATTTGACACACCGGCCATTCATGCATTCACACGGACCGCCATCAACACGTCCTAAGTTCGTAGCCCTCCAATCAATCCGGGTTTATAATCGACAGGCATACACGCGCCATTCAATTCAATCAATTTCACGCTAATTGCACCAAGCGATCCACATTCACAACTCAATTCAATTCACAACACGCCACACCAACCCATAAACTCGACATTCAATCGGCCACATACGAACATCCAAATCATGCATATAATCTCATCCAATCCAACTAAAACAATTATATAATAATATGATTAGCTTAAACCACGCCCTAACCATTCTAAACTCAAGACAAGTCTATAAAATACCCAAAATACTAAGTAGGGTTTAGAAAGTCACTTACTAGGTTTTGGCCTGGAGAAAATCGGCTAAGGCCCGAAATGGCCAGGTCGGAGCGACAGTGACTCGGCGCGGGCAAGGGCAAGATGGGCACGGTGGTTGAACGGTGTGCATGGCGCATAGGCGCGGTAGCTGAGAGGCGTGCCTGGGGCGCACGGCCGAGCAGGACGGGCAACATGCCCGGGTGATAGGCTGGCTGAACAGGCAATGCGCCGGGTGCACAGGCGAGCGGCCGAATGGAACGGGCCAAGGGTCGAGCAGCGGGCGAGTGGCCTGGTTGTGCGGATGATGGGCCCGGCCATGGCCTAGGCGAGCTAGCCTGGGGCGGGGACAATGCGGCTGGGGGCAATGACGGTGACGGCTAGGGCACGACGGCGACGACCAAGACAATGGTGGCGACTACTGGCGGGGTTGGGTGGCGTCTGCTGGCTGATTGGAGCGACGGCGAGCGGCGAAAAACAAAGAGGAAGCTAGAGGGGAGTCGTAGTGGCGACGGGGGCATCGGACAACGGCGACGGTGGAGCTCAAGCATTGGGGGGTGCTGGGGAGCTGACTGGACGGCTGGATGGAGGCCGAGGCTCGTCGGGCACGGCGGCGAGCCGAGCTCGCTTGCTCGGGAGGGGGGGTGAAAGAGGAAAAGACCGAGAGATGGGGAGGCAGGGGGCTGGCGGTGACGGTGGCGGTGGCGAACGGCACGCAGAGGTTGAGCAGCAACTGGGCTGGCGAGTGGTGACGGCAGCGACAGCTGGGCATGCGGCGGTCATGGCGACAAGCTCGCAGCTTGCGCGAATGGCGGGAGGAGGAAAGTGAGCAGGCGACGGGGGCGGTTGACGGGATTGCAAGCGGCTGGCGAGCGGCAGGGCAGCTTGGTCGGGGCTACGGCGGTGTGAGGTGGACAGAGGGGCGATCAATGGCGGGTTGCGATCGAGCGAGCAATAGCAGGAGCAGAACCAGTTGGGGCCAAGGAAGAAGGAAGAAAGAAGAAGAGAAAGGGAAGGAGATAAGAAGGAGGAGGAGAGAGAAAGGGCAGGGGGTAGGTCTGCATGGGCAGAGACTGAGGGGACGTCTGCATGGGGGACGTGCGCGGCTAGAGGGAAAAGAGAGAGAGAAAGAAAGAGAGAGGGAGGGAGGATAGAGAGAGACAGAGAGAGAACAAAAGTAAATTTTTGTTCTCGAGTGTAATCTAACGGTTACAATTCAAATTCGGAAACGATCTAATGGTTCACGAAAAATCCCAATAATAACTAGGACAAAGGTCGGACACCCACACTAAATAAAATACACTAAGAATGAGGTCTACTAGTCAAAATCAGCACCCGGTCCACAATTTCACTTTCTCGCTATTCCTAGTAAAATTGACGCTGGCTACAATAATATCAACACCGTCCAATTTATTTCATCCCGAAACTCCCGAAAATCGACTGCTAAGTTCGGGGTCTAAATAACAGCCAATTTCAATCGAGTGCGATTCTAGCAAAATCTCTATTTTAAAAACAAGAACCGGAAAGTGATCAGTTCTCAGGTGAGATTCTATTATAAACGCATTGACGAATTACACGTTTTATAAATCTCAAAAATGGGTTGAAATTCGGAAAGTCACATAAACCTTTTAATTGTATCACGTAGGACGGCCGCTATCGAAGTCAGCGATTTTCAGCCAAACTTGTTCGAAGGTCTCAATTGGCAAAACGTGAAAACGTTTAGAACTCATTGACACAATTAAAAGATTTAGAACTGAATTGATAAAAGTATAATGTGTTTATGATTTTTTAGTAATTTTCCCGTCAATCCACTACTTTGGCTATCCATGGAGGATTCTGTGCTGTGACGCCTCGAGAGCACTGTAAATTTCTGAAGTATAGAAGTATATTTTCGTGCTTAAAGTCAAAGTCATTAGTTATTATCATGGATCTCCTTTTATAGATTTCACATTTTAAAATTAAAAAAAAAGGATGGAACGTTTTTCATGTACATTGTACAATTGTTGCCTACTTTGCCGTTCTAATATGGATTTCAATTTGCGTTTTTGTGGGTCATGGGAACAACACAACACTTTCTCTTATGGACTACTTTCTCTTTTCGAATTGTTCATTTATCACGCGAGGAACCAACACTCGTACAATTCTGTTTTCCCGAATGGCAATTTCAATTTCAAATTCTATGACATCAACAAATTAATGCAAATTCCTTTTCTTTACAAAATCTTACTAAAAGAAGATACAAGTGTCGCATAATTACTTTTTCCTTTTCTTCCGCCATCCGCTGCTTTGCAAATTACACAATTCAATGGATCTTTATTCAATGCTACTAGTGATGTAAAAATTTCTTTACATAAGCAGGTTATACATCTTTTATTTTTAACATGTAGATTTACTCCATAAACAGATTTTTCTTTCCATTCTAAGATTGCTTGTGTTGAAAAGACTTTTACACGTATATGACCTGTTTGGTTCAACTTTGAAAATGCTACTTGAGGGAATGTAAATATCTTTGGGTCAAAACCCATTGAGAAAATGTAAATGGTGTTTGGTAAAAATATTTTATAAAGCTACTTTGGCCAAAATATAATTTTTGGTGAATTTTTTTTGCAAATGGACTTTGAGAATTATCTTATTTATTAAAAAAAACTAACCTACCCATATCTAGAGTCGGCCGCTGGCGATGGCCTATAGCCACTAACAAGATAGATTTGGCGCCGACGGCAATCGCCCAAGGTCGGGCGACCCCCAGCAAGCCAGATTTGCCACCGTCGGCGGTCACCCGAGGCCAGGCGACCCTCGGCAGGGGTCGCGCGACCTCAGGCGATAGCCACTTGAGGTCGCGTGACCTTAGGTGGCGACGGCCTGGGTCGAGCGACCCCAGCGATGGCGTCGCCTGGGCAGTCGCCTGGGCGGTCGCCCGACCCCAGGCAACCTCGATGGCCCTTCTCCCTCGCCTGCCACCCTCGCTCGTCACCCTTGCCGGCTGCCTGGTGAAGAAGATGAACAGTTTCAAACCAAAAAAAAAAAAAAAAAAGAGACGTGAACAGTAGCATTCGTGGAATGCTAGCATTGGCCAAATGCTGAACCAAACACTCCAGTATTTTGGGAAGGGGCTTTCGAGGCTCAAAGCCTCTTCCAAAGCTGAACCAAACACTTCCATAGTGTATGTAATATAAATCCTGTTTCGATGGGATTTTATTTTGTACAATGACAATGTAAAGTTTTTTTCTTACATATAGGTTTTAGATAAAAGACGAGGCATTGGCATGGAAGAGTTAAGAGCGAGAGGGTACTTCATACTTGAGCTTTGCTGCATGGACCAACAATAGAGTAAAAACATTTCGACTCCCACGCAATGGCACCTTGGTAAAATTTATGAACTTCGAGGGTGGTTTTTTTGGTGAGAAAGAGTCGTATCATTTTCGGTCCACCGAATTCGGATTAGGTTAGTCCTTTTCCTTTTATATCTAGTGGGTCTCGGTTGTTGCCAGCAGGCATGTGGCTCTGCGGCCAAGCTGGGAACCAGCAAACCCTGGCAAAAAAAAAATGTTCTATGGTTAATAGTAACAGGGAAAGGGCGCAAAAATAGGAAAAAAATAATAAATTAACGATGGACGAAGAAGATTGATAGAGCTTAGTATAGAAATTAATTTAAATTATCATAGGATGGAAAAGCTTCTCTTGCAAACTCCCCGGAAGCAGCACTAGCTTCCCTGCATTATCTCCTATCTCAGGACAACTGATGGTCACCCTTGCTGGGTCGCCGCCGCTCTTGACACTCGGAACTTGATTGACTGAGAAAAGCAACTCCCTGTTCTCGCCGTTGTGTGCAACCGACATCATCCCAAACAGAGAATTGTGGAAGTTGTTGCCTCGATGCCTCGGGCGGCTCCGGTGCCACGATCCGTCTACGGAGTTTTCCTGTGATGCTGGACGGATCATTGGCTTACTAGTGAACCTCCCTAGGAAGCGGGCCCCATGGTGCTTCTCAGGTATGGCTATGACGGACTGCGGCTTGGCATCTTCCCATGATTGGAACAGGAGTTTTATCTCCTCACGCCCCTGTTGGTCGGCCAAATCCCGCGGAGTCCAGCCATGGGCGCCTGGCTTGTCTATGTTGGCCCCTAGCTCCAGAAGGAACTTCGCAATCTCAAGGTTGTCTTCGGAGACAGCGACGTGGAGGGCCGTGTTTCCATTGCCGCTGGGATGCATGACGTCCCCTCCATAATTCACAATCTCTTTGAGTAGATAGAGGTTGTTCTGTTCAGCTGCCGTGCATGCAAATTGGCCAACGTCTCTGGAGCTTATATTCGCGCCGTTTTCAGCCAACAACTTGATGACGGGTTCATCACCGCCCAGCAGGGCCTCCCAAAGCGGCACTTTCCCCTCTGAGTCTGAAAAATTGTAAATTTATTGTCAAACGAGTGAACTTGAGTAGGTGGAAGGGGAAGGCCTCTAGGAAATATTCTAGTAAATAGAACGAAAGTTAACTTAAAGCGAGAGAGAAGGCATTGCGCACAGCACTCCGAGTCAGGTATCCTAATCTTTGAGTAAAAGCGATAGTCGCAAGATTGCATGACTTGAGTTCATATTGATATACGGGCACGTTCAATAACACGGAGAACTTGAACAAACATAGCAGCCTCCGTGAAAATTTACCAAAAGTGGATACCGTTCAACACCATGAAGCGAGTCGCACGCATGAACTGACCTATCTAGCAGTGAATTATTAGTTTTCTTCACATATTCGCTTAGACATGGATTGATTTATAACTCGAGATACTATCTGTTTTCTTTGAGTGAAGTCCTATGACTAGAATGCCTGGTCAGGTGAACATCATGACGCAGGTGGATAAACAGATCTAGACGTTGACCACCACAGAGCAGATATTGCATCTGCGGATGCTTGCTGGTTGCTGCAACTTCTGGATAAGAACATTGTGTTGACTAACTACTAAAATGTGATCCCAACGATTTGCTAAAAAAAGAGAGGAAAGTGAAAGTCAACGTGCCAAAACGATGCAATAAAGATTCCATGAATTGGAACACCTGTCAAATTGTGGCGTCACGGCTTACCAAAATCGGGAAATGAAAGATCAACTGAAAGGGGCATTTTGAAGATAATCTTCCTTAATTTGATTCATACAGGGTGGTGCCTCGTGGATTCTGGAGAGAGATATAAGTATGTTAAGAAAGTCAGTCCGCATGCTGGGTATCATCAGCAGCTCCAAAGATCGGAGTACTATTTGCATTAACAATTAAATTTCCGCTTCGTAAGTCTTATCTCCCAAAACCATTATTTCCCCCACTTAATACTCAGAAGAGATGCTCATTTTGACAAATCGAGACTATATGCAGCCGAAGACATGTCACAAGGAGCCAGGGATAGAAGAAGAGAAGGGCCATAAGGAAGAACTATGCACTTTCAAACTTGTGATCCACTTGATAGGAATTTAATAGCTTCTCATAATACAGGAGGGCTTCTTGAAAATCAGCAGATGGCAGAGTCATAGCATGTGATGGGAAAACATGGATGGCATTTTGTAGATGGTTGATAAACTAACTAGACAATGTTGAAATACTGGGAATACGACGAAGCATTAAATACGTGGCATCAATATAATTGGTGAAATATGAACCATGAAAATCCAAGTTTTTGTAATGCAATACCGAGATGGAAACCAGCCCGGAGGAAAATTTCCTATCAAATTACTGTAGAATATCGGAAAGAAAGATGATACCTCGCCTGTTGGGATCTGCCCCACAGTCCAGTAGAAGAAGCACGCAATTCTCGCTTCCTTTAGATGCTGCAATATGCTGAAGTTGCGAAAAAGGCAATAATATTTTGGATGATTTGTTATCCACGGGCAATTGCATCAACATAAGCAAAATCGCTGGACTTTCATACTCACCAGTGGAGTCCTCCCGCTGTTGTCTGATTCATTCGGATCGAGACCTCGTCTCAACAACTGTTTTAGTAATAAGTCATCTCCTCTCATTGTCGCAAAGCACAAACTGAGAGACAGGTCCATCCTACCATGAGCCAACATGTTCTCTGTCTCCAGCAAGACACCCTCCATGATTGGATCTCTGAGATCTTTCAAATGCTGGGCTGCAGTGAAGCTAAATCACCATCGATATAAAGAAAAGGACCTTGGAAAACATTATGATCAAAGAATAAACCAAAACCCTCGTCATGAATTATAGAACGCCATGAAAAGTTTGACCAGACGATTTACCATACTAACAGCTGCTATAATATGGCTTTTTCCTACATACCCGAAGGAGGTTGTTCATTATAATAGTCCCATCTCCAACATTGTCCTGGACGATATTAAGAAATGTAGTACGATTCAGCCGCAGCAGCTGGCTCAACCGTTTGGTCCTCACTGTGAAGAGCTGCGGTCTATAATAAAGCACGCCAATCTCACCACAGAGATCACCAGTTTTCGCCTCACCAATAACCTGCACCATCCACATTATTGTTAGTAGTATCCTTGCATTTTACTTACTTGCAAATTCCTTGGTGTCAATCATGGAGCAGTCAGACTTGCCTGTTCAAATCCATTCTTCATTACCAGCAGATCCTGCATGATATCATCCATGTTAAACCTTAAATTCAGAAAAGTTCAGTTTCAATCAAGGGAATTCTATTTCCAAAAGAAGCCATAAACCGCAAAATCAAAGTTTGCGAGTCAAATTTCTGATGGAATGACAGGTTTTGGTTCATTACCACAGCACCAGCGACAAGATTGTAGAAATCTCGGTCAATCAACATGGTAGTGTACTGCACCAATGAGAAGTCTGTAATTAAAAAAAAATCAAATAAACGTTGTTTACTCTTTTAAGCAAGAGTTAGTAACTCAATCGGAAAAAATCGATAATTGCTCTAATTAAGATTGAAATTCCTAAAAAAGAGTTGTAAATTTGACTAGTTGGTAAGTAAGACAAATAAAAATTGGTTTGCTCAATATAAAAGTGTGAAAATTAAAAAAGAAAAACCAAGCAAATATTGGAAAAAAATCAAATGACGGTTTGTAAATCAAAACTAGTTGGTAACCTAATGGGAAAAAATCCGGTAAGTCACACAAATAAAGGTTGGTGAATTTATATAAGAGTTAACATACTTAAGGAGTTTGTAAGAAAGACAAATTAAAGTTAGTAAATGATGACAAAACTTGAAAAATTTAAAGAAAACAAATAAATGCGGTGGGTAGTTCAAATGAGATTTGGTGATATAAGTTAGTAACTTAATCGGAAAAAATAATTAGTAAGTCAATCAAATAAAGACCGATAAATTCATATAACAGTTGGTAATTTTAGAAAAAGTGATGGTAATTGTTAACAACTAAATTTTGGTGACCCAATTAGTCGTTTATTGCATAAAAAATTAGGGATCGGTCCCAGTTCCTAGAAAAAAATTAGTTAAATTGCATATAAATTAGGAGTATTTGAATTAGTATTTAGGCTCATATAATTGCATTTGTATTGGACCGGCCACGGATGAACTCAAATCAATGGCTCTGAACTTAATAAATTATTCGGACTAAGCCCACAAGTGAAGCAAAATTTGGCCAAGCCTATGTACATCATAAGAGGCCAAAAATTGAAATGCCAAGTGGAAAATATTGAATAATTGGATAATTCGTTTGATATTATCACAATTAGATTCAATAAGAAATTTTTTTTTGGGAGGAAATAGGTATATCTCTTAAGATATTTAAAGATCGGAAAGTTAAAACCCTAATTGCACTCTATATAAAGGCCTAGGTTCACGATCAAAAGGGAGGAGGCCACACAACTCAATACACGGCCACAATAGAGAGAATAGAAGAAGAGAAAGACGCCATTAGAATTCTTGATTCTTGCTGAAGATTGTGGATGACTTGTTGCTGTGCCTTTCCTTCTTCAACGTACAAATGCAGAGAAAGGAAGAGGCTTTGAGGTGTTGGTTTTTGTCTTGAGTGGTCCAAGCAGAGAGAGACAAAGGAGGGGAGATATTCACGGAGAAAAGAAAGGAAGCAGTGGCCGTGAATAAAAAAATCAAGTGAAGACAAAGGGGTGTTGCTGCTATGTTATTCGCTGGTCCAACTTCTCGCTGCAGCTCTCGCCGTGCCGGTCACTGTTTCCTACAGCGTTTCCGACTTTCCACGAGCGCCCTTGAAGCTTTCTGCTGGTCTGGTTCGTTGGTGATCGTCCCGGTGTGTCAAGTGATCTCACTCAAACGGCAAGCTGAGTTATCTGAAGCTCTCGCTGGTTGCATTGTGAGCACCTCACCGATACCGCAACACTGAGAAGTCCCCATCGACAGCCCTTGCCGTGCCACTGTTGAGCACCACTAGCCAAGGCGCCACTGTCCTTGTTGTCGCGGCCAGTCGAGACCTTAATCGACTGTCCTAGCTGAGCTGCCACTGCAAGCTCGTCGAATCACCATGAGCCATTGTCATTGTCGTGAGAACCATCGCCGTTGTCGCAGCCATTCTTCCACCGTTAGCCAATTCCTGTGATCCGTAATCCAAACCCGAGTCAAGTTCAAATTTGGAAGTTATCCGCAAATTAGGTAAGAATATTATCGGACATTGTTTCAATATTTAAATGCATACAATGGACGACGTGTTATCTTTTGTGGATTCTTTGATATATTTGGGTAAACGCATGATATCCACAAGATTTTAAAATACTCCTAACTTTGACAACGTGCTTGGATGACTATCCGATTTCAACCATGAGATACGATATTCGGCGGTACGAAAATCTTTATTCTATCCATAACTACTTGGATACAATAGTAGATTTTATTTTGTTTCCAAATTTAAATGAATAGCCTTCCATCAATTAATATCCATAACTATTCGGATATGATCGATGGTTTATATGGTTTTCCTGATTAAAAAATGATAAACAAATCTTACGGATTACGTGGATTGATTTGATTGTGGCGGCTATCCTTTGTTTGATTTTATGTCCTTTAAAAGAAAAACCCAAAAAAGATTAGATAATTTAAATTGATTGTCAGAGATAGTTTGCATGCTTTAATTTATTCAAGAAAGATAGGATAATCTTCTGATTTAAATTAGGATTTATAATATTTTATTTCTTAGTTTAAGTTAAATATTATTTTAATCTTGACAGTTTATTTGGGGTAATTTCAATTTCGATTTTAAATAAAAATACCAAAAAACATTATTTCAGAATAGATCAGGTTTCCTTAGTTAAAATTGCATGTTTAAATAATGGTATTTTTTATTACGAGTTTTCATTAAAAAATACAAAAATACATCATTTGCCTGTCGTTAGAATTAGGTCATTTAATTTCATGTCATATAGTGTTCATGTTAGGGTTATTTAATCACATATCATACTTTACACGTCATTGCATATAAGTTAGTTCTCATTTAATCAAGAGAAAATAAAAAAAAAATACATTAAGTGGAATTGCTTGTTAATTAGAAATTATATTATGATTGTTGAAGTGATTTTCTAGCTAACAATGAAAATGCTTACGTTGCTTCAAAGTAAGTAATTCTCCTTATCTTGCAATTAATTTAATGCTTTTGATTATTGGGTGTTAATTTGGTGATTTGCGCACCCGCATGAACACTTCAATGTTAGGAAGAAATAAAATCAATCTAGACTACCTTTTCAAATATTTTCATGAAAAGAAAATGTGTTGAAAGGGGCGTTAGAGTAATCTAGCGTAACCAAGTCCCTGTACTTAAAGTCTCTGGTTTGTAGGAATAAAGTATCCTATACTTTATTTGGGTTTATAATCGATACACCGTAAATAGATTAGTGGTGATTTCGAAATAAAAATTATTTGCAAATTAATAACTTGAACCTTAAGTTGTGAATTGATAGGGCTTGGGAGGGCTCGAGTTAGGCTCGGGCTTAATAATCCATTAGCCAAACCCCTAGGTAGTACACCTCGAGGTAAGGTCACAATAGTAATGTTCCTAAACTTTAGCCAATTTTATAATATCATTCTTGAACTTTTAATTTGTAGTCCTTGAACTATTCTTAAATGTTCAATTTGGTCCCTAAACATTCAATTTGTTTAATCTAATCTCTGAACTTTCCATAACAAAATTAACTTACTCCATTAGCTCTATTCACAAGTTTCATAATTACATTATTTCTTAGAAAAAAAATTCATTTCAATCCATTTTCTAAATCAACAAAAGCATTACTTTTTAACCTTTTTGATCTTTATAAATATTATTATACTTTTATTTAAGTATATTTTAGCTTAGGGGAAAAGGATACTTAAGCGAGTTTAGAAAACCGTTTCAAAGAACTAGTGATTGAATTCCTTAGAGCACCTTTAGGCACTTAGGTGGTAGCAAATAGGTTTGAGTACTTGTCACTTTGAAATCAAGTCTTTACTCGCAAACCATGAGAGAATGTTTTCCCGAGTTATGAGCTCTTTCTTTCTTGAAAAAAAGTATTTTTCTTCAAATGTATGTCAAGGTCTTCCCGGTATGTTGGCATGCAAGGCCTTCATTCTTTTGCTATGAATGATTTAAAGATGTGAACTTAGGCTCTGTTTGTTTCGCTAAAAATAAATAATTTGAAAAATATTTTCCTAAAAATGATCATCTGTTTCGTTTATAAAAATTAATGAACGAAAAATATTCTCATCTTCAACGAGGTTAGATATAAATTGTCGTTGGTAATGAAAATATTTTTCATTGATTAATTATTTTAAGTAATAAAAGCGATTATTTTTAGAAAAATATTTTTCAAATCACTCTTTTTTCGCAAAACAAACAGAGCCAAAGATACAGTTTCTTTCAATATATGGCTAGGAGTTTTTTGCTAAAATCTGTAGGTACGAGGAGCCTTGTCTTATATTGTTCGATTGGGTTGTCATTTCCATCCCCATCTTCTCATATTTTAAAATCTCTCTACCTTGCCTTATACGTGGATGTCGCTTTTCTGCAGTTGTCCCTTACTGTGTTTGTAGCTTAGCAATGAGAAATTCACCTGCAATTTTGAAGTTGTCCTCTGTATTCCACTATAGCTTGTAAAATTACTATAATTCATGGAACTAGGGTGCTGTTCTAACCTTCTGAGACTAACCGAAGATTCTATAATCTATTGTTTTATATGGTTCTTTCAATAGTATCGTTGCTTTTCCTTAATAAACATGTGTAGCACGGACATATATGACGTTGAAAGCAAGTGATGCGAGGAGCTTGAAGACGGAGTAAAAAATAGTCCTCACATGTTTTTAATATTGGCCAATCCATTCTTACCCACCCTGGTGCGTGCTAGCACTCAAAGTTTTTGCAGGACCATATTTTAAGTAATGTTGTACTCCTATTTTTTGTTTGTGGTAGGGGACCTTACTGATATAGAGACTTACTGATGTTTTGAATAAATGGCCAGCTCTTGCTGATTCATCCTGTTTAATTATAAATTCTGTCATCCTCGGTTAGGTCCCTAGCCTCCCTTCACTGGCTTGGCTGTTTAGACAAACTTTGTGCAGAGTGTCACGGTGTCTAGCGGATTGAGATTGATTTCTTGGTTTAGGTGAGTACTTTAGTTTTGCGAATGAGATAGTTTCTGCTGGCTCGCCCGTTACTCAATTGTATACAGATACATGCATCGCCCGCATGTGTACATGCGTACGCTGTGTTTTTGGGCCACGGAATTGAAAGGCCGGCTTGTGAACTCTCGCGTTTCCGTACATAGAAAAACCATTGAGCAGGAGGCACTGCGGACTTGCCTGCATTCATTTTACTGCTGTCTGTGAATCACCTGTCCTTACTCATCTTGCTTGCTTGTATGACGGGACTCCTATGCATGGTACATGGTACACACAAGAACCCCCAAATGAATTCGCCATCCAGTTAACTTTTCTCCTCAGTTCGCACCTTTTGAGGAAAAGAACTTATTTACACAAGCATTTGATGCCAAGGTCTCCGCAACCGTAAAACGGTGTCTGCAGAGATCTGGGCGTCTAGGACATGTACCATCATTTACAATGGCAAGTGTAACTTGTGATGAGAGTAAAGAATTTGAAGACATGGGAGCCCCCCATGCAATAGGTCAAGCGGTCGAAAGCACCTGCAGGTCAGAGAATGTTTCCTGTGGAAAGAGACATCTGCAATTTGCTTTCTGGGAGGGCAAATTGAACTCACTATGTAACTCTCTTCAGCTCATGAATCTGACAGAGATAGGTTCATTGCATTCTTCTCCACTTCTTAATGATGCCAAAATAGAGCTCGTAACACGAATTCAATCCTCCTCTTCCGTCAAATTGCATGTCTCTTTCCACAAGTTGCCCAACAGATGGAAACCTAGGCCTTCTCATGTTCATTTTGACCTGAGACCGCAAAGCTCGCTTCGAATGAGAAACAGTACAGCTGTACTTGTACCTACATTCATGTACACGTATACATGTACGTGTAGGATTAGATCATAGAGTGCAATCCTTCATCAGCATTATGCGTGGATTGTATTACTACATGATCGAATACGAAGTTTGTGGTACATCTCTTATATAACTCGTGTTAACATGAAGGATTCATTTAAGATTGACATTCGAGCACTTGTCAAACGATCAAATTAGAAAATATTAAGGTACTCGGTATGCTGACTTTTTTTATGATATGTGTAATTACTACCTTAGAAATCGAAGGGTGTGTTAGAATAGAAAATCTTTTGAATTTAGATATTTTTTCAGCACAAAATACTTAAAAATTTTACAATGGACAGATGTTAGCACGCAATTTCTCGGACAGTTTTTCTTGATAAGTGCCCAATAATGTTTAACATGACTCTCATATTTCAATACACATCAACATCATGACTTATCAGCTATAGATGGTTTATAAAATTAACTTGAAAGTGAGATCCAATCACAAGACCAAACAAATAATGACTCCAAAAGGTGACCCACTCCACTAAGCATCAAGATAATCGATCAACTCAAACATGATAAATCATCATATTCAGCCATGTACGACCTACCTATCTTATCACCTCTTTAAAAATTTAAAAAACTCATAAACTCGAGATCAAAAAAACCCGTCATGTCATCTACGGGCCCGTTCCGTCGCTGTCGGATTGAAAATAGAACGGTGAATGCCCAAATTAATGAATAGTCACATAATGCCAATAAAGAGAATGCCAAGAGCGGTCGAATATTTAAACTATACAGAGCATTAATTATGTGCATTTCCTCAAATTTTAAATTGACTAATCGGTGATTACAAAGACTGATCCACCCCATTTCACATAACTTTCACTGTCCTTACATCACCACATCCCCCGAATGATTCGTTATTATATGGCTCAGAACAACACCTGGCCACTAACCTAAAAAACAAATTCGAGAATATAAAGGAAGAAAAGAAATTTGAAAGAGTGTGTCCTAAGCTATTGTACAGGTACCATCATCCAAGATGTTAACACGGTCCGGTCCGGTCCGGTCCGGTCCGGCCCTGGCCCGCCCGCACAATTAAAGATTGGTCCGGTCCCCGAAGTCCGAAGCCAGCCGGGACGCGATGGCTGAGTGATACATCGGGTCGTGGAGGGACGCCGCGTCGGAGGTCATGAGCCTGAGGAGCCGCGCCTTCTCCTCCGTGAACCGGATTGGGTCCGGGCGGCACCTCGCGGGCTTCGCGTCGGCCTTCCTGGGGTAGGCGACCTTGTCGTCGGCGGGGCCAATGTAGCCCGGCTCGGCGGAGAAGCCGAAGATCGGGGCCCACCAGCTGCTGCTGCTGGAGCTGGAGGAGGAGGAGGAGGAGGGGGGAGGGGGGCTTCGCCGGCCGGCGGGGCCCGGCTTGCGCTCAGCGGGGGAGGAGGCCGCGGCCTTGACGGCGAGGGGCCTGCAGGGGAGGAGACCGGCGGCGGCCATTGCGGCGGCGGCGGCAGCGGAGCGTGCGAGAGGCTGCGGAAGGAAGAGATGGAGAGAGGTGGTCGGTCGTTTTAACGGTGAACCTGACTGGCGTGTCTTCTGCTTTTGCACTTCCTGTTGGGGCTGGCTTTTATAGAGGGGAGGGAAGGGGAGGCGAAGGGGGATAAGACTGACACGTGGAGGTGACCGGGGGGGGGGCGCGCGTCACGAGGGGATCATTCGCCTTTGGTGCCTCTTCGTTACCGGCTAGTCCCGGTCACCGCGTTGACCGCATCGAGCAAAAATTTTGCTTTGACGAAAAAAAAAGAAAGAAGAAAAGAAAAAGCATTTGACGTCCGATTTCAAATTTTCTCCAATTTCTATAGTTTCTTTCTCTCCGATTTCTTTCCCCCTATTCAAATTCGTTGCGAAATTGAGTTTTAAAAAGTTAAGACGCGTCGAGGGTAAACACACCAGCCATGCCGAGGAATTACGAGTTGCGGCTCGGGAGTGACGCTCTCTACATACGTCGTTAATCTCAATCGAACATATTGAGATTTCGAACCGATATTGATCTCGACTTCATCTATTCATGGTATTTACGGATGGCTAATTATGCAACGTGATTCGTTAATTTCTTTTTTCTTGCACCGATGAGTGATTGATCTAGTAGTGATGATGTGACTAACAGACTCTTGACCACCCCGTCAAGGAAGTTTAAGGTGAGTGGCCGTGGTTTAACCATTTTTCTAATACGCGGGAGACGAAGGTGATTTTCTTCTCAATTTCGTTCATTTTTCCCGAGCTAAACTTAGGGTTCCTTCGCTTTGATTTGATGTTATGGAGATCGAGTGATGCTTTCCCACGATTTTCCTCGATGGTGATGGTGATACGGTACGTGAAATTGCCCCGAATCTTGCCGCGAAGTGTCGACATGATACAACTTTAAGTACATAGAAGTAGAGCCACTACGCGATTAACTTACAATAATAAACAAAGTCCAAGACTATAAAATATGACTTGACATCGCACATGGTCGCGATCATTTATATTATTTAGGTGTAATGGGACGTTAGAACTACGTCAACCCACTGACATAACTCGGCGGCGTCGAAGGTTGTAGGCACTCAAATTCATTGAAAAAAAGCGGGGAAAAAGAAAGAATCATGAGCGGCCCGAAACTAGGTAGCTTTTCCAAAATCACGATCTTCCTTCGAACCTCAATAAGGGATATTGAAATTTGTAAATAATCGACCGACCAGACAAATTTGTGCACTCCGAAGAATTAGGAGGAGCGACGAATTGGTGATTACAGCAGCAGTTATGTACATGTTTTCTCTCGGCCGGTCGATTCATTCAAAGCCATATTCAGGGCGGGTTTATTTCGCCGAATGGAAATCGTTCTCCATTTGTTCCATCGTTCGGGAGGGCGATTTTCTCCTGACCAGAAAGAGAAGCCGTTTTTCCCAAATCCGAGCTCGATGGGTTTCGGCTCATTAAACAGTGCTTTTCTGCGAATCGATTGATCTTCCTGTCATTTAAATATCGGGAAGTCGGAAAATAACGATTTCTCGAAAATAACTTTTCCTCCGGGGCAAGCGGAGTTTCAAAGCTGGGCATATTCCCTATTGGCCGACGGGCCTGGCCGCTTGTCCCCACTGGTCAAATGGATTGGCCGACGGGATATGGACGTGGCACATGAGACGGAGCGCGCACGACACGCACGTGAGCATTTTCTGCGAAGGAAGGAGCTCGCCGCTATGGGCGGCGACGTCACGTGCCGCGCGGGACTCTTAGGGTGTGCACAGCAACGTTTCTGTTCCCAGAAACAATTTTTGATCAGAAATAGTTTTTTCTATTTCTATTTCTTGGAACAGTTTCTGACAAAAAAATAGCGTTTAGTAACTATACAAAATTTCTATTCCTGGAATAGAAAAAGAATAGAAACGCGTTTAGAGTGCGAATGATCCATTTCTATTCCATGGAGGCGGCGGCGGCGGCGACGACGGGCGGCGGCGGCGGCGGCGGCGGCGGCGACGACGGGCGGCGGCGGCGGCGGCGGCGGCGACGACGGGCGGCGGCGGCGGCGGCGGCGGCGGCGACGACGGGCGGCGGCGGCGGCGGCGAGCGGCGGCGACGACGGGCGGCGGCGACGACGGGTGGCGGCGGCGGCGGCGAGCGGCGGCGACAACGGGCGGCGGCGGCGGCGGCGAGCGGCGATGGCGAGCGGCGACGAGCGGCGGCGGTGGCGAGCGGCGGGCGGCGTCGGGCTGCGGCGACGAGCGGCGAGCGGCGGCGGCGACGAGCGGCGAGCGGCGGCGGCGGCGAGCGGTGGGCGGCGGCGGCGGCGGCGACGAGCGGCAGCGGCGGCAACGAGCGGCGGCGGCGGCGGCGAGCAGCGGCGGCGGCGAGCGGCGGCGGCGACGAGCGGCGGCGGCGGCTAGCGGCGGCGGCGACGGCGGCGGCGGCGGCGGCGGCGGCGGCGGCGACGAGCCGCGGCGGCGGCGGCGACGGGCGGCGGAGACGAGCGGCGGCGGCGGCGACGAGCGGCGGCGGCGGCGGCGGCGGCGGCGGCGGCGGCGGCGAGCGGCGGCGAGCGGCGGCGACGGCGGCGGCGGCGGCGGCGGCGGCGGCGGCGGCGGCGGCGACGAGCTGCGGCGGCGGCGGCGACGGGCGGCGGAGACGAGCGGCGGCGGCGGCGACGAGCGGCGGCGGCGGCGGCGACGAGCGGCGGCGGCGGCGGCGGCGGCGGCGGCGACGAGCGGCGGCGGCGGCGGCGGCGGCGGCGGCGACGAGCGGCGGCGGCGGCGGCGGCGGCGGCGACGAGCGGCGGCGGCGGCGGCGGCGGCGACGGCAGCGGCGGCGGCGGCGGCGGCGACGAGCGGCGGCGGTGGGCAGATTGCGGCCGATGGATTGTTTCTTATTTTTAGAGAATTTTAGAAAAAAAATCGTTTCTTTTTTCTTGTTCCAGAAACAAGAAGTAGATTTTTTTTGCTTCTTGTTTCTGTTCCAAATCTATTTCTGGAACGCTTTTTTGGAACAGAAACAAAAAAATAGATTTTTTTTACTAAACGGATTTCTGTTCTTTTTCTGTTCCGGGGAACAAAAGAACAGAAAAACAAAGAAACAGAAACGTTACTAAACAGACCCTTATTTTGTACGCTAATCGTCTCGGGAACAGTTTCAACGAGCTTTCCCCTTGGAGGAAATATCTCATCCCCCTTTGGGTCCCCCCCAAAAAAAAATAAAAAACTCGGAAAAATCAAAAACGCGCGCGCACCGATAGGGTCCGAGCGGGCCCCACCGGATCCCCGAGGGGAAGGAAGCGATATCGGGGGACCCGAGTCCGAAGCGTGCGTCGCAAGCAAATTGCATATCTGTTCAATTTGAACACGTACATAATCGCCGATTGTTTCGAGCGCGTAGAAAAAGAGGGGCAAACTTATAGGGTTAGAGTAAGGCGATCGTTCGGTACAGGCTAGCGAGCAATTAGCTTATAGTGATAATCGGCTCTTCTGTACGATGCTTGAAATCATCGATTCCTCCATCGCTGGTCGAGGAAACTTCCTCCGATCGATTCTCCAATCAACCTTCCGATTGACCGGTTTAAGTAAATGTATAAGCACGGGCGATTTTTTTTTTTTTTTTTGGGTAAGGTTAAGCATGGGTGATGTTGATGTTCACATCTGTCAAGAAATATTCCGGGTAAAGCTTTTCCCTTCCCCCCACTCACTTTTGGGGCCTTGGGCCGTTCTTCGAACATGGCAAAAAGAAAGAACGAAAAGGTGGAAAGGAAAAGGTTTTGTCGGATGGCCCAAGCCCTTTTGTTTGGGCCGGAGATGGCCCCAAGCTTCACGATCGGAGGGGGGGCGTTGTAGAGGGCCGGGCACCTAATTTGGCCCAAGTTTAGGAGACAAGCAAGCTGAGAAATGATGGCTCTGTGATTTCCTCCCCCTGGGGCTCTCTTTTGAAGTGCTTCCTGAGGCCCAAGCTTGTTTGCCCCGATTTCACAATTGATATGGCGCGTGAAAATCAAATTGAGATGTCGGTATCCGATCGCGGCCGGAAAGCACGTGATATAAGGGCAAACGCCCGTCTTATTGTCCTTCGCTCCACTCCGGTCGGGACTCCCGCCGTTTGCAGACACGGGCGTGCTTGTGCTAGCTCTCTCGGTTTCCAGACGATGGCGTGACGTTCGATAATCGTTCCGTACTTTATAGGTGAGTGTTGTTTCAGGAAAGACTTGTGATTGTTGTTTCTCTTGGGCCCTCGATTAAATTGGGGTTTGACGTTTCAGTCCAACTCGTAGTCACGTAGAAGCTCCTGGTGGATTGGGCCGGTCATACATGGAATCCTAGCACACCAAATAAGCTTACATTCTCTTGATTTTTTTTAATTTTTGGCTTCGCAATGATCGTACCAACATTTGACTAAATAATATGAAACGACTGCCGATGTTGTGTATAATAAGGTGACCACCTTCATTTAAAATCTCTCCAGGGCATATCCAACTCGGGTTTAATTCGAAAGCGATGCATAGTGGGGTGTAACCACTCGATTCTTGGATGTTTTGGAGAAAAAAATGTGTAATGTCCACCCTGCTTTCGTCGTTTCGATTGATGAACCCAAGTTGGATGTCAGCCTAGTTTGGCTCGAAATCACGTCCACGACGGCCGATCGTTGTCACTTTGGCATGGGGTGGATGTCTGGTCCACACTGACCCAATTGATGGCCACGTCCACTATCCACATGCACTCGCACATCGTCTCTTTCACCTTAAATTGTCGATGTGTTTCTCGGGGCAACTCAATAATTGGTGGACCAAAGACCCCCATGAATCTCGGGTGCTGAGGGATGTGAACTAATCTTTCTAGGATGCATGGATTCTCCACGATTCCGCATCACCACTAATCACAAGATCTCGCATCGTCAATGGTCCCTGTTCTTAGCTGCATGCATTTGTCCCCTACATAAGGAATAGGAAGGTTGAGCGGCAGTGTATGAAAAAAAGAGATGGCATTTGATTACGTTCACGTATCGGTCTGCCAATTACTGGACCATGGCGGTCATGTTGAGCTCAGTTGCATCGAAGACGACAACGACGGCGGCGATAACGTGTTATAACCGGTGAATTCCCATCCACAAATAATCTGGGAATCGATTTTTGGATCAGGTTCGTTTAGTACTTGTCAACGCTCGCGTGCTACCCTCATTATATGTAAAGATAGAGATTGATTGCTCCAATCCCTATTTACATTTGGATATGTATTCCAAGCGTAAATATGGATCTCTACCTTTATATACAATCAATCCCTATTTACATTTGGATCTCTATTCCAAAGGTTTGGATCTGCATTCCAATCTCTATTTAATATTCGCGTTCTACGCTCATTATATGTAAAGATAGAGATTGACTCATTATATGTAAAGATAGAGATTGATTGCTCCAATCCCTATTTACGTTTGGATCTGTATTCCCTCAATGTGTTGTGATCTTCCATTTACACTGCATGATTCTCGAGGGTAAGTTCTACTAGTTTCTTGCTTTCACGCCCATCTTTGATGCATTTGAGCCATAAGAAAACATGTACAAAAATTGAGCAAGTGCTTATTTACGAGGAATAATGACACAAATAGTTCTTGAAGCCTAATGTGCAATGTGGTTACTTAACTGTTAATTTGTTCAATATAGTTCTTAAACTTTAGTCTAATATTTAATACGGTCCCCAAACTTTTAATTTATTCAATATAATATATGAACTTTTGGTACATGTTTAATATAGTCCCTGAACTATATAAGAATGTTCAATGTAATCTTTTCATTATTTCAAAATCAGAATAATATTGAAAATTTTCATATAGTCTATGGATTAAATTGAAAATGTACAAAAAGTTCAGGACTACATTAAACTAACTAAAAGTTTAGGGATCACATCTAGTCAAAATACATTATCATTTGTGTGATTTTCCCTATTTACAACTACACCAATGATTGCACCCAAGTTCAGTCCAATGCTCTCGCTGGTTTTACAGCACATGGATGGACCCGACAGCATCCCAAAAGAGGGCAACATTGGGCAGACATTGTGACCATCATGGCTAATCTTAGGCTTCTTTGTTCAAAGAAATGCGAATCCCGCACCTTCCCATGAACAATAGACCCTATAATTAGAGTCCTCTTGTCTTTAGATGTGTGCCAATATTGGGGATCTCTAGTTCACTAATTACGTTGGCACATTATTAAATAGGACCTAAGTTGAGAAATCCCTTTGTCGGTCTCGTGCTAGTGGGTTAGGGGGAATCCTCCAATCGATTTGGTCTCTCCCTCTACAGAAAGGTATTTTTGCTTGAAATTGAGAGCTTGCTTTGCTTTTGTCTTTGTTTTACTTTTCTGACAGTGTCGAAATCTCGTGACCTCAGTCGGCATTACACATGGGACTTAAAAGACCAAATAAAGTCAGATGTGCGGAGGGTGCTAGGCAACTGCACTAAAATCTTGATTTAGTGGGGATGCTTTTTTGCTTCGAAATCCTTGCGACAAGATAGCTGAAGTGCTTCCCATGTTCCAAAAAAAGCCAAAAATGGGTTAAGGGAACAGACTATCTTTTCAAAACTCTCACAAACTTTTTTATATTTTCACCTTAAGATGAGGATCTGCCGTTAGGTAGAAGTGGGCAACTGCTTGGTGATTCTCGACCTTAGGATTTTGGCCTGGATGCTTAATATCATAGCAGGGATGGCCTCCTTTCAGTCGCACACGTGGGTTAGGAAGAAAGAAGTTGACTATCTCGTCATTGTCTCCTCTCTCTTCACACTACTCTTCCGTTCCCTATATCTCCTAGACCAAGAGAGGAGTTATCTTAACACAGGTGGGATCCGACTCTATAGAAAAAATCAATTCGGTAATGGGCAACTGCACATGGTCTCAGGACAATCATTGCTTGGGCAATCTACAGGGGGTAAGAAAAATCTTGACATAGATTTGAGGCTCTTACTTTGTTTGAGCCTTGGAAGCGAATATTCCCCAAATACAATGGGCTATCGATTCTAGAGTGAGTTGGTTCCCAATTTAGAACTGAGGATTGACTCTGTGAACCTGGTTCTAGTCTTTTTGAAACCAGGAATTGAATCCGTTAGCTCTGGAACTGTTGTCTCCTGAATCGGCTGGTTTTGATTCCGGTTTTACCGACAACCCAGTCAATTTTGTGTTTTGGTACAAACCCAAATTTTGATAACAAAACATAAAAGCTGCACTAGTTCACTACAGAGCATTCATTGGTCAAGTCGTTTTGTTTTTTTTCCTTCATGTTGAAGAGCATGGTTCAAATTTTGAGACTTCAAAATCACTTTAGAACTGGTTTAATCCCAGAATGGGACTACTTGAACTCGGGAAAGGACTGGTTGAACTGGTGTTTTCAACCTCCGGACCAAGAACTGAACCGGTCCTAAGTCCGTCCTAGGTTTTGTTGAGCTGGGAACCCAACCGGTTCACCCAAGAGCAGGCCTTGAACTGATCGGTTGAGGCCAGCTCGGTCTGATATCCGGGTTGAATCGGAACCATTGCTCACTAGCTCCTAACATTTTATTGGCCTCTTTATTTTGAAAAAGTTGGAGCTTTTCAGTTTTTCAAATAAAATTCAAATCTCAACACTCATTCTTGTTCTTACTCGTTGTGACATTCCTACCAGTTAGTGGCCTATTGAATGTGATGATACTCATGTAAAAATTCAAATTACATGCAAGAGATGAATGAGGAACTACTGAAGTACGTGTTTACTATCATATTATAACGAACCTGTCCCTTAATAGTTTGAGATGTCGACCACACAGTTTTCTGGCCTACTTAAGGTTAGATACTTTGGACGAACGTTTAGACATGGACAAAAGGTTAACGATTCTTTTTGACACATTAATCACAAGAACGTAGACATCAAACGACCCTCGAAAAATAACACTACACACAGGTTTTCTCTCGAACGAAAACATTATGGAACGCATTCATTCTGCAGAAATCTAAGATGTGTCATGGGCATGTGGGATGAATGGAATCTCGGTGGATCTTATGCCATTTTGTGACCCGTGTGCTTACGAGCAAGAGCGTTTCTTTTCCCTATTGCCTTTCCTCTTTATGTCTATCGCAAGCAAGGAAAATTCATGAACTTATCGTTCACAAGGACGAAAGTTCAGTCGATCAAAATGGTCCAATGCCACGTGCTCTCGCCAATCAATGCCTCACAGGCAAGACAATAAGGACAATGTTGGACCCTCAAGTGGAAGACGCAACTAGACACCAGCACATTTTCAAAGATGTTGGACCTGCAAAATCAATTCCAGGACCAACCGAACTCCCAGGGTTTTTCCTCTTCGGTTGGTTGTTTGGGATGCGTTTGGTAACTTACCAAACAGTGATTGATTCTATTATTTTATTCTTAAGAACAAAAAAAAAAATAGAAATCAGTTTGATAAACTTTTTTATTGGCGGGCAGAAATCTGTTCCTAAAATCAGTTTTGGAAAAGAATTAAGAATAAAGAAAAAGTTGCTTTTTTATTCTTGGAAACAAGAATCAGAAATAGAAGAATTTTTTTTTCTTTTTCTTCTTTCCTTCCTACCTTTGGCCGGTTCTTCTTCTTTCCTGGCCTATGGCCGGCAACCGGCCACAAGCGAGGGCAAGGGCTGGACCCTCGCAGCCTGGGTAAGGGCCACCCTTGCCGGATCTGGCAAGGGCAGCGGGGAGGGCGTCCCTCACCCAGGCCGCGAGCCTTGATGACGGCCCTCGCCCTCCCCGGCAAGGGCTGGAAAAGGTTGGCAAGGGTCGCCCTTACCTAGGCCGTGAGGGTCCAACCCTCACCCTCACTTGTGGCCGGCAAGGGCCTCGATGCCCTCACTGGCCAATCGGCCATAGCCGATGGCCTAGCCACGGCCAAAAAGGAGAAGAAGAAAAAAAGAAAAGAAAAAAAAAGAAAGAAGTGTTAAAAATTTTTAAAATATTATTAATAAAAAGAAATTTTGTGTAGTTACTAAATATATTTCTATTCTTTTTCTATTCTAGGAATGGATATTTTGGGCTGGCTGTTATCAAATGTCTTCAAATGCTTAGAAATTATTTTTGAGAATAGAATAAAAAAATAATTTATGAGCAGAAATTATTTCCGGGAACAGAATGATTATCAAAATGCACCCTTATTCCTCCAGTTTTGGAAGAGAAATTTCAACATCAAATTCCAACTTGATTTAGTTTCTAGATTAGCATTTAACTGTAGTGGTCACGAATGATGTGCGATTCTGAAATGGAGTAGCTTTGTCTTTGCTTAATATGCTACGTGTTGAAGTGGCTCCATAATGACCTTCTAGAATTATGACAAACTTTGTATCCAACCCATTTTATGAAATCCTCCACTGAATAATGGAATGGGAAGGTATATTGTGAAATATAAGAGGCCAATTCTATATGGAACTCTTCTCGAGAAAAGTACAAAAAAAGTTTTAACCCTATTATACTTGTCTAATTCAATCCTTAATATTTCAATTATATCAATTGAGTCATCAATCTTTCGGCGATTTGCCATCCATCTAGTCAAAATTGGCTGAAAATCGCTGACATGAATGTCAACCATCCTACATGGCATGGCCAGCGCTAATATGAATAAATTTTGAAAATTTTCTCAATTTTTATTACTTTTTTTTCTTCTTTTCTTTCCTTTCTTTTTTTTTCCCCAACTGTGGGCCATTGAGGTCTAGACGAAGGCCTTTGCCCATTGCCAGCCACTGACGTTAAGCTCTCGACTAAATCCAAGCAAGGGTCGCGACGTCCTCACTGGCCAACAGTTGATGGTCATGGCCCTTGCTTGGATTTGGGTGAGGGCCTGACACCCTCGCCTGGATCTTGGCGAGGATGTGGAGGCCCTTGCCTATGGTTGGCAAGGGTCGAGGGCCGTATGCCATTGCTTTGACCCCCTTGCATGTGGTTGGCGACCTTGCAGGTCTAGAGTTTAAAAAAACAAATAAAAGAAAGAAAAAAGAAGAGAAAAGAATAAATAATTCATTAAAAATATGAAAAATTGTAAATTTTATTTGTATCAGCACCAGTTATGCTACATAGGATGGATGGCATCCATGTATGCAATTTTCAACCAAAATTGGTTAGATGGACTACATTGGGGAAAAGTACTAAAAAAGTCCCAAACCTATTACATTAGTATCAATTCAGTCCTAAACTTTTCAATCGGATCAATTTAGTGTCAAATCTTTTCACACTGTAATAATTGAGTCCATCCGGCCAATTTAAGCCAGAAATTACTAACTTGGATGCCGGCCGTTCTACGTGGCACGACCTGCGTTGACGTAAATAATTATTTTATAATTTTTAGATTTTTTATAATTTTTTTTCTTTACCTTTTTTTTCCTTTTCTTTGCCTTTATCTTGTGGTTGGTACTCGGCCATGGCTAGTGACTAGCCGTAGGCGATAGGTGATGAGGGCTCGAACTTTGAGGCCTAGGCGAGGGTCACCTTCATAGCCTTTGGTGAGGGCCACGACGCCCTCACCGACCCTCACCTATGGCCGGTCACTGGCCATGGTTGAGTATCGTCCACAGGCCAAACGAAAAGAAATGCAAAAAATGGAAAAAAGAAAAAAAAAGAAATTAGGGAAATCTTTTTAAAAAGTAATAAAAATTATTGAAAAATTATAAAACATTATTCACGTTAGTGCCGGCCGTGCCACGTAGGACGAACAGCATCAACATAAGCAATTTATGACTTAAATTGGCTGGGTAGAATGAATTAGTACAAATATGAAAATATTTATGAGTAAATTGGTCCAATTAAAAGATTTATGATTGAATTGGCACAAATGTAATATGTTTATGACTTTTTTGGTACTTTTCTCGCTACATTGGCAAATCGTAAAAATGTTTATGACTCAATTGGTATAATTGAAGGATTTAGAGCTGAATTGGTATAAGTGTAATAGGATTAGAACTTTTTTTATGCTTTTCCTGAGAAATTTCAAGATGTTAATGATTATTCATCATGAAGAGAATTAATATGTTTATCATTAACCCCTCCATTAATTAATATAAGAATAAGTGCAAGCACCCGAGGGGCTCCGACATATTTCAGTGGCCTGCCAATGAACGTGGGTACGCACGAATAGCAAATGGTGGGTATGAAGAAGAAAAGTCAACTCGAGGATCAATTTTGTTCGTGAGAAATTCTTGATTACTACGAAACTAATCGATTGGAAGAGCCAATTATGTGTCCAATGGTAATTACCAATGATGGAAAAAAAAAAAAAGAGTTGAACCAACTAATACTTGCTCCATATATAATTAAAAAAAAGTTGAACCAACTAATGCTTGGTCCATATATAATGCTTGTTTCTGAAAACATACTTTCCTTCCTTTTAGGAAATCACTAATCACTCATGAAAATCAGGTCGTTTTCCCAAATTTCTCGCCAACCAAGCATCTTTACCACTTATTTATATCTTATTATGTGCTAATGACTTATAATCTAAGTGTACGATAGTAGTTAGTCGGTTTGAACGAAAATTAGCACAACAACTCATCACCATGCCCTTCACTTTCAACTTCATGACTAAACTCTGGTTAGCCTATGTTTTAGGGCACGTTGAGGAACAAACATATGTGTCATTTAACTAATCACACTATATAAGCTCAATTCTTATGAATTGAAATGCAACGATTTCATAATGTGATCACTTATCATAATTATTATTTATATCTTTGCTACCCAGTTTAGCAATGAGGTATCTCTCAAGTTTGAGTGGTCTGATGCCGAAACGCGATAGAAAATTTGACTGAACAAGAAAGTTCGATAGAAGAATAATTCGTCCTCCAAATATGATTATCAAATCAAAAAATATTCAAAGCCTGATGAAAGGAAATCCTAAAACAAGCTTATATAGACCCAAACCTAACTCTATTAAGAAACGTAATCATCAAAACGTAAATTAGGAAACTGCCAATTATTAAATTAACCCCAAAAAAATACTAAAAAAATAGAAAAATCCATCTAAACGATCTCGAATCGCTAACGGGTTGACTTCAAGCCCGCCGGTTCGCTTCAGTCGACCAAATTTGAGCTTAATCGGACATAGTTGACTTCAAGTCCGCCGGTTCGTCCAGTCGCATAACGGGTCCCGCCGGTGTATCATGGTCCCTCGTAGTCAAGAAAGGGTCGATTCTAGCTAGGGCAATGGAACATAATGATGACTTAGGGTATTGCTTTCTGCTCCAAGGATCTTCCGATCAGGGCTCTTCTTTTGTTTTTAGCTTTTTTGCTTAGTCGCGTGAATATCTTACAATCACATTCTGAGGTCTAAGTTATACCGTCAAAGAGGCGATCATCGTGGTGCATGAACTTGGAAGTGCCATAGACTTATCAAAAAAAGAAAAAAAAGGTGGAAGTGCCATAGACTTATCAAAGAGAGTGAAGTCCAATGCACCAAAAGAGAGTGCCATTATGCTTTAAAATACATAAAATAACGTAATTTGTTGTTTCCATGGCGTGACAGTTATCACCATTTTAGTGGAGCATTTTCCCTCTCTTTAATTTGTTTCTTTCTTTATCTTTCTTTTCGAAAAAAATACTATGTCAATTGTAACATGCATATCTCAATTTTTTTGACACCAAAAAGCTTAAATTTATATCTGTGATACATTTATACCCTCTATCTCAATTCCATCCAAAAGCACTATTAAAAATCCTACGTGAATAACAGAGGCAAATGGATCTGACTCAACTTCGACATGGTGCTAACATGGCTTAAGTGATAGAAAAATCACCTAATTTTTCTTTTTCACTTTTTCTCTTTCCTTATGCCAAGCTCCTCGTTCATCTTTTTCCTCCATGAACACTATCTCAACGATTGACAACATCATTGAATACGAAAACGGCTAAAGCAAAGACAAGTATTAGCAGTGAGCTATGGAGGACATGACAACACCGACCGCCGACGACCCCAAAATCCTCCGCCTGCCCTTTTTCTCTCCTCATATGGTTTTGTTGGAAATTTTTTTTAGCTAATGAAGATAGAGCAGTGATTATAAATCTTTGATGCTTTTATGCATGATAATAACCACTCTTCTTAAGATATTATTTGCCCCTACTATTGTTGCTAACTAGTCTAAAATAAATACACCTCTAGGATATAATCAAAGCCATAGAGAAATGAGTTCAACAATTACTCAGTTTCTCTATTCTAATTTTACCTTGAATTTGTTATTAAAGTTGTGTATAGACCCGTTAAACGGGTGGGTCGGGTCGGGTTTGGGTTGGGTCATAAATGGTCCGACCCAAATTGACCCATTAACCCGTTTATGACCCATTTATTCCTAGTATAAATATCTCGACCCATACCCGACCCGACCCATACCCGACCCATATCCGATCCGACCCATATTGCTAAAATACTTTTATATTTAACCTAATCTAGGAATATTTGTTTCTTATGATTTTTTTTAAAATTATACTGCTAAAACATTTTATGCAATACAAAACTAGTGAAAAATTTTATAATTGTTTTTAAAATTGAGGTTCTGTTTGTTTTACAAAAAATGTGACATTTCTAGAAAATATTTTCCATAAAGTTATTATCCAAAAAAATAAAAAAAAATTAATATTTTTTTTATTTTTAAAATCGAATTTTTAATTATTTTTTATTTTTAAAATCGAATTTTTAATTATTTTTTATTTTATTTTTCCTTTATTTTTCCTTTATTTTTCCTTTATTTTTTTTCTTTTTCCTTTTTGGCCGATCGCCGGCCGCCGTGGCCGGCGACCGACCCCAGGCGAGGCCGAAGCCTCGCTGGCCTCAGGCGAGACTCGAGCTCGCCCGAGGCCGGCGAAGCTCGTTCTCGCCGATCTGGCGAGGCCGAAGCCTCGCCGGCCTCGGGCGAGGATCGAGCCTCGCCGATCTGGCGAGCGTCGAGCTCACCGGCCTCGGGCAAGCTCGACCTCGCCGGATCTGGCGAGGTCGAGCTCGCCCGAGGCCGGCGAAGCTCGTTCTCGCCGATCTGGCGAGGCCGAAGCCTCGCCGGCCTCGGGCGAGCTCGACCTCGCCGGATCTGGCGAGGTTGAGCTCGCCCGAGGCCGGCGAAGCTCGTTCTCGCCGATCTGGCGAGGCCGAAGCCTCACCGGCCTCGGGCGAGGCTCGAGCCTCGCCGATCTGGCGAGCGTCGAGCTCGCCGGCCTCGGGCGAGCTCGACCTCATCGGATCTGGCGAGCCTTGAGCTCGCCGGCCTCGGGCGAGCTCGACGCTCGCCAGATCCGGCGAGGCCGGCGAGCTCGAGCTTCGCCGGCCTCCGGCGAGGTCGTTCCGCCCCGGTGGCCGGCCGCCGTGGCCAACCACCGGCCGGAAAAAAAAAAAAAGAAAGAAAGAAGAGAAAAGAAAAAATTAAAGAAAAAGATAAATAATTAAAATAATTAAATTTCGATTTTTTTAAAACATTTTTGTAAAGAGGGAGAGAGAGAGTGAATGGGTCTAGTAGGTGGGTTGGACATGGGTTCCAAACTCAACCCATTTAGACCCATTTATCTTTAAACTTTAAAATTTAAAACCCATTTAAGTTTGACTCTATAAAATTAAAGTGACCCATATATGACCCATTTATTTTTAAATGGGTCATATATGGGTTTATGACCCATTTTGACACCTCTAGTTGTGTATATGAAAAGGGAAGAAGAAGTTGTTTTGAACAGTTGTGTTGAACAATGTATGATTTGGTGCTATTTATAGACAATCAATCAACACATCTCTTGAAAATAGGTACTTTATCCTCATCATCACCACTTTTCATGATGAACCATCACCATTTTTCATGTCAACAGTTACTTCTTTTTATATCCAAAAGTCACATCTTTTCATAACCAAGAGTCACATCTTTCATGATAACAAACTATTTCAACAGGGTTGACCAAGCCACTGCCATAGCAATTTGTAGTTGTATCCCGAACCGGTTGCTAAAGCCCATAGACGCTCTCATTGCACCTTGGTCTCCATCAGTGGCGAGCTCGGTCGCACCTCCTGGCAATGCGAGCTCGAAGCTTGTGGTCACGAGAGCCTTAGCGAGCGATCCCCAGGGCCCTACGCGGTCATCTCGAGCTCGCAAAGGTTGTGGTG
Source organism: Syzygium syzygioides (assembly GCA_031216285.1). Taxonomy (NCBI): domain Eukaryota; kingdom Viridiplantae; phylum Streptophyta; class Magnoliopsida; order Myrtales; family Myrtaceae; genus Syzygium; species Syzygium syzygioides. The sequence continues at coordinate 11,519,952 of CM062244.1, read as the reverse complement.
GCCGCATGAGCTCTCCATTAGAGCTCAATTGTGGCCATAGCCGCCACAACTCAGTTTGGCCAAAGCTAGCCCTGCGACTGTTAGTGACAGTTGCGAGGGCCTCCATAGGAAGCGAGGACAGTGAATCTCTCGTGCTTTCGATCTTCATCCACAATTCGTGAGTTTTTCCCTTTGTTCATTTGTCATACTTTGGGATTTTGCCAACTAATTTTGTTCTTCAATATTTTTTTTGGTTTTTGGCTTGGGAACTGCGAGTTCAATCCTCGACCCAAAATTTGGGCTTAAGCTCCCTTGCAATCAAGCTGTGACGCTCCAAAACGTCAAGCGTAACACGTATCTTTTCCGATTGTAATTCATATTTGTTATTAGCACGCAGAAGCACAATAAAACATTTGCAACATCTCCTACGAAAAATCACACAAGTTAAAATAATTTACATAGGGTGAATTCCCTAAAAAACCCCTCAACTTTATGTCAAGTTCCAAATTTGCCCCAAACTTTTTTTCGTCTAGAAAAAATTCCAAAATTTAAGTCTTGTCCCTAATCTGTCTCGGACTTCTTTTTGTTTCAGAAAAAATCTCAAACTTTAAGTTCAGTCTTAAATCTGCCATGAAATATGTTTTGTGTAAAAAAAACAGCAAATTTCAATTTATTTTAAAAAAAATACCCTCGTGATCCGATTCCAACTTGATGTGACACTTCCTCGTTGATAACAAATTTACATCAGCAAAGTAATAGGGCGATAGGTACATACCAACATCGCATTTTCACTTCGATAACAAATTTAATCTAATAAAAATTGTTGAAAATTCTCCAAAATATAACAATTCTAGGATATGAAAGCTAGGGACAATAACAAATTCACCCCAAAAAATATTTTTTAATTTAAAAAAACCCCAATTTTTAGGTTCAATCCAAATTTTCCTCAAACTTTTCTTTGTTTAAAAAAAGCCCTATTACTCTGTTGATATGAATTTGTTATCGACATGGTAGTGTCACGTCAAGTTAGGACTGGATCACGGGGGTGTTTTTTGAAAATAAATTGAATTTTGGTGATTTTTTTTACACAAAAGAAAATTTGGGGCATATTTGAGACTTGATTTAAAGTTTAAGGTTTTTTCTTAGACAAAAAAAAGTTCGGGACAGATTTGGGACTGAACCTAAAGTTTGGAGTTTTTCTGAGATAAAAAAAAGTTCGAGGTAGATTTGGGACTTGACCTAAAGTTGGGGGTTTTTTAGGGAATTATGCCAATTTACATATGCCTCTTTATACAAGCGTCAATGGATATTATTATTATACAACATCCAAGCAAACATAAAGTACATTGGTTTTGGGAAATGTCAAGGTCACCTATCACCAACACTATAAACTACACCCAAAAGTTTGCTTGTACAAAAGTCAAGCTATCCCTTACAGGTTACAACATCCTCACCCATCGACTCGTTGCCATTACCATCAAAGTACCTCAATAGTCCCACCAACTCACCGTCTATATTCATATACCAAGTAACAAATCAATGGGGAGTCTATTCTATAAACCTCACATCGACCCATATAGTGAAACTACACTTAGTATATAATACTGCTAACCCAAGTATAAGCACATTTTCAAATACACAATGAAAACGCACAGGAGCTCCAAAGAGCAATGGCGGTGGGTGATCCATCTTACATATCTGAAAAAAATAAAGGAGTGAGCAGTAACCTAGTAAATGAAATCTCTAAGTTTAAGATAGGAGATCACTTTACTGCTCAACCTAGTACAAAACAACGCGAGTTTAATGCAATACAAAGTAACCATGTATAATGAGTGCAGTAGTAAATGTATTATCTTTTTAACCACGATACATTGATAGAAACCAATAATAGCGTTGCATAGGATTATTCAGTCAAATGCAAATGATTATGAGATACGCTTATCACCCATTAGTCCATTAATGGACATTTGTGCCCATATGTATTTATATATGCACATATACATGTATTATATTCTTTACTTCTCCTCCTCCTAAAAACTCCTAGGGCATCTTGACACATGGGGCATCTCGACTTCCGAGATATCTTGACACACGGAGCATCATCACCATTCATTTGTGGGCGACGGAAATATATATATTTATATGTCACTTCCCTTATTTAATCACATAGCAACAGTGCATATGTTAGCATTGTAATCATAAGATCTTCCTTGCATCAACAACAAAAATCAACACTCATTTCAATAATCGATACCTAGTACACCACATCTTTACATCCATATCATTACCTTGCCCATTTTTATGGTTGGATATGTGAGTAATAATAATGGCAAGCTTACCTCTTTTCATTACCCGTGCAAGCAATAATAGCATATTCTGAAAATTGGCAATTGGGCATACTCGACAAGTGTGTATACTCAGCAAGTGGATATGAGCAACGACTGGTGAGTATAATAAGAATATAAATAGCGATTGGTGAATACAAGGTGAATATAGGTAGCGACCAGTGAGTATAAAGTGAATATAAGTAACGGTCGGTAAATATAAGGTGAATATAAGTAACAGTTGGTATATATAAAGTGAATATAAGTGGTTGATGGGTCACGATTTATGAAGATAACACTTTCAAGCCCGGTATCGTGATTTTCACATTTTTTTTACTTCCAACATATTATCACACCTTACAGGAATCAACCATACACCTTTTAGGCGTATAAGAACTCATCAAAATAAATCACATTACCATAATATCTCACTACACACCATCAATTCAACTAAAACTAAAATTAACAAACATTAACCAACAAGTGAAAAGTACCTAGCAGATCAATCCAACTTAATCCCTAGAGTTTTCATTTACCTTGAATTGACAACTCAAAACTCTAGTTACCGTCAAACAAAACAAAACAAAATAAACAAAACAGAAAATCAACAATGCTTGTCTTTGAAATGACAAAACACATTGTAGAAAGATATGCAATTCCAAAAATTTCTCTTGTCGACACCTGAAAAATTAAGATAGAAGCTTTAACAACACGGAGGTGGGGCCCTTGCCTTTTTTTTTCCGCAAGATTTGAAAACGAAGATCGAAGAGGAAAGTTGGAAATTGGGAGTTAGTGAAGTAGGGACACACACTTTAAAGCTTGAAGACTTCCGAAGATCCAATTATACAGCCAGGACAAATGAACTTAGAAGAATACTCAAGAGTTATCAAGAGAGATAAATAATTAACCAAGGTTAAAAAGATGATGACTTGAAGTTAAAACGGCTAGGGGGAAAGTTGTGTTCAATTAGAAAGTGGCAAGTGGCATGATCACATGGTTATATCCATATATACGGCCAAGGGTAATGAACTAAGAGATAAAAGTAGATCACCAAGGTTAAAAGTAATTATGGCTTTCGGCTAAAAGCCTTAGGTGTAAAGAGGGGAACGTTGCTCCAAATCAAAGAATACACGTGGCATTATAAGTGGCCTAATAAGAGTACGTAGCTAAAGAAGATATTTGAGAGAGAGCTTCTTCTCCTTCAACCGAGTAAATGAATGAGTCATCAATAGTATTAATTGACTAAGGTTAAAATAAGTGATGTACTACATGACATCATCATTAAACTAACTTTTTTTTTGTTGAGTATTAAGCGAAGTTTAATGTCTCAAATTAAGAGAGCTTAAAACACTAGGGGAAAAATGAAAAGATGTGTGCACAAATTAAAGAATGACCAACGGCTCAACTATAGGGTTTTTAAAGTAGATATTTCATCAAGTTACCGAAATATTTATTAAATTAATATGCAAATAAGAAAATCAGTGTCCGTTGTAAACATTGATAAATCCAAAAAATATCTTAACTCCACTAATATTATTGGTGAGAAATGCCGGATGCTAGGGAAATTTCATTTCTGTAAATTTAAACTTGAAAATCGTCAAATATGAAATTCAAAGTATATTAGTCCCCATCTACAACTTATATGGAGATAAATTGATTATCGTCACGCTACAGCATCAACATACACATTAACATATATCAAATTAATTCCAATGCGTTGGGCAATTACGATCGTGGAAAATCGTCCTTCAAGTACATGCCATCTGAAATTCAAAGTTAAATAATACCTTAACTTTATATCCTAAATATTAATACCAAACATAAAAAATTCCAAATGGCACAATCTTCGCCTGATGTCGAGCTTGAAGGGTGTGAAGAAGCCTAGATTCTCGTGATTGTCGGTTGACCCTTGCCAATGGTCTACGGGAGTTGACGGCCTGCCAGCGAAGTCAGAGGTGATACCCTTTCAACACCCTTGACCATTTGCAATCTCTCTCTCTTTGATTCAAATTTCTATTTCTCTAGCTTTTTCAATTTTTTCTTTTCTTTTTAATTTTTTTCTGATATGACACTCGTGTGGCGTCACATTAGTGCCACTTATTTAAAATATATATAATGCCATGCAAATCCACATGTGATTTTGGACGAAATTGTGACGGAGGGTATATATGTCACATCGGTACAAATTTGGATTTTTGGTGACAAAAAAATATTTGGGATATTTGTGTTATAATCAGCATTACTTAGGATTTTTGTGATATTTTCCCTATTTCTTTTATTATTATTTTATGTGATTATTATGTGAATTTTATTTCTTGAATAACTTATTTAGAGAACGTTCGGTTCCTCATTTTTCCCATAGCTCATTTATTTACTTCGTCAAAATTTCCTTTTCCTTTTCCTTTTCAATTTTCATTTGTCAATTAATGTTTGTACTCCGCATGGACTTGATTACTTTAATCTTAGTAATTAGATTCATTATAGCACGACCTGTTTTGGTCAATCTTTTTTTAGCTCACACAAATAACGGTGGCATCTTAATCAATTCGTAAGAGATTAGTTTTATATTTTCGTTCCATAAGTCGTGTCAAAAAATTTCTTCTAAATGTAACTTAACCAAGAAAACATTATACAGAAAATTTAGCTAAAAAAATGAAGACATTCACAACATTAGTTATAGATTACTGCTAAGCTATATATATGATTGCTTTATATATATTTAGCAATCAAAATGCCAGTGCGAATCATTAACTTGCTTCCTGTAACAATAGGCAGGTTTACCAAATTGCGGAATAAGGGGAAAATACAAGAAAAATGTCCATTCCCAAATCCTAAATTCTCACATCCACCCAAAACTCTCAAAACCAACCGAAAACAAATCACCCACATCCTAAGGAAGATGCTAAAATAAGTTTGCAAGGAGAGGCGGTTTGGTATTTTCAATGTGTGGTCCGGTACTTGCATGAAAATGTAGACATACAGTTGGTCCCTGTGTCAAAAGTGACTGTATGATTTTTGTATTTTTCCTAATTAGAAACTGCACGAATTTAAAGCTAATGGCAATAGAGAGCTTCTAGGAGAGACCACTATCAACTATTCCGCAATCATCCAAGAATTGTAATTTATAGAGAAAATGACATAAACAATCTCTAAACTTTGGCCATTTTGGTCCTTAAACTTTTTATTTGTTTAATATAGTCCATGAACTTTAACCTAATATTCAATGTGGTCCTTGGACTTTTAATACATGTTCAATTTAATCCCTGAAATATATGAAAATATTTAATGTACTAAAAGTCCAGGGACTAAATTCAAGATGTACAAAAAGTTCAAGGATCACATTGAACAAATTAAAAGTTCAGGGATCACATTGAATATTAGGTGAATATTAGGTTAAAGTTCATAGATTATATTGAACAAATTAAAAGTTCAAGAATCAAATTATATATCGGGCCAAAGTTTAGAGACTATTTGTGTCATTTTCTCTAATTTATACTTATATGTGAACGAGAGAGAGAGAGTACTGAAAAAAAAATGTGAAACTCATGGTACGCTTTGGAGGAGCTATGAAACCAAAAGTCAAAAGAAAAGGTGGATCAAATGATAGGCTCTTTTCCTTTTCATAAGCACTCGTTTTCTTTTACAAAAGAATGATTTATATGGTTTTTCAGGTTCGGTGGTCAAATAATGTGTCCTGCGCAAATAAAACTGTTATGTGTGTGTGTATATATCTGTGTGTGGTGTCTAATCTACACAAAAAATTATTAAAGAGAGAATGATCAGGGACTTGTGTTGGTGAAGTTAGGTTTCCATGCGGAACTGATCTCTTGATATTTGCTGATGTTGATTTGCACTTATGTTGGACCACCGTACCACAATTTCTCCGAGTCATTGAGACTAAACATGCCTGTGAAAAAGGAAGTATGAAGTGGTAGGTATTGATATTTATTCATATCCACTGAGAAATGTGACGACTGGTTATATTCAGTTAATGGTTTTAGTCATCCAATTATTGTACTCATTTAGTCTCTCCGATTGAATATCCAGTCGAGAAACCTGAGTGTTATGACTAACGCGGAAGCATGAACACACGAAACGATTTGAGTAAGACATGAATGGCATAAATAAACCACAAATATTGAAGTAACAAATCAAAAGGCAAAAAATCAGAATGGTTGCAGTGCAGAATCTTCAACAAATTAGCATGAAGATAACACATCAAGCATATTATCCACGAGATCTTTTTTGATTTGTTATTTTTATTCAATTTCCATGTAGATCAAATTGTTATCTTTTATCTTTAACTTCTACCATAATTATAGGTGATAATATCTCTATTTATATTGTACAACATATCAATGAAAAGTAAGGCTCCATCCGGTCAATTCTTTGTGTTTTTTTTTTTTATGGTATCAGAGCCACGCAAGGACAAACTAATCTTTTCTTGTTAAAAAAAATTGATCTTTCTCGTTATGCTTATTTGTGATAAATTCCACATCTTGTTGAAATTATGCCCAGAGCAGCTTGTCAATACTCAGGGTTTCATTAATCATGGTAAATTCAAAACCCATACCCTGTTAATTTCCATGTAGATCATATTGTGAAAACCTTGAGTATGTAATACAGTTTTGATCTATACAATCATGTCGCCTCCGCTCAACTATTGGGTGGAAGCATTTACAACAATGAATTATTTGATAAATTGATTTCTTTCAATTGCTTTAGGCAACCAAAGTCCACGCTCATATTTATTCAAGAAGGATCCTGATTATTCATTACTCTGAATGTTTGGCTCTCAACATGTTATTTTTTATGAGCATTATTTTTCTTTTGCCTCTTCTTCTCAGGTGACTATAATGACTGAGGGGTGGCTATTGCAAATGGATTCAACTTTAAGTCCATCGCAAATAAAAGTGTCTGGTGATTGTTGGACTATGCCCCACCCTAGTTCAGAAGTTGGTCAAAATGGTCATTCACCAACATATCTTACTCTGCAAGCGAACGTGCACGTCTGTTTGCTAAGATAAAACCAAACTCAAAATCTTCATCTGCTACTCTCTCTAATATGTGCCACAACCGGTGGAGAATGAGTCTTTAGTTCAGTCTCAATTTGAAGCTTCCACATCCTTAGTGCATCCCATGGTTACACGTTCAAAGGCCAAATCTCGATGCCAAACCACAAATATGCCAATATAGCAGCATCATCTATCCCTCCCAAGCTACACATTGTACCATTCAGCCTTAAAACACCTTGGTTGGACAACCATTATGCTTGAGGAGTTGAATGCTCTTGCAATCAACAAAACATGGGATCTTGTTCCCCATCGTTTCTCGATGAACATGTTTGGATCTAATTGGGTGTACAAGGCAAAGCTATGTGCATGTGGTTTACTTGAGCAATTGAAAGCTTCGCTTGCTGCAAAGGGGTTTCATTAGGAGGAGGGCATTGACTTCCTAGAAACTTTTAGTCCAGTAGTCAAATAACCACAATGCACATAGTCCTATATGTTGCTACTATATAGAATTGGGAGATTTTCTAATTGGATGTCAAGAACGACTTCCTACACGGCAATCTTGTTGTTCCTATCTATATGGAACAATCATTAAGCTTCCGTGATTCATTTTATCCTGAACATGTTTGCTTACTTCAGCATGTGTTCTTTATTTTCTCTAACAAATACATCAGAATTATGTGATTCGGCGGTGCACCTACTTCACGAGGAGAGATCAACGAGATGATTGTACTATGATCAACAAAGATGATATTATAAATGTTCAATCACACTCACACTAATAAGTGTTTTCAATCATAGATTAAACCTGAACCCAATGAGGATCAATCACAAGAAAGAAGTTTTCTCATAACCTTAACCCTCTTGGATGACGGCTCTTAATATCTTTTGTCTCTTGCAAGTTTTTACACATATCAAGTGCACTCCCAATGCACACGAGACGAAACTCAATAACGTAACTTTTATATGCAATTGATTTCAAAGTTTTTGTGTGCTGACCGTATATTTTAGGGCACGACGATCTAATAATTTTCATATTCATCCAATTTCCTGAGCCCTAATTACTTTTTATCCAATTTCTGATATATTATCAAGATAAACTCCACCTATAAATTTTCCAATTGCATTGGAATAAAAGTTCATGTTAAATCGTACAAGCAAATTGAGGTCATTGACTATGAAAGAAATAAGGATAAATGCATTGGAAGTCCTAAAACTCGTCATGAAAATGCATTTGAGTCCTAAAACTTTTAAAAAGTGCAAACAAATTCTAAAACTTCTCAAATTTGTCAAGTCAAGTTCTTCTGTTGATTATATTTTTTGAAAATTTATGACTCGATTGTATTTTTGTGACTAGTTTTATAACTCGATTGCTTTTTTAAAAATTTTAGAACTCCATTGTACTTTCGTGATAAATTTTAAAACTTTCAATGTACTTACCCTCAAGAATTAAATGACCAACTTTGATGGCTTCGAGAAATAAAAATAATAATGTATAACCCCCGTGGAAAAAATAAGAGTTTCACTTATCTCTGCTGAGAGTCGACACTAGGACATATTAACATGTCATAGTGATTGACTTTTGATGTCTCTCGAGATCAGGACTTGCACACGTTAGGGATGCATAATGCATAAGCCAATGTATTTTTTTTCAAGTAATTAAATTTTATTAGAGAATTATAGTAACCTGAGATGAAAACGACCGTGTAGGGCTCCAAATAATAAAAAAATAACGTTCTATGTTGGGCAGCCCTTTTGGGCTTCCACCGAAACCACTTAGTGGGAAATTTGCTCGACACCGTATACGCAACCAATGCCAGAATTAAACGTACATAAATTTGTACCTCTGTCCCCTCTTCACTCTGTGAGAGGTGACCGGCGGCGGCAGGGGACTCGCTTGGCCTTTCAATTGATATTGATTGCCCTAATTGGATGTTGCTACGGTAACTACACAAATGATTATAGAATCTTTGAATCGGGTCATGAATATTCAGTACAATATCTTAATAAGCCCGCCCCCGCAACTCTAGTAGCGCATCTCGCGTCTACAATCTGCAATTCTCTCGAGAGGATAGTGACGTCCAAGAGCACAAATAGACAAAAAAAAAAATTCACTCTTTTAACATCTCTTTAAAGTACGTCCGAAAGCGATGCTATGCTTCTCCTCGATTTCTGGATACCCAAGTTGGATGTCTAGATAATTGACATCGACGATGGCCAACCGTTGAGGTGGCATGGCTATGAGGTTCATATCGGGTCAATGTCTGGTCCCCACTGACCCAATTTGTGACCACGTCCACTTCCCATGGGCATTCATCGGTCCAAATTAACTCCTTGAGCCATGGACACGCCTGTTGTCTCTTACATCAATAGCCTGATACCTTCATCAAGAAAGATCACCAAAACGGATTTCAAATCCGAATCTATCAATATATTCAGTTAGATTTACCTTTACTCAAAAAGTTAAACCAATGAATTATGAGTCAACTAAAATAGATATATTAACTATTTTGCACCACGTCAATTCTTCAATTTGCGACTTTTTTTAACATAACTCACACATATATCTTAACAATCTCCCCTCATGTGTGAGCTCAAGATTAGGTCTGTGCTCCTTTTTAATTCGTACATCATTTTGCACCAACAAATCTCAATGCTCACTTTCATCTCTGGTTTCTTTCTCCGGACCAAACCGTGTTAGTCAGGTCCTTCTTGAGATATTCACCCAAACACCTATACACATTGGGAATAGCCCACCAACCAATCATGAGAGCACAGCAAAAGCCCAATACCTTTACCCAAAGAGATCGTCAAGAGGGAGCCAAAATTCAAGCGCATTAATATAGCCTGTTAGACCTACTTTCACTCAACAATCTAAGTCAATGAGTTATGAACTAACTAGGATATTAACTATTCCACACTACACCAATTTATCTTATGTGGGACCTTCTTATAATAATCCCCAACATGTGCATCTCTACGCTTAATAATTAGTGGACAAAACACAGCATGAATCTCGAGTGTTACACAATGACCTATAGATACACTATACTTTTGCATCTAGATCCTTCCCATGATCTTGCATCGACAATGGTCCCTTTTTTTAGCTGCACGCATTTATACACTAGATAAGCAATATGAAGATTAAGCAGCAATCTATTGAAAATGGTATTTCATTACGTTCACATATAGCGATCTGCCAATTCTTGGACAATCATGGTCACGTTGTGCTCAGTTGCATCGAAGATAACGATGACAATAACATGATATAATTTGGGGGAATCTGTTTCTAAGCAATGTGCGTTCAGTACTTTGTCAATGTTCATGTGAGATTCTTATTTTATATAAAGACACAGATTGTTTTCTCCAATCCATTACTTAGTCTTGGATTCGTATTCCTTCCACATGTTATGGTCTTCCATTTACAATGCATGATTCTCGAGGGAAAGTTGCTAGTTTCTTGCTTTCACACCCATTTTTGGTACATTTTAGAAATAAGAGAACATGCATAGATATCAAGTAAATGCTTACCTACAATTATAATTATGATTGTACCCACGTATCAAATAACTTATATTTTACCATCAATTTTCTGAAAAATATCTGAAAAAAAAAATTGTACTCTCATGGGGCCAGGAAATCCAATTGTTACACAGTCAGTGTAATAATCTTGGCCAACCTTAGGTTTCTTCGTTTCGAGAAATATGAGGGCCACCTTCCCACGAAGAGTAGGCCCTATAGTTAAAAGTCATTTTGTTTTTAGATATATACAATTATTGGGAATCTTCCTATTACTTTCCTACGAAAATAATTTTGCTTGAATTGAGAGCTTGGATTGCTTTTTCTTTTTTCTCCTTTTGCTTCTCTGGCGTGACAAGATCTCATAGCCCAATTCGGTATCACACATGGGACTCAAAGGCCTAATAAAGTTTGATATGAGGAGGGTGCTAGGCAATTGCACATGGTCTCCCGACAATCTTTGCTTGTGCATTTTACCGAGGGGAAAGAAAATTCTTGACATATATTTGGGACCGTCGCTTTGATATAGCTTTGTAAGCGACTATTCCCAGGTAGATTTATTAAGGGTGCTCGGTTTTAAAATGGATCAGCTCCCAAATATAGCTTTATAAGCGAATAATCCTTGGTACATTTATTAAAGTTGCTCGGTTCTAAAATGGGTCGGGAATCGAGTTCCCCTATGACCTCCAGTTCTAAAGGATTGAAACTGGGACGAACAGGTCGTTTTCTATCTTAAGAACAAGTTCAATTTAGGGAAAAATGTCAGAAAAGTCGTAAACATTTTGCATTGGTACTAATTTAGTCTTAAATTTATTTTTGGTCAATTCAGTCCTAAATCATTTTTTTGTGACAATTCAGTTCTTTCAGTGAATTTTGATTGGATATTACTGACGTGGATACTGGTCGGCCTATGTAGCATCGCCGGTGCTGATGTGGATAATTTTTAATAATACTTTAATATTTTTTTCGATTTTTTAAAATAATTTTCTAATATATTTTTTTTTCCTTCTTTCCTTCTTTTATTTTCCTTCTTCTTCTATCTTTAGCAAGTGACAGGACACCGGACATCGGCCACTGGCCATGGCCGGTCGCCTAGCCTCATCGGCCCGACCCACCCTCGCTTAGGCGCAGGCGAGGTTTAGCTGGGCCTCGCTTGTGGTGGGCGAAGACAGTCTCACTCAAGCAAGGCCAGGTGGCTAGTGTTCGAGCACCGGCCAAAGGTAGAAGAAGAAGGAAGAGAAAAGAAGGAAGGAAAGAAGGAAAAAAAAGAAAAAAACTATTAGAAAAATATTTTAAAAATAAAAAATATTAAAATATTATTTAAAATTATCCACGTCAGCATCAATGGTGCCACGTAAACCAATCAACATCCACTTCAGTAATATCATATCAAAATTAGCCGGAAGGAATGAATTGACACAAAAACAAAAGATTTAGGATTGAATTAACATCAAAAAAAGGTTTAGAACTGAATTAGCATTAATGCAAAAAGGTTTAAGAGTTTTCTGACACTTTTCCCGTCCAATTTATATTTTTGGTAAAACTCAAACTTGATCAATAAAATATAAAAGTTGCTTCAATTTCACTAGAAAAATATTAATTGGTCAAGTGATTTTGTCGTTGTTTGTTCACGTTGAAGACCACGGTTCAATTTCATGCGTGCAAAAGTACTTTTTTGAAAAGAGACTTCAAAACCGGTTTAACTTGGGCACTTGACAAATTGAAGTGGTTCCCGTGTAGGACCGACAATCTAGCCTTGGAACCACTAGCCAAACTAGTCTATCTAAGTTGGTTTGGTTCCCAAGTTGAGTAGGACCTAGTGGTCACCCTCAACATTTATTGGCCTCTTCATTTATATCATAATATTTAAGCTTTTTAGTTTTTCAAGTAAAATTTAAATCTCAACACGCATTCTCTGTTGAGGTTAACAACCTAGAAAGGGTTGAATAGGATATTTCAAAACTTTAACCACTTTTTGTGGAATATAACAAGTTATACTTTGATAGAAGCAGAGTCAAATTGATATAGTCACATGTAAGTGTTTTTATCAAATAAATAATGATGATACTGAAGAGTTGGAAGATATTGAAAGCAGTTATATTGTGGTTTAGCCTTTAACCAAGTCTACAACCACTTTTCCAGACTAAGAACCACAAAATAAGGTTAGAATCCACTGGTAATCTCAAGAGAATGTACAAAGTGGCAAGTACCATTTCAATCTGAAGCTAACAGATCCAATTATTGATACATAAGCACTGCTTTTACACACTTCTCTTATCATATGTTAAAGATAAAACCAACCTCACGGAGAATATAATCAGAAATACACAGCTTCTACCAACAAGAACAGAGCAAAGATGAACACTCAAAATAATATATTGATTTTGTTTTTATTTCCTCCAACTCTAGTACTTCCGTTAAATTGAATTTATAGCCAGCGGACCTCAAATGACCATTTATAATTCAAATACCTCAGGTAGCCCGTTAGAACGTCTCTTCGTTGCTCTGACTCAACTCCAGTCCTTGTATTGCAAATTCCAAAGCTTGCAACTAGCCGATAGACACCAATTTGAATGCAATCAAATCGGAAAGAGGTTTGGCTCCTCTTCTCCAAGTGGTAAGCATTTCCTTCACAGTTGACATAGGGAGCTACCTTCATCGGTAGTCCAGTGAGTCTATCTAAGCTACCCTATGATAATTGACTTTCGAATTGCTATCCATTGGGCTCTTGTGTATATTAGTGATTTAGAATTCACGCAGCTGTTTACCTTATCATGGTAACCCCATGTCCTCACGGACATCGCGTTCTTCCTGACTTGCTCACCCTTTATCAAAATCCATCTAGTTTCTAGTTGTCTTTCCACTGTACACTTCCAGAATGCCGATGGTGACAAAATGTTCCTTCTATTGACATCACAATGCCTAGGCCTTCTTATCCAAGTGGCAGAAGCACGTTACCCGTCTTTCACCTTGTCCGATAGAAGGAATTGCTCTTGCCAGTGATCGGGTGAGTCTATCCACGCTACTCGTTGGAAACTGACTTCTGATCTTCTATCTTTCGGTCTTTTCAAGCATAATGATGATCATGGTTCTACCTAGGTGTTCATCTTTTCATGATCCTTTCAAGCTTTACTAAATTTCCTGTTTTATACTTGTTCACTTTCTACTCAAATCCATCCAAGCTTTATCGAACTTCTCATTATAGGCTTGTTCACCTTCTATTAGGTCCACAGGGCTTGTAGACACCTCGGTGCCAAATAACTTGTTCACCCTTTATAAAGGCAAAGCACCCTCATTGTAGTTCACATGTTTAGGACACCATATACATATTGGCTTATGCATCTATCACTTGGTTCGACTCAATCAATATACACATTAATAGTCTTTGATTATTATATCATCTTCAAAATAACTTACAGATATTTTCTAAACATGCTCTTTTCTTACTCATCATAACATTCCTACTCAGATTAGTGGCCTATTGAATGTGATGACGCTCACCTCCGATGTTTGTCATGTAAAGTTCAAATTTCATGCAAGAGAGAATGCGAGGAAATTCGCAAAAGGTTGAATGTTTGAATCCCGGGTGCCGCAGGGTGACTTAACCGGTGGCACATGTGTGGTGGCTAGCACGTGTTGCCCCCAGGGTTTACTCCCCGACTGTCGGCCGTGCGGGGGTTCCCTAGGTTATCAAAAAAAAAAGAAGAGAATGCGAGGAAATTTTGAACAATGTGTTTACTAATTTATATAAAGGAACCCAATTCTTTTTGACGCATTATTACAGATACATATTCATCAAATTTCCCTGTAAATATAACACAAGGCACCGGTTTTCTCTCAAAGGAAAACTTCGTGGAGCGCATGCCTTACGTAAAAATTTACAATGTGTGTATATATATAGTAATAATTGTCCAAAAAGTCTTGAATCTATCGTATGATAACCAATTCAATCCTAAATTTTTCAATATTGTCAATTTAGTTCTAAATCTTTTGACTATATGACAACGTAGTCATTCTCGCAATTTTGGCTGAAAATCGCTTATGTGGACGTTGGCCATCTTGCGTTGCACGACCGCCGCATTAGTTATTTTTGGCAAAAATTGGCCGGAAGAACTACATTATCAAATCGTCAAAAGGTTTAGGATTAAATTAAGAATATTGAAAAGTTTATAATTGAATTGACCATCCTGCAATAAGTCAATGACTTTTTGGATAATCTTTCCTATATACACATATATGCTAATGAGCATGCGGATGAATGGAATCTCAATTGTTCTTATGCCATTTTGGGGCCCGTGTGCTTACAAGCAAGAGCTTTTCTTTTTCATATTGCCTTTTCTCTTTATATCTATGGCACGCAAGGAAAATTCATGAACATGTCGTTCACAACGACGTCGATCCGATGGTCCAAGACCTTTGCTCTCGCCAATCATAGTCATACTTTCCAGAATATTAGGACAATGTGGACCCTCCAAGGGGATGCAAAGCTACACGCAAATACATTTTCATTTCAAGCCGACCTAACTCGTAGGGTTTTTCCCTTTCTGTGGGCTCTGTTTATTTCATTTGATTCCAATTTCAGTGGGCTCTCTGAAAGAGAAATTTCAACGTCTTCATTTGATTCCAATTTCATTTATCTCCTAGATTTGCATTTGACTTTAGTGGTCACGAATGATATGTGATTCTGAAATGACATGTAGTAGCTCTGTCTTTGCTTAATAAGCTGCGAGTCGAAGCGGCTCCACATCTTTTTCGTTCGTTAATTTATTTAGAAGTCGTTTTGGATTATTAAGCTTTTGTTAAATAGACTTGAATGTTCATGAACATATTTTATCTTCCTAGCTATAAATGAAGTGGATCCTGTTATGGCTAAATATGTAACAGGGAGGGGGTGAATATGTTGATAATCGAAACTTGATAGATCTTGTGGAATGATTAAAATCAAGTATGATATATGTAGGACCAATGTAATATTTGCAAGAGTAAGCCGATGATATCAAGTGCAGTATGCTTCCGTCAAATAAATCTAGAAATAAATAGGAAGAGATAGAAGAGTTGTACGTTGATCTGTTCGGTTTAAATCAAGCCTACTACCATTCTCCTAGAATAATAGCCATCAACTGGCTGCAATTCACTAGTAATTCTTTGAGGTTACAACTTAACCTGTGCTGCATCTACTCAAAGCAAGTAGATCACACTACCAAATCCCAAGCACTACTACGACACTCGTACACTTTTCAAAAGGGATTACAATTAGTGAAGCACTTTTAGTAAATAAACTTCTAGCTTAATAAAAAGAGTATAAGTGGGGAAAATTACCAAAAAAGTCCTAAACCTTTTGCAATTTTGCCAATTCAGTCCTAAACCTTTTTTTTTTATCAATTCAGTCCTAAATCTTTTGTAAACTAGCCAATTCAGTCCTTTTAGCCGGCCGACGCTGACGTGGCAGCCGGCCGGCGTCCACGTGACAATATTTTAATATTTTTTTATTATTTTCGAATTTTTTTCTTTTTTATTTTTTTCTTCTTTTCCTTCTCCCCCCTGGCCTGTCCAACTAGGGGGGAGGTTCGTCGGTGAGGGCGGAGCTGGGCGGGCCTAGATCTAGCGAGGTTGGAGCTTGCCCAGCGGCGGTGAGGGCCCAGCTTGCCATGGCATGGTGAGCTCCGGTGAGGGCCCAACTCGCCGGAGCTAGGGCCTCACCGGCGAGCCTCCCCCCTGGTCGAACAGGCTAGGGGGGAGAAGGAAAAAAAATAAAAAAGAAAAAAATCGAAAATAATAAAAAAATATTAAAATATTGCCACGTAGACGCCAGCCGGCCAAAAGGACTGAATTGGCTGATTTATAAAAGGTTTAGGACTGAATTGGCAAAAAAAAAGGTTTAGGACTGAATTGGAAAAATTGCAAAAGGTTTAGGACTTTTTTGATAATTTTCCCAGTATAAGTGTATTAAAGAATAAAGCTTTCTCATTTTGTAGTTGTTCTTGAATTTCGTGTATTCTTCAGCATGCATTGATCTTTTTATATAGTCTTCAGTACCCAAGCTAGTAGTTTGGATAATCTTCAAGAGGATCAATTTAAACATCAAAGATAAATGACACAATCATTGACGATCTGGTTGCCCAAACAATCAAATCTTTCTAACAATAGTGTCGTTTCTACGAATAGAGTCTTCTGTGTTTGAAAATAATCCTTTCCAGCAATTTGATTGACAACTGATTGGATTCTCCTTTGTGTATCAATTTTTGGAGTTCTAGGCCTTCGACTTGCCATCAATATTCCTTGAGACTTAGATTTATAGTCAACATAACATCTGGGTC
Source organism: Syzygium syzygioides (assembly GCA_031216285.1). Taxonomy (NCBI): domain Eukaryota; kingdom Viridiplantae; phylum Streptophyta; class Magnoliopsida; order Myrtales; family Myrtaceae; genus Syzygium; species Syzygium syzygioides. The sequence goes on along the minus strand of CM062244.1, from coordinate 11,502,801 downwards.
TTCAAATCATAATGCATAATCATATAACATGCAAGTTCTTCTTAGGTGATATGAGGAACCGCTTCTATCAGCAAAGAACCATCGGATTTGATTGGTGAGAATCATGACTTGTGTAGAAGACCAATAAACCATTGACTACCTCGTTGCTAGTTATATCCATTTTCAATCAAAAGTTTAAACTGTTAAGTTAAGCTCACTAGATATTATAATTGCTTCGAGTCCTCTCAACGTGAAATTATCAATGTGGGGGTTTTTTCTTTTGTATCCACACCTTATACACTTCACCTAACTTAGCGTGGGGCTTCCATTTTTTGATGGCAAGTGTTGAAATGAAAAATTGTATAATGTCACTTTTTAAGTCTTTGAACTTCTAATATCGGTATAAGAGGATGGCGAGATCATTTTCCATCAATTTGGGTCCAAGATAATATCGGTTAAAGCTACATTGGAAATGCAAAATTACCTAACCACATCTAGTTAGAGAGAAATTCCTTAACTCTAGTTGGTTTGACCAAAGTCATCTATAGGCATACTAGCTATTGCACAAAATATTTGGTGCACGAAAGTTATGGCCTAATCAACCTTAAAAATGAAATTATAAAAAAAAAATCTTTAGATGGCCATCGAAGCTTTACAGATTTTTTTTGTTCAGAATGAACTTCCCAAATTATGTGTCGACCCATTTTATGAATTTGAGAAATTTCAAGATCCTAATGATTAATCGTCCTGTATGATTGCCCCAAACACGTGGTTCCACACAAATGGCAAATGGCGGGTGAAGACAAAAAAAAAGTCATTCGAGGATTAATTATTGATGATCGGTGTTTGTTTACCACGAAACTAACTGAGGAGGCAATTCCGTGGACCACCGGCAATTTTCCTTAAATGTCTGTTCCATCTTGTATTATTCAAAGAGATGATTGATTTAGACTATATGGGGGACAAGAGATGGACATTTACTTTTGTTAAATGTACCTTTGTTTCTGAAAATATACTTGCCTTCTTTCTAGGAAATCACTAGTCACTCGTGGAATTCATGTCCTTTTCCATCTATATCACCAACCACGCATTCTCTAATACTACATTTCTTTACCACTCATTTAAATGCTAATGACTTAAACATTTGTTAGGAATTTACTCCCCTTTATAACGACATTTTTTGGTCATTTGGAACGAAGAACAATGAATATGAAATGTTGGAATGAAAATTGCTCTATGATTGTGTTCTCGTTAACGTTGGGAGAGCTGGGAATGAGAGAGAATGGATGAACGAAAGATAATAATTTTATAACCGGAACTATAATAAACGATTAAGACTTAAATTAAGTAAGTTTTGGATGGAGGAAACCTTTTATGAGTTTATTAGAATTTGCTCGCCTCTATAGTAATATACAACCTATACAATTAAACCAACCAAAATATCGCATTCTTATTCCAAAAAACCTATCAAACACAACGTCTTAAACTTCTCCGTTATCATTACACGTGCGTGATAATGTGCTGCATCGCATGCATGATTTTTTCACTGATGATGGACACCACAAAAACTTCATGACTAAATTTCTCGATAGCCATTGAAATCAAGTGCATACAATTTCATATTTAGGTCACTATATTTATATCTATACTTCAAAGTTTAGTACATTAGGTACCTCCCCAAGATGAGCGATTCCTCGTAGTTAGAGGAAAGGTTGATTCTAGCTAGGACCATCAAACATAATGACGAGTTAGGTAATTGCTTTCTGCTCCAAGGATTTTCTATGATTGGAATTCTTGCATTCTTGTTCTGCGGTCTAAATCATACTGCCAAAAAGGCCATCAACGCGATGCCATGAACTTGTAAGTGCCATAGACATATACAAATAAATTAAATTAATAAATTGAAGTGCATTAGTTTAAAGAGGGCCAGGTCTAATGCACCAAAAGAGAGTGCCACTATGTTTCAAATCACATAAAAGAAGACTTCGGGTCAAACCAAGCTCAATACTTAATGGTGATATTTCTTGAAAAAAAGCATTTGAAGTATATTCGTGTCCTCATTTTCCCCATAACTCATTTATCTACTTCATCAAAAATCTCCCCTTCATTTATTTTTCCAATTTTGATTTGTCAATTTATGTTTTACTCTGCATGGGCTTGAATACTTCATCTTAGTTCAAATTAGATTCATTATAGCACGAAGTGTTTTGGTCAATTTTTTAGCTTGTTCAAATAACGATAGCATCTTAACTGATTCATGAGAGATTAGTTTTATTTTTCCATTCTGTAAGTTGCTCCAAAATTTCTACCAAGCATAACTTAACCAGAAAACCTCATCTTTCACTCAATAACCGCTTATACATCTCTACTTTTCATAAAACTAAATACATGCCTGAGTTTTACGGTTACCTTTAGAAATCACTTTGCATACTTCACATCAATTCTTCTTGTGTTGCTATTTACGAGAATGCTACTCTTTCTAAAGATATCAATCCCCAAATTCTAAATTCTTGCACCTATCCAAGACACTCAAAACCGGCTCAAACCAAAACACGCAAACTTTTGGCAAGATGTTAAAATGAGTTTGCAAGGAAACACAATTTGGTATTTTCAACGTGGAGTTTTGCTTAATTTATGTAAATGATATTTGCAAATATGTAGATAAATTAATGGTCATGCGCCAAAAGTGACATATTTTTTCTTAATTAATGGAAGGTAGTCATGAGTACGATGATTTGAAAGACAATGACGACGGAGAGCTTCCAGGAAAGACACTGTAAACTATTCAGCAGTCATCACTCGGAAAGACCACGATTTGTAATGTATACTCCAATGTGAATGGAATGTTCTTTAGTCAGAGAGAGAGAGAGAGAGAGAGAGAGAGAGAGAGAGAGAGAGAGAGAGAGAGAGAGAGAGAGAGAGAGAGGCCTTGCAAAATTTCAAGCAATCGTCTCGAATTTCATAGGTAAGAAATTCGTGACACATGAAACAATTCGATACGCGTCAAGACAGTCTAATCATTAAAGAAATGTGAAACTCATGGTAGGTTTTGGAGGATCTTTGAAACGAAGGAGAAGAAGTCGGATCGAATGATAGGCTCGTCTTTTTCCGTAAGCACTTGACTCTTCTTTTTCATGAGAATGATTCGTATGGTTTTTTCTGGTTGGCTGGTCATAACATGGGTCCTGCGCAAATGAAAACGTCGCACGCCACATATATAGTTCTAGTCTACCCTCAATTGTCGTTAGGTAAATATTGCACAAGAAATTATCAAATAGTGAATGACTATATCCAAACACAATGTAATTAAGAAAATACAATTGACAATGGCTATATTTAGCTCGCGAGGCTGACCAATATAAGAAATTTTATGTGCTCTCGAAATATTGCATTATATTGGCTATTTCGATTTGATCACCATTGTGTGATGTCATTTAAGGGTGAGCATGATTCCAAGATAGAACTTATAATTAAATAGGTCTGGTTCTAGGTTCTACCTGGAACACGTAACAAGTTTTTGTGTTTTATTTGAGCTATGTCTTTGCGAAATCGTCTTATTCTAGGTTCCACCAGGAACATGTAACAAGTTTCTGACATTCCGAATTTCGGACCATTTTTGGGATTTATAAAATGTGTAATTTGTCAGTGTATTTATAGTAAAATCTCGCCTGGGGACTGATCACTCTCGATTATTGTTTTTAAAATTGAGATTTCGTTAGAATCACACTCGATCGAATTTAGTCGTTATTTAGAGCCCAAACGTTGGTGTCGAATTTCTCGGAGTTCCGGGGAAAATTTAATTGGATGGTGTCAATATTATTGTGGCCAGCCTCGATATTGCTCGAGATTAGCCAAAAGTGAAATTTTGATCAGGTGCGGATTTTGACTAGTAGACCTATCTCGTAGTGTGTTTTAGTTATTATCTTTTAGCCTTTATTCTAATTTATATTTAGGGTTTTTTGTAGACCGTTGGATCATTTTCGGATTTGAACGATGATTGTCAGATCGTACTCAAGTGCATTTGACTTTCTCTCTCTTCTCTCTCTCTCTCCTCCTCCACGTCGCCGCTACCCCATGTCGCTGACTTCCTCTCTTCCGTCACGCCTGTTGACTCCCTCTCTTCCTTCACGCCTGCTTACTCCCCCACGTTGTTTCTGCCGCCACTTTGCTGTAGCTTCTGCTTCATGCTGCTGCTCCCCCCATGATGCTGCTGCTGATTACTTCTGCTTGCTAACCGCTGACACCCCTTCTTCTGCTGACATGTTGACCTCTCCTCCTTGTTGACTTCCTCTGCTGACCTGCCGTTGCCCATGTCTTTGCTGCTGCTGCCCATGATGAACTTCACATGCTGCTTCTGTTCTGCCATTTTAACGTTGCTTCTTCACTTCTGTTGCTGCTGTTTTCTTCTTTATTTTGCTTCGTTGCTTCTTGCTTTTTCTTGCTGCTGCTCACCAGACCGACTGGCTCCCTTGCTTAGCCACCCTCAGCTGCCGTGAGCGCCGCCACCCGCTGCCGCTCATCTCAGCCACACACCACCACCGAGCTCACTCTCTCCCTTCCCTTCCATTCGTCCATCCTGTCACCACCACCACTCAGCATCACCAGCACCTTCGTCCATCTCCACCAGCCAACCACCTCAGCCATTCGGCGACCGCTCGCCGCCGTCCAAGTCGCTGGAAATCGCCGAGCCACTAGTCCGATCACTGGAGCAACTGCTGCTTGCTTGGCTTGGCTTGGCTTTGTCAGGCTCCCTAGCTTGAAAATCTTGCTTAGGCCTTGGGTAAGTAGCTTCCTAACCCTTGACTAGGCTAAGGGGTGACTAATGGACATGTTAGGGATGGTTTAAGGGCTGTGAATAGTTGGTTTAGTAGCTAGTTGTGCTTGGTTTGCTTGGTGGTACACGTTGGTTGATTTTCGGTAAGGTTGCTGCTACGTCACTGGATTTTTCTATTTTTACTGTGACTTGTGTGGGCCGAATTTGAGAAGTGTTCTTCGTGAAAGTTGTTCAAAACGTCTTGAAGTTTGACATAATTTAATTTGGAAATTTTTGAAAATCAGTTGAGGCCATTCGGAAGTCCATCTTTAGACCGAAATAAGTCCGCCGGAAACACTATTCCTCCAACCTTCAGGTCTGTTCAAATTTTTATAAATTTTTGCAGACCTTTTTTCAAAATACTTTCTTCACAAAACTTGTTAAGGACATTTGTGGCTATAACATATAAAAATTTCAAAGCTTTCTAAGGAGATTTGGTTATTGGTTGAAATGCATTTTAAAAGCCAGATGGCCAGTTCGAATGAAATATTTTATGTCCGAATTTGGATGACAAAAAGAAGTGGTTCTAAATAGAACTGAATTTTGTGTTCTCATGAAAAATGTTCATCAAGATGTTTTGTATAACATATCCAAATTTCATAATTTTTTGAATTGGTTTACTATTTATTTCAAATGGATTTTCGTCACTGCGCAACTGCCCAGTTTGGACCCGATTTTGTATATTTTCGATTTTTTTCTCTCTCGAGAATTATTCGGTGTTATCATGGCATTTTGATGAATTTAGTTGACATTGGGCTAATTTACAAAGATAAGAATCGGTAATGATTGTTGAGAGGTGTGCATGGTCACGACACGTTCTGTCTAGGCGGGGGTTCTAGACGATGCCCGACGGGGGTTCGGATGATGTCTAGGCGGGGGTTCTAGACGTTGCCGATCGCGGTGGAGGCCAGATCGATGCTCCTTTGTGGAATGCCGTCTGGGTGGGAGTTCCGAACGTTGCCGTCGCTGAAGTAACGGGACGATACCTGGTTATGCCAGAAGACCGGCGGGGGTTCGGTGGCCCGAGGGGCTGTTAATAATCTAGACATATATAATCGTGTGTTATGCATTGGGGAATGCAATGTGCTTGTGTTGTTGTTTAGCATGTCTAGATTAATAACCGTTTTATGCACGTTTATGTCATGTGGTTGTATTATGTGCTCGGAGAACGAATTGCCTTGTTATGGCGATATTCTAACGTGCAGGGCTCACGTATGTGCCGAGGCGAGGTAAGGGCGCCTGTAATTGTTATGACATGTTGGATGTCGATATCGCATGTTTAGAATTGTTCGGAGGTACGCTTTGGCCTAAGCGAGGCTTAGGTAGTTGCTTATTGAGAAGTGTTCTCATGGTTGTATAACCAAATCATTTCAAACCCACGACCGTGATTGATCCGGAGACGCTGCCAGGATACTACGGGGATTAAGGATAGGTCGAGTTACCCCATCTTTTAAGTGCCCCTTTTGTAGAGGAGTTAAGCTTACCAACCACCCGATCCTTATTGTTGTGCGTGGTTCGTAGATAGTAGCCTTGTAGAAGGCTTGCAAATGTATGTGTTATAATCGATGTTATGTTTATAAAAGTGTTTTTTTGATGTGTAATCTTTGTCTCTCTACTATCCTGTTGTTTATATGTTGTATGGAGAGTTCGAGGTTGCTTCCGCATGCGTTGCTCGTTAGTGTTTCGATTAGATCGACGACAAGTCCTGGGATGTCGCGTACATTATGACCACGAAGGGATGATTGTATTCTCATAGGGTTCGAGGCGTGACAAAGTTTTTATGTTTTTCTTGGTCTATATCTTTGCAAGATCCTACGGTATTCCATGGCTTTTTATAATAAGTGTATAATCTGAAACCGCTTGTCTGAACTTCCAATTTATGACCAAGACATTTATTTTGTTAATGTTTCATATTATTCATGTGTCTAACTATAAGTTATAATCAGTGGATTGTAACAGCAAGTGATGATCATTAAATGTGATGATTCACAGCAATCGTTCAATAAATAATATAAACAAAACTTGGGTATATCCCAGAACCGACACTAAAACCTGTTATCAAGTAGGTTCTAGGTTGGAGGGTATACAGGTTAAGTTTCAAGATGAAACTTGTTCCAACGAATAGATTCCATAGGATTTATAAACCACTTACCCCTAATTTCGTTGACCATGTGGAGACAATAACACGTGATTCGAGATGAGTACATAGTTTGACTTTTCTTTGCATTAAAGTGCATTGACTTTTCCTGGGAATTTTGGGAAAACCGAAAACAATAAATCCCAGGGAAGAGGATAACATACAGCTCAAAATTGGCATTATCCTATATTATAGTTAGAAAACTTATCCATATCGACCGACCGCACACCGACATTAGAAAGGATAATAATTCCATTAGTTTAAAAAAGACTAGAGTGAATAATATATCATTAATCAAGCATTCTATATATACAATTGCCTAAAAGAAAACTATTTTATAGTAGTTGAAAACTCTAAGATACGGATGTATCTGAAAATAGTAGGTCCGTATGACCATAACTTGCTCTGAATAGATCAGTTCGATCCAGTGGATGAAAAGGTCAACAAGACACGAAAAGAAAAAGCAAAGAAATTCAGGACAGAATGAATGAATTTAATAAATAAATAAAAACAACTATTCTTCTTTTCGTTGTAGGTTTCCGTATCTGGACATGCCCAGATTTTCCATTTTAAGAAAGTAAGTAAGCTAGATAGACTGATTGATATTATGCATCCTTTGAATCCTTGATATTCGGTTAAGAGGCAACCTCACTAATGAAATTGAGCTTTCGCTCCTATGAGAGCCTTCAGGGCCTGTTCCCATATGGAGTGGGTTCCACAGATGCATTTATTATTTTAACGTGTCAATACCTGGATGACTCGCACCCCAATGCCCATTGTATATTTGTCTTTTCCAAAGAGGAGATTCCCTTTGCTTGTTTTACATGCCGGTGATCTCGAAGTTTGGATGAGGATTGAGATGAAGTATTTTAAGAACATATTTATGTCCAAGTTTCTGCATCTGGACATGTCCAGATTTATCGTTTCAAGACAGTAAATAAACCAGACGGACTGGTAGATACTATGCATCATCCATAATATAGTGGCAATAACTACTGGTGGGCCTGTTTTCTAATGTCGATTCTTTGGCATTAATCTGTGTCTTATAAAGTGGAAGGCTTTTAGTCTGGTGGTAAGTGTAATTGGGGACATCTGTCGGCGAAGTTAGGTTTACATGCTGAACAGATCTCTTGACATTTGCTGATGTTGATTTGCACATATGTCGGACAACCACACCTAATTTGTAAGAGTCATTGAGACTAAACATGCCTGTGAAAAAGGGGCTAACAGTGGTAGTTATTGATATTTATTCATGATTTAGTGTAAGGATCCACCAGGAAATGTGACGACCGTTTATATTCAGTTAAGGTCATCGAATTTTGGTATGCATTTAGTCACTCGATCGAATATCAAGTTAAGAAAAAGCAGAGTATCATGACTATTGTGGAAGCGTGAACAAAAGAAACCATTTGAGTAAGAAATAAAACCTGATTACAATGGATTTACGTGATTTGATAGTGCACCTACTTAACGGGGGGAGATCAACTAGATGGTTCCACAATAACCATCAAATATGAGATTACAACAATTTAATCACACTCACTCAGAAGTATTTCTCAATTTGAGATTAAACCCAAACCAATAAAAATCAATCACAAGAAGGGAGTTTTCTCGCACATTTTGCTCTCTTTTGGACGATGTTCTCAAGGCTTTATGTGGGGTTAAGGACACTAGAAGTGTCAAAAATTTCGTATGACACTCATTTTAGTGCTAAAAGTTTTTAACGACTCACTTAAGTGCTAAATCAGAGAAAAAACGATTATTTTAGTGCCTCCAGCAAGAAATTCTAGCCGAAAATATTACATAACTTTTACAATAAAAACTTTAATATGAATTGGCATTTTTTATTATTAAAATCAGTTCACGTGGACATCCTAAATGACGTTGTTTCGTTGCTGAACCGGTTCGGGAATTCATTAACCACTCTCTTCTCTCTTGCCGGCTCACTCAATCACATAGAGAGAGAACCTTCTTCGTTCTTTCGGGATCTCTGCCCATGGCAGTCGCCAACGTTTCCTCCCTAATGCAGAGGATATTCCGCCACCTATTCTCCCCAACCAAGTCTAACGCAAAGCCGTTGCCACTCTCCTTCTCCGTCCTGAGGGGAACCAGGTCCTTACGTGCGGCTTTATCCTCACCTTCTTTCGCTTGCACCTTCCTCTTCGTCCTCAACCCAGCCACTCGCTCCTCCTCTCCTTGGCTCTCCAACCTCTTCGCCAGCTCTGCCCCCTCTTCCTATCTCACTTCTCCTCCATGCTCCCTTGCTTTTGCCATAATTGGGTGGCTTTCGATTTAGGATTTGGAATTTGGGAATTTTGTTGAATTGGTGATTTAGGGTTTATATTTGGGGCAAATCTTGTAAATGACATCATTTAGGGGATAGTATGTTGATTGGGTACGTCGGTGAGTCACGTGGTCACAAATATTATTAAATATGACTATGTTGGATTTTCAGCAACCCAAATTGAAGTTGGCATTTAAGTGATCTGAAAAAAAAAATTGACACCAAAGTGAGCACTATAAGAAACTTTTGGCACTTCTAGTATCCTTATACTTTTTATGTGTCTTTTGCTAGCTAAATATCAAGTACGCTCACTATGCACACAAGATCAAACCAAAAAACAAAATATTTATTAGAAAAACAACCTATGAGCATTTTAACGTGGATTTCATCTTCAATAATGAAAAGAAGTCTAGTGAAAAATTAATGTCCCCTTTTGCATCACCTATCATTTTGTAGCAAAAGTCCAATTAGGACTTTCCTAATATGTACCAGATTTCCGTACAATTTCACAATAGGTAGGATTTCAAATCTATCTAGATTAATTTTGAGCCATAATCAATAATTCTCCACCTTGACGAGAAGTTCAACTTCATTCTCATCGACCATAGTCTTTCCCGCGCTCCTCTGAGCTCCTCACTCGCTGAAGATGTTGACTAAGTCCGGACAGTATTTGGACTTGGTTAATGGGATAGGCTTTGTTAATATGTCTGTCGCATTATCTACTTGTGCACTTTTTCTACTGATGTGATTCCCTATCACATAATATCACGTAGAACTGGTGGCTAGCATCCATGTATTTCGTCTGCTCGTGATACATTTGACCTTGGTCAAATGTACTGCAATCTAATTGTCGTGATAAATAACACAATTTTCCTGTTGCAACTGCATATCGCTAAGCAAATCCGGGAGCCAAATAGCTTCCCCGCTTGTCTCGATTGATGCAATGTACCGTGCTTTAGTTGTCAACAAAGCAACTAACGGCTGTAATTGCGCTTTATAGCTGATAGCACAAGCCGCTAAACTAAACACATAATCTATCAAGGACCACCATCCATCCAACAGAATTTGGATCTTCATGACTCGTTACACCTCTTTAAGTCCGTCACTTCCCAAATGCTAAACCAACATCTTTTGTTCCTCCCACGTCTCAGTGTTTCTTTCTAGGAATATTGAACATCCCTACGACAATATTAAGAGAATGCGAAATACCTGGTCTATTGCAAACTATAACAATCATATAACTTCCATCAATACTAGCATAGGAAAACGAGACATGTATTCCTTTCCATCCTCTAACTATGATGTAAGGTCAGCTAATGTTTAAAAGCCTGACGTGGTAAAATGATTTCTTGTTGCACTTAACATAGGTGAACCGACAGGCAATTGAATCGCAATTCATCTTCCATTTGTGTATCTCAACCATATAATTAAGGGCATGATGATCTAATAATTTCTAGCACACATCCAATTTCCTAAGGTCTGATTACTTTTTTTCCAATTTCTGTAATTTATAAGATATACTCGACATTGCACCGCCCGATTGGAGCAAAAACTCATGTCAAATCGTACGAGCAAATTGAGGTCATTGACCACGAACAAATTAAATGCGAACTCTGATGGCTTTGTGGGCACATCCGATGCATACCTGCACAGTGCATGCAAAAGTCGTCGTCGTCATCGTGAGAAAATGGTCCTCACGACAAATAATGCATAACCATATTAAGTGCGTGAATAAATGCTTCGAAAAAATTAATAACATAAGATTTGAAAGTCAACCCTTGTGGAAAAAAGAAATTAAGAGTTTGACTTGTCTCTGCAGAGAGTTGACACTCAGGCATGTTATTATGTCATAATAATTGACTTTGGAAATGTGACATGCACACGTTAGGGTTGCATAATGCACAAGCCAATGTAATTTTTTTTTCGATTTATTAAAATTTATTAGATAAATATAGTAACCTCAGATGAAAATGACCGCGCGGGACTCCAAGATAACTTATTTATTCAAGTAATGAAAAATAACATCATAACTCGTAAAAGTTATAAATATATAGTTGATAATCAATGGACTAGTTTAGCAACCAAGGTAACTTTGAATTGTGCAGAAGAACGTAAGATTTTATTATCTAAGGCTCATTTTTTTTTGTAAAAAATAAATGATTTTAAAAATAATTTACAAAAAATGATCGCTCGTGTCGCTTGAAATAATTAGTCAATAAAAAATATTTTCATTATTAATAATGATTTATATTTAGACACTTTCATTCATTCATTTTTGTAGGCAATATATGTCACGTTTCGAACCCTACGGCGCGCCACATCCCTTCCTCGTTCGAATTTGCATTCGACGTCCCGAGATGCGTCGCTGACCCAACACCCAACACAGAGAATCAAGCACATGTGGAAGTATCATATCACCCGTACAAATTAAACACATGACCAAGGATAGAATAATCAACAAGATTATAAATATACACTTGCATTAATAGGGAGAACGTATTCAATATTCATTTACAGCTTACGGTCAAAAATCAAAAGCGGGTCAATGACCACTACTAACAAAAAGGGGTAAGTGGCTCGGCCGGTTAGAGTTACTAAAACTAGAAGGGGCTCCGGTCAAAATGTACTAGCCCGATCTATCTAGGATTAAGGCTAAACCTACGGAACCCAGTTCGGGTCAGATCCCGATGACTCGAAAGAGCTATCAGACAGCTCAATCTTTGAGTCTAGGGAATCCAGTTCGGACTCAATCTCAACTGACTCCTCCTCAGAATCCATCTGCTCGACCTCGTCCTCCTACTCCATGTCCTGCTTCATGGGCTCTGGTTTCTCATCAACCTCCATCGGCTCCGGCTCATCTACTTCCCAGACAACAGGTGCAACAACAGAGCTCGAACTCCCGTCAGGCATAGCCTCGGGGCTGATTAAGTCTTCATCAGGACACTACGGGTCCACCTCACCTAGTCCGTTAATCGGGACATCAAAAGTCCAAAGAGATCCATGCTCTCCGAATCAATCCCTAAAGCACCAGGCTACATACTCGTGGCATTGGTAGTACATCTCTCCCACATCTACCAATACTACAAAATAATACCTAATGTGCACATCCTCATTCCTTAAGGGATACTTAGTCGACGTCCGCCCTAGCTGGTGCGAAATCCCAAAACGCACAGGAACATCTGGCATACTCAGGGCCGGAGGTCTGAAAAGTGAGGTTTATACAATAATGAGAATAAATCTCAGCAAGTAGGCCTCTAAACCTAAATTAGGCTAACATGCACCTTCTGACAAGCATTAATCAACACACAATCCAAAATATAAATGACTTAGGCCCTCAGGCCTAAATCCAATACTCAACTGACCCTGTAGGTTAGTTACTTTATATATATTTACAATAATAACACGGAACCCAGTCATGGTATAAGCACAACATCGCTTGGTCACAACACGTGTCATGCATATGCTCATGCTCATGCTCATACTCGTGCTCATGTCTCATCAATGTACTTTCGCACACTTGCACTTTTGCACACTTGCAATTTACCAATTTCACCGACCCGCGTAAAATGCATCAGGTCTATCACTTTGAGATCGATCTCTGGCCCGCGTAAAACGCATGCTCATACTCGTGCTCATGTCTCATCAATGTACTTTCGCACACTTGCACTTTTGCACACTTGCAATTTACCAATTTCACCGACCCGCGTAAAATGCATCAGGTCTATCACTTTGAGATCGATCTCTGGCCCGCGTAAAACGCATTAGGCTCATGACACAAAACCCGCATAAAACACATTAGATTGGCCATCTTCCGGTAATCCGGGCATCGTCCCGCGTAACATGCCTCCGAATGGGTTCAATATCCCGCGTAAAACGCATCAAGGCTTTATGTGATTACACGTACACATACACCAGTTATTAACTGAACCCCGCATAAAACGCATCAGAGCGATTTAAGTAATCATATGTTCATGCCGTTCATGCACACACGCATAATACACATGTTATGCCAATACTCAGTATGCATGCTCATGGCCACAATATCTACACTCGGCATTCGTGAAATTCACACTGGGCACTCAATAAGATTTGGCTATTTATTCCAAACAACGCCACAACATGGTTAATCCACATTTCAATATGCCCAATAGACTAATTAGTCCAAATCAGTCACAAAATATAATTTGGCACCCAAATTCACGCAATCAAAACACCAAAACTACACATGCCGATAGTCTACCAAGAAGTTCATGAATTGGCCATGCCAAGCACATCATAGGGCATTACATAATCACATTCAAGCCATGCTTAATTTAGCCTCTTCGTGAGTCGATCACAATTCTCTTAGCGATTCACACTAAAACCCCGATTAACCAATTATGGTCCGAACCAAACCAATATCGAATTAGCCATGAACAGTCCACCCTAGGCCATTAAGTCACTTCTAAATCATCACATTGGACCCCAAAAATCATTATGAAAATAGCCACCACTCGATCCATAATCTACATCCGCTAAATTTACATTTTCGCCTCAATCAAGGCGCCTATGCTCAGCCACCACACAGCATGATATGGGCCACTAAACCTCAATTAAATTATCACACTAAGCCACCAAATTAGTCACCAGATCGGCCCTAAATATTCTCCACAATTTAACCCCTAAATTACCCTAAATAACCCCTAAAACTCATCTAGAAATGTATATTAGCTTAACTAGGGTTTAGGATTGTACTCACCTAGGTTCCCAAGCTCCAAACAAGGCTGAACAAGTGGGGAAAATAGGCGGTCCAAGGTGGTCTTGCGGTGGCGGCAATTGGCGGTCCTCGGCAGCACTAGCGGCGGCGATCCAAGGCGATACTACAGCTGAGAAAGGGAGGGAGAGAGACACAGAGAGAGGGAGAGGAGAGGGGGAAGGGACGGTGATGGTGAGGCGAGGCTGGCAAGGACCGTCGGCCTCGGCGAGTGGCACTGGCGAGAGGCGGCGACGGCACTCCAACGACTTCTCGCACAATCGAGAGAAAGAGAGAGGGAGAGCTCTCAGGAGAGGGAGAGAGGAGGGGATGGCCGGTGATGGTGAGGGTGAAATGAGGGAGAGAGAGAGAGACAATGGGAGTGTATAGGCTTGAGGAAGATAGTGGAGTTGGTGAACCACCTTACAATAATGACTATTTTGGCCTCACTTCTAGGGTTAGGATCAAATCTAACCAAAATATCTAGAGGCACAATTGATCACCCAGTATTATTGGGGGGGGTAATAAATCCAATTAAAAACTCCAAATTCAGAACTAAGCCTAGGCAATAAGGGCAAAATGGTAATTTTTCCAGTCCCGGGTCAAATTTTCAATTTTTGTCTCTACTGATCCCAAATATAATTGGCCACATAAAAATGACGTTGTCTTTGCAAAACAGTCATGTACACCCACGAATTTCGACACCGAAGTTCGAACTCGATTCTACGATCGATTTCGCTCAAAATGCAATTTTAGCGTCTCTCACTAACTGGCGACTGTTTAAGGGTTACGCGTATCGATCTATGGTTACTCAAGTTGTGACGATGTCGATTTCCTAGAGAACACAAGGATTTATCACTAATTCCGAGGGTCGCGATCGTTTGGAGTAAGTTCGAGATCGTTCGCCACACGCGCTCTCGATCGTGTGGAATCATCCGCGATTCGATCGTACGTCGTTGGCCAAACTGAATCCATCACTCTCCTTGAATCGGCTTACATTGGCACAAAATATTCCCTCGATGTTTCTCGGAATCGGATTCAATTCACAATTGAGTTCTTGGGTCCATGTACCATTTTTCCTAATTAGTCATTCCCTATTGGTCAGTATCCCAAGAATGATCAGTTCCGGGCGAGACTCACTAAAATGCAATGAGAAATAATATCAATTTCATTGATCACGAAAGTGGGTCGAATTCAGGGTGTTACAATACAAGCGATCACTTTCAGAAAAATATTTTTCAAATTATTCATTTTCTGCAAAACAAATTCACCCTAAGTAAAAATCTAATCCATAATATGGAAAATTTGATGAGACATCTCCAAAAATGTCATAGATTGTATACGTTCGAGATATACACAACCAATTCTAGAACTAAAAGTACTTGTCTATTAATAATTGAATTTTAATTGTTAAATATAGGGAAAATACCCCAAAAAAATGCCAAGCTATGCTGACTGTGATACAAATACCCCAAATTTTTTTCTACCAAAAACCTTAAACTTGCCCACTATGATACAAATATCCCCAACATTTTTATATCACGAAAAAACTCAAACTTATACATATGTGACATATATTCCCTCTATTCAGTTTCATCTAGGGTATACTTGTTACATCGGTATAAGTTTGGGGTTTTTAATGACACGAAAAAAGTTTGGGATATTTGTGTCACAATGAGCAAGTTTAGGGTTTTTAGTTAAATAAAAAAAAAGTTTGGGACATTTGGAGATTTTATGTAGTATTAATCCTAATAGTAATATACATGTCACCGTTTAAATTTTATTTTTGTAATGAGTATTTTCCTAGAGAGGTCAACGGGTCCACGACAGCACAGCATAGTAAATTAAGACGGAGAATTTATGCATACTTTCTCGTTGAAGTTCGTTAGTTTTGGGTCAATAATTTCCTCCCTTTGGTTGGCTCCAAATTTCATCTAATTGACAAGAGCGGCGGCGCACCTTATGCTCTTTGTACTTCTGTTCCCCCTCTTCCTCCGCAACGGTGGGCGGCTCGCTCGGCCTGCCCGGGTCTCGGAGGGCCGAAATGTAAATGAGCGAATTTGAGTAATGTCCTTTCGTGAAAAAGTTCAGCTCACTCAATTTTAACCTCACTAGAATTATTTTTTTATATATATCAAATCAATGTTATAGGCAAGCTTCGGCAATACAGCTTGCCGAACTTTGGGTCCATAGGATGATTAGCTCTATGCCCTCCCGATAAATAATTCTTTCCAATATCTTCAAATCACCGAGAGTCAGGAGCCAAAGTTGAGCTCATTAATTAAGGTATTCAAATCCAGTTAGCTCCATATTCACCCCGAGGTTCAAATCACCGAGCTTAAAGCCTATTACGTATGGTCATCGCTCCATCCCAGACCAACTATACGATGCGAGACTCTCTTCTCTCATCACACGTACCGGCTCAACAATTTCTGCTCTAGCAACAAGGCTTAATCTGGTCCCGAGCTAAGCAAGAAGAAAAAAGAGAAGAAGCTAATTTATAAGAATTTTGTTAATGGGTGTCCTCAAATTACTCGTTGTGCAATCAATTAAGGGGAAATCTGCAGTTACCAATATCGTATCCTCCTCTAGGGTGGCAGGTCAAAAAAGGGGGCAAAAAGAGAGAGAGGATAAGCAATCCAACGCTTGTGATTTCGTCGTGCGGACTGACGTGGGAGATGACGCATAATTGGGGACGGCGGCAGATCGAGCAATCCAATTCCACAATGTCATTTGCCCGTTCAAATTCAAAGAGCCCGTGACCCAATCCAAACGGTGTCGTTTCAGTTTCTGACCCAGCAAAACGGAAACTTCTCGCCTTCTCGCCCTCTATTGAGTGCTTTGGAATGAAGTCGGCCATGGCGGGACGGTCAAACTGGAGGCGGACGGAGGAGCTTCGTCTCTCCTTCTCCACTCCACGTGTGCGAGTAGAAATTCTTTGACAAATGATGACATGAGATGAGGTGTACGCCGTCTCCCCATTGGATGCATGCGGGGCCGGTAGTACAATCGCGTTGTGTCGGGTCAGCATCACGTCGTGTCGGGTCAGCGTTGCGTCATGTCATGTCGTGTCGCTCGATACTATTCGAGATTGGCTTGGCTATTCCGCTAATATCTCGGCAAAGTTGTACATGACGGTCTCGCCAATATCCTTGTCCACAGGTGCATGGCAATATAGTAGCTCTAGTTTGAATTTCATATTTTGTGGTGGATGTGAAACTCTCATCGTAACATTTGAGAAGACTTTTACTGCTTTTATCTCTCCTGTTTTGCTATCCAAAAAATAATGGATCGTATGTCATGTGGAACAACTTTTTTAATACGAAGTCTAGGGAAGGCGTCATAAGACATGAACATATCATATCGAACGTAAAAAAGGTAAGTCTAGATTTAGTCCTCTAAGCCGTGCGGTTTTTGCAACTGGGTCCTCAATGTTCTTTGGATGCAAATCAAGCCCTCTACCTTACTTGATTATTATAATAAAGTCCTTTTTCAATTATCACGTTTAATAGCTCACTGTGGTTTTTAAATTTGCCTATTTTTCTTGTTACCAACAGCAAAGGAGAACAACATTTTCAAATTCTGAAATTTAGTCTAAGAAAAAAGACACATCATTAAGTTCAAATTTTTTTCTCAAAAAAAAAATAAGTTCAAATTTAATTAAAAAAATAAGCACGCCATTAGAAAATGAGTTAATACCACAAAAAACTCTAAACTGCTACATTTGTGACAGATTTACCCTCAAACTATTTTTTTGACCATAAAAAACCCTCAACTGGTACATTTGTGACAATTTTATCCAGAACTATTTTTTTGACCACCAAAAACCCCAAACTGGTACACCTGTGACAATTTTACCCCAAACTAATATTTTAATATTATTTTTTGAATTTTTTTAGTTTTTCTTATCTTTTCTTTTTCCTTTCCTTTTCTTTTTTTTTCCTTCATTTTTAATCTTTGGTTGGCGAGGTCGACCTTGCCCACCCCTAGCGAGGTTTGACCTTGCCAGTTGCCAGCGAGGGGTTGTCCTCGTCATCGCTGGCGTAGCTTGGCCTCGCTGTAATTGGCGAGGTTAGCCTCGCCCAGAAGCGGTGAGGTCAAACCTTGCCAGCGACGGCGAGGACGACCCCTCGCCGGGGGTGGGGCAAGGTCGACCTTGCCAATTGCCGGCGAGGTCGGCCTTGCCAGCGGTCGGCAAGGCCAAACTCACCGGCCCTCGCCTCTGGCCAGCCAGACCGGCGATCGGCCAGAGGTTGAAGATGAAGGGAAAAAAAAGGAAAGGAAAGGAAAAAGAAAAAAAATTCAAAAATTCAAAATAATAAAAAAATAATATTAAAAAAATGGTTCGGGGCAAAATTGTCATAGGTGTACTAATTTAGGATTTTTGGTGGTCAAAAAAATAGTTCAGGGTAAATCTGTCACAAATGTACCAGTTTGGAATTTTTTATGGTCAAAAAAATAGTTTGGGGTAAATATGTCATAAGTATACCAGTTTAGAATTTTTCGTGATAATAACCCTTAGAAAATTTTCTCCTTTTTTTTACTTGATTAGACTAATTTTTAGAATTTAATTTTTAATGCCCTAGTTGATCCCAACTTTTCAACCACTAGAAGGATGTTGCTACTCCACTTAAATGTTTATATCTTAAAATACAATAAATAATTGCCTCTTTGCTTCGAAAATGTTACTGTTTAATAATGGCTATAAAGATGTACCTTTTTATGGCTCTGCCTTGTAGGAGCGTAAAGAGAGTCACACTCCCTAGCAATCAATTATTTTATGATAAAAAGTTAGATATTATGTTATTGCTTTGTTTTTTTTTTTTGTTTTTGCTAGAAATGTTATAGCTTTGTTTGTTGGAAAGTGAAAATGAATTAATTTTTCAGTAAACCAGAAATACATGCATGGAGATTCGATTATTTGGATAGTCATGAAATACCTTTCAAAACTCACAAACCGATTAAGCTTAAGTCTTTAGCACATGCAGATGAACCATAGACATAGCAGTTTACACATAATTGGTGAGATTTGAATGAATAATTCCTGGTTTTTAAGCTGGAAAATGTTCCAACACCTCAACCAACAGCGTCAATCTTATAGGTCTAAAACCTATAATTAAAAATCCTCAAATTATTCCTAGGAAAGATTTTTAGGGAGTGCTAAGAGGGCCTCTCTTTTCACCACTTTCTACCTGAGGCCTCCTTCTCCTAAGTCAACCTGCCGTTCGCAGTAATTGCGACTGATACTCCTCCAGGTTTTAAGTTGCGGCTTTGGTCCTTTTAATGCGCATCGAGACCATCAAATTCATATTCAAAAGCATACAAACAAAATATACGTAACCATTCTATACACTATAAAAAAG
Organism: Syzygium syzygioides; assembly: GCA_031216285.1. NCBI lineage: Eukaryota > Viridiplantae > Streptophyta > Magnoliopsida > Myrtales > Myrtaceae > Syzygium > Syzygium syzygioides. Next base: position 11,483,493 of record CM062244.1, on the reverse strand, counting down.
GAGAAACACCAAAACTCATCCTCAACTTTGACTCCGGTGTCTTCAAAACTCAACTTTGCATCAGAAGAAGTTAGCAGCATACATGAATTTTTTCGCTTGGGTAAAATTGGAATATGTTTTTTGTAAAATTAATTCATAAAATTGTATGCTGTTTTCTTTATTGACAAAAAAGAGCGAAATTCTTAATTCATATTAATTGTTAATGTGAAATATAGGGACTCAATGATAGTTAAATATTCCTAATTATCGTTGTTATGTGATATAGGGAGATGCCGTGTATCGTCAATAACAATATTCTAATATTGAGACAAAATAATAAAATCATCAAAGCAAACTACTAAATACGATGAGTTACATTGTCCACTTGCAACTTTAAAATTCTTTAAAAATAATGGTATTAAATGAGATAAGTACCTATGAGAGGGAGGAAACCTAGTTGGATGCAAGACGAGTGAAGAATACAAGAAAAATTATTCTTGGAAGGAGAATGATCAACACATCGCAAATTAGAAGTCCAGGTGGCACTCATTAAGGATATTGATGGCGATCAAGGAATAATATAGTTGTATGAATAATAGGGCTGAGCATGGGTCCGATTCTAATAAGGGAATACGATTGAACCGGCTGGTTTTGGATAGTTCGCAGTTTCTAAAATTTGGAACCAATGGTAAGCGGTTTTGTTTGCCAAAATAGGTACAAAACGAGCCACTCGGATTAGACCGATAGTTTTTTTTTTAACAATTCATTTTTACAATTCCCAAAAGCTTGAAGGGGCCTCGCATTTTCTAGGTTCTCCTCGTGCTCTTGTGTTCTCTCAACTCAAAGTGAGCTCTAAGCCACTTGATAACACCGTTTGTCTGTTTCCTTAAAATTAATGCTCTGATTTCTTGGTATAGCGCCTTTATAATGCCACATTAATAGCTTCTGCATTTACTCTTCTTGGTGTGAAAACAAAGCAAAGCACGACACTCTTTATTTCGGGGTTGAAAACAAAACAAAGGTCAATATCCAACCAATCTAATGCTCTTCGCAGAGGAAAGTTCTTGGACCGGCTGATAAAACAAAGCACAGCACAGCAAGACTTGAGCTCATATTAATTTGGTTGAATATTGAGCATTAATTTGGTTGAATACTAATTTCACATGGCAAGACAATTCGCAGAGCATTCCACACTTCCAGCCTTGGAGGGAATTAAAGGGGAAATAATTTTTCCGCCAGCTCTAGGTTCCACAAACTTAGAATCGACCTTGCCCGGTTTGATTCCATGTTTCGAATTGGGAATAGACCTACCGTTGAACCAATCGCTCATAATGAATAACTGATTATAAAAAAAAAGAAAAAATTACAAAAATTACCAAAGAAACGTTCACTTTAAATATACTAGGGTTTGGAAAATCCTAATACACCAACCTTAGCCTCTTTACAATCCCATGGGGAGAGAGAGAGAGAGAGAAGCCATCATTGATGTGCAAAGGTGGCCGCCGGTGGCAAGGGGCAATGCACTTGCCGCTTAGGCAGCTGAGCTTAGGGTTAGGGCGACTAAGGTCAATCTTATTTTTATACGTACTCGTAGATGGGTGAGGGTGAGAACTATGGCGGGACGTTTTGTGAATAAAAAAGGCATCACTTAAAAACAACTACTTCGACCCCCAAAAAAAATACAACTACAAATATTAATTGTCATATGGTATAAAGTCAATTGGTAACTCTAAATATGATAAAAAAAAAGATTCGAATAATTACAAGAGAAAAGAAGATGCAAGAAATGGAAATGAATAGCGAGAGAAAGTAATAGGAATGAATAGCTATACATATCAGAGGTTTTTCAGAAGTCTACAACTAGATGGATTGCTTGTCGTAGTTTTGATATATATATGTGTGCACACGCGCGCATCTTATATATTATAAAATATTTTTTTTCCCGGTCAAAATTGCTCTAGCAGATATGAGACTTAAAAGACATCCCCCCGTCTTTCGAGAAATTGAAGCGTTCGGAGTCGAGTCGCGCGATCCAAGGACAAACTAACTCAGTAAGAAGAAGGAATCCTTCTTCAGCTTCTTTGGCTTTGGCCCACATATGGCAGAAAAGCTACTCTTCCCCGGCGAATTTTAATGACATTTTTTGGACCTATTTTCCTCCAATAAATGAACTGCACTTACCTTACTTTCTTTTACTATATATAAAACAAGTGCAATGATACACCCCGATATTACAAAAGATTACGAAAGATAAATGTGAGATCCCTTGCCTTTCGTGAGATAGATTGCAATAATATTTTACTACAATAATGATCGATTAATTCTATAAACACTATTTTGCATTTCTCCTTTTGGATCGAGTAGAATCATGTATTTGTTATTCAAAGAGCTTCGGGAACTATTTCTCTTTGTTTGGTCATAAGAGAGACCTAATGGAACAACATGACTTGATAATCGCAGAACTTGCTATGATATGTTTTGAAATGATGGCTCAGTTAAACTTATTTATCCTTAACTAAAAAACCATTCATTAAGCTTCTTGTTTTCCGTTTCTTTATGAATTGTTGGAACTTGAGAGAAGAGGAATATAAGCTTTTGGTGAAATTATGGGATTTCCTTAAAATCGTCATACTATTTATTTCCCCCCTTTCTCTATCCTCCATGAAAAGGTGCTTTTCTGATTAAGCTATTGCCTAAATATCACTCGAAATTCATTTCCATGCTCATGTACAAGGAAAAAAAAAAACAGAGGAGATCGTGCGTCGAAATTCAAAAATCTCGTGTCCTACCCCCTCCCTATTGACATCACCTTCCGTGGAAGTTACACAGAAAAGCTTATAGGAAGATATGTATGTGTATATAACCTCCGCATCTCCTTATGCACTGCTCAAGACGGCTTCGTACATCTTCTACATCTCAGGGGTAGGAATGTTACCAGTTTCTGGAGAGTGCTTGAGGGGGAAACAGAGTCTCTTCCGTTTGACAAAAGTCAAAGCAGGGACAAGACAGAGAATTAACTGTATAACCGAGCAGCAGAGAGAGAGAGAGAGAGAGAGAGAGAGAGAGAGGGCAGGGGGAGGGGGTGTGTTGGCCCAAGAAAGCCTTTATATGTAGTGGAGCGCGCAACGCGTAGAAGCTCCGAAGCCTCTCCCATATGTAGCACGTCAACAGGGCTCTTCTTCTTCTTCTTCTTTCTTGTTTCTTGCTTTTACTGTGTGTCCAACAATGGCGGGTGTTGGTCGGTCCAAGGGGGGCGTGTTCGGGGTCTCGCTCGTGTGCGGTCAAGAAGAGCTTCAGGACTTGTCCCGCGACGGCAGTCACTACAGCCTCTCCACGAGCATCTTGCCTTCTCTCGGCGCTCGGAGCAGCCGGCGGATCAAGCTCCGGCGGTTCATCGTCTCGCCTTACGATCGTTATTACAGGCATCCGCTTTTTCTTCCCTTTTTTCTTCTGGGTCTTCGCTTTCTCGCCGCTTTCCCTCCTCCTTATGCAGTTTCCGCTGGAAAGCTCGGAGCTTGCTCTGTTTTCTGTCCAATGTTTGTGAAGAGGGTGACATTGAATCTCGCCGTGCTTTGTTTGGAACTCCATGTGTTCTTCGTGGTCGATCATTCCGTGTTTGTTCTTCGTTTCTGGTTCTTGTTTTGGATTGTACAAAAAAGCTTGTTCCTTTTGGCTCGTTGGTTTTGCAAAATCTTGTTCCTCTATCCTGAATGAAATCTTTCGTCTTTCGTCTATTTTGTTCCTTTTCAGTTAAAATAAACAAATTCACCGAATCTATCCTTACCAAAAAAAACAAATTCACCGAATCTATGGATTCTTGGCATAAGTGTAATTTTCTTTGGTACTTTCTTGGCTTTCTTCAAGAGTATGGGTTGTGAATACTGATCTCTGATACATTTCTTGACTTTCCTTTGCCTGAACTTAATTCTTTGCTTAGAAACATTTTGTCAAGGATTGATTTTGGTCACCTTCCTGTTGGTTTTCTGGCAAATCATGTGCCAAATATTTTTGGAAACTGAGTGATGATCACTTTTCCTTTTTCTTTCTTCTCTTTTTTTTGTGTTGGTTTCATGATCTTTTTGGTAGTCTTTTTGCAGGGCATTAGGAATGTTAGGTTCGTATACTAAGACCTTGAGATCCGATAGTCAGTCCGCTGTAATTTTTTTTGTAATAGTATGTTGGCTTTAACTGTCACAAGTCAGAGAGAAGCCGTTCCTAATCGGGGCCTCGATAATATATGATTGACTTCTGTCAAGAACTTCCAAGCAGTTTGTGTAGGAGTCATTAGTATTTTATTTGCCTTTTTTCCTCGCCTGCCTCTCAACCTACTTCTTCAGAAATTTTGGCTTTTTGAAGGTCAAAGAAGAAGAACTATTGGAATACTGATCTATGACTATGAGCTCAAGTCTTGAAATATGCATATGCACAAATAAAATATGGAACTTCCTTCTTTTTCACCAAAAAACCATAGCAGGAAATGATTAGTAGCCATCAGAGAGTTTGGTATGATTCTAAATGTATTTATCCCTAGATAAATCCTTGTAAATTTTTCTCATGATCACTGAATCGAAGTTATCATTGCGCAGGTTGTGGGAGACTGTTCTTGTCGTTCTGGTTGCCTACACAGCTTGGGTGTCGCCTTTTGAATTTGGGTTTCTGAGAGACCCAGCGAGAGCGTTGTCTATCAGCGATAATGTTGTCAATGCATTTTTCGCCATAGACATTATATTGACGTTCTTTGTTGCTTATCTTGACAAATCTACTTACCTTCTTATTGATAATCCGAAGAAAATTGCGTTGAAATACACAACCACGTGGTTTGCTTTGGATTTAATATCCACAATTCCATCTGAACTTGCTCGAAGGATATTGCCATCAAATTTCTATTCCTATGGCCTTTTTAACATGCTTCGCCTTTGGCGTCTTCGAAGAGTCAGTGCCTTATTTTCCAGGTAATGTTTTTTTTTTCCCCTTGAATGGATTGTACTTGCAAACCTGTACACTGCAAAAACTTGATTGGCAATGTCAAATCTGCAAACAGATTGGAGAAAGACAGGAACTATAACTACTTCTGGGTTCGATGTGCAAAACTCATTTGTGTGAGTGTCCAAGTTATTTACGATCACTCTGGTCATGACCATTCCTGTGGTAAAATGTTCTTTCTAATTTACCTTCTTCAGGTCACCCTTTTTGCTGTTCATTGCGCTGGGTGCTTCTATTACCTCATTGCTGCGCGTTATCGAGATCCTAAAAGGACATGGATTGGTGCTATAATGGATAACTTCCTTGAGCAGAGTCTGTGGATCCGGTACGTGACTTCAATTTACTGGTCAATCACTACTCTAACGACGGTTGGCTATGGGGACCTGCATCCTGTCAATACAAGGGAGATGCTCTTTGACATCTTCTACATGCTTTTCAACCTTGGGTTGACTGCTTACTTGATTGGTAATATGACCAACTTAGTCGTTCATGGGACAAGCCGAACCCGAAAATTTGTGAGTATGCACTTTTTTGTTCCTGACACAATTGCTTAGATAAGTGTCTTGTAAAATATTTGTATATGACCAGCTTTTATGTCTACAAGTAATGATTTCAACCTCAATTCTTTCTTTACTTTCTTATTGTTATTCACTTTTTAAATTCCAGAGAGATACCATACAAGCTGCTTCAAGCTTTGCCCTGAGGAACCAACTGCCTCCTCGGCTACAAGATCAGATGCTAGCACATTTGTGTTTGAAGTACCGAACGAATTCGGAGGGACTGCAGCAACAAGAGATTCTTGAGTCACTCCCTAAAGCAATCCGTTCAAGCATTTCGCATTACCTTTTTTACTCTCTTGTTGATAAAGTGTACTTGTTCCGTGGAGTTTCAAATGACTTGCTTTTCCAGCTGGTAGTAGCACATAACTCTTCTGTGGATTTTCACTTTGCACATAACAATTTTGATTGGCTGTCCATAGTTGCACGTTTCCTAAAATCCTTTTTGTGTTGTCCCTTTTATTTTGGAAAGGTTTCAGAGATGAAGGCCGAATATTTTCCTCCAAAAGAGGATGTGATTTTGCAAAATGAGGCACCTACAGATTTCTACATACTTGTCACTGGTGCCGTGGTAATGAACCAAAACTTGTCATTCCATCAGAAATTTTACGTGCAAACTTTGATTTTGCGGTTTACGGCTTCTTTTGGAAATAGAATTCCTTTGCTTGACACTGAACTTTTCTGAATTTACGGTGTAACATGTATGACATCATGCAGGATCTGCTGGTAATGAAGAATGGAACTGAACAGGCAAGTCTGACTGCTCCATGATTGAGACCAAGAAATTTGCAAGCAAGTCAAAAAGAAAGGAACCTACTAACAATAATGTGGATGGTGCAGGTTATTGGTGAGGGGAAAACTGGTGATCTCTGTGGTGAGATCGGCGTGCTTTGTTATAGACCGCAGCTCTTCACAGTGAGGACCAAACGGTTGAGCCAGCTGCTGCGGCTGAATCGTACTACATTTCTTAATATCGTCCAGGCCAATGTTGGAGATGGGACTATTATAATGAACAACCTCCTTCAGGTATGACTTCTGTAGGAAAAAAATCCATATTATAGCAGCTGTTAGTATGGTAATTCATTGGGTCAAACTCTTCATGGTGTTCATAGTTTTTTCGACTATCATTCATGATGAGGATTTTGGTTTATTCTTTGATCATAATATTTTCCAAGGTCCTTTTCTTAATATCGATGGTGATTTAGCTTCACTGCTGCCCAGCATTTGAAAGATCTCAAAGATCCAATCATGGAGGGTGTCTTGCTGGAGACAGAGAACATGTTGGCTCATGGTAGGATGGACCTGCCTCTCAGTTTGTGCTTTGCGACAATGAGAGGAGATGACTTATTACTGAACCAGTTGTTGAGACGAGGTCTCGATCCGAATGAATCAGACAACAGCGGGAGGACTCCACTGGTGAGTATGACAGTGCAGCAATTTCGCTTTATGTTGACGCAATTGCCCTTGGATAAAAATCATCCTAAATATTGTCACCTTTTTCGTAACTTCAGCATATTGCAGCATCGAAAGGAAGTGAGAATTGCGTGCTTCTTCTACTGGACTTTGGGGCAGATCCTAACAGGCGAGGTATCATCTTTCTTTCTGATATTCGACGGTAATTTGATTGGAAAATTTTCCTTAAGGCTGGTTTTCATCTCGGTATTGCATTGCGACAACTTGGATTTTCATGGTTCATACTTCATCAAGTATATTGATGCTTACGTATTTAATACTTCATCATATTCCCAGTATTTCGACATTCTCTAATTAGTTTATCAACTATCTACAAAATGCCATCCATGTTTTCCCATCGGATGCTAAGACTATGCCATCTGCTGATTTTCAACAACCCCTTCTCTTTTACGAGAAGCTATTAAATTCCTATCAAGTGGATCCAACGTTTGAAAGCGCATATTTCTTCCTTATGGCCCTTCTCTTATTCTATCCCTGGCCCCTTGTGACGTGTCTTCGGCTGCATATAGTCTCGATTTGTCACAATGAACATATCTTCTGACTATTAAGGGGGAGAAAAATAATGGTTTTGGGGATAGGACTTTCGAAGCGGAAATTCAAGTGTTAATGCAAATAGTGCTCCAATCTTTTGGAGCAGCTGATGAGGCCCAACACGCGGACTGCTTTCTTATCATACTCATATCTCTCTCCAGATTCCACGTGACGCCACCCTGTATGAATCAAATTAAGTAACATTATCTTCAAAATGCCCCTTTCAGTTGATCTTTCATTTCCCAATTCAGTAAGCCGTGACGCCACAATTTGACAGGTGTTCCAATTCAGCAAGCATGCGCAGATGCAATATCTGCTCTGTGGTGGTCAGCGTCTAGATCTGTTTATCCACCTGCGTCATGATGTTCACCTGACCAGGCATTTTAGTCATAGGACTCCACTCAATGAAAGCAGACAATATCTCGAGATATAAATCAATCCACGTCTAAGCGAATATGTGAAGAAAACTAATAATTCACTGCTAGATAGGTCAGTTCATGTGTGTGACACGCAATCCACTTTCGGTAAATTTTCACGGAGGCTGCTATGTTCATCCAAGTTCTCCGTGTAATCGAATGTGCCCATATATCAATATGAACTCAAGTCACGCGATCCTGCGACTATCGCTTTTACTCGAATATTAGTATGCCTGACTCAGAGTGCTGTGCACAATGCCTTCTCTCTTGCTTGAAGTCAACTTTCATTCTATTTACTAGAATATTTCCTAGAGGCCTTTCCCTTGCACCTACTCAAGTTCACTCGTTTGACAGTAAATAAATTTACAATTTTTCAGACTCAGAGGGGAATGTGCCGCTTTGGGAGGCCCTGCTGGGCGGTCATGAACCCATCATCAAGTTGTTGGCTGAAAACAGCGCGAATATAAGCTCCGGAGACGTTGGCCAATTTGCATGCACGGCAACTGAACAGAACAAACTCTATCTACTCAAAGAGATTGTGCATTATGGAGGGAATGTCACCCATCCCAGCGGCAATGGAAACACGGCCCTCCACGTCGCTGTCTCCGAAGACAACCTTGAGATTGCGAAGTTCCTTCTGGATCTAGGGGCCGACATAGACAAGCCAGATGCCCATGGCTGGACGCCACGGGATTTGGCTGACCAACAGGGGCATGAGGAGATAAAACTCCTGTTCCAATCGTGTGAAGATGCCAAACCGCAGTCCGTCATAGCCGTACCTGAGAGCCATGGGGCCCACTTTCTAGGGAGGTTCACTAGTGAGCCAATGATCCGTCCGGCATCACAGGAAAACTCCGTGGACGGATCGTGGCACCGGAGCCGCCCGAGGCATCGAGGCAACAACTTCCACAATTCTCTTTTTGGGATGATGTCAGCTGCACACAACGGCGAGAAGAGGGAGTTGCTTTTCTCAGTCAATCAAGTTCCGCGTGTCAAGAGTGGCAGCGACCCAGCAAGGGTGACCATCAGTTGTCCTGAGATAGGAGATGATGCAGGGAAGCTAGTGCTGCTTCCGGGGAGCTTGCAAGAGCTCCTTGAGACTGGTGCTAGGAAGTTCGGTTTTGCGCCTGCCAAGATTCTAATGAAGAATGGTGCGGAGGTGGACGGCATCGAGGTGATTAGGGACGGCGACCATCTTATCTTTGTCAGCAGCAACGGCAGATCAGGAAGACCATAACTGCTACTCCTAGTGTCAAGCTAACTAACGCAGCAATAAATAGTGCCAAATTTCTTCTCGTTTATCATGTAGGGTTCTCTTACACCAAGCGCAAATCCGAAGATAAAGTTTTGCATTAGGCTGGGAAGATAGATGGGCATGTAGGACTTTCAATTTGTACATCTGCTTCTTCTTCTTTTTTTGAAATTTTAGCACAGAATCATCCAGGGATGATACATTTTTGCCTCTCTTTGTTTTGGGGTAGATGATGATGCATATATACTCATAAGGGTTGAAGATTAGGGAAAGTGATAACAAATTGTGGGGGAGGTGGCCACCATAAGAGGTCCCTTGGATCTGATATATATGAACTCTGGTTCAATGAACAGTTCACATAAGTCAAAGCAATGGGAATGCACATTATTCAGTTCAAGCCTGCAATCTGGTTAAGCGTGTCGGCACACAGCACTGCACTGCACCGAAAGTTTGCTTTCGCGGTCAATCAACATGGTAGCGCGCTGCACCAATGAGAAGTTTGTGATTAAAAAAATCGAATAAGCGTTGTTTTACTCTTATAAGCAAGAGTTAGTAATTCAATCGAAAAAAGTTGATAATACTCTAATTAAGATTGAAATTTCTAAAAGGAGTTGTAAATTTGACTAGTTGGTAAGAAAGACATATAAAAATTGCTTGCTCAATATAAAAAGTGTGAAAAATTTAAAAAGAAAAGCTAAACAAATATTGGAAAACAAATCAAATAAGAGTTTGTAAATCAAAATTAGTTGGTAACCTAATGGGAGATAATCTGGTAAGTCACGCAAATAAAGGTTGGTGAATCTATATAAGAGTTAACAAACTTAAGGAGTTTGTAAGAAAGTCAAATTAAAGTTGGTAAATGATGACAAAACTTGATAAATTAAAAGAAAACAATGAGATTTGGTAACATAAAATTAGTTAGCAACTTAATCTAAAAAGGATAATTAGCAAGTCAATCAAATAAAGAATGGTAAATTCATATGACAATTGGCAATTTTAGGAAAAATGAAAATAAAAGTTCCTAAACTTTAACCCAATATGCAATGTCATTTTTAAACTTTTAATTCGTTTGGTGTGATCATTGAACTATTCTTAAACGCTCAATCTGGTCCTTAAATATTCAATTTGTTCAATCTAATATCTTAACTTTCCATAAAAAAATTGAATCACTCCATCGGCTCTATTCACTAGTTTTCATAATTACATAATCGCCCAGATTTTAAAAAAAATCCATTTTGTAAATCAACAAAAAAAATGCTATCTTTTTATTACTTTTTTTTTATCTTTTTGATCTTTATATATATTATTATACTTTTATTTAAGTATATTTTAGCTTAGGGAAAAGGATAGTAGAAGTGTTATAATTTTTGTATAACACTCGCTTTAGTACAAAAACTTTTCAAGCGATGACTTTAGTCAATACCGCTTTGGTAAAACAATGATCACTTAAGTGCCATCGATGATTTGGTGTGTCTGAATTCGATGTGGCAATATTTTATCATTTTTTTCCAACCATCATGACTTGCTAAAATCCAACATGACAATATTTCAAATTAAATACTCTAAACAACATCACTGCACATGCTCGCCCTAAATTTTACAAAATTGGGGGACAAATCGAGCTAATTTTCCCCTGTTCTTCAAACTCTAATGTAAACTAGGGCATTTTGGGCCAAAATTGAGGGCTGAATCTTGCAATGAAGAGCATGAGCTAGGCAAGTGGCTGAATTTTTTGTCAACAAAACCATGACCAATGTGAATATTACGTTATTGTGGGCTCATAAGTCCAAGAAGAACAACTGGAACAAGGTTAGATCCGGAGAAGGTTTCATGGATTCGCCAAATATAAAAAAAGGCTCAAAGTACGCAATTTTCAGATGGGTCTATGCAATATTTTCAGGTTAAGCAACATAAGTTATCTTGGAGCCACTTCAAAGATGACATTAACATAAAGATGTTAGCACGAAAGACAAATAAAAATTGGTAAGACAAATAAAAGTTCTTACCAACGTCTTAAATTTATAGGAAAGATAAGAAAAGTTGATGAATTGCAAACCGTAAAAATTGTTAGTAATTTCATAAAGTGTCGGTAAGAAACTAACAAGTTAGTGGGAAATCCGATGACTCTAATTAGTTTTTGCCAACAATTTTTTTGATAGTTATCAATTCTTTAATAAATCCATTAGCTTGGAAAGAAAATAAACCTGTTTTTTTTTGGGGGAAACAAAATAGTAGAATCTTTCGTACATCGTCATTCAAAAATTGATTTTTTTTTCCAATTTGAAGCAAAATTAAAGAGGGCTCGTGGAAGTAACGCAGAAAATACAACTATATTGTTAATCTTATGCGTTCATATGATATCAATTTCTCACATGAAAAACTCGAATAATAGGCCGACTATGACTTATTCAATTCCATAAGACGACGCGTATTATGTCTTTTCCTGTCGATTAGCATTGACAAATCAAAGTCCTAATGTTTTGTATTGGAATTCCAATTCCGTTACTGTGCCTGATTGCGAAGTCCTTGTTTGGTAATAAGAGCGTGCTTGACTAGCGTTTATTTGTCCACGGCCAATCAACTTACCAATAATACGTCTTGGTCAAGTGATTATTGTCCTCTTCGTTAATAGAGAAGACAATTCGATCAATCACGTCTAATATGTCTTTGTCAGGTGATGGGGTTGAAAAGGAAAAATATCAAAAAGTCATAAACTTATTATATTGGTGTCAATTCAGTCCTCAACCTTTCGATTGGACCAATTTAGTCCTAAACCTTTTCATATTTGTACCAATTTAGTCCATCTAGCCATTTTAGACTGGAAATCGCTAATGTGCACGCCGGCTGTCTTACATGATGCGACCGGCGTTTACATAGACAAATTTTAATATATTTTTTCTTGAATTTTTAATATTCTTTTTCATTTTTTTCGCTGCCTTCTCCTTCCTTGGGCTTGTGGCCAATGGCCAATTACAGGCGAGGGCCAGTAAGGGCATGGCAAGAGCCGCCCTTATGGCCTAGGTGAGGGTTGCTCTCGTCAGATCCGACGGGAGTAGCCCTCCCTTAGGCCCCGAGTCGTGAGGGTAACCCTCACCGACTCGAGCGAGGGTTAGACCCTCATAGCCCAGGCGAGGGCTAGACAGGCCTAGGCGAACGTCACCCTCACCGAATCTGGCAAAGGCTGGACGCTCGTAGCCTAGGCAAGGGTTGCCCTTGCTAGCCCTTGCTTGTGGTCGGTAGCCATTGGCCACAGGCCCAAGGAACGAGAAGGCAAAGAAAAGAAAAGGGAAAAAAAGGAAAAAATTATTAAAAATTCAAAATTTATTAAAAATTATCCACGTCAGCGCCATCCGTACCACCTAGGATGGCCGGCGTCGTGGCACAACTAGCATCCATGTCAGCGATTTCCATCCTAAATTGGCCGGATAGACTAAATTGGTACCAATGTGAAAATATTTATGACTAAATTAGTCTAATTGAAAAGTTTAGAACTAAATTGGTACAAATACAATATTTTAGAACTTTTTTGGTACTTTTCCGAAGGTAAAGATGGCTAAGGTGTTGACCTATCAATCGGATGGGTCGAGTCGGGTTGAAAATGGTCCGATCTAGATGTACCCATGGACATGCAATACAAATGTAATGACTCATATTTGATACACCCAACCTGACCCAATCCATCTTACTAAATTACTTCCCTATTTAGCTCAATTTAGGAAAACTTATATCCAAATTGAGGTGAGAGCGCAAAGTAAACGAGCACGAGAGACAGTAAAGAGAGAGTAAAGAGGTGGGTTGGGTCTAAGTAAGTTATGAACCCATTTAACACACATATTATATTGGACTTTAACATTCTAAACTCATTTATGACCTATTTACTGAACAAAACTAACCCATATAACAACTCAACCTATCAAATATGGATTAAAAAATGAATCTATGACCATTTTGATAGGTCTACTAAGGTGGTTGAGCCCGACAATCACGATGGATGTGGGGATAGTGGTGACAAACTTGGTGATTGCTAGAGTGAAGGTGGAGGCAATCCTTAGTGGTAGATAGAGGTGAGGTGCTGATGTCAGGCTTGTGCAAAAGTAGAATCCTAACAAAGAGAGTAGAGAGAAAATTGGAAAAATTGTCCAAAAAGTTCTAAACCTATTGCACTTTGGCTAATTTAATCATAAATCTTTCAATTCTGCCAATTAAGTCTAAATTCAATTGACAATTTGCTAATCAAGTCAATCTAGCCAATTTTGGCTAGAAATTGCTGATGTGAATGCTCGTTGTCTTGCGTAGTACCGTTGACGCTATTGTGAAAAATTAAAAAATTTAAATTTAAATTTTTATTTTCTTTTTTTATTTTTTTTCTATGCTGGTGAGGGTCACCAATGACACTTGCGGTCGACAAGGCAACGATGGCCTTGGGTAGGGCCTTTACAACCCTATCGGTTGCGGACGAAGGTCGCCGGTGACCCTTGTTGGCATGAATAAAAAGGTAAAGAGAAAAAGGAAAATAAAAAAAAATTCAAAAAAATTCAAAAATACAATAATTGTCCACCATAGCATCGATAGTGTCATGTAAGGCAACCAGTGTCTACGTCAGCGATTTCCAGCCAAAATTTGGCCGGATGAAATTGATTAGCAAATTGTTAATGTTTCATGACTCAATTAGCAAAATTGAAAAGTTTCTGACTTTATTGGCCAAAGTGCAATAGGTGTAGGGCTTTTTGGATACTTTTTCCAAGCAATGTGATGGAATTAATTATTTAGGTATGGAAAATTGCAAATTAATTTGACAATGAATCAATAGTACTAGGGAATAGATGTGTTAAAATAATTAAATATTACATATTATTTTCATCTAACAGTTTAAGCTTTTAGAACAGTTAACAGTGACTTACAAAATCCCACATTATATCATAGTAGGAGGTCATGTGTTCAAATCTTCCAAGTTCTTTTAAGAACTTTTAGAACAGTTGGCGGTGATCTTACAAAATCCCACAAGATGCGCTTATGGATTTGACAATCGCATGACAACCCAATTTCTTGCCAATTTTTCTATTAACACAAAAATAAATACCGTATATAAGTTTGAGGACTTTTAGTTCAATTAGCCCCTAAATTAGAAAGGATGGAGTGATTTATCCAAACATAAGGAGGGATACTAAAATTTTGTTTCCTAACCCTTAAATTCGAAAAGGAAAAAAAAAAAAAACCATTCCCTTTCCATAGTCAATTCTCATATTTTGGAAAAAGTATTTCACACAACGGTCACATTTTAGCGATAATGACAATGGAGAACTAGCTAATAAGAACGGAGGGTTTAAAATCGTCGATAATGTAGTTTGTCGATTACACCACAGCATCCGTGTAACCATTATATAAAATGATTTTTCATATTTGAAATAGAAGGATGATGTTGCATAGTTGATTCATCTTAGAGAGAGGCTATTTTATAGGTGGTTTAGTTGAGAGAAATTAAAGCAATTGCGTAAGTAGGTATCCATGTTAGGTGCGATAATCACTCCCGTTCTGCACCGAAAACGTGGGACCAGCCATAGAGAAGCTTCCAAAATTCCGAGGGAGCCTCCTGGAAATTCACGCCCTATACCTTCTCTCACACGAAAAATCTGTCCCTCTCTTCGATTTGATTGATACACATGAAATGACGTGCGACTGTAGAAAATGGAAAAATTGACAAACATGTGCAAAGCCACAAAAAAGACCAAAATTAACGGGGAAAAAAAAGGAAAACGAAAAGAAGAATTTTCAACACGCCCAATCAAAGCAATTGACCCATAGTAGCTTCATCCTTTCAAGATTGAGTCGTCGCCAGAGCAAAGTTTCTCCAGAATCTTAGATCAGACCCTGCACGTTCGGAACACGAAAGAAAAATTGATTTTGTAAACTTTAAGACAACTGAAGTCAACGTGCCAATATTGAAACCGTCAACGGATTACATACCAGATCCATCTTGAGCTTTGATTCTGTCCCGGCTTATTTTAATCGAAATTTTAATGTGAACAAAGGCTTATTTTAATCGAAATTTTAATGTGAACAAAGGCGTCACGGCTCAAGCCGCTCGAATGGATTTTGAATTATGAAATATGCCTGATAAACGGCTTAAACACATAGAATTGCGACGGACTTAGTTTTTGTTTTGGCTGATAACATGAATTGTCTAATATGATCGTCACTTTACCGCTACCTCATTCAGATTGGCTACTATTCCTATTTTGAAGTTCTTATGCACTGAAATGGCTGCTATTCTTATTTTGAAAAGTTTTTCAACTTAGAATTGGAAGTTCTTATGCTCTGAATTGGCTGCTATTCCTATCTTGAAGCATCCGAATTCCGAGCTTGTCACAAGAATTCTTCGCTTAACACGGCGAGAAAAGGGCGAAAAAGAATTATTAAATTCGAAAAATGTTGTCAAAATGACTAGCATGAGCTTCACAAAGAGAAGGAAATGGAGTTACTTACTGTTGAAACTCGACGTTGATCGAAGTCACGGAGGAATTGGCAATGGCTCCGAAAGCGGTCTGAGACAGGACCAAGGTGGCGCCGGCGACGGACTGCTTGGAGGTGGCAGCTGCGGACGTGGACGAGAGGGCGTAGTCGACGATCTTGATCTGGATAGTGCGTTCGGGGATGCAGGTGCCGGACTTCGACGCGCTGATGCACCGCACCAGGTACTGCCTCCCGCACGCCGCCCCGTTGTCCCACACCCCGTCGCCTGCCGCCGCGAACAGGTTGCTCGACGGGAACTGCGACGGGTCCCCGCCATAGCATTCCGTCGCTAAAACAAAAAGGGGTTAAGAGAAGAAAATCATATAGCTTCCACGCCTGCCAAATCAATAAGTTCATATCTCTTTAAAGACAGGAGAAACTTTTCTCCCTTTCCTTGTTCATCTTAGGGTTAGGACTTACGCTGGTATGGAGGGGTATAGTGAGAAGCTGTGCCGACGTCGCCACGGACCACGGGGACCATCTCCGGGAGGTCGAAGGCGAGGAGGATGAGGAGGAGGAAACACGTATGGAGGTGCGCAGCGAGGCTCCTACTGATTAACATTTTAGGAAGATGGAGCGTGGGAGGGAGATTATGTGCATATATTCTCTCAAAGTCAACGCTTTCTTTTCCATAGAATGATATAAATAATGATGGACATGTGTACATGATCGAAAGGGAAGATGCCAACCGCGAGATAAGAGATTAGACGACCCCACATATGACACGGCAACTTGCTCGAAATGAATGTGAACTTCTACATTTTTCTCTGCATTTTTTCTTTTCTTTGATTCGTCAAAGTCACTTCTCGACAGTCAAAAGGAAAATGTTTTCCTTAGCAGTATACCAAATTGAAACGCGCATTCAGCCGCTATGGAGGCTTTTTGGCGCGGATTGCTCTGAAAAGTATTCGGTGGGACTTAGAAAATGTGTGCGTGAAGGCAATGCCGATCTGAATTTTCATAGACTGGTGGATGATCAGGTTGCATGTTGAGGTCTCCATTCCCCCCCGGTTCCCCCCCAGTTACAATGTTCTGAAAGCAGCACCGGCTTGTCGGGCCTCGGGAGTTCAGGCCTAGACAATCGGGTGTCGCTTGATACGGAATTAAATTGAAAAAGTAATCGACCACGTTGCAGAAACGCTCGCCTAGCTACATGCTCGCGTGCTCGCGCGTGTGAACAAGAAGCTCGACGAAAGAGAGATACAGAGTGTTCCTTTTTCATGTTACACATTGCATGTTACATGGACTAAGTATCGATTTCGAATTTCTTTTAAGGTTAGGGGTTCTTATAATTGAATCCGACGTGTGTGTTTGGAGGGCTATGGAGTGGAACTAGTGAACGGTTATTCTTTCATGAAAGGTAATGAAAGGTCACAAGTGCAGTTTTCTTTCTTTGTTGGATAAGACACCGAGGTGTTGTAATCATTCTAACCGATCGTGTACAGCACGGGGCTAAGTTTGGGGAGTATAGGGCACGCGATGACGATGTCATTCCTGACATAGCGCAAAATTCCGAACCCCAGTTACACGCTGAAGGTGAGTAAGCTTCGTCTGTTTCGCAAAAAAATATTAATCTAGATAATAATTTCTTAAAAATTATCGATTATATCGCTTACAAAAAAATGAATAAACGAAAAATATTTTCATTATCCACGAAAGCAGTGAAAACGTTTTTCATTAATTAGAAAAGTTTTTTGCGATGGGATTTTCAAATCGCACAAAATGAAAACGTTTTTCATCAATTAGAAAAGTTTTTTGCGATGGGATTTTCAAATCGCACAAAATCCTGAAAGTTAGATGAGCCATCAAGATAATAGTGAAACGATTCAAAGTTAGATGAGCCATCAAGATAATAGTGAAACGATTCAGCCATTTCATGTGGGCCAAGTTCTCTAAAGGAGTACTCGAGATAACATATAAGGTGGCGATCATTTGACAATGGATGTTTGATTTATGAATCACTCAACATAGCCTCTCTCGACCGATGTGGGATTATAAGATGTTGCGTAAAGCTTTAAAGATAATTAGTTGTGATCTCAAGTGACAATAAGAGTAAAGAATGCGAGAGGACGGAACGTGACCTCACATGTGACATAATAAGAAACCAACCTCAAGCTGGAATAATTGAGACATGAGATAGAGATAAACATGGGCAATAGTCTATCTTCCGGATGGCTTATAACTATTATGCGACATTAACATTTAGCTACCATGCAATAGACTAAAGACAGTGATGGAATAATTCAATATACCTTCCTTCATGCACAAGATGAAACTAATACAATGATTTAACTTTAGGAGAATTGTATTGTGCCACTAGATTTTTTGTCCCTTAATGCCTTCATTTTAAAATTTGTTTCAATTTACTCCCGGATATCGACTCCGACCAAAATAGTCCGCTAAAATTTTGGTCATGTGCTATAGTGTGACTAAAGGTTCCAAAAGTTTTGTAACATACTCCAATTCCGTGATCTTTTGAAGTATGTTGCAATTTTTCCTCGATGGTATTGTAAAATCATCACGATTAAGGGGACATCATAATGGAAAAGACAAAGAAACAAATCGGATGAGAGAGAGGTGGGAAGTAGTAAGAGTGTGGCGTTGAAGCTGATGACGATGATTGTTACCACCACGGCTACGGCAAGCAATGACGGCCATCATCACCGTCACTACCGGCAAGACCTCGACCTCATTGGTAATTCTTAGTTACTGTTTTGCTGAAAGAACCGATGAAATACCTTTCGAAATATGGATCGATGTGAACCGACGGAGGTCTTGAAACTGTCCTTTTTTTATTCTTGGACAGGAAACATAAATTGCGGGAAAAATTAAAGGTGTTGAGATTGAGAAAAATGTTTGCCAGCCTAGGCACTAAAATGTAATAATAAACTAGAAGTAAAATTGAATAACCGGCGTTCTTTGATTGATTAAGTTGTCCCCTCTACAAATTGACGGTTAACAACAATTGTAAAAATATATCCTACGTGATTCCTACAATCTAGCAATTCCTATCTACAAGTGGTTACCCAGAAAGAAACGACTCCATTACTTGGATGGTTGTGTTTTTTCTACTTCTCCAAAATTGCCACTATCAGTTGCTTGTGGACTTCTCCACAATTGCCTCTATCAATTGCCTCCCGCTACTTGGACAGTTGCATTGAGTTTACTACTTTACAAATGCACCTCTGATGGTTGAATCCGAAATCATCAGCTCCAATAGTTAGATAGTTATTCCAATCATTTTGTCAAGAAAATTATTCAAAAAGTCTTAAATCTATTGAACTTTTGCCAATTCAATTATAAACCTTTTAATTGTGCTAATTGAGTCTAAATATTTTCATATTTGGTCAATTGAGTCATTCCAGCTAATTTTAATTAGAAATTGCTAACATTGATGCCATTTATTTTACGTGGCACTGCCGACGTTAATGTGGACAAATTTTAATATATTTTTATTTTTTTTGAATTTTTAACCTTTTTTTCTTTTCTTTTCCTTTCCTTTTTTCCTTCTTTATTTTTATATTTGTTTTCCATTTCTCTTCTTTCCTTTTCTTTTTTCTTTTTCCCCTCCACTAGCCATTGCTAGCCTCAGGCAAGGGTTTTTTTTCTTTTTTCTTTTTTCCTTCTACTAGCCATCCCCGGATTGGGCAAGAGCAGCCCTTGCCAAATTGGGCGAGGGTTGGCCCTTACCTGAGGTCGACGCGCCTCCCCCCACTATTCGTTGCCACCGTCCATCGCCTGCCATCCGCTGCTGCCATCCGCCTGCTGTCTGCTTGCGGTCACCTAGGAGGGAGATATTTTGTGCCGTTATCAAACAAATTTTTATTTCAGTAATAGAAAAAAGAGCAGAAAAGGAAATAAAAAAAGTAAGGAAGAAAAAAAAGGGAAAATAAAAACATTAATAAAAAATTCGAAAAATATTAAAATATAACAGGTTGGTGTCCACAATAGTGATTTCTGGTTAAAATTGGTTATATGGACTCAATTGGCAAAACATGAAAGGGTTTATAACTCAATTTGCACAATTAAAAAGGTTTAGGACTGAATTGCTAAAATTGCAAAAGATTTATGACTTTTTGGACATTTTTTCCCATTCTGTCAGCTGTGACATTAATCATGATATTATATTACTTAGGTCGATCTTCATTTGTCGACATTCTGCTCCACAACTTGGCCATTTTCACTTATATTTCTATCGGCTAAAACTAATTTTCGTGTCCATCAATTGAGTTTGCCGACTAAAAGCCTTCAACATTTACCAGATTTTGTCCGTCACCTCTAACTTAGTCTTTGCCAACCAAGAGGATGACCAAAGATGTGAACATTTTTTTGGTGTTCAACCAAGTCGCCTCCGGTAGGTTAACTTCTCCTCGAAGAGGGTTTAATCTACCCTCTCTATCTCTTTCACTCTCTCTCTCTCTCTCAATGGTTCTCCATGGGGGTGCATAAACAGTCGACGATGGTACCACCACCGTTGACCTCGCCGAAGGTGGCATAAAGGCAACCACCCAACCCTTTCCCTCTCTATCACTCATCTACCTTAGTCCCTCTTTTTCTTCTCTTTCATTTAATCCATAAGTACAGTTAGTCTACTTTGATTTTAACTTTAATGTTGGAAGAGCACTGCAACAAATTCTAGAGTATCAGTGTCACCTTGCAAAATCACATCAGGAGACCATTTGTAAGAAGCAATACAGAACTCCCCTGGATTTGCTTGATGGATTTCCCCTTTTCGCAACGGGCATCATGTAGTCACTTGAGAGTACGTGACGTAAGCTCGGGAATTTGAAATGAAATTCTAAGTATACGTGCGACGGGCAAATTGCCCCAGGTTCAAAAACCTGGGAGCACAAGAAACGAACACCAAGCTTGATATACAACTTTAAATCGTTATAGGACATAAGCAAGTAGCTGTCAAGATGTTGACTGAATGACAGTGCAGACCTTGTCATGCAAAAAGATAAAAGCCTTTTGAATCCAATGATTTAACTTTAGCTCAACTTTCCATGAAGGAGCCTGAAGTTGGACCCGAGGTCAACCACTTGCGCGCAGAGAAGCCTTTTCACGACAAACTCTGGCGAGCTGTTCAACAAGAACCGAGTCTACAGATTCCATTAGCTTCCAATCCAAAGTACCCAAGCTGTTCAACAGATTGGCATGTGGACCGCGAAGCCAAGGAGATGAAGGTGACCCGAAAGCCATCGTAGGTTGGAGATGTAGATGGTCAACCATGGCTGCGCAAAAAAAGCCACTGCACAGGATAAGCCCAATAAAAATATGGGACCGATTCACTCTTGAGAGCGTCTAGAAGAAGTTTGCTACCAAATCTTATAACACAATTCATTCACATGTCAATTTTAACACTGAGCTCACACGGGCCCGCGTTACTACAATAATCATTTGTTAGGAACGAGCAAGAGAAATCCGATATCTTTACTTTGGGAGATTGCTAAGATGGAGCTTAAGTTTGAGACAACCAACATATCCAGTTGAACCAACATTGATTCAAAAGTTTGAGACAATGAGTTATTGATCAATTATAATACATTAATTATACTAAACACCACACTAATTCTCCGATATAGAATTTCTCTACCACAACTCACTCACACGTAAATCTTCTATTGCTACATAGTTTTTCTTGTGAACATGTGCTTTGTATAAGTCGAAAAGCCATGAAGATGGGCCGACAACCAAAAAAGCTTGAGACAATGAGTGATGGGCTAATTAGGATATATTAACTATACTAAACATCACACCAATTCTCCGATATGGAATTTCTCTAATACAACTCACTCACACATAAATCTTCTATTGCTACATAGTTTTTGTTGTGAACATGTGCTTTGTATAAGCTGAAAAGCAATGAAGATGGGCCGAAAGCCGAAAAAAAGAAAGAAAGAGGAGGCCATGACAACAGGTGAACTAAGAAATGAGCTCTGTGGATATCTCGTTTGATGTAGAGCCTCCACTTTAAATGTAATTGCAAACATACACGGGGCATTAAAAATTGAGGTATTCCATATATTAAACAAACGACATATGTCTCAAACACAAAATAAAAATGAGTGACATATAAAAGGTAAAAGGTCATTTAAATTATATCATCATATGTCTATGCATCAACTCTAGCGTATGCCCCAATGATGGTATGAACAAAGGTATACCCAACAATGAAACCAGCATACATTTAAATTCCACCTTTTCAAACTTAAAACCTACCATCCTGAAAGTTGATTAATTAAAGATCTTCATCAAAATATATGAAGTTTTCCAAAACTACCTACTCAATATTATTTCTCTAAACCCAACAATATCATTAGCAGACTAATCAAGCAACAACATTAGCTCCAAATAGAACGGGGACGGTATCTGCCCAAATGTCCAAGACAGTTGCAGGACTAGTTACTGAAGGCCAAGCACACCAACTCGCGTTCCGCTAAAGGTGAACCTGCCAGTTAGAACTTAAGGCCAATGCCAAATCAGAATTAACTTTTTGCTGCAGCAGCTTGTGCCCTTTCGATGCTAAGTCTTATTTCAAACATAAGAGACTTCATCATGACATCAACAGGAGGAGTAACTTGATTATGCAGCAAGTCACTCCTAGCTCTCCAGATGTTGCTTATGGAACCATTCCACACTAGGTTCGGCATAAACAACCTGGAACTAGTTCCTTAGCAGCCTCGTTTATCCAGTGAAGTCCATAAATCCAATTCCCAAGAACTCGAACAATAGCACAGAGCAATAGAGCTCTCCTCTGTATCTGCAAAGAGAGAAGAGCTTTGTCAAGAGGCATGTTGTTTCCACTTTCTTTTTTCTTTTCTAGTTCATGTGTTCTATGAGCATGGACAAATCAATCAGGATTCTTTTGTTACATCCTCATCGGCCTATGGCCCAAAGCTTAAGGTCTAGTAGGTAATCAGATGATATCAATCTATCAATGCAGTGCCCTAAAATCAAGCACCTCAGTGGGCAAAAGTCCAGTAATCAAGGGAACTCACAAATTTCGTCCAGTGAAATTGAACTCCAAATATCTTGCTTCTCGCCCTAGGGAGGAGGAGTCTTGCTACATTTATCGTTGCTGTGCCATGATTAAATTTTTTTTTTTGGCATTTCTCTATCAACTCTGTGCCAGCGTTCTTCGTAGTATAGGTGGTGACATCAAATTTACTTGTCGAAGAATCTAATTCATATATCAAATCACGCAACGGCCATGGGAGGCCGCATCTCATGAAGAACTTGAAACAAAGTATTAGGCCGCATCACATTTGGCCTGGATCGGCATCCGATGCTTAAAATATTCCCAAATTCACTTGTTTTTTTTTTACGTGCAGCTGAGTGTTTAAGTTTGGAATATAATGTAGGCAAATCACACACACAAAGAAGAGACAGAGACATTTACGAGGTTCAGCGACTTAGCCTACGTCCTCGACCAAACTCCCCCTGATTTCCCCTTCTTCTTTTTTTTTTATGGGAGTGAACATATTATTCATGCCTTTTTATATACAGCAGAGGTTGTTTTCAACGAGGAACCAAACAACCTAAAATAGGAATTTACATCACAATAGGAAGGTAATAATACAAAATAGGACAGCATATATTCTCCAGGCTGGAGGAGAAAATCTCGCCAACACTGAGTAACTTGAATAGTAAACTGCTCAAGCAACGACATTAGCTCCAACCAGAACATGAATAGTAACTGCCCAAATATACCAGACGCTGACTAGTCAGAACTAAAGGCCAAGCACACCAATGCACTTTGGGAAAACAACGCAATCAGTGCTCGAATTTTGGCCTAACGTGCAATATAATCATTGAACTTTTAATTTGTTCAATGCTGTCTCCAAACTTTAACTCCATGCGCAATGTGATCCCTGAACTTTTGGTACATGTTTAATTTAATTCTTCAGCTATATGAAAATGTTCAATGTAATATTTGAATATTCAAGGACTACATTGAATATTTTTTATATATTTCAGAGATTATTTGACCATGTATCAAAAGTTCAAGGATCACATTGAACATTAAGCTAAAGTTTAGGGACTATATTTAATAAATTAAAAATTTAGGGATTACATTGCATATTGAGCCAAAATTTAGGGATTGTTTGTGTCATTATCGCATTCACTTTTGGCTAAACTGAACCCACCAGTTAGAACTTAAGGCCTATCCCAAATCAGAATGAACTTTTTGCTGCAGCAGCTTGAATATGGTTCCAGCTGAGATAGATCAAATATAAGGGCAGTAGAGGTTGAAGATTTTACTATGACGGGTTTGTAATGGAACTCTACGATAGAAAGTTCTTGTACAACTTATCAAAGTTTAACCATCATAATGGTCGGAGGTAAGGTTTAAGAACTAGAAGGAACACCCCGAAAGCTCAGGGGATCCTTATTTAACTTCAAAACTTGTGACACGACAGAAACTTTTGAACTTGGTTGAGATTTCGATTTGCAACTTATCCTGTTGCTCAACCCAGATAAGATTTTTCGGACCACTCTCTCCCGATTTTTGGTTTCCATTAGGAACACTATATTGGGCTTTTCCTGAGCCACAATGGCTCTAAGAGCATGAACTATCAGAGGATTGCCCAAACACTGACAGTTCCAGCTTATGAGCATTATTTGTCACTTGGTGGCTTATTAGGGTTACCCACCAAAGCCCATCTTTCGGACCCCTTCACTTCAAAGACCGGGGTATCCATCAGCTTAGACTCATTTATCCCCTCTTTTGTGCTGATTGTCGGCCCATAAGGACAAAAACGTGTACTTTTTTTTCCTATAAAATGCTTGAGTTCCCAGAAATCTTTAGCTTCTTAGCCTTCAACGAGCCCCCCTCCATACCCTGAGCTTCCTGGTTTGGAAGAAAACCGGGGTTCTCAGGAGTCATCTTGTTATGCAAGACCATTACTCCGTATAAGTTTCATTTACTCAAGATTTCTGATGTTTCATCTATCATAGCAGTATCCTTTATCTCCGCTACTCATTTACCTTTACAGCAGCTATTTGGCTCAAAAGTGACTCGCTGGGTTGTCATCCCTTGCGTCAGGGGAGTCGGTTCCTCATCTTTTTCTGTCCTCTCTTGTTTCCCGTAGAATGCTTTCCAAAACGGACTATATTTTGACACTTTAGCTCGTAGCCACTGACCATAAATTCTTTCTTCTTTCCTTTCCAGCTTCTCTTCATCAAAAGGAAAATCTTTGCAATGCATGGCATAATGACCCAGCCTTCCACACGAATAACAGAAATGAGATAACTTTTCATACCGAAAATCTAACCAAATATTCTTCCCTTCCATTTTAATCAACTTCCCAGTTTTAAGGGGTTCCAGAATATTAATATCCACTCTAACATTCCCAGCTCGAAGTGAAGTCCCATCTTTAGAATAAATTTTAGCCTCAAGAACTCTCCCTATATTCCAGGCAGCTCTTCTAATATTCTCCTCTGTACCCCTCTCCAAAGGAAGACCAGATAAGATTAATTTTGAAACCGTTATACGCCCAAAACAGACAAGAAGCTTAGATTGAATGATCCAAGTCAACTGAATTGATCTCTTCAATTTTCCTCTACAAGTTAAGCATCCCATAGCCGACTGTGGTTATGATGCACTGGTTAGGCAACGGAGTGTCGGTCGCATATTCTAGGCTTAGTATTTGGTTTTAATAGTCATTTTGTTCAAAATTTAAGACCTTGACTAGATCTCAGAACATAATTTATGCGAAAAATTCTGCCTTCAACACAGTCTAGCTCCTTTTGGCCAAAATATATTATATTCCAGCTCCTGAGAGGCTTCAAATTTAGGGGCTTTTTCACGTTGTCGGGGAAGTGGAGGTTCCTGCTCCGTTTTTTGTGTCGGTCCTTTCCATCGATTTACGGCTGTCGCCTTTATCTGCTAAATCAACCAGCAAAAAAGTGTCTAAATAAGGTTTTCCCCGATAAATGCATACCCATTCACGTCGTGATATCCTTCCTGTCATGGTTTTTTCCATTTTACACCTTCTCGTGCAGGTGGGGATGAAACACTGATCAATCCACTACCCTCGGACAAAATATTCAGTGGTTTGATATCACCACGTCATCCGCCAACATGACATACTTAAACTTACGTAGTTCCACTCAAAACGAGATATTTGCCCTCCGATGTGGAATTGAAAAAGTAAACCGAAAGCTCTCTTTGTTGGCCATGAAAATGGCATGCCCAGGATCACTATAGTTAGAAATCGAAACACGATATGGAAGAAATTGTCGATTCGCGTACCTGGTTTGAAATCCATCGTACTTGACGCGGAATTTGCGACGGTTTCCGAACACGAACTCAAGATCTTCTCCCCTATACCCTTCGTTAGAACACTAGCCTAATGAGATTGCCACTCACGAGAAGAAAGTTCTCTCTTGATCCGTATGTGAGTCAAAATGTGCATCATCAGGTTAGAGGAAGGACTTGAGCACTATTTATAGAGTCTTCGACCACGGGCCCTCTCATTACGGGCCGGGCCGTACTCGGCCCACACCAGCCAGCCCCATATTAGACTTATTAAGAACCCATATATCTTACCTTTATTAGACCAAATTAATTAAGTTAATTTCAATTAATGAAGCCCACATTAGGAAATTCTTACATTTTCCCACTTGAGCGATATTAATTGAAACACAACTGTGTGCGCACCCTTATATTGGTCTAGAGATTATTCTTAATAGTCAATCCGATCTCATAAAGTCTTGAACACCGAATCATGGCGGTAACTGCATGTACTCACGCAGAGCCTTCCATGGTCACGAATGCTTTCAACTTTACTGATATGGATTCAATATGGTAGTGTGTCAAATGGACAATACCTCATAATGAATGATACTTCATGTGTTGTCCACTTTGTTAGTCCAAATTCTCTCTCCTTAAGTGTCACAAAACCTAGTGTGTCACCAGAGAATATCCTTCATGGTTCCAACGAACCTGCATATGTCTTAGCTTGATAGTTAACAGTACTTTATGTGTAACAAGACATATTGTTAAGGCTAATACCAAGAATGCCCCATAGCCTGTACTCAAGGTTTACACAATGCCTCGAGATTTTCATATATGTACTCAACTTGATAAATCTACATTCACAAATACCTCATTGAATGCAAAAGAGTTGATACATATTCAAATATTACAAAAATGTAACAAAATCATATACAAACTTCATAAGAGCAACATAAAACTAAACAGCTCCCACTAATTGACAGTATCCCATGATACTCCTAAGCCCATTTTAATGACATGTCGATCAAATACACAAGGGCGAAGGCCTTTAGTTAGTGGATCTGCAATCATATCATCTGTTGAAATGTGCTCTATTGCAATGTCACCATCCTGAACCTTTTCTTTTATAGTCAAGTACTTGACCTCCATATGCTTAGACCCCTTGAGACCTCTGTTGTTGTTAACAAACAACACTGCAGAGTTGTTGTCACAATACAACTGTATGGGCCTATCCACAAAATCTAATACGGTCAACTCCTTAATGAGGTTTCGGAGCCAAATTGCCTGAGTAGCGGCCGAGAAGCATGCTACAAACTCCGCTTGCATGGTAGAGGATGTCATTGATTTCTGTTTCTCACTTTTCCATGATACTGCACCTCTTGCTAACTTAAAGATGTAACCTGTTGTTGACTTCTTTTCATCCTGACAGCCAGCAAAGTCTGAATCCGAATACCCAACTAGCTATAGGTCCTGAACATGTTTGTAAATCAGTATATAGTCTTTTGTCCTCTTTAAGTACCTCAAAACCTTCTTAGCAGCAACCCAATGATCGTGTCCTGGATTTGACTGATATCTGCCTAGAAGTCCTATTGCAAAAGCAATATCTGGCCTAGTACATACTTGAGCATACATAATACTCCCAAGTGCACTAGCATAAGGTACATTCTTCATTTGGGCTTTCTCAAAATCTGAATGAGGACATTGTGACAGACTCAACTTATCACCTTTACTGACAGGAGCAATTCCTGGCTTACATTGCTGCATGTTGAATCTTTCTAAAATACGATCAACATATGCCCTCTGAGATAAACCCAATAGTCGGCGAGAACGATTCCTATGAATCTCAATGCCAAGGACAAAAGACGCCTCATCAAGGTCCTTCATATCAAAATTCTTTGATAACATCCGCTTTGACTCATGCAGTAAACCAAAGTCACTGCTTGCAAGCAGGATATCATCCACATAGAGTATAAGGAAAATGAATTTCCTCCCACTGACCTTGTAGTATATACACTGATCTACTTTGTTCTCAACAAAACCAAATGAAGCGACAACACTATGAAACTTCAAGTACCATTGTCTAGAAGCTTGCTTGAGACCATAAATAGACTTTTTCAGTCTACATACAAGCGTACCTGAATCATCTGCCGCAAAGCCTTCGGGTTGCATCATATAGACTTCTTCATTAAGGTCTCCATTGAGAAAGGCAGTCTTAACATCCATCTGGTGTAACTCCATATCGAAATGAGCTATTAATGCCATGATCACTCTGAAAGAATCTTTAGAAGAGACTGGAGAAAAGTTTGCTTCATAGTCTACTCCTTCTCTCTTAGTAAAACCCTTAGCTACCAGTCTGACTTTAAACTTCTCAATCTTTCCTTTGGAGTCCTTTTTAGTCTTATACACCCATTTGCAGCCAATGGGTCTATGACCTTCAGGTAATTCAACAAGTTCCCAAACTCCATTATGCTTCATAGACTACATTTCATCTCTCATTGCATCCAACCACAGTTCTGACTGAGGATAAGAAAAAGCTTCTGCATAAGTCACTGGATCAGCCACAGAACCGATATCGTAGTCTTGCTCTCCTATATAGACTAAATAGTCCGGTGGTATAGCTGATCGTCTCTCCCTAATGGATCTCTTTACTGGAACAACAACAGCCTCATCCTGGACCTGAGAGCCTTGAGGAACTTCATTAGGATCTGTCTCGACAACAGGATCCCGAGCCTCAACAGGTTCAGTCTGTGGTGTGGGAGTTTCCACCATTATTTGTATGGGAGGGGATAAAGATATAACATTACCCACCGTACTATTATCCTCAATAGTCTGTGAGTAGCTACTTTCTTCGGCCACATCAAACTCAAGAAACTTTGCTGTCTGTTATTCCACAATTCTTGTGCCTCCATTGGGATTATAGAACCGATATCTCTTCGAATGATCCGGGTAAAATACAAAGTAACACCGAGTGGTTTTAGAGTCCAACTTACTTAATATTGGATTATACAACCTCACTTCTGTAGGACATCCCTAAACCTTAAGATGGTTTAAGCTAGGCTTACGTCCAGTCCATAACTCAAAAGGAGTCGATGGAATAGCTTTTGTAGGTACACGATTCAGAATGTACAAAGCTGTTTTCAAAGCTTCACCCCACAGAAAATCGGGTAAATTTGTCCTACTAATCATACTCCTCACCATTTCCATAAGGGTGCGATTACGCCTTTCGGCCACACCATTTTGCTCAGGACTCCCAAGCATAGTAAACTGAGCCACTATCCCAGAATCCTCTAAGTATTTGGCAAATGGCCCCTTAAGCTGTCCGGCATCGCCATGCTTGCCATAATACTCTCCACCTCGGTCAGATCTAACAACCTTTATGACTTTTCCCAACTGTTTCTTGACTTCAGTCCGAAAAATCTTGAACTTGTCAAGAGACTCAGACTTTTCTTTAATCAAGTACATATAACCATATCAAGAATAGTCATCAATAAATGTGATGAAATAAAAATTTCTACACAAGGTTGCCGTATAGGGTTCACTTATATCAGTGTGAATGACCTCCAACAGGTCAGAACTTCGGACTGCAGTTTTCTTCCTTATCTTGGTCATTTTACCTCTACAACAGTCTACGCATGTCTCTAAGTCATCTTTAAGAGCAGGCAGAATGTTAGTCTTTACTAGCCTTTCTACTCTATCCTTAGAGATATGGCCAAGCCGTTTATGCCACAATGCATAAGATTATTCCTTAGGTAATGGTCTCTTAGAAACAACCTTTTCAGCCATATAAGCGACGTATATGTCATTGGGAGATAAACACAATCTGTACAATCCGTTGGACATATAACAACACCCAACCTTATTTGAATTAAGAAACAAAGAAATAACATTGTTCTTGATTTCAAAAGAGTAGCCATACATGTCCAAACACGACATGGAAACTAAGTTCCGTCTAAATGAAGGTACATAGAAAATGTCTTTCAACATTAATCTAAAACCAGAGTCTAGAATCAAGATTACATCTCCCACAAACACAACATCAGCTTTCTCGTTGTTTCCCACAATGAGTCTTGATTCATCCTGATTTGGCTTCCTCCGGTTTATGAATCCCTGTATGGTAAACGCAACATGATTAGTTGCACCGCTATCGAGCCACCAAGAACTGGATGGTGCCTCTGATAGGTTGGATTCACAAACAAGTGCCAAAGAATCATTACCTGTTGGCTCACGTTTGGACAACCAAGCTTTAAACTTTCCACAGTCCTTTTTTATGTGACCTTTCTTCTTACAAAAGAAGCAGTGGCCACCATCCCTTTTGAAGGATGTTTTCTTCGAACCCATATTGTCAGATTGACCGGTAGTGTCATTAGTACCTTTATGAGTACGATTTATGAACTTTTTATCCTTCTTTTTGTGGGAACTAGAAATATATAAGGCTAGATGCCCTTTTTCCTTCTTAAGTTTCTCTTCCTCTGCCACCACCCTTGCTATCAAGTCATTAACTGACCAAGTCTCATATTGGGAATTATAATTTGTCTTTATAATCCCAAAATCAGGTGGAAGGGTGTTTAGGGCTTGATGCACAATGTAAGCATCAGGAATGGAAACATTAAGAGCTTGAAGCTTTGTCTTTAGATCTACCGTCCTAAGGACATAATCTCTAACCCCAGCAGTACCATCATACTTCATATTGAAGAGCTTTTGAAGAAGTGTACCAACCTTAGCATTAGATGAAATGCGGTTTCTAGCCTCTAAGGCTGCCATCATTTCCTTAGCAGTACAGTCAGCTGGCAAGCCACTTTTCAAGTGTTCTTGAATGGATTTCTTCATTGTCAATAAGCAAATCCGATTGCTCTTTTCCCAGGCAGCATAGTCCGTTTTCTCAGCTTCAGTACTGGAGGCCGTGATATCTACCGGCTTATCTTTTGTAAGAGCAATGTGAACATCTGCCAGCTCCATTCCAAACAGAAAATCCTCTTTCCATTTCTTAAAATTCAAACCAGTAAGGACCTCAATTGAAATAGAATTGCCGTTTACAGAAAAGGTGACTGCAAAATAAACAAACAATACAATCAGCATCATGTGAATACTTATATAGAGAATTACATGTATCATCACATAATCACCTTTGGGCAGAAAATATGATATACAGTTGTACACTCTCCACATGACAGCGGCTATGAGAATATATTCTAATCTTTCGCGAAATCACCACCTTTGGGTGTATGAACCACTAAGATTAGTCATTTCTCAAGCTCATGCTATACATGCACCCCTCCACGAACTAATACAAGATTACCTCCTTTGGGAGTATAATCACGTAATAGACCAGGAGACATCCCACCACAATATGAGATCAATATTTCTCAAACCCAGTCAAGTGTGCCATTTTGGCGGTCACAACCCAACTGAATCCTTGAAAATCTCTCACACCAGGGATATAAACTTTATGTATCACATTTACTATATGCATGTAATGCTATATGTAAAGACAGGGGCGTATGTCTCTAAAATTACATGCCATGCTAATTGTACTGTTCCATTCATTGATAGACAATGAATTACACTCTACATAGTCCTTATGTGGTGATATGCATGTGAGCTACCTTATGTATTTCCGAAACCATAGAGAAATACAAGAAAATACGCAAAAATACCCTACAAATACGAGTACATAGGGTTCTATACGTATTTTCACATCTTTATAAGCTTCAAACATGTAAAATAAATACACCACAATGTAGAGCATCTCGATACGAGCGCGTCGATACCAAGATCGTCCAAAACGAACGTCGGAAGCGCCCACACGCGCCGCCGGAAGGCTCGGCGCGTGCGCGCGTGTTCAGCTGGTCAAACCAGTCTGAATAGCCGGTCCGACCGGTTGACCGGTCCAACCGGTCAACGGTCAACGGACCGGTCCAACCGGTTGACCGATCGGGTCAACGGGTTGGGTCAACATTCGGGTCGGGTCCGGATCCTGGTCAGGTCAAGTACTGGGTCGGGTCGGGATCCGGGTGAACCGGATCTGCGCCTCGCTGACGTTAGCATGACGTCAGCATGCGGTTATCAGCGGAGAGACGCGCCGGTTCGGTGCGGACGCGCGTGTCCTCACGCGCCGCCGCGCCTAGGGCGCGTGTAGGCGCGTGAAGGCACGTCCGGCGTCCTCTGGCGACGTGCCGCCCACCATTTTTCTCGTCTCAACGAGTAGATTCCAAATATGTAATAAAAACTAACTTTTATCCAACAAAAAATTTCGAAACTTGGCAAAAACCTCTCGGACAAAACGAAAAAACGGTTCTAATCCGCATGTTTCGATTCTAATCTATGGCAGGCTCTGATACCACATGTTGGCCATGAAAATGGCACGCCCAGGATCACCATAGTTAGAAATCGAAACACGATATGGGAGAAATTGTCGATTCGCGTACCTGGTTTGGAATCCATCGTACTTGACGCGGAATTTGCGACGGTTTCCGAACACGAACTCAAGATCTTCTCCCCTATACCCTTCGTTAGAACACTGGCCTAATGAGATTGCCACTCACAAGAAGAAAGTTCTCTCTTGATCCATATGTGAGTCAAAATGTACATCATCAGGTTAGAGGAGAGACTTGAGCGCTATTTATAGAGTCTTCGACCACGGGCCCTCTCATTACGGGCCGGGCCGTACTCAGCCCACACCAGCCAGTCCCATATTAAACTTATTAAGAACCCATATATCTTACCTTTATTAGACCAAATTAATTAAGTTAATTTCAATTAATGAAGCCCACATTAGAAAATTCTTACACTCTTGTCTCTCTCCAAAAGAACTGACACACTCAACAATCAATGCTGAATTTATTGCCTCTTTTCTCTCTCCCCCCCTCAATGTAGAAGAACTCATTTCAAGTCTTCCGTCAACACCTCTCTGTTTTTCAACTTTTCTTCCCTTCCCTAAACCCTTTCTCTCTCCCTCACGAGAAAACACTCACTCACTCACCTCAAGCCCTCCTCCTCCTCCTCCTCCTACTCCTCCTTCGCCTACGTCTTCGTCGCCGCCGTTGCCTGTCCGGCTGTGGCACCGGCCTGTCAAACTCTTCTTCATCTTCTACTCTAGTCCGTTCCCGATTTCTGGCTCGGTTGCGTCGCCAACAATTTTGAAGCGAAAGAGACTTGCGTGGCTAGATATTCCCGTGGCGGTACTGAGTTTTGGGGGTTCCGCTGACGCAACCGACGGCCGCGAGGAATATTGTGGCGGAGGAGAGAGAAAACTAAGTACTGTGAGACAACTCTCTATCCTATTCTTTTTTTTTTTGGGCGGAGGAGAGGGAAGCGTATGTCAAAGCCATTAGCCTTCAACTATGTTTGATGCTTGCCAGTGGTGCTGGTTAACTGATGTTGGTGGGGATCAGCAGCTGCAGGAGTTGGCCGGACTGGCGGGTTTCTCCGGTTTTGCTGGAAACTTATGTTTAGCATCACTCGGACTTGTGGCCGTGTCGGTGGCCGCGTCGATGGCACTGAAGGGAATGACATGGACTTGGCTTGGTTGGGAGGAGCAGTAACGTGGTGTCGGCAGAGGGCGGTGACCATCAAGGCTTAACGGCGGCAATGACAGGGTGAAGTGAACGTCTAATATTGGTGATATCTTTTCCTTATTTTTTGGAGTTTTGTGCCTCATTGCTGAGATTACCTTTCGAAAGTTGGAAAGAATTCTTCTCTTTTCTGTTATTGAGTAAACGGCCTCTACACACTTGCCTTGTTAGTTTGCTTTTACCTTGTTTAATAATGAATCCTTTCCATGTACGCTCCATCGTTTGAAGATAATTCGTCGCACTATGTTCGACCATATTTATATACCCAAATCCTTGACTTTCGCCAAGGATCAAGGTAATCACGTGCCCACAAATTTGGCCTATATTCCCAAGAAAAATATTTATCGAATCAAATCTACAATGACACCTTCCTTGCCGACCAAAATAAAAAAGTGACGCCTTCCTTA
Source organism: Syzygium syzygioides (assembly GCA_031216285.1). Lineage (NCBI taxonomy): Eukaryota > Viridiplantae > Streptophyta > Magnoliopsida > Myrtales > Myrtaceae > Syzygium > Syzygium syzygioides. The sequence goes on along the minus strand of CM062244.1, from coordinate 11,449,571 downwards.
AATTCGTGGGTCCATCATTAATGAAAAAGAATCCACCCAATTCTCTTCCTTATTTTAAGCATTCCCCAACAATGACCTTTACCGTTGGTTAGCTTAATATGTAAACTGTAATATTTCAATTATTATAAAATTCAATTATTCTTTTTAATCATGCATCATCGGTGAAATTTCAATCTAGATTAACTTGTGGAAGGCCGAAAATATCAACTTGAAGTTACTGATCATCCACTTTGAGCATCACTTTAGTGGCTCTTGTTGCAGCATAAGCATAACTAGCCCTCAAAATTAAGGCAAAGTGCAAGCGAATTCCGAATCATTTTCAACATTTTTGTATGTAAGTCCCAGAATCAAGCTCAGTGATTTCATCTTAAGAGGCACTTCCTCCCCAACATTTGGGCAGGAAAGTTGATTCTTTTAGTAAATTCCTTACAATGAGATAAGGAAAAGCGAACATAAAAAGAGAACAAAAACAAAAATTAAAAGGACACCGACACAAAAAAAAAGGAAGGGCTAGAAGTTTTGCATCAAACATGGACCACTGGCAAACGCAGAACCAGCAGATGATGAAGCAAACAAACAATAAGTTTCCAGCCACATTATATATCTTCACGCCCGCTTTTGTTGTCCATAGTTTTCTCTCTCCGCCACCACAATATTCTTGACGTAATCGAGCCGGAAATCAGGAACGGACTAGAGCAGAAGACGAAGAAGAGTTCGAGAGACCAGTGCCGGAGCTGGAAAGGCAACGGCGGCGACGAAGACATAGGCGAAGGAGGAGGAGGAGGAGGAGGAGGAGGAGGAGGAGGGGGAGGGCTTGAGGTGAGTGAGTGAGTAATTTTCTCGTGAGGGAGAGAAAGAGATTCGGGAGGGGAAGAAAAGTTGCAGGACAGAGAAATGTTGACGAAAGACCGGAAATGAGTTCTTCTATGATGAGGGTGGGGGTAGAGAGAAAAGAGGTAATAAATTTAGCATTGATTGTTGCGTGTGTCAGTTCTTTCGGCCAGAGGAGAGAGACAAGAGAGCTTCCGGTTTAATTTCACATCGGAGGACAAATGTCTCGTTTTGAGTAGAGCCACGTAAATTTGAGCATATCATGTGACGTATGACACGATGATATCAAATCACTGTATATTTTCTCTACCCGTGGCTCTTTGAGCCAATATACAAAGTACTAGACTTGTTAGATGCTGCTGACAGGAACATGGTCCCAGTGCGATCATTACCAACCTTTTGCACCGAAAACGTGGACCAGCCATAGGGAAGCTTCCAGACTCCCGAGGAAGCCTCCGGGAAATTCACGTCCCACTCACACATGAAAAATCTGTCCCTCTCATCGATTTGATTGATACACATGAAATGATGTGCGATTGTAGAAAATCGAAAAATTGACAAACATGTTGCAAAGCCACAGAAAAGATCAAAATTAACGGGGAAAAAAAGAAAAAAGAAAATATGAATTTTCAACGACCAATCAAAGCAAATTGATGAATCGCAGCTTCGTCCTTTCAAGGTTGAGGCGTCGCCAGAGCTGAGTCTCTCCAAAATCTTAGATCAGATCCTGCACGTTCCGAACACGAAAAAAAAATTGATTTTGTAAACTTTACTACAACAGAAGTTAACGTGCCAATGTTGAAACCGTCTAACGGATTACGTTAAAATTATGTCTCAATTTTAAGCTCGAAAAAGAAAATTTTCTAATTTAAGTCCATTTTGAATTTTGATTCCATCCCACCTTATTTTCATCTAAATTTAATGTGAACAAAGGTGTTGCCGCACGAATGGTTTTTGCATTATGAAACATGCCCGATATATGTTGTCAACTTATGGAATCGTGAATGACAGTTTTCGTTTTGGCTGATAACACTAATTGTCTAACATGATTGTCACGTTACCGCTACTGATTCATTTTGGCTGCAATTCCTATTTTGAAGCATCCGAATTCCGAGTTTGTCACGAGAATTCTTCGCTCAACAGGGCGAAAAAGAATTCGTAAACTTGAAAAATGGTGTCAAACTGACTAGCACGACCTTCACAAAGAGAAGGAAAAAGAAGAGAGAAGGAAATGGAGTTACTTACTGTTGAAACTCGACTTTGATTGAAGCCACAGACAAATTTGTAAGGGCTTCGAAAGCTATCTGAGACAGGACCAAGTTGGCGCCTGTGATGGACTGCTTGTAGGCGGCGGCTGCGGAAGTGGACGAGAGGGCGTTGTCAACGATCTTGATCTGGATAGTGCGTTCGGGGATAAAGGTGCCGGACTGCGCCACGCCAATGCACCGCACGAGGTACTGCCTCCCGCATGCCACCCCATCGCCTGCTGCCGCGAACAGGTTGCTCGACGGGAACTGCGATGGGTCCTTACCATAGCATTCCGTTGCTAAAACGGAAGGGTTTAGAGAGAAAATCATTTAGCTTTCATGTCTGCCAAATCAATAAGTTCATTTTTCTTTAAAACTTCTCTCCCTTGCCCTCTTTTTTCTAGGGTTAGGACTTACGCTGGTAGGGAGGGGTATAGTAAGAAGCCGTCCCAGCATCGCCACGGACCACGGGGACGATCTCCGGGAGGTTGAAGGCGAGGAGGATGAGGAGGAGGAAACAGGTATGGAGGTGCGCGGCGAGGCTCCTACTGATTAACATTTTAGGAAGATGGAGCGTGGGAGGGAGATTATGTGCATATATTCTCTCAAAGTCAACGCTTTCTTTTCCATAGAATGATATAAATAATGATGGATATGTGTACGTGATCGAAAGGGAAGATGCCAACCGCGAGATAAGAGATTAGACGACCCCACATATGACATGGCAACTTGCTCGAAATGAATGTGAACTTCTGCATTTTTCTCTGCATTTTTTCTTTTCCTTGATTCGTCAAAGTCACTTCTCGCCAGTCAAAATGAATGTGCGTTTCATTCAGCCGCTATGGAAACTTTTTGGCGCGGATCGCTCTGAAAAGTATTCGGTGGGACTTTGAAAATGTGTGTGTGAAGGCAATGCTGATCTGAATTTTCATAGACTGGTGGATGATCAGGTTGCATGTTAAGGTCTCCATTCCCCCCCGGTTACAATGTTCTGAAAGCTGCACCGACTTGTCAGGCCTTGGGAGTTCAGGCCTAGACAATTGTGTGTCACTCGATATGGAATTAAATTGAAAAAGTAATCGACCACGTTGCATAAAGCTCGCCTAGCAACATGCTCGTGCGCTTGCATGTGTGAACAAGAAGCTCGACGAAAGAGAGATATAGAGTGTTCCTTTTTCATGTTACAAATTACATGTTACATGGACTAAGTATCAATTTCGATTTTTTTTTTTAAGTTAGGGGTTCTTATAATTGAATCCGACATGCGTGTTTGGAGGTCTCTGGAGTGGAACTAGTGAACAGTTATTCTTTCATGAAAGGTAATAAAAGGTCAAAAGTGTAGTTTTCTTTCCTTGTTGGACAAAACACCGAGGTGTTGTAATGATGCGATGCACGTGCGCTCATGATCGGTCTGAATGTTACTATCTAAAGCGTTTACTACATGTCTTGTAAGTTGTGATTCATCGAGAAAACGAGGATCCATAGTCACTTTTACGTTATCATTTCTGACATTTTCTATATTATGAACTTTCTTTTGTTCGCGGATGGTCGAAACTGTTCCAAAAGTATTTCTAATAATCACTGTTTTAATGAAATTCCATCTTTGAATGTTTGGTAGGAATGGCATAAATAAAAGCGCAGAATGGCGAAACCTAACAAGTCTGTAGTCCCAGTTTGTTGCTCATCGAGCATAAAATTTCATCTTCTCGTGCAATGTAAAACTAAACATCAGCAACGCTCTTGATGTTTGGATGAATTTGATCTATTTACTTTCGCCTCCCTTACTTTCTCTCTCTCTCTTTCTTCATTCGCTAGCAGACAAATGCCAATTCCTCGCTTTTCTTCACTAACAATCCAGCGTACGAGCATTGAGATCCGGCTATATGAACGCTCATGAAATATCATGCAAAAGCCTCATGAATCGATCAAATTCAAGCATTTAGCCTATGCACAAGTGGTATCAACCTTGAACAATTCACAAGTGGTGATAGGGATTCAAACGAGCGAACTTCGGTTATCAAATTGGAAATTCCCAAGCGACCCAATGAACCAGCACCAACCCCAAGGAGTGGCTCTTCTCTTTTTCCATGCACGGGCTTACCGAATTGGAACACTAGTCAATACAAGCTCGAAACAAAATCAATGACTCGTATTAGTTTTTGTAGGAAAGATAAGAAAAGTTGATGAATTGCAAACCGTAAAAACTGTTAGTAATTTCATGAAGTGTCTGTAAGAAACTAACAAGTTGGTGGGAAATCCGATGACTCGTATTAGTTTTTGCCAACAATTTTTTTGATAGTTATCGATGCTTTAATAAATCTATTAGCTTGTAAAGAAAATAAACCTGTTTTTTTTTTTGGGAAACAAAATAGTAGAATTTTTCCTACATCGTCGTACGAAAATTGATTTTTTTTTTCCAATTTGAAGCAAAATTTAAGAGGGTTCGTGGAAGCAACCCAGAAAATACAACTATATTGTTAATCTTATGCGTTCTTATGATATCAATTTCTCACATGAAAGACTCGAATAATAGGCCGACTATGACTTATTCAATTCCATAAGAAGACGCGCATTATGTCTTTTCTTCTCGACCGTATTCGTCATTTGTTTTCTCTCGACTCCAGAGTATCCACAAGAAAGTATCGAGAAAGTGCTTCGATTAGCATTGACAAATCAAAGTCCCAATGTTTTGTATTGGAATTCCAATTCCGTTACCGTGCCTGATTGTGAACTCCTTGTTTGGTAATAAGAGCGTGCTTGACTAGCGTTTTACTAGTCCACGGCCAATCAACTTACCAATAATACGTCTTGGTCAAGTGATTATTGTCCTCTTCGTTAATAGAGAAGACAATTCGATCAATCACGTCTAATATGTCTTTGTCACATGATGAGACTGAAGGGGAAAAGTACCAAAAAAGTCATAAACCTATTACATTGATATCAATTTAGTCCTAAACTTTTCGATTGGATCAATTTATTTCTAAACCTTTTCACATTTGTACCAATTCAGTTCATCTGGCCAATTTAGGCTGTAAATCGCTAACGTAGATGCCGACCGTCCTATATGGCCTAACCAGCATTGACATAGATAATTTTTAATATATTTTTCTTGAATTTTTAATATTTTTTCATTTTTTTTCTTGCCTTCTCCTTCCTTAGGCTTATGGCCGGTGTCCGGCCACAGGCGAGGGCCAGCGAGGACATGGCAAGAGCCACCCTCGCGGCTTGGACGAGGGTTGCCCTCGTCAGGGAAAAGTGCCAAAAAAGTCCTAAACCTTTTGCATTAGTGCCAATTTAGTCCTAAACCTTTTTTTGGTGCCAATTCAGTCCTAAACCTTTTCCATTTGTGCCAATTTAGTCCTAAACCTTTTTTTGGTGCCAATTTAGTCCTAAACCTTTTAAATTGGTGCCAATTCAGTCCTAAACCTTTTGTTTTTGTGCCAATTTAGTCCTTCTGATCACTTTTGACCGGAATTTGCTGACGTGGACGCTCGCCGGCCGGCGGCCGGTCATCGGCGCTGACGTGGCGCTGACATGGACAACTTAAATAATATTTTAATAAATTTTGAATTTTTCTGTTTTTTTTCCTTTTTTCTTTTTTTTTCCACTTTTTTTCTTTGTTTTTTTTTCTTTCTCTTCCTCTGGCCGGTCGCCGGTCCGGCGACCGGCCACTGGCGAGGGCAGGCTCGCCCTCGCCGGCCACCGGCGAGGGTGGCCTCGCCCGGCGAGGGCGAGCCTCGCCTTGGTCGGGGGCGAGGCCCGACCTCGCCAGATCGCGGCGAGGGGGAACATCGCCATGGTCGGGCGAGGCCCGACCTCACCGGATCTGGCGAGGTCGAGCCTCACCCGACCAAGGCGAGGTTCGCCCTCGCCGGGCGAGGCCGCCCTCGCTGGTGGCCGGCGAACTCGACCTCGCCGGCCAGAGGAAGAGAAAGAAAAAAAAACAAAGAAAAAAAGTGGAAAAAAAAGAAAAAAAGGAAAAAAAACAGAAAAATTCAAAATTTATTAAAATATTATTTAAGTTGTCCATGTCAGCGCCACGTCAGCGCCGATGACTGGCCGCCGGCCAACGAGCGTCCACGTCAGCAAATTCCGGTCAAAATTGATCGGAAGGACTAAATTGGCACAAAAACAAAAGGTTTAAGACTGAATTGGCACCAATTTAAAAGGTTTAGGACTAAATTGACACCAAAAAAAGGTTTAGGACTGAATTGGCACAAATGGAAAAGGTTTAGGACTGAATTGGCACCACAAAAAGGTTTAGGACTAAATTGGCACTAATGCAAAAGGTTTAGGACTTTTTTGGCACTTTTCCCCCCTCGTCAGATTCGACGATGGCAGCCCTCATCAACTCGGGCGAGGGTTAGACCCTCGCAGCCTGGGCGAGGGCTAGATAGGCCTGGGCGAGGGTCACCCTCGCCGGATCTAGCGAGGGCTGGACCCTCACCGAATCTAGGCGAGGGTTGCCCTCGCTAGCCCTTGCTTGTGGCCGATGGCCACCAGCCATAGGCCCAAGGAAGGAGAAGGCAGGGAAAAGAAAAGGGAAAAAATATATAAAAAATAAAAAAAAAATTGTCCATGTTAGCGCTGGCTGTACCACGTAGGACAGCCGACGTCATGGCACAGCCGGCGTCTACGTCAACGTTTTCCATCCTAAATTGGCCGAATAGACTGAATTGGTACAAATACAATAGTTTAGAACTTTTTTGGTACTTTTCTCAGGGTGAAGATGGCTAAGGTGTTGACTTGTCAATCGGATGGGTTGGGTCGGGTCTTATCTAAATATACCCATGGACATGCAATACAAATGTAATGACTCTTATTTGACATACCCAACCTGACCCAACCCATCTGACTACATTACTTCCATATTTAGTTTAATTTAGGAAAATTCATACCTAAACTGAGATGAGAGCACAAAACAAGCAAGTGCGATAGAGAATAGAGAGAGAGAGTAAAGAAGTGAGTTGGGTCTAAGTAAGTAGTGAACCCATTTAACACATATATTATATTGGGCTTTAACATTCTAAACTCATTTATGACCTATTTACTGAATAAAACTAACTCATATAACAACTCGGCCTATCAAATATGAGTTAAAAAACAAGTATATGACCATTTTGATAGGTCTACTAAGGTGGTTGAGCTCCACAATTACGATGGATGTGGGGATAGTGGTGACAAACTTGGTGATTGCTAGAGTGAAGGCAGAGGCGATCCCTAGTGGCAAATAGAGGTGAGGCACTGATGTCGGGCTTGTGCAAAAGTAGAATCCTAACAAAGAGAGTAGAGAGAAAATGGGAAAAATTGTCCAAAAAGTTCTAAACCTATTGCACTTTGACTAATTCAATCATAAACCTTTCAATTCTGCCAATTGAGTCCAAAGTCATTTGACAATTTGCCAATTAAGTTTATCTAGCCAATTTTGTAACATCTTAAATTCGACCCACTTCCGGGATCAATGAAATAGATGTTATTTCTCATTTCATTTTAGTAAGTCTCACCCGGAACTGATCACTCTCAGGATACTAACCAATGAGAAATTGCTAAGTAGGAAAACGGTACGTGGATTCAGGAACTCGACCGTGAATCGAACTCCGATTTCGAAGAACAACAAGGGAATACTTTGGGTCAATATGGGCCGACCCTAGGAGGGTGACGGATTTGGTTTGGCCAACGATGTACGATCGGATCGCAGGTGATTCCGCACGACCGAGAGTACGCGTGACGAACAATCCTGAACTTATTTCGATCTATCGTGACCCCCGGAACTAATAATAAATCCTTGCGCTCTCTTGAAAATCGAGATCATCACAACTTGAGTAACCCTAGGTCAATACGCGTAACCCCTAAACAGCCGCCCGTTAGTGAGAGGTGCTAAAATCATAATTGAGCAAAATGGATCGTTGAATTGGATCCGGACTTGAGTGTCGAATTTCACGGACGTACGCGACTATTTTGCAAGGACGACGTCGTATTATTGTGGCCAATTGTAATTGGGATCGGTATGGTCGAAAAATGGAATTTTAGCCCAGGAACGGAAAATTACCGATTTGCCCCTAAGACTTATGCAAGGATTCCGAATTTTGGAGGATTAATTGGAGGGCATTTTGGACTTTGATGGACATGATCAGCCCCCCTCTTAGTGACCGAAATCCTTGGCCAATTTTGCCCCTCACCCTCTCACATATTTCCATATTATACCTCTCTTAGTTAGTGGAGTTGACCTATTGTGGCCATTGGATTTGATTGGATGAGATTGGCCATTAAATCCTAGCCCTTGGATCATGAGATAGTGGGGTGGTTAATTTGGACAATTTTAGTAGGTAGTTCAACTAGCCCACTCACCACTTTTGCTTAAACACTTCATAGTCTCTCTCTCCCTTCATTCTCTCCCCCAACTGGCCACACTGCCCCTCTCTCGGCAAGTCTCCCTCTCCACTCTCTCCTCCCCTTGGCCATGAGAAGCCAGCTGCGCCGAAGCATCGCCGCCGCTTGCCGAGGCTGCCCGTCCGCCACCACTTCGCCTCACCACCACCACTCACCATCCTCTCTCTCTCTCTCTCTCTCTCTCTCTCTCTCTCTCTCTCTCTCTCTCTCTCTCTCTCTCTCTGTCTCTCTCAATTCCGTCGTTCCCAACACCACCAAACCAGCACCGTCCGATTGACCCTTGGTCGCACCGCCATCGACTGTGCACTGCCGACAGCCCACCGCCTGAGCGCCACCACCACGCCACCCTCAACTTTTTCCCCTCTCCATTTCCGTCTCACCACTAGCACCATCACCCCCTCTTCGCCGCCATTCAGGTCAACCACAGCCGCCGCCAATCGCCGTCGTGGAAGCCACCGTCCACCGCGGCTAGGCTCGCCGTGAACCAGCTCAGCCCGGCCCATTTTCCCCTCTCGATCAGCTCACTTTTGGAGCTGAAAATCTATGTGAGTACAACCCTAAACCCTAATTAGGCCAATGTACATTTCTAGATAGGATTAGGGTATTTTAGGGGTTGATTATGGTATTTTAGGGGTTAAATTAGTGGCTGGTGTTTAAGGCTGATATTGTGGTAATTATGGTGACCTAATGTGATGATTTGGAGGTGGATTAGTGCCCTAAAGTGGGCTGAGTAGTGGCTGGCCATTGTGGATCTAATTGGACCTCGTTCAACTAAATTAGTGCTTAATTGTGACATGCCGTGTAGGCCTTGATTAGTCTATGTGGTGGCTGAATTGTGCTTGATTTGTGATTAATTTTGTGATGCCATTATGTGTCCTTAGAGTGGCCAAATATTGATGGACATTGGGGACCATGATTATGTGTAAAATCAATGGCTAAGTGCATGGAATTTGTGTGCCAATTATGTGCCATGCCGAATTGAATTAAATTGGTTAAGTGGGCATGTTAATATGACTAATTGAACGTGTTATGGCATTAATTGAGCATGTTGTGGTATAATTGAGCTTGTGGCTAAGTTAAGTTGAATGCTCATTGTGGAATTTATTGATGCCTGAGAGTCGAATGATATGGCCACGCATTACGCATACTGAGCATTAGCATGACATGCGAATTGTGCGAGTGTGCGCGAATGACAGGAGCATGTGATCATCTAAAATGTCCTGATGCGTTTTACATGGAATTCAGATAATAATTGGTGTGTGTGTATGTGTGATCACATAAAACCTTGATGTGTTTTACGCGGGGTATTGAACCCATCTCGAGGCGTTTTACGCGGTACGATACCCGGATTACCAGAAGATGGCCAACCTGAGGCGTCCCACTTGCGGGTTGTGCTGTAAATGGAGATCAGTGTTGCGCTTGATGCGTGTTACGCGGGCTAGAGACACTAGGCCTGATGTATTTAATCCAGGTAGGAGGTTGTTTGGAAGTGATGGACCTGATGTGTTTTACGCGGGTCAGACTTGATGCGTTTTACGTGGGTCGATGAATAAATGAGAAATTAGCAAGTGTGCAAATGTGCGTTAATGAGCCTGGTCACGAGCATAAACATGATGATAGCATGTGTGCGAAGAATGCATTGACGAGTGCAAACATGAACATGACATGTGTTGTGACCGAGTGACTTCGTGTATGTGCCATGACTGGATTTCGTACTGTTATTGCTATTGTTATGTACCTAACTTGCATGGTTAATTTTATATGATTGATTTGGGGCCCGAGGGCTTAAGTCATTTGAACATGAGTCTAGTTATTTACTTATCAGGAGGTACATGTTAGCCTAGTTTAGGTTTAGGGAACCTACTCGCTGAGATTTATTCTCACTGTTGTTGAAACCCCACCTTTTCAGACCCCTGACTTTGAAGATGACTGGAGTGCCGATTCGTTTTGGGATCCCGTCCCGTATAGATCGGTTGGAGATTGAGTACCCCGTAGGGAACGGGAAGACTTATGTTAGACATCTTTCTACCTTTTGGGTCGATGTGGGCGAGTAGCAGTTCAGGCTCACCAGTACATAGGTTGGTGTTTTCGAAACCCGTCCGACGTCTATGGGCTCCTTAGGACCTTCGACGTCCCGTTTAACGGGCTAGACGAGATAGACCCGCAGGCTACTAAAGGGGATTTAACGAGCCCCGATGCTGTGTCCAAGGAGGATTCTAGTCGCCGGCCCATCATCTGGGAGGTCGATGAACTTGACCCCAAGAAGGAGGATCCGATGGAGTGAGAGTCTGATCCCAAGCCAGAGCCGATAGAGCTAGAGTCTAAGTCAGAGGACGATTCCGAGGAGGAGCCAGTAGAGGCCAAGTCCGAGCCGAATTCTACGGACTCTAAGTTCGAGTCGTTTGACGATTCGTCCGAGTCCTCGGAATTCAACCCGGACTAGTTACCCTAGGGTTTAGCCTTAACCATAATTAGGTAGGGCTGACTCTTTTTGATAGGAGCCCTTCCTAGTTTTAGTATCCTGACCGCCCGGGCCACATACTCCTTTTTATTGTTAGTGGCCGTTGACCCGTTTTGATTTATATATGTATTTCTGTTGTAAATGGATAGTGTATATTCCCTTGGTATTAATGCAAGTGTGTATTTGTAATTATGTTATTTAATGACATGCTATCCTTGGTCATGTTGTTTTAATTGTACGGGTGTGATGTTGCTTCCGCATATGTATTATTCTCTGATTGGGTTTTTGGGTCGGCGATGCGTCCTGCGACGTCGCACAAATTCGACCTCGGTTGGGATGTTAGAGCGCCGTAAGGTTCAGGGCATGACAAATTTTGACTGGAAATCGCTAATGTGGATGCTCGTTGTCCTATGTAGTATCACCGACGCTATTATGAAAATTTCAAATTTTTTATTTTTTATTCTTTACTTTTTTTCTATGCTGGTGAGGGTCACTAATGACGCTTGCGGTCGACAAGGCAGCGATGGCCTTGGGTAGGGCCTTCATAGCCTTATCGATTGCAAGTGAGGGTCGCCAGTGACTCTTGTCGGTATAGAATAAAAAGGCAAAGAGAAAAAGGAAAAGAAAAATAAAAAATTCAAAAAAATTCAAAGATACAATAATTGTCCACCTTAGCGTCGACAGTGTCATGTAGGGTAACCAGTGTCTATGTTAGCAATTTCCAGCTAAAATTAGCTGGATGGAATCAATTAGCAAATTGTCAAAAGTTTCATGACTCAATTGGCAAAATTGAAAAGTTTATGACTTTATTGGCCAAAGTGCAATAGGTGTAGGGCTTTTTGGACACTTTTTCCGAGAAATGTGATGAAATTAATTGTTTAGGTATCGAAAATTGCAAATTTATTTGACAATGAATCAATAGTATTGGGGAATAGATGTGTTAGAATAATTAAATATTAAATAATATTTTCATCTAACAGTTTAAGTTTTCAGAATAGTTAGCAGTGGTTTACAAAATCCCACATTATATTAGAGCAGAAGATTTTTTGTTCAAAGCTTTCAGGCTCTTTTACGAACTTTTAGAATAATTGGAGGTGATCTCACAAAATCCCACAAAATGCGCTTATGGATTTGACAATCACATGACAATCCAATTTCTTGCCAATTTTTTTTACTAACACTGAAATAAATATTGTACATAAGTTTGAGGACTTTTAGTTCAATTAGCCCCTAAATTAGAAAGGATGGAGTGATTTATCCAAACAAAAGGAGGGATACTAAGGCTCCGTTCGTTTGGCGGAAAATATTCTCCCGGAAAATAATTTCCGGATTTTCCGGAGTTCGAGGGCAGAAAACGTTTTCCGTGGGAAAATATTTTTCTTCCCCCCTCACAAAATAGCCTAAGTCTATGGAAAATGACTTCCGCTTCTTCAAAAGCGGAAATCATTTTCCGGAGCTTCTTTTTCTTCTTCTTCACTTAGGTCGCCGGCCGCCCGGTCGCCGGCCGCCCGCCGCCGCCGCCGCCCGCCACCACCGAGACCGCCAGCGAAAAATATTTTCCGAAACTTTTTCATATTGATTGTCAAACACCGGAAAATTATGTTTCGGGAAAATATTTTTCAGGAAAATGACTTCCAGGAAAATATTTTTTAAAAAGAGAATATTTTCCGCCAAACGAACGGAGCCTAAATTTTTTTTTATCTAACCCTGAAATTCGAAAAGAAAAATAAACCGCCCCCTTTCCATTGTCAATTCTCATATTTTGAAAATAGTATTTCGCACGACGATCACATTTTAGCTATAATGACAATAGAAAAACTAGCTAAAAAGAACAGAGGATTTAAAACCGTCGATAATGTAATTCGTCGATTACGCCACATCATTCGTGTGACCATTATACAAAATGATTTTTCATATTTGAAAAAAAAGGATGATATTGCATAGTTGATTCATCTTAAAGAGAGGATATTTTATCGGTGGTTTAGTTGAGAGAAATTAAAGCAATTGCGTAAGTAGGTATCCATGTTGGGTGCGATAATTACTCCTCTTGCACCGAAAACGTGGACCAGCCACAGAGAAGCTTCCAAAAATCCGAGGTAGCCTCCTGGAAATTCACGTCCCGTACCTTCTCTCACACGAAAAGTCTGTCCCTCTCTTCGATGTGATTGATACGTATGAAATGACGTGCGATTGTAGAAAATCAAAAAATTGACAAACATGTTGCAAAGCCACGGAAAAGACCAAAATTAACGGGGAAAAAAAGAAAAAAGAAAATATGAATTTTCAACGACCAATCAAAGCAAATCGATCAATCGTAGCTTCGTCCTTTCAAGGTCGAGGCGTCGCCAGAGCAGAGTTTCTCCAGAATCTTAGATCAGACCCTGCACGTTCCGAGCACGAAAAAAAAATTGATTTTGTAACTTTACTACAACTGAAGTCAACGTGCCAATATTGAAACCGTCAACGGATTACATGCCAGATCCATCTTGAGTTTTGATTCTGTCCCGCCGTATTTTAATGGAAATTTTAATGTGAACAAAGGCCTCGCGACTCAAGCCGCCCAAATGGATTTTGAGTTATGAAATATACCTGATATACAGCGTAAACATATAGAATTGCGACGGACTTAGTTTTTGTTTTGGCTGATAACATGAATTGTCTAATATGATCGTCACTTTACCGCTACCTCATTCAGATTGGCTGCTATTCCTATTTTGATGTTCTTATGCTCTGAAATGGCTGCTCTTCTTATTTTGAAAAGTTTTTCAACTTAGAATTGGAAGTTCTTATGCTCTGAATTGGCTGCTATTCCTATCTTGAAGCATCCGAATTCCAAGCTTGTCACGAGAATTCTTCGCTCAACACGGGGAGCAAAGGGCGAAAAAGAATTCTTAAACTCGAAAAATGTTGTCAAAATGACTAGCATGAGCTTCACAAAGAGAAGGAATTGGAGTTACTTACTGTTGAAACTCGACGTTGATCGAAGTCACGGAGGAATTGGCAATGGCTCCGAAAGCGGTCTGAGACAGGACCAAGGTGGCGCCGGCGACGGACTGCTTGGAGGTGGCGGCTGCGGACGTGGACGAGAGGGCGTAGTCGACGATCTTGATCTGGATAGTGCGTTCGGGGATGCAGGTGCCGGATTTCGACGCGCTGATGCACCGCACCAGGTACTGCCTCCCGCATGCCGCCCCGTTGTCCCACACCCCGTCGCCTGCCGCCGCGAACAGGTTGCTCGACGGGAACTGCGACGGGTCCCCGCCATAGCATTCCGTTGCTAAAACAAAAAAGGGATTAAGAGAAGAAAATCATATAGCTTCCATGTCTGCCAAATCAATAAGTTCATATCTCTTTAAAGACAGGAGAAACTTCTCTCCCTTTCCTTCTTCATCTTAGGGTTAGGACTTACGCTGGTATGGAGGGGTATAGTGAGAAGCTGTGCCGACGTCGCCACGGACCACGGGGACCATCTCCGGGAGGTCGAAGGTGAGGAGGATGAGGAGGAGGAAGCACGTATAGAGGTACGCAAAGAGGCTCCTACTGATTAACATTTTAGGAAGATGGAGCGTGGGAGGGAGATTATGTGCATATATTCTCTCAAAGTCAACGCTTTCTTTTCCATAGAATGATATAAATAATGATGCATATGTGTACGTGATCGAAAGGGGAGATGCCAACCGCGAGATAAGAGATTAGACGACCCCACATATGACATGGCAACTTGCTCGAAATGAATGTGAACTTCGGCATTTTTCTCTGCATTTTTTCTTTTCTTTGATTCGTCAAAGTCACTTCTCGACAGTCAAAAGGAAAATGTTTTCCTTAGCAGTATACCAAATTGAAACGCGCATTCAGCCGCTATGGAGGCTTTTTGGCGCGGATTGCTCTGAAAAGTATTCGGTGGGACTTAGGAAATGTGTGCGTGAAGGCAATGCCGACCTGAATTTTCATAGACTGGTGGATGATCAGGTTGCATGTTGAGGTCTCCATTCCCCCCCGGTTACAATGTTCTGAAAGCAGCACCGGCTTGTCGGGCCTCGGGAGTTCAGGCCTAGACAATCGGGTGTCGCTTGATATGGAATTAAATTGAAAAAGCAATCGACCACGTTGCAGAAACGCTCGCCTAGCTACATGCTCGCGTGCTCGCGCGTGTGAACAAGAAGCTCGACGAAAGAGAGATACAGAGTGTTCCTTTTTCATGTTACACATTGCATGTTACATGGACTAAGTATCGATTTCGAATTTTTTTTAAGGTTAGGGGTTCTTATAATTGAATCCGACGTGTGTGTTTGGAGGGCTATGGAGTGGAACTAGTGAACGGTTATTCTTTCATGAAAGGTCACAAGTGCAGTTTTCTTTCTTTGTTGGATAAGACACCGAGGTGTTGTAATCATTCTAACCGATCGTGTACAGCACGGGGCTAAGTTTGGGGAGTATAGGGCACGCGATGACGATGTCATTCCTGACATAGCTCAAAATTCCGAACCCCAGTTATACGCTGAAGGTGAGTAAGCTCCGTCTGTTTCGCAAAAAAATAATAATCCAGATAATAATTTCTTAAAAATTATCGATTATATCGCTTACAAAAAAATGAATAAACGAAAAATATTTTCATTATCCACGAAAGCAATGAAAACGTTTTTCATCAATTAGAAAAGTTTTTGCGATGGGATTTTCAAATCGCACAAAATCCTGAAAGTTAGATGAGCCATCAAGATAATAGTGAAACAATTCAGCCATTTCATGTGGGCCAAGTTCTCTAAAGGAATACTCGAGATAACATATAAGGTGGCGATCATTTGACAATGGATGTTTGATTTATGAATCACTCAACATAGCCTCTCTCGACCGATGTGGGATTATAAGATGTTGCATAAAGCTTTAATGATAATTAGTTGTGATCTCAGGTGACAATAAGAGTAAAGAATGCGAGAGGACGGAACGTGACCTCACATGTGACATAATAAGAAACCAACCTCAAGCTGGAATAATTGAGACATGAGATAGAGATAAACATGGGCAATAGTCTATCTTCCGGATGGCTTATAACTATTATGCGACATTAACATTTAGCTACCATGCAATAGACTAAAGACAGTGATGGAATAATTCAATAGACCTTCCTTCATGCACAAGATGAAACTAATACAATGATTTAACTTTAGGAGAATTGTATTGTGCCACTAGATTTTTTGCCCCTTAATGCCTTCATTTTAAAATTTGTTTCAATTTACTCCCGGATATCGACTCTGACCAAAATAGTCCGCTAAAATTTTGGTCATGTGCTATAGTGTGACTAAAGGTTCCAAAAGTTTTTTAACATACTCCAATTCCGTGATCTTTTGAAGTATGTTGCAATTTTTCCTCGATGGTATTGTAAAATCATCACGATTAAGGGGACATCATAATGGAAAAGACAAAGAAAGAAACGAATCGGATGAGAGAGAGGTGGGAAGTAGTAAGGGTGTGGCGTTGAAGCTGATGACGATGATTGTTACCACCACGGCTGCGGCAAGCAATGACGGTCATCATCACCATCACTACTAGCAAGACCTCGACCTCTTTGGTAATTCTTAGTTACTGTTTTGATGAAAGAACCGATGAAATACCTTTCGAAATATGGATCGATGTGAACCAACGGAGGTCTTGAAACGGTCCTTTTTTGATTCTTGGACAGGAAACATAAATTGCGAGAAAAATTAAAGGTGTTGAGATTGAGAAAAACGTTTGCCAGCCAAGGCACTAAAATGTAAAGATAAACTAGAAGTAAAATTGAATAACCAGTGTTCTTTGATTGATTGAGTTGTCCTCTCTACAAATTGACGGTTAACAACAATTGTAAACATATATCCTACGCGATTCCTACAATCTAGCAATTCCTATCTACAAGTGGTTACCCAGAAAGAAATGACTCCACTACTTGGACGGTTGTGTTTTTTCTACTTCTCCACAATTGCCACTATCAGTTGGTCTTGGACTTCTCCACAATTGCCTCTATCAATTGCCTCCCGCAACTTGGACAGTTGCATTGAGTTTACTACTTTACAAATGCACCTCTGATGGTTGAATCTAAAATCATCAGCTCCAATAGTTAGACAGTTATTCCAATCATTTTGTCAGGAAAATTGTTCAAAAAGTTTTAAATCTATTGAACTTTTGCCAATTCAGTTACAAACCTTTTAATTGTGCTAATTGAGTCCTAAATATTTTCATATTTGGCCAATTGAGTTTATCCGGCTAATTTTGGTCAGAAATTGCTAACATCAATACCATTTATCTTACGTGGCATTGCCGACGTTGATGTGGATAAATTTTAATATTTTTTTATTTTTTTTGAATTTTTAACCTTTTTTTCTTTTCTTTTCCTTCTTTACTTTTTTCTTTTTCTATTTATTTTCCTTTTCTCTTCTTTTCTTTTCTTTTTTCTTTTTTTCCTCCACTAGCCACCGCTAGCCTCAGGCAAGGGTTTCTTTTCTTTTTTCTTTTTTCCTTCTACTAGCCATCGCTGGCAAGAGCAGCCCTTGCCAAATTGGGCGAGGGTTGGCCCTTACCTGAGGTCGACGGAGCGAAAAAATAAAAAATGAACAAAAAAGGAAAGTAAAAAAAAGTAAAGAAGAAAAAAAGGGAAAATAAAAACATTAATAAAAAATTCAAAAAATATTAAAATATAACAGGTTGGCGTCCACATTAGTGAATTCCGATTAAAATTGGCTATATGGACTCAATTGACAAAATATGAAAGGATTTATAACTCAATTTGTACAATTAAAAAGGTTTAGGACTGAATTGATAAAATTGCAAAAGATTTATGACTTTTTGGACAATTTTCGCCATTCCGTCAGTTGTGACATTAATCGTGATATTTTATTACTAAGGTCGATCTTCATTTGTCGACATTCCGCTCCATAACTTGGCCATTTTCACTTATAATTTTGTCGGCTAAAACTAATTTTCGTGTCCATCAATTGAGTTTGCCGACTAAAAGCCTTCAACATTTACCAGATTTTGCCTCTGTCACCTCTAACTCGGTCTTTGCCAACCAAGAGGATGACCAAAGATTTGGAAATTTTTTTGGTGTCGACCAAGTCGCCTCTGGTAGGTTAACTTCTCCTCGAAGAGGGCTTACGATCTAACTCTCTCCCTCTCTATCGCTTCATCTACTCTCTCTCTCTCTCTCTCAATGGTTCTCCATGGGGGTGCATAAATAATCGACGATGGTACCACCACCGTTGACCTCGCCTAATGTGGCATAAAGGCAACCACCCAACCCTTTCCCTCTCTATCGCTCATCTACCTTCGTTCCTCTTTTTCTTCTCTTTCATTTACTCCACAAGTACAGCTAGTCTACTTTGATTTTAACTTTAATGTTGGAAGAGCGCTGCAACAAATTCTAGAATGTCAGTGTCACCTTGCAAAATCACATCAGGAGACCATTTGTAAGCAGCAATACAGAACTCCCCTGGATTTGCTTGATGGATTTCCCCTTTTCGCAACGGGCGTCATGTAGTCACTTGAGAGTACGTGACGAAAGTTCGGGAATTTGAAATGAAATTCTAAGTATACGTGCGACGGGCAAATTGCCCCAGGTTCAAAAACCTGGGAGCACAAGAAACTAACACCGAGCTTGATATACAACTTTAAATCATTATAGGACATAAGCAACTAGCTGTCAAGATGTTGACTGAATGACAGTGCAGACCCCGTCATGCAAAAAGATAAAAACCTTTTGAATCGAATGATTGAACTTTAGCTCAACTTTCCATGAAGGAGCGTGAAGTTGACACGAGGTCAACCACTTGCGCGCAGAGAAGCCTTTTCACGACAAACTCTGGCGAGCTGTTCAACAAGGACCGAGTCCTACACGATTCCATTAGCTTCCAATCCAAAGTACCCAAGCTGTTCAACAAATTGGCATGTGGCCCCTGAAGCCAAGGAGATGAAGGTGACCCGAAAGCCATCGTAGGTTGGAGATGTAGATGGTCAACCATGGCTGCGCAAAAAAAGCCACTGCACAGGATAAGCCCAATAAAAATATGGGACCGATTCACTCTTGAGAGCGTCCAGAAGAAAGTTTGATACCAAATCTTATAACACAATTCATTCACATGTGCATTTTAACAGTGAGCTCACACAAGCTTGCGTTATTACATTAATCATTTATTGGGAGTGCGCAAGAGAAGTCCCATATCTTCACTTTGGAATATTGCTAAAATGGAGCCCAAGTTTGAGATCGTCAACATATCTAGTTGAATCCATATTCATTCAAAAACTTGAGACAATGAATTATAAACCAATGAAGATATATTAACTATACTAAACACCACACAATTCTCTGATATGAAATTTCTCTACCACAACTCACTCACATGTAAATCTTCTATTGCTACATAGTTTTTCTTGTGAACATGTGCTTTGTATAGGCTGAAAAGCCATGAAAATGGGCCGAAAGCCGAAAAAAAAGAAAGAGGAGGCCATGACAACAGATGAACCAAGAAATGAGCTCTGTGGATATCTCGTTTGATGTAGAGCCCCCACTTTAAATGTAATTGCAAACATACACGGGGCATTAAAAATTGAGGTATTCCATATATTAAACAAACGACATATGTCTCAAACACAGAATAAAAATGAGTGACATATAAAAGGTAAAAGGTCATTTAAATTATATCATTATATTTCTATGCATCAACTCTAGCGGATGCCCCAATGATGTTATGAACAAAGATATTAGCATACATTTAAATTCCACCTTTTCAAACTTAAAACCTACCATCCGGAAAGTTGATTAATTAAAGATCTTCATCAAAATGTATGAAGTTTTCCAAAACTACCTACTCAATATTATTTCTCCAAACCCAACAATATCATTAGCACACTAGTCAAGCAACAACATTAGCTCCAAATAGAACGGGGACGGTATCTGCCCGAATGTCCAAAACAGTTGCAGGACTAGTTTCTGAATGCCAAGCACACCAACTCGCGTTCGGCTAAAGGTGAACCTGCCAGTTAGAACTTAAGGCCAATGCCAAATCAGAATTAACTTTTTGCTACAGCAGCTAGCGCCCTTCGATGCTAAGTCTTATTGCAAACGTAAGAGACTACATCACGACATCAACAGGAGGAGTAACTTGATTATGCAGCAAGTCACTCCTAGCTCTCCATATGTTGTTTACGGAGCCATTCCACACTAGCTTCGGCATACACAACCTGGAACTAGTCCCTTCGCAGCCTGCTTTATCCAGTGAAGTCCATAAATCCAAATCCCGAAAACTCGAACAATAGCACAGAGCAATAGAGCTCTCCTGTGTATCTGCAAAGAGAGAAGAGCTTAAGGTCAAGAGGCACGTTGTTTCCACTTTCTTTTTTCTTTTCAAGTTCATGTGTTCCATGAGCATCGACAAATCAAGCAGGATTCTTTTGTTACATCCTCATCGGCCTATGGCCCAAAGCTTAAGGTCTAGTAGGTAATCAGATGATATCAATCTATCAATGCAGTGCCCTAAAATCAAGCACCTCGGTGGGCAAAAGTCCAGTAATCAAGGGAACTCAAAGGTTTCGTCCAGTGAAATTGAACTCCGTATATCTTGCTTCACCCCCGAGGGAGGAGGTATCTTGCTACATTTCTCGTTGCTGTGCCATGATTAAATTTTTTTTTTTTTGGCATTTCACTATCAACTCTGTGTCAGCCTTCTACATAATTTAGGTGGTGACATCAAATTTACTTGTCGAAGAATCTAATTCATATACCAAATCACGCAACGGCCATGGGAGGCCGCATCTCATGAAGAACTTGAAACAAAGTATTAGGCCGCATCACATTTGGCCTGGATCGGCAATAGATGCTTAAAATTTCCCAAATTCACTTGTTTTTTTACGTGCAGCTGAGTAACTTGAATAGTAAACTGCTCAAGCAACGACATTAGCTCCAACCAGAACATGAATAGTAACTGCCCAGATATACCAGACGCTGACTAGTTAGAACTAAAGGCCAAGCACACTAATTCACTTTGGGAAAATGACACAAACAATCCTCGAACTTTGGTCTAATGTGAAATGTAATCCATGAACTTTTAATTTGTTCAATGCGATTCCCGAACTTTAACCCAATATGCAATGTGGTCCCTGAACTTTTGGTACATGCTCAATTTAGTCCCTGAGCTATATGAAAATATGAAATGACTACATTGAACATTTTCATATATTTCAGGGATTATTTTAACAAGGACTACATTGAATATTTTCATATATTTCAGGGATTTTTTGATCATGTATTAAAAGTTCAGGAATCACATTGAACTTTAAGCTAAAGTTTATGGACTACATTTAATAAATTAAAAGCTTAAGAATCACATTGCACGTTGAGTCAAAGTTTAGAGATTGTTTGTATCATTATCGCATTCACTTTTGGCTAAACTGAATCCGCCAGTTAGAACTTAAGGCCTATCCCAAATCAGCATCAACTTTTTGCTGCAGCAGCTTGAACATGGTTCCAGCTGAGACAGATCATATATAAGGGCAGTAGAGGTTGAAGATTTTACTATGACGGGTTTGTAATGGAACTCTACGATAGAAAGTTCTGGTAAAACTTATCAAAGTTTAAGCATCATAATGGTTGGAGGTAAGGTTTAAGAACTAGAAGGAACACCCCGAAAGTTCAGGGGATCCTTATGTAACTTCAAAACTTGTGATACGACAGAAACTTTTGATCTTGGTTGAGATTTCAATTTGCAACTTATCCTGTTGCTCAACCCAGATGAGATTAATTTTGAAACCGTTATATGCCCAAAACAGACAAGAAGCTTAGATTGAATGATCCAAGTCAACTGAATTGATCTCTTCAATTTTCCTCTACAAGTTAAGCATCCCATAGCCGACCGTGGTTATGATGCGCTGGTTCGGCAACGGGGTGTCGGTCGCATATTATAGGCTTAGTATTTGGTTTTAATAGTCATTTTGTTCAAAATTTAAGACCTTGACTAGATCTCAGAACCTAATTTATGCGAAAAATACTGCCTTCAACAGAGTCTAGCTCCTTTTGGTCAAAATATATTATATTCTAGCTCCTGAGAGGCTTCAAATTTAGGGGCTTTTTCACATTGCCAGGGAAGTGGAGGTTCCTGCTCCGCCTAGAAAGCTTTTTGCGTCCGTCCTTTCCATTCGATTTACGGCTGTCGCCTTTACCTGCTAAATCAACCAGAAAAAAAGTGTCTAAATAAGGTTTTCCCTGATAAATGCATACCCATTCACGTCGTGATATCCTTCCTGTCAGGGTTTTTTCCATTTTACACCTTCTCGTGCAGGTGGGGATGAAACACTGATCAATTCACTACCCTTGGCTCTCTGCGCCAATATACAAGTACTAGACTTGTCGGATGCCGCTGATAGGAACATGGTCCTGTGCGATAATTACTCCCCTTTTGCACCGAAAACGTGGACCAGCGATAGAGAAGCTTCCAAAATTCCGAGGAAGCCTCCGGGAAATTCACGTCCCACCTTCTCACACATGAAAAATCTGTCCCTCTCTTTGATTTGATTGATACACATGAAATGACGTGCGATTGTAGAAAATCGAAAAATTGACAAACGTGTGCACAGTCAAAAGGACCAAAATTAACGGGGAAAAGAAGAAAAAAAAAAGATGAATTTTCAACGACCAATCAAAACAATTGATCAATCGCAGCTCCCACCTTTCAAGATTGAGCCGTCGCCAGAGTATCTCCAGAATCTTAGATCAGACGCTGCACGTTCCGAACACGAAAAAAAAATTGATTTTGTAAACTCTACTACAATTGAAGTCAACGTGCCAATATTGAACCGTCAACAGATCATGTTAGAATGATGTCTCAATTTTGACCTCGAAAAGAAAAATTTTCTAATTTAAGGAGGTTTCATAATTGAATGATTTTCTAATTTGAAAAAGTTTCCTAAAAAGAGATTTCCTAATTTGAATCTAATTTTTGCCTATAAATAAGAAGGAGATGTTATTTGTGAAAATTATCAAAAAGGAACTTATGCTAGAGAATTATTTTACGAAGATATCTAAGTGTTTGAAGCCGAGAAATTCTTGTGGTAAGATTTGTGTATAATTCTTTTGTGAGATTGAGAGATTATTTCATGAAAAAATTATAGGGCTAAACACTGCGTGAGTTATTGGATATAATTGGGACTTGGGAAACATTTAGAGTATTTGAGTAACTCGAGTGTGGTTGTAATCTCCGTTGTATTGCTTGATCTATAGTAGAATTTCATTCTGCTCTCCCCGTAGACGTAGGTCACTACAATCGAACCATGTAAATCTAGTATCCAATTTATTTTCTTTATTTTGTCAATTTTACTATTCAATCGCTTGGCTTCCGCAACGGATTATATGCTAGATCCATTTTGAATTTTGATTCCATCCCACCTTATTTTAATCAAAATTTAATGTGAACAAAGGCATCGCCGCACGAATGGTTTTTGTATTATGAAACATGCCCGATATACGTTGTCAACCTATGGAATTGTGACTGACTTAGTTTTCGTTTTGGTTGATAACACAAATTGTCTAACATGATTGTCACGTTACCACTACTCATTCATTTTGGCTGCAATTCCTATTTTGAAGCATCCGAATTCCGAGTTTGTCACGAGAATTCTTCGCTCAACAGGGCAAAAAAAGGGCGAAGAAGAATTCATAAACTTGAAAAATTGTGTCAAACTGACTAGCACGAGCTTCACAAAGAGAAGGAAATGGAGTTACTTACTGTTGAAACTCGACTTTGATTGAAGCCACTGACAAATTTGTAAGGGCTTCGAAAGCTGTCTGAGACAGGACCAAGGTGGCGCCGGTGATGGACTGCTTGTAGGCAGCAGCTGTGGACGTGGACAAGAGGGCGTTGTCGACGATCTTGATTTGGATAGTGCGTTCGGGTATGCAAGTGCCGGACCGCACCACGCTGATGCACCGCGCTAGGTACGGCCTCTTGCATGCCACCCCATTGTCCCATACCCCATCGCCTGCTGCTGCGAACAGGTTGCTCGACGGGAACTGCGATGGTTCTTCACCATATATAGCATTCCGTCGCTAAAACAGAAGGGTTAAGAGAGTAAATCATATAGCGTTCATGTCTGCCAAATCAATAAGTTCATTTCTCTTTAAAACTTCTCTCACTTTCCCTCTTTTTCTAGGGTTAGGACTTACGCTGGTAGGGAGGGGCATAGTAAGAAGCCGTGCCAACATCGCCACAGGCCACGGGGACGATCTCCGGGAGGCCGAAGGCGAGGAGGATGAGGAGAAGGAAACATGTATGAAGGTGCGCAGCCAGACTCTTACTGATTAACATTTTAGGAAGATGGAGCGTGCGAGGGAGATTATGTGCTTATATTCTCTCAAAGTCAACGCTTTTTTTTCCATAGAATGATATAAATAAAGATGCATATGTGTACGTGGTCTAAAGGGGAGATGCCAACCTTGAGATAATTAAGAGATTAGACCCCCCATGTGACATGACAACTTTGCTAGAAATGAATGTGAACTTCTGCATTTTCTTTTCTTTGATTCGTCAGTCACTTCTCACAGTCAAACCTTGAGATAAGAGATTAGACCCCACATGTGGCATGGCAACTTTGCCCTGTTGAGGAAAACTTCTACTGATTTTGAAGCTGACAAAACCTTCCATAATGTTTGTAAATCTGATACTTATTCTAAACCTTTTCATTTCAGGAATATATGTTCTGGAAGTTTAGAATGAAGTCATTCAGATTTTACAAGTTAGAAGAATTATCTATGTTCTGAAATATTCAGACTTTATAAGTTTTTGAACACCCACAAAAAGCTGAAGTTCTGAGGTTCAGAAAATTCAGAAGCAAACACAGAAGCTGGAATTTTCAGAAGCAGACAAAGATGCAGTAATTCTTCAAAAGCAGACAAAGACGCAGTAATTCTTCAGAAGCAAAACTTAGAACGAAGAAGAACAGCTAGTGATCTGGTAATGGATTTCACAAAAGGAAAGTATTGATTAGATCAATCTTACTCAAATTGATTGACAATCGAATACTAAGGCAAGAATGCTTTCCAACGGACAAAACTCTACTTATGGAAACCAAGATTCTGATTGTATGGGCGACCAGAATCAGCGGGATTCAGAATTTATCATCCAACGGCTACTCAATCCTTATTTTACAAATCTGTCCAAGGTGAAGATTGGAAGATGATCCTCTGCAAGTTGTCCAACTTCTAGTGTGGATGAAGAGGAGTATTTAAGGAGAATGTGAGCAGCAAAAGGACTAGAGATTCAAGAATCAACAAGTCCAAAGTCTGAGTTTACTTCAATTTGTCCTCTTGTCGTTCTGAACTTAAGATCAAGATCTTGAGGATTACTTTGTAAAGAGTATTTGTGTGAGATAGAGAGTCCTATCATACACAATAGCTCTGAGACTCAAAGTCTGTAAATTCCTCTTGATTACATAGTGAAATCCAGCAAGTAGGCTGTAAGCGTGGGAGAGTGGACGTAGGCTTGCCATAAGCCGAACCACTATACTTCTGTGTGCAGATTCTCTTTTCCTCATCTCTTACTTTACTTTCTGCACTTCAGAATTTCTTCCATCTGATCTAACTTGAATCTGAATTTTATTCAGACTCTTTTGTTTTTCGTTTTATTTCTGCGCAAATATCAAAGATTTGTTTAGGATCACCTATTCACCCCCCTCTAGGTGACCCGTGCTAGTCATTTCATGCCCGAAATGAATGTGAACTTCTGCATTTTCTTTTCTTTGTTTCGTCAAAGTCACTTCTCAATAGTCAAAATGAAATGTTTTCCTTAGCAGAATATCAAATTGAAACGCGCATTCAGCCGCTACGGATGCTTTTCGGCGTTGATTGTTCTGAAAAGTATTCGGTGGGACTTAGAAAATGTGCATGTGAAGGTAATGCTGATCTGAATTTTCATAGACTGGTGGATGATCGGATTGCATGTTGAGGATGCATATGATGTTCGTGTAGTCTCCATTCCTGCCGGTTATAATGTTCCGAAAGTGGCACAGACTTTCGAAACCGACACGCTAGGCCTTGCAAATTAAGGCCTTGACAATCGGGTGTCGTTCGATACGGAATTAAATTGAAAAAGTAATCGACCACGTCGCAGAAACGCATGCCTAGCCACCAGCTCATGCCCGCAAGTGTGTGAACAAGAAGGTCGACGAAAGAGGGGACATAGAGTGAATTTCATTTTCCTGTCACACATTGCATTTTACACGGACTAAGTATCGATTTCGATATTTTTTTGATTTCGATATTTTTTTAAGGTTAGGGGTTCTTATAATTGAATGGAGGGCTGTGAAGTGGAACTAGTGAACAATTATTCTTTCATGAAAGGTTATGAAAGGTCAAAAGTGTAGTTTTCTTTCTTTGATGGACAAAACACCGAGGTGAATTAATCATTCAACCGATCGTGTCCAGCACCGGGCTAGTTTTGGGGAGTATAGGGCACGCAATAACGATGTCATTCTTGGCATTAACCCGAAATTTTGGACCCAGTTACATGCTCAAGGTGATTAAGCTTCGTTTGATTCGTGAAAAATGAACAATTTGGACAGTGTTTTCCTAAAAATTATTGATTGTATCGCTTCTAAAAATGAATAAATGAAAAATATTTTCGTCGTCCACTAAAATGTTTAGATATAAATTATTGTTGGTAATGAAAATTTTTTTTCATTAACTAATTATTTTAAACGATACAATCATTCTTAGGAAAACGTTGCAGGATTTTCCATGCTCCATATTGACTCCCTCTTTGTTCATACTGCTCAAATCATCAAACAAAATCCTGAAAGTTAGATGACTTGTGGAGATAAAAGCGAAACGACCTCGCCGTTCCATGTGGGCCGAGTCTCATAAGGAGCCCTCAAAACAACATGCAAGGTGGCGATCATTTGACGATGGATATGTGAATTATGAATCACTCAACATGGATTCTCTCGACCAATGTGGGATTCTGAGATTTCACATAAAGTTTTAATGATAATTAGTTGTGATCTTAAGTGAAAATAAGAGTAAAGTAATCAAGAGGACGTAACGTGACCTCACATGTGACATAGTAAGAGACCAACCTCAAGCTTGGGTAATTGAGACATGAGATAGAGATAAACATGCGCAGTAGGCTATCTTCCGGATGACCATAACTATTATGTGACATCAGCATTTAGCTACCATGCAAGCCTAAAGACAGTGATGGAATAATCGAATAGACCTTCCTTCATGCACAAGATGAAACTAATACAATGATTTAACTTGAGGAGAATTGCATCGTGCCTCTAGTTATTTGCCCCCTTAATGCCTTAATTTTGGCGATGTTCACTACTGACATTTTAAAATTTGTTTCAATTTATTCCGGGATATCGAGTCCGACCAAATTTGTCGCTGGAATTTTGTTCATGTGCTCTCACGTGGCTAGAGGCATCATTATGGATGACACAGGTAGCAAAATTACATTTTACTTCCCATACTTTTCGAACCCTTATAATTTGACCCCCAAGGTTTCAAAAGTTTTGTAGCATACTCCATGATCATTTGAAGTATGCTGCAATGTTTCCTCGATGGTATTGTAAAATCATTACGTTTAAGAGGATATATCGAAATGGACAAAAAAAAGAAAAAGAAACAAATCGGATGAGAGAGAGGACGGAATGATGGCCATCATCACCGCCGCTACTGGCAAGACCTCGACCTCTTTGTTAATTCTTAGTTATTGTTTTGCCGAAAAGAATAGATGAAATACCTTTTGAAATATGGATAGATGCTGCGCAGAAATAAATATGGATCAATATAAGCTGACGAAGGTTTTGAAAGGGTGCTTTATTGATTCTTAGCCAGAAAACATAAATGATGAGAAAATTAAAAGTATTGAGATAAGGAACAATTGTTGTCAACTTTGTAAATGTACTGAAATGTAAAGATAAATCGAAAGTAAAATTCAACAACTGATGTTCTTTGATTGATTGTCGGTCCTTTTTACAAAATGGAATTCAAGCATTTATACCTATTATCATCGGTTAATAACGGTTACAAAGAAATCAGACACATCTTATGTGATTCCTACAATCCAACAATTCCTATCTAAAAATGGTTACCCAGAAATAAACGAGTCCACTACTTCGACGGTTGTGTCTTCTCCACTTCTCCACAATTGCCACTATCAATTACTCACAGACTTCTGGGCTCCCCTACTAGACGGTTGCATTGAGTTTACTCCTTTACAAATGCACCTCTGACGGTTGAATCCAAAATCATCCGCTTCAACAGTCAAGATGGTTATTCCAATCTCATTCCGTCAACTGTTACATCAATCATGATATCTTCTTACTTAAGTCGATCGGTCTTCATTTGTTGACATTCCGCTCCACAACTTGGTTATTTTCACTCATTTCTCCGTCGGCTAAAACTAATTTTCTCGATGATCGACTGAATTTGCCGACTGAAAGCCTTCAACGCCCAGCATATTTTGCCTCTGTCACATCTAACTCAGTCTTTGCCAACCAAGTGGACAACCAAAGATTTGGACATTTTTTGGTGTCAACCGAATCACCTCGGGGGAGGATTGATCTTCCTCGAGGAGGGCGTAATCTAACCCCTCTCTCTCTCATCTACCTTCTTTCCTCTCTTTTTCTTCTCTTCATTTACTCCACAAGTACAGTTATTTTACTTTGATTTTAACTTTAATGTTGGAAGAGCATTGAAACAAATTCTAGAAGATCAGTGTCACCTTACAAAAAAACATCCGGAGACAATTTATAAGAAGCGATACAGAACTCCCCTGAATTTGCTTGATGGATTTACCCTTTTTGCAACGGGCATCATGTAGTCACTTGGGAGTATGTGACAAAAGTTCGAACTGGAATTTGAAACAAATTCGAACTATATGTGGGAGGGGCAAATTGCCCCAGCTTCAAGAACCTAGGAGCAGAAGAAACTAACATCAAGCTTGATGTACAACTTTAAATCATTATAGGACATAAGCAACTAGCCCTAAATACGTTGACCCGAGGTCAACCACTTGCGCGCAGAGAAGCCTTTTCACGACGAACTCTGGCGACCTGTTCAACAAAAACTGAGTCTATACGATTACATTAGCTTCCAACCCGAAGCACACAAGCTGTTCAACCAATTGGGCATGTGGATCCTGAAGCCAAGGCGATGAAGGTGGCATGAGAGCCACCGTAATTTGGAGATGTGGATAGTCAACCATGGCTGCGCAAAAAGAGCCACTTCACAGGGATAAGCCCAATAAAAAGATGGGACCAAATCCTCACTTTCGATGACCACACAGTTTTTGCTGTGAACATGTACTTGTATAAGCTGAAAAGCCATGAAGATGGCCCCTAAGCCGAAGAAAAGAAAGAAAGAGGAGGCCATGACAACGGTTGAACTAAGAAATGAGCTCCGTGGCTATCTTGTTTGCTGTAGAGCCCCCACTTTAAATGTAATTGCAAACATACACGGGGCATTAAAAATTGAGGTATTCCATATATTAAACAAATGACATATGTCTCAAACACAAAATAAAAATGAGCGACATATAAAAGGTAGAAGGTCATTTAAATTATATCATTATATTTCTAGGCATCAACTCTAGCGGATGCTCCAATGATGGTATGAACAAAGGTCTTAGCCAACTATGAAACCAGCGTGCATTCAAATTCCACCTTTGCAAACTTAAAACGTACTAACCTGAAAGTTGATAAATTAAAGATCTTCATCAAACATACAAAGCTTTCCAAAACTACATACTCAATGTTATTTCTCCAAACCCAACAATATCATTAGCACACTAGTCAAGCAACTACAGTAGCTCCAAATAGAACGGGGACGGTATCTGCCCAAATGTCCAAAACTGTTGCAGGACTAGTTACTGAAGGCCAAGCACACCAACTCGTGTTCGGCTAAAGGTGAAACTGCCAGTTAGAACTTAAGGCCAATGCCAAATCAGAATTAACTTTTTCCTACAGCAGCTGGTGCCCTTCGATGCTAAGTCTTATTGCAAACGTAAGAGACTTCATCACGACATCAACAGGAGGAGTAACTTGATTATGCGGCAAGTCACTCCTAGCTCTCCATATGTTGTTTATGGAACCATTCCAAACTAGCTTCGGCATAAACAACCTGGAACTAGTCCCTTAGCAGCCTGCCTTATCCAGTGAAGTCCATAAATCCAATCCCCGAATACTCGAACAATAGCACAGAGCAATAGAACTCTCCCCTGTATCTGCAAAGAGAGAAGAGCTTAAGGTCAAGAGGCACGTTGTTTCCACTTTTGTTATTCCACTTTGTCAAGTGGTCATCTTCTTCATTAACCGTTTAAAAATGACTTCTTACTGCTTAAGAAAAAACCGAGTGACCTATGACATAAAATTAATAGTTGAACATACTAATAAAATTATTAGTTGAACATACTTTGCCCAGGTCCGAGTATTTTCATATTGCGCACTTTCAAGAAAAGTATCATATGCATCGGAAATCGATGTGGCACACAATTGGATTTTAACAAAATGGAAATTAATTACCTCGGACAAATCGACAATAAATTTCCTTGTGGCGGACCTGGAAGAGGGGGGCACGTGTCCTCAAAGCAGAGTAAACTCCATTATCTCTCGCAATTTCACAAGATTCCCACACTTGATCACATTGTGTATTTGTTCATCTCTCCATCGATTGAATCAGTCACATTTTACAATATTGGGCACAGACACTTGGAAACATCCCAAGATGGGGTTCGTGGAGTAGACTGAAAGTCATTCAAACCTGCAAGTTGGTATGTACTATCGAGGTAAGCTAATAGATGAAATCATATCCAAACTTATAGCAGCAAAGCATCCACAGCTGTAGCTCAATTCCTGTTAGTTTTTGAATTTTGGTAAGCTAACAGATGTTAGCACGTGTGACAGGATGACAGCATATTCATTCTAACAGCAGCAACTTACTTCTAGAGCCGAGCTCAGTGCCGGGTTCTGGAGACCCTATACAAAGGCGATCTACAGGGATACCAGTTATTGGTATCCATCGATATTCTTCTGCATCCTCCATTACATCTTCCTAGAACAAGGAAAAAATGAATCAGTCTTCTCCAAGTATTGTAGCATAAGAAAATTTCAATATCATCTAATCCATCCACTTTGAAGTCCGAACATTACAATGCTTCATATTGTATTTAAGGCACAATACCTATTGTATTTGTTTACGAATTATGCAGAAAATTCAATGAATTGCTCATAATCGATTTGTTGATAAATAGTAGAAAGGGGAGCACTAAATAGTAGAATATGTATCGTCATATGCCTCATGCGGACATGGGTTTTAAATAAGGAGTTTTCTTTTCTTACTCCAGGGTTATTACTCAAACCTAGTAATAAATTTAATTGGTGGTTCGATTCCCTTTATTTGAGCAAGTGCTAAATTTCTTTTCGTCCAACTTAACCGTCTTAACTTAAAGGTTTTTGTAGCGTAACTTATATCACTTTCTTCATATATAAGTAGATTATACACCTTGATCACACATCAATTTGAAAATCAATTATGCAAACAATTGCTAGTATATCTAGCATAATCGATAGATTTATTAGCTTTGACAAATATCCATAAAAAAGAACTTGATGAACTTAACATAATTATCCAATAATTTAGCAGTATAACAATTCTATATCTATTAGCTATGCACATATTTCACCCACATTTATTGGTCATTTCATATTTTACTCTAATTAGATTGAGCTATTAAGAAAAGCAAACAGTATGTTTCACTATTTGAGTAAATAAACATATATCATGAATTATATGTTTTCTGCAGGCATCTCTTTATTTTTTTTCAAGAATTCTTTCTGTTTTTAGAAAACTAGAGTAAATCCTTTGACAAGAAAAAATTGGAATATCAAGCAATAATTAAAATTTGGACAAATGATAGAGTTGTACTATTTCACATGCTGGCCTTCTGAAGTAGAACATCGTTGACAAGTGAGTATTGCATATAAGCTAACTCTAATTTTGGTATATCCTTTTCCATTATTTTTCCCTTTCTCGTGGCTCACCCAATTTGTAACGCCTCAAACAAATATAATTCATATATTTGTTTCTATATATTATTTTTTCATTTTAAAATATAAAGGAAAAGTGTGGTTGCTTAAGAGAAATCTATTCGAACAACCAAGAGCAGTTGAGCTTGTACTTTCGTGCCCACGCTTGAGATTTTTATATTTGGTTGCTGAAATATTGACACGATCGTTTTCACGTTTATATAAATGATCTTTATTATGTCAATTGCCGGTGTA
Organism: Syzygium syzygioides; assembly: GCA_031216285.1. Classification (NCBI taxonomy): domain Eukaryota; kingdom Viridiplantae; phylum Streptophyta; class Magnoliopsida; order Myrtales; family Myrtaceae; genus Syzygium; species Syzygium syzygioides. Next base: position 11,417,348 of record CM062244.1, on the reverse strand, counting down.
AGAAATAATTTATGCACTCGCCATCGGATGGTTGACCCGTGAAAGAGTTAATAATCATCTCGGGTGTTTACCTTCCAGACTATCCACCAAATGGGTCTATGCGTCTAGATTAACAAGGCTACACCTTGCAAACATAAATTCTGAAATTGACATATAGTTCGACTCGAGTGACATTTTAGGATCTCATCTTCTCTACCTTACATTCTTTTCACCACTTACGGATTCCCACGTAATTGAAAGAAAATTTGGTGTTAGTTTGGTTTTGGGGAACATTTATTACTTTCGCTTCACCACAAAGCTGCCATCTCTCTATATATACGTCCCACCCACGCACATAAATGAATTAATACAAGAGAGAGAGAAGAGAGATGGAAGCAAACGGAACAATGGAAAGAAAAGTCATGCCTACTAAGCGTGCTTGCGAAAAATTAATATTTTGAACAATAAGTGAAGGGTAGAAAGAAGGCGAACCTCGTTGAATGTCTTCCTCGTCCCGTCAAGAAGCCTCTCTCTGTATTTCCCGTAACGCGTAGGACCGCCACCAGTACTTGGTAATTTCGCACAATACTGTACAAATATCCAGCATTCATTTGGTATCTTTGAAGTGGATTCATCGATCAACCTTTCCAAGGATCCACAGTTGTCAATATTGATAAATTGCAAAAGCTCCAATTCTTCAAGGCCCTCGACAACCTTTAGCCCATCGCAATGGTTGACCTCTAAAGCCTTCAGCTTCTTCAAGTTTGATAAACCATACAACCCTCCTAGGGAATCACAGTCTCTAACTCGAAGTTCCTCCAATGCTTCCATCGTACTGAGGAATCGAATTTCAAATAGCTTTGGGCAATTAAAAACTTCCATTTCAAAGAGCTTCCTCATGCTTGATGAAATAATTGACAATCCCTCGAGAAACCCGCATTCTTTCACAATCAAGTTTCTCAATAATTCAAACCCATCCAGTTGAATTTCCCTGAGTGGAGAGTGATGAAGACGCAACATGGACAAATTTTTGAAGTTGGAAAATTGTGGTACAACAATTACAGACTCGAAACTGTCCGTGCCAGAAATAACGAGTTCTCTTGATTGAGGCAGGCAATCCAACTCCGCTGATGGCAGAGGAACATCTAAAAGGCCCCAGCTCAACTTCTCCAGCCTAGGTAACTTTCCAACCCACTGCAATTGAGGAGCTTGCATCGGGTTTGATGCCTGAGCAGGTCCTTGTCCAAAGCCGCTACACAAATCCAATTCCACTAGATTCGTGAGGTTACTGAGATCCGGAACTGACCGTAATGATGTCGATTGAACACGTAGAATGTTCAAACTCGGGGGAAGCTTTGGCAACTCTTGAAGCTCATTACAATTCGTTAAATCCAGGTTTTGGAGTTGCGTGAGGGAACTGATTGCCGTCGGCACTGCACAAACACGAGTATTTGATATGTTTAGGATTCGTAAAGACGATAGTTTACCAATTTCAGTGGGAAGTTCTTCAGCAAGTTGTCCACAATCCTGGGCATGGAGCTCCTCCAACCTCTCTAGCATTCCAATATTGGCAGGTAACCTCCTTATCATACTGCTTGTCATGTTCATCACCTTCAATTGCTTGAGATTTTTTATTGAATCAGGTAACTCAACAATACTCGTGTATGAGAGATCCAACTTTTGTAATGATCTCAACTTGCCTATTGCTTCTGGAAGCTCCTTCAACCTTTCACATCTACAAAGTGAAAGAAACTCGAGTTGTGTGAGCTCTCCAATAGAAATTGGAAGTTCCACAATTTGTGTGCTTGATAGATTAAGGTATGACAGGTGTTTTGCATTACCAATAACATCTGGTAATGTTGTAATTTGAAAGTATGATATATCCAACTTAGACAATGATATTAATTTCCCGAAAGAGTATGGAAGTTTCTTCATTTCAGACGCAAACATACAGAAGTGCTTCAGTTTCACCAATTCTCCAATCTCTTCGGGCAAAGTTTGAAGATGTGAACCTGTAATAATGTCCAAGTGAGTAAGACCTTTCAGCTTCCCAATAGAGGAGTCAACTTCTTGCAAGTTTGGACAATCTCTAAGAGAAAGTCTCTCCAAACTCAGGCATCCAGAAAAGTCTGGAGTCCGTTTCAATCCTTCACAACTTGAGAGAGAAAGAACTTTCAATTTGTTTGTTATCTGCATAAGTCACCGAAATATTATTAGAGAAGATCAAAGAGAGAATACTATGTTGAGAGAACAAAAGTACAAATTCACACCTTCAAAATGTTCCATCCACCCCAGTTTTCAGTGTTTTCATTGTTTGAGAGTATGAGAACTGCTAGATTTTCCAAGTGCAAATTGGCCATTTTACGATCAAGAGGAGGAAAATCCCAAGAAAGCCATCTTAGCTCCTGGAGATAATTGTTGACGTCTCCAACAAAAGTCGCTCCTCTTAACTTGAGGAATTTGAGATTAGGCATCTTCTCAAGTTCTTCGCCCAGAATGGTAATGAGATTTGAACGAGGTTCAGCTAGATTGAGTGCTTGAATTTTATCCTTTCTCTGCCAATAGAAAACATCAATGAGTGGGAGCTTAAAAACATTAAACTTGTCATTCAAGATGGCCAAAAGGAAACTTTCAAATGGGAAGTAGGAAAATAATTTTACGATTGATACCATATGGATCTTACTTTTACTTTACCTCTTTCGACCTTACTACTTTCAAAGCTTCTTTGTCATTCCACAGCCTACTGCGCCCTGTCAAATTCGGATAACATTCTTGGCGAACGATGTCTCTTCCAAGGTCTCTCAGCTGATCATGCATCCATATAGCGTCACCATTAACAATTTTAATTAGACACAAATCAATAAGTTCTTCCAATGCAATATGTGGGGATAGATCGCAAGCATCCCAGAAATAGGTTGCCCTTAATTTCTCTTCTTCTATGAAGAAGCATGCGATGTCGAGAAAAATTTCTTTTTCCATATCTCCTAATGCATCATAACTTATCTTCAACTTATCCCGGACTTCATTATGAGGTGCTTTCTCCAACCTTTTCAACATTTCCTCCCATATTTTTGGTTCTTTGCGACGAAGAAAGGAACCTATGACTTCAAGAGCCAATGGGAGTCCCCCCGTTGTAGATACAGCTTCTTGAGAGAGACTCTGAAAAGCATTGGGAGGAGAGACGCTATCAAAGGCATGCCAACTGAAAAGCTCTAGCGCTCTATCATAATCCATTTGCTTTACTTCATAAGCTAGAATTCCCTTCACTTCATCCAGAATCCGTTTATCCCTTGTCGTAACAATAATCCTACTCCCAGAACCAAAAATGTCGGGCCCCCCCACTAGTTTATTAAGTTGTTCTTTCTTGTCTAGATCATCTAGAACAATGAGAGCTTTCTTACAACCAGCTCTCCTTGTTATGCTATCTATCCCTTCATCACTGTTACTAAAATTTTCTACAAATCTAGAATCAGAAATGTCGGATGCCAACTGTTTCTGCAGATTTACTAGGCCATTTCTGTTTGATGATTCTCGGATGTCCCCAATGAAGCTGCATTGGCCATCAAAACGAGGACATAATTCATTGAAAACAATCTTGGCGAGAGTAGTTTTACCAATCCCACCCATTCCATGGATTCCAACAAAACGCACACCAGTGCCCGAGTCAACATCTAACAAATTTATTATGGCTTTCACTTGTTCGTCTACCCCAACCAATTTGCTGCCCAGATGTCTTTGTCTAACTTTCAGCTTACGCAGAACCTCTTTCACAACGAGTTCAATAACTTCACCGTGCCTGCCACAAACCAGACACTTTCAGCAAAAAAAAACACAAATAACAATCTCACTACAACTTCCTAGCAGATCACATTTGAGTTGGACTAATCAAGTGACAGATAAATTCTACAATGCCAGAAGACCGCAGGATACGATTGGTGTTATGCCGATAAACTTACAATTTCCTCCTATTTATGAGAAAGAGGATGTTTCTTTGCTTTCCAATTTACACGAGTCATTCTAGAATTAGATCAAATTCACTCATATAACTATCACTAGCTAAAATGGCCCTGCTTATGTATGAGAATTGGTGAATTGTCTCTTTTTTTGGGGGGCTTGAGAAATGAAATTTACTGCTCATATACCAAAAACCGGCTTGTATATGAGGCATCGACCAGTATATTTCATATCGAACTTTTTAACCACTCCTGTTAGTTTTCATTGCCATTTACAAGAATTTTAAGAGACTAGCATTTCGACTGAAGCTTGAAAAAAGTTCCATCGATAAACATTTACTTACGGTTTCCCTTGGACTTTCCATCCCTTGATCTCACCCACTTTTCTCAGAGCCGCCTCCCACCGTTGCCTGATCTCGCCGCCGTGCCTCCGCTCGTGCTTCTCCAGGTCCTTCACGTACAGTTCCGTCCTGAGCTTGACGTCCAAGGGCGTGACGTCAAAGAAGATGGGTATGATCGCCGGCTTCCCGGTCGATTCGTTAAGTTCCGTCACACGAGCGAGCTCGCGGAGGCACCAAGCGCTCGAAGCGTAGCCCCTGGAGAGGACCGGTAGGCAGACCTTGGAGTCGCCGACCGCTCTCAGGAGATCGTCGATCCGATCACCGGCGTGAAGCTCCTCGCTGTCTCGGTAGGCGACGATCCCCTGCCCGACCATGGTCCGGTAGAGGCAGTCGGTGAAGGTGTCGCGGGTGTCGGGCCCTCTGAAGCTCAGGAACACGTCGTACCGGGCCGCCGACGCGCCGGAACCGCCGGCTGCTTCCATGTCTCTTGGGGGGGCAGGCTCCCCTCACGAAAGGTCTTCTCTCGTCTCGCTCCGGTGTTTTGCTTGCTCGGACTTGGAGCTCGCGTCTACGGTGGTGGTGTTGAAATTGAAAAGCCAGAAATCACGTGAATGCACGGACCGATTTCAAGGAATCCCGTCCAAAGCCCTCTTCCCGGAAATGCGCCCGCGCCCGCGCGCAAGAACGGATGGACAATCGAGCTTTCGGCCCGGATCATCGGCATCCGATGCTTAAAGTAAACGGTAAGACACTTTATGGGCTAGTCAGAATCAAAGGCCTCGCACACCCCGATTCACATTCGGCAAAACTGGCCCGCCGGTGAGAACTTAAGGCCAATTTTCAAATCAGAATCAACTTTTCGCTGCGGCAGCTTGAATACGGTTCCAACTGAGACGCATCAAATATAAGGGCAGCAGTGTCGACGCCCGAATTTCCATCGATCGTCCAAAGTTTCCGTCTCTTTGGCAAAATTATGAAGATAGAAATTTTGTGGGGGTAGAAAGAAAAAAAAAATCAGTTGGGCCTAATCCATTGGTTAGCCCATTCCATTATCAATTTTACTTTCAGCCCAGCCTTTCCTTCACTTTATTTCTTTTCAGCCCATTTATCTTACGGAAGACCGGCCCATGGGCTCTTTCCCCATTTCTTCCTTACCCTCACTTTTGGTGGGGCAAAGGAACAGGATGGTGACGAAGAGGGGCAGTGACGGACGCCCTTCGTCCGTGAGCCAACCGGAGGTAACTAGGGGTGTGCAAAAAATCCAGGACCGCCCAGGACCGCCCGGGACCGGACCGAAACCGATGGTTCCCAAGGGGACCGGTCTGGTTCCCGGTTCCAATTTTTTGGAACCGGTGGGTATCGGTCCGGTTCCCGGTTCCTGGTGTGGAACCGCCCACCCAGACTAGACCGGTAATATAATAATAATATATTTATTTTTTAAAATTTTAATTAAAAAATCTGACCCAAAAAAAATTTTAAAAAAAAAGAAAAACGTAACTAGACACTCATAACTCTCTGCTCTCTTATCTTTGGGCACTCATTTGATGGGTACCCACTTGATTTATGGATAATGTAGTTAATAGAACCGATCATAGTATAGGAATTATATGGAAAGTTATGTTCTTTTTTTTTTGTTCCGTTGATCCGATGTTGGTTCACATATTTTTTTTTTTATTTGTCCAGGAAAACTTAGTGGGACCGGTTCCATGGACCCGCCCGGGAACCGGACCGGACCGGTGGTCCGATTCCCGGGCGGGTCCATGGAACCAACGGGCGGTCCTCGATCCCAAAATTGAGGACCAACACTGTGCGGATTGATCCTAGGGTTAGGGGGTGGACCGACCCAACCCGGACCATGCTCACCCCTAGAGGTGACCAAAGCAAATCCGATGGAGGTTCTAGAAGAATAGATGAGCTGGCCAGTCGGTTGGAGATAACAGAAAAAGATTCCGGAGCGGGGGAGAGGATAAAGAGTTGGCGGGAGGGAGAATCAATCAGGAAAAAAAAAAGAAAAAAGAAATCGCCGGGGAAGAAGGGCTTCTTGGATCTCTACTCGCGCGGAGGAATTCTGGCAAATCTCTTCCCCTTCTTCCATCATCTGTTCACCGTCGCCGGAGCACAATCCCTGTGAGTCACCATTTCGGATACACGAGACACCGCGGCTTGTTACTTTGGAAGTGCGAGTCGGTGTTGTTCGTCACTGTTTAGCCACACCGGAAGACTCCCGGACCTGCCTCGTTCCTGTTCGAAGATGATCGTGAAGACTTCACGCTGCTTCCAAACCAGGTAGGAATTCTATCTCAAACATGCCCTGTTTTGGCCGAGAAAAGAGGCTCGACTCAATCGCCATGTGCTGTGCGAAAATCTGATAGAATAAGGCATCTTTGTTGTAGAATAACATGATTTAGGCACCTACACATCATTTCTTGATCGGGAATCGTATCGGAATCAAATCGGAATCTCGTTTCTTGAGTCGCATGCTATTCGTTTGACGATTTGCTTGGGAGAATATTAAAACTGATTTGAGAACGATTGTGTGAAAGCTTTTCGATGTAAGTCTTATTCATATTTGCACCGTTAATTGTCGAATTGAAGCTGATGCCGAATTTGTTTTTTTTAATGACACTTGCACATCATGAATCGGCCATGAACAAAACCTTCGCTGGAGATCCATTTTACATGCCGAAGGAGCCTATAGTCAAAGTCCGTCCGTGTTAGCTTCCTCTTTTCCCTTTCTCTGCCATGTATGTGTACATTTATTGCTACTGCTTGTGGATTATTAGATGATGAATGGAAATGGCCGTCGGTAAAGGTTTTGGATAGTCGGAACAGTGATCGGAAAAAGCAGCCGGCGATCTAATAATGGCTAGGATTGGTGGTGGGCGAAAGCGAGTTAGTAGTAGGTTGCTTGAGTAAATAGCCGGTAAACGTTGATGACTGGAGGAATAGTTGCTCCGGTGAAGCTTAAAGTTGGAATCCTGATGGTGAGTTCTCAGGGCAGGAAATCACACAAGGAAGAAGAAGACCATGGAAGAAGAAGACCAGAATAAAAGAGAGAAGAAAAAGAAATAGAAAATGGAAAAAACAATAATAAAAGAAATAAAATCTGGAAATGAAAGATTCATATCAGGTTGCAAATTGGCTGAATCAAAGATGGCGTGGGCTAAGGCAATAAGCTGGGCCAGATAGGGAAGATATGGGCTGAGATAGTATTGGGCCAGATGGAATTTAATAATTCGGTTTTATCCGGATTGGGCCAGTCCGAATTTAGACCCAACTTTGGGCCTTCTGGGTCCGGGTCAGACTAGGAAATTAGACCGGTTTCCCCTGACCCGGTCCGAAATCCATTTCCCCAAAAAATTAAAAAAATTAAAAAAAATTAAAAAATTCAGAAAATTCAGAACAATAAAAATATGTGAGAAAAGGTAAAAAAAAAAAATGTAGAATTCCCTTGGCTTAGCTTTTTTTTAATAAACACTTTAGGTTTAAATAAAATTTGATTCCAAAATTTAATAAACCTTTAGGGCTTTACCTTAGGGATTTTTTATTATTTTTTTAGAGACAATGCTAGGTCGCTGTTTGAGCACTTTTATTTTGATTTCATTTGATTGCGTACTTTAAATTCATTGATTGTTGCTTTCCCTTTTTAGAATGGTTAGAATGAAAAATGAAAATTCTCAATTAGTAAAAGATTGCTGTGACATTTTGGTTAGCAAATAGTTAAGTTTAGGTACCGAAAAGACACTAGCTAAAAAAACTAGTGTAATCAAATCTCCAATCCTAAGAATCTCTAGTTGCGTATATTTTCGAGGTGACACTCCCGCATCTTGATTAGGATTTCTATCCAATTCTTACTCGTGGTTAGTGACGACTCTTATTGAACAAACAAATTTAAACAACCAATGTCACGCGAGTTCCAATAAAGTATCTCTAAACCTACTTCCCGAGGCGGCCCTCGAAGATTAGGTCGTGACAAGTAGAGCTTGAAGATTTTACTATGACTGATTTGTAATGGAACTCTTACGATAGAAAGTTCTTGTACAGCTTATCAAAGTTTAAGCATCATCAAGGTTGGAGGCAAGGTTTAAGAACTAGAAGGGACACCCCGAAAGTTCAGGGGATCCATATTTAACTTCAAAACTTGGGACACGACAGGAACTTTTTGATCTTGCTTGAGATTTCAATTTGCCACTTATCCTGTTGCTCAACCCACATGAGATTAATTCTGAAACCGTTAGATGCCTAAAACAGACAGCAAGCTTAGATTGAATCATCCAAGTCAACTGAATTGATCTCTTCAATTTTCCTCTACAAGTTAAGCATGCCATCGCTGACCCTGGTTATGTAATGGGGCGTCGGCCCCAAATTCGGGGCTTATATTTGGTTCTAATTGTCATTTTGTTCAAAATTTAAGACCTCGACTGGATCTCGGAACCTAATTTATGCGAAAAATATATTCTAGCTCCTGAGCAGCTTCAAATTTAGGGGCTTTTTTCACATCGCCAGGGAAGTGGAGGTTCCTGCTCCGCCTAGAAAGCCTTTTGTGTCGGTCCTTTCCATTCGATTTACGGATGTTGCCTTTATCTGCTAAATCAATCAGAAAAAAAAGTGCCAAAATAAGGTTTTCTCTGATAAATGCATACCTATTTACGTCGTGATATGCTCTCTGTCGTGGTTTTTCCATTTTACACCTTCACGTGCGGGTGGGGATGAAACACTGATCAATCCAACACCCATGGACATCTCATCTTTGAAACTCAATAAACACAAGGAGACATAGCATACTGATTACAGGAACAACAAATGGAGTTCACATGAATAGCTATCCCCAAATCCATAAGGTAACAATCATGTATGCACTAATGGAATAACCCGTCTCTCTTTCTCGTTGAACGATTTCAAAGTATAAACAGCTGCCTGCAGCCACAGTATTAGTATTCTTTGTCTGAGCCATTATACAAATATTAGACTTGTTGGATGCTGATAGGAACATGGTCTTGTGCTAGCTACAGAGGATATTTCACCGGCCCAGTGTTATAAGCTTCGAGATCGCTAATAAGTTACATCTACAAAGACAGTGCATCAAAGAATTGCCGAAGTCACTGCTCGATACACCATATACTAGTCTAACTCGAAATCCTCAAGCCATATCAGGACTTCATTCCTCTGCAAATACAAGCAACCCCCAGAAATTGTAAGTGCATACTGAACAGGATATTTATCCTAATACAGTGACGAATCAAACACCACCTTTGTAACTAGCTTTTGCAAGTCACAAGTGGCAACCCTATAGAATTGTATGCCAGAGATGATGGTACCAGCTTACCATTGTAAAGCTCCACGTTCGTCCCGGATCATTGTATCTCGCGAGCAGACAACCCGTCTTTGCTTTAAGCCCATCTCTTAGAAGACTAGAGCGAAGTTCTCTCTCTTTCTCAAGAACAATATCTTCGGTAGGCTTTCCACTGAACTTCAGAACAGCAGCAATGCCACCTTCAACTTGTCTCAAGCTTATGGTTTCTTGACTGGGATCAGGTAAACTGCACAAAATATATCTTATTACTTTTGTTACTCGATAATACTGAATTTGCTTCACTAGCTAGAGGGAATTTCGGGACATGCACACCTTAAGAAATTTCATTTGTATAAACATATAGCCAAACCTGCTTAAATCTTTCTCCAGCGGAAGAACAAATTGAATTGATATTTTAGACAACTCATTATCAAATGCTTCAGTGAAAACAGGAGTAGTCATTTTCATTTTCTCCGTTTTCGAATTCTTCCCAAAGATATACCTGTGCATATTAATTCAATCATCAGCATTGTCGTACAAGAAAAGAAACTAATGCTAGAAAATAGATAGGTGAAGGCAACTGACCCTGCTATGTCATTAAAACCTTTTGATCCAGACAGCTTGTCTCCGCTCGTTTCTGCTACTAAAAATGGCGCATACTTTCTTACCTATGGATCGCAGTATTGCTTAATGACAGTTCAAAGCAGATATTAAAAAAAGTTTCTCAGTGCGTGACTCTTCAATCAAGTAAACCGTAAGCAATCAGAAATCAGAATACAAAGAGATGGTTTCAGTACGCACACAAACAAATGGCAACAAGCTTTCGGAGAATGAGAAGGGATTGACCCAAAAAAAGTGCCCTACATATATTGATCATAGTCTAGATTAGGCTAAGAAAAGAGACAACTGCGAAAACTTGTAAAAATAAATTCTGCTATAGCCGTAGAAGAAACTGGAAAGAAAAGGAGAGTGGAAAAGAAGGGTAGTTAGTCAACTGTTGCTAGTTTGACATTGACGCCTTCACTAAAGTTGAAAATATGCATCATTTGATAAAATGAACAGATTCACAAAGCAATAAAATGGCATGAAATGCTTCCAGTTAGATGCCAAGATATCTCTTACTCGCATTGTGAAGATGTTAAAATACACAGCAAAGCTAATCTACTTTGATCTAACAAGTGGAAAGGCCCTCACAAATGCAACAAAAACCAGATTATCTCGTTTGCACGACATGGATAGTTAAAAAGTAGTTCCCAAAAAACGTACCTCGTATTTTCCAGTTCGTTTCAATATCTGATAACCCGGAGATTGCAACTCAGGAGTCTTGTAGTACCGGAGCTGCACAAGTTACAACATTAGTAATGCGCAAAGAAGCACAACTGAATGCAAGCACCCAAAGGCATGTCAGAAAATTCAGAGTCATTACCTGTCTGAATACTTCCCATAGACCTTCCAGAGAGAAGTATTCATTCTTCTTGATCGAGTCCCAGTAGTCCTACATGGGGAATCCCTCCTTGAGACCCATGGGACCATAAAATTTTCTATGATTGAACAATTGAATCGAAACTCACCACGTGACTGCAAAACTTGCCCGTCTCCGGGTTGATTCCCATGATAGAGATTCCCGTAAAGATCAATTCCGGCTTCCACGGAAGTGGCATTAACTTCATCACCATCGTCCAACGGGTTGTTATCTCGTAAGGTCCTGTCTATTCCATATCAATCAGTTAAAACCAAGAAATTTAAGCAGCTACACAGTTACCAGCACAGTCTTCTCAGATTCATAAGATGTTTTTGCCCCAAAAAATGGTCTACATATTTGGTCACTAAAGCCGAAATGCAAATTCTATTGCCAATGTCTTCAACTAATGAGAATGACGAATTGCAAATAACATCCAAGGACACAAATCGTAGCGGAATTATTCATCAACTGGCATTGCCACAAAGAACAATAGTACTGGATAATCACCCAGACAGAAACAAAAATTTTAAAAATAAGCAGACAAGCTCATCTTCAAAAGATAAATCGATGTGCAAGCTCAACTTCAACATCACTCATCAAAACCCAGAACCAGCTTCGACAAGATGAAGCATCCAAACCTGTTTGACCCAATGCAACTGGAAGTCAGGCCTGAACACGGTCTTCAAGAAGGCGATGTTGAAGAGGTACCCACCGATGGTGTCGTGCTTCGTTATGGGGTCCCTGAACTTCACGCGCTCGTCGTACGCCGTCCGATCGAACCCCTGGTCGTCGAACAGGTGCGGGAGGTCGTCGTACAGGAAAGCCACCAGCCGCTCCACGTCCACGGCCGGTTTCGGCGGGCTCTGCTCCGCCAGGCTGAGCCTGGGACCCCACTTCGACCTTCGGCCGCGGCTCGCGCCCGGTCGACTCGAGCTCGGACCTTTCCTCGGGAAAGAGGCCGCGGCGGGGCCCGGCGGCCGGGCAGCGGCGCGCGGCGGGGCGAGAGCGCGGGAGGAGAGCTGGGACGCGGCCATGTTCGGCGGCGGCGGCGATCGATGAGGGGGTGGTGATGCTGGGGAGCGGCCATTTTCTCGTTGGACGTGTGGGCGGGAAGCCGACCGGTGAACGATGATGGCATGGAAGAATCTGAGCCATAAAAAATCGATTGGACGTCATCGCATCGGCCACGGGCAGGGTCCATTGGGCGGGCTTCGGGCGGGGTCAAGACCGGGCCTAATGATCCTTGGCTCGCCATGCAATATGATCCTCGAATTATTAATTTATTTAATATAATTTCCGAAATATCTTCTCTGAACTTTTAATTTGTTCATTTTTTTTATTTGTTCAAACTAGTTTCTGAACTTTATGAAAATGATCAATGTTATCCATAAACTTAAAATGTCAGTTATTTTCATATGATTTAAAAATTAGTTCGAATATTTACCAAAAGTTAAATGATCATATTGAACAAAGTAAAGGTTCTACGACAACATTTTACATTGAGGTAAAATACAGAAATGACATTAAACAAATTAAAAGTTTGAGAATCATATTACACATATTTGTGTCATTATCCCATATTTTTAACAGTCAATGAGAGGAATTCCAATGATTGACTCATCATTTTGTAACCTGCTTTGCTCTTACCATCAAAGTTTGAGAAAATATTAGGTGAACCCATCCCTACACAGGATTAGAGATAAGTCCATTTATCGTTTGACTCCGTCTTCCCAACAAATACACCATTTCATCCCAAGTCTCCCTCCACTGTCCTTCTTCCACTGTAAACCCAATTTTTGGTCACAGCAAGACACAAAAACTTGTCACTAAATAAGATAATCTGATCTAGGAAGAAGGAAGGAAAATAAAAAGGAAATTAGGGGCAAAACACAAAAACTTGTCACCGGTTCATCGCATTAGCTCCGCCATCAACTGGAGAGGGGGCCGACCGCCATCGATGGCTGGTCCCTTAGGACCCTCTCCCGGGGCAAAGCCCTCAATGACCATGAAGGTCACCCATGAACAATGGAGAAAGACTAGGGACGAGACTGGTGGATCTGTCGTGCAAGATGAACAGTGAAGAGAGAGGCTTCGTCCGTACAAAGTTGCGGTGGTTCCCGCTTGCCAATTAGATATCGATGAGTTGGCCTTCATTATACACGCGTCAAACGATAAGCAGACTGATCTACAATCTTACGTCGGAAGGACAGACCTACCCGATATTTTCTCTCAAAGTTTGGCCTCGCCCTCATTTGCACCAGACATTTTTCGCATCGCAATCTAGATCATGGGCGACCCTAAGCGACTATTCATTCGAAAGACACTTCCGAATGATAATTCCTTTCCATCTATGGAACTTCACCGCCGCCTCATTGAATTCCATAACGACACCAATATGGAATCTTATTGCGAAAGGAAATTTCATTTGCGAAAAGAGATGTGCATACCACGGTAAAAGCAAGAAAACTCGAGCATTAAATCTGTGGAAAATATGCCCATATTACACTAGCTCCCTATTTACGGATTTTCCATCAATAAAAACATGACTCAAAAAAAAAAAAAAGATTGAGAAGTTGATGGAGAGTGTTGCGAGCTTTCTTTAAGTGGATGAATAACATTATACATAGTAAACCTTCTACTTTACTCGCCATATTGACATATTCACCTTCCTTTTCTTCGCATATTAGTTTATTTTAGGTCTGTTATTATCTTCTTCCGTGGTCGGGCCGTATGTCGGCAAAATGACGACGTTTTAGACTGAGTGAATTTAGGTTAGTTCCTTTTATTTATTTATTTATTTATTATTTTGGTATATAAGTGTGTTCAAGACGACGAAGTTTTGAAATGACATGGAGCCAAGCTAACTTTTGGACGGAAGTCATTTGACACGTGAGACGCCACATCTACATTCTCACGGCGGACTTAACGACTGTACTAACGGCGGGTATTTTTTTTATTCAAATAATTAAGTTTGGGGTCTCCTGGATAATTTTTTATTTCAGGTTATTTTTCGATAAAAAAGTGCAAAAGTTTGAGTGTTTTTTTATAGATATTTGGCTGTTTTTTTTTGGTAAAGATATAGATATTTGGCTGTTCGTTATGTGCAAAATCATTATCGATAACTTTATTAAATATTGTTATTCCCACCTTTCTAGAATCATGTAGCATGTGCAGTGGACACTTTGGTTAAGTACAGAGTTTATTTGTTTCGTAGGGAATCAATGATTTAAAAAATATAATCTTAAAAATAATTGTTTGTAAAAAAGATTAGTCAATCGCCAATTTTTTCGTTATCACTATAATTTACGCCTCCCAAATAATTTCATTAGTGATGAAAAAATATTTCTTTTATTCAAGCCACCGTTTGGGGGATTTTTATTTATTTATAAATGGTTGATATATAATGAAATGAAGTCACCATTAGTGGTTGATGATCTATAGTCGCCTTTACATCCACCAATGCTTAACATGCACAAACAAAACAAGTTGCCGACATCTTACAAATAGAGAATATGTCTATACATGTTTCCCACGTGATTATTTTATTTTTTTAATTGAAAGCCTTCGTCCAACGAATTTTTTTAGAAAGAGTCAACAATGGACTCCATTAATAACGGGCCATTTTGACCCTTTGAAGTGACTCGGTGAATTTAGTAGATCTTTTTAGGAGGACCCAATGACCACATATCAAACCTATCCAATTTTTATGGTGCGATGGTTAGTTGTACCTACCGTTTCTTTTTTAGGGTTAATATCGGCAATATGCAGTTCATCCGATGATAAACTTAATACAAACTATAGAGCTGCGGCACAATCAAACATGAACAAACAAAATGTTGGATTGAATTGCACCAGTCTCCACCGGGGGTTATTACTCATTTTTGTTCTTGCCGTTTTATTTTCCAATTATTTCTTCAATTAAGAGAAGAAAAAAGAATAGTAAAATGCTAAATAATATTATTATTAAACCCTCTTTTGAGAGGTGTATTTTATATCTTTGCAGCACGAAATATAGCTGGCAGAGACTGAAAAATGGAACATTCTCCTCACAAGCCATGCATTGCAAGACCAAACTCAACGGTCCATGTGCCCATCTTGAATTCTTTTTTCTAGTCATTAATTTAAAGGAAGGAACAGGAGAGGCTAGATATCTAATTTTAGCTCACTAAACAAAATAACATAAGATTATCCGATATTGAATTGAGCTCATCTCATTATAAGCTCAAACACTTCATCAGCTAGAAGAATAATCTCCCGCATAAATAGATAAAAAATAATCGAGCTAGAATTACAAACTTTACCCAAATGTGGACATAGCAGAAATGGCAATAATCAATAATCACGATGAAAAGTCTCATGCAGCAGGAGCATAGTCATAGCCACCCCCGTCGTCGTCGTCGTCCCCGTCACCTTCTGCGAGAGCAGCTGGTGCACAGTCGCCTCCATCATCGTCATTGTCATCGTCGTCATCTGCATCGACTTGCTTCTTCCACCAGTCGTCGGAGTCGATGACCAGCATTGAAATGGGAGGCATTTTGCTCTCTCTCTCTCTCTCTCTGTGCAAAAGCAGCAAAAATGGATTTTGTGGGTTCGAACCAATTGACTTGAGAGACCAATGGTGGTGGCTTTTATAGGGAGGAAGAGAAGTTGGGTGGACTCAGGCAGGCACGGGCTGAGCGCGTGGGGAGTGTGCATGACCCTGTGCTGGTCACAGGTTGCCTCCTCTGTGGTCCATGGCCACCTCCGACACTTCAGCTCCACCATTGTTGGGTTAGGTGGCTTGCCCAAACGAAACTTCCGAGCTGGCTCGACCGAGACCATGTGCACCGGACACGTGGGCATCTTCCGACGGATACGAGTACATGCACGTGTTAAGGATCGAACGGCAATCGATCATCCGGACCGTATGATCCCGCGTTATCCCATTTGGTGGTGGACCTCGTTGGTCATGCGACGATCATATCTCTTATCCTTGATCCATCTAAACCTTTCTCATCTAATATCACTAGTTAGAACTAACGAGATATCTTGATCTTACTACGTTGATATGATCTTAATAAGTTCAAAATCTTGCATCCCAACCTTTGAGACTTAAAAGTAAATCTAAAATAGGTTGATTTAACGATCACACGGGCAATTTTTCTAAAATAAGGTAGGCGCAGTAAAAATATGATATAAGAGCCTCACGATTGACAGGCTAATGAGACATTTCTTGGGTGCAATGTTTTTAGTCATTGAAAGTGCAGGGCGTTCGGCTGCTGATTAGGCTCGAGCAAAATCATCATGCACTCTTTTGGACCCCTTGGGAAGCTAAGCTATATATTCCAGCACCGGCTGATTGGAGCAAAAACTTTCTCGTTCATATGAGTGCAGTGTCTAATAATTGCATACGATAAATCAAATCAAGGAACAGTGCGCTTTGACGTCAATCCACCTTCAAATGATGCTGAGGACACTTTCTCTTGAGCTGTCAAAGAGAAATGTATGCAAGTACTCGTGAAAATGGGGAGACAAGAACCTGTTCCGACTGACTTATCCTTGTTTCTATTGGCAGATATGAGGACGAATTCTGGAGAGATCGAGGTCCTTCGTGGATTTCCAACTGATTAAGATCAGAAACTAAAGCAAGGCACATTCAGTGAATGAATAACAAAGTGTTGGAAAGATTTAATCATATGTTAACTTCACTTCCCAAAATTTCTCATGGATGTGAAAACTTTAGAGGGCATTCGGTAAAAAAACAATTATGATATGGTCTTCTTTCATCTTGGAAGCCGGAGGACTTTGGGTTTGGTAATTTCATCCGAAATTTCTTCTGCTAATTTAAGTGGTAATATGAAGTTTTAAGCTATATACATGCCAATGAAATTAATGTAGAAGGCAAATAGTCATTCTCATTGAAGCTCACCAAGATGGACACGGACCCTCTTTTCTCTTTCTTCGTGTCTCAATCTGTGTCACATGCGTAGAATCTCGATACACTCTTTATTATTATCACATTTTTTCAGCGTATGGTTGTTATGGCTCGAGAAAAAACGCTAGTAAATAGCGAATCTCCACTCATCCACAACGAGCTTGTAAAAGCATAACTACATACCCTAAACTATGGTCCCCAGTAACTAAGCCAAGGATGCTGTTAAGTAACTGATACAAAAGGTATATCGTGAAACCTGATCATGTTTGATTATGGGCATTCCATCCAGGTTACTAGAGAATGTATGGTCGTGTACAATTGTTAGAGTCTAGATTTAGAAATTAAAATCTTCTCATCGTTTTGGTCGTGCATTAATCATAAATCAAGTGAAGTTATAGATAGGGTCCTAAGCAATCTACTCTACTTTAGTGTCATGCCTCCAAAACAAAACCCTAGGGTCGACGTATATCACATGACCACGATGCATGGGAGTTGATTACTTACGTATAGTTTACATTTCTTTGCGCGATGAGATGACGTTGGTCTTTGATTTGTCTGACGATGATGCCTTTGATCATCATGAGTCAACTTAAAAAAATACCACACCATGCCTAATTTAATTTTAAATTTGGGCAGGCCAACATCCTTGTCAATATTTAAGGAAGAAGATACTTCATTAATTTATACAGTACCTTACATTAGTACACTAGCAGCCCAAATGAGAAGACTTCATGTGAAGAAAGAAACCTCATTTGACTGAACATACGCACATCACACAGCACGAATCAGCACCTGTTGAGAAACGAGGATCCACACATGATGTGGTCTTCTTGTCCCCGCGGCGCAGGATAGTTTTATTGTAATCAAAAACTTAACTAGGGCATTAGTGGCGAAGTAAATTAATCTCTCGCTCTCCCCCTCTCTTTTCAAGCCGCCGGAGCATAATCACCGTCATCGTCGTCATCGTCGTCGTCGTCTCCATCACCATCTGCCAAAGCGGCCGGCGCGTAATCATAATCGCCATCATTGCCATCTCCCTCGGCAAGCCTCTTGGGCCGGCGCCTGTACTCGAGTTCGACGCCTTCTTCTCGTGCCGACTCCGTCGGACCGGCCGGATTCGACACACGAAGCATCGCGACAAATGGAGCGAAGATTGGAAGATGAATTAAGGGATGATGGATGATGGGATCTTATTATAAGTCACCTAGGGTTCGATCTTGAGTAGTTGAAGTATGTATGCTTGCGCGCGTGCACATATATATTATCACGTCCCATGTGGTGGAGTGGGGCAGCAGCAGAGGCACGGGAAGGGCTCGCTTAGGGTTCCGGTCCTCGTGTGGGGATGTGGCGAAGTGCGAGAGGGAGCGTGTGGGGCTCGTGTGACCACATGCCCGGGCGGATTCCTGCGTGGCGTCCGGGGAGAGCGGCCACGTGGCACGACGTATCTGGAGGGGATATTTTCTCAATTTGCATGTGTTGTAGCGACGGGCTTTGTTGGGAGACTTTTTGTGCGGTCGTTGCCCGTTGATTTGGTACGCCTAATTCCTTTAAAAAATCTCAATTTTAGGGCAAGTCTCAAATCTATCTCAAATTTTTTTTATCTCGAAAAATATTCCAAATTTTAGGTCCAGTCCAAATTTGCCCTGAACTTTTTTTGTCTCGAAAAAAACCTTAAACTTTAAGTGCAGTCTCAAATTTTGTTTTGTGTAAAAAAATTCACAAAAAATCAATTTATTTTAAAAAATATACATCTATGGTCCAGTCCCAACTTAATGTGACACTTTCACGTCAATAATAAATCCACGTTAATAAAGTAATGGGGCTTCTTTTTAGACAAAGAAAAGTTCATGGCAAATTTGGACCGAATCCAAAAATTGGGTTTTTTTAAATTAAAAAAAAAATTTGGGTGAATTTGTTATCATCCCTAACTTTCTTATCCTAGAACGGTTTTATTTTGGAGAATTTCAACAATTTTTATTGATTGGATTTGTTATCAAAGTGGAAATGCAACGTTGGTTTGTACTTATCGCCCCATTACTTTTTTGATGTGGATTTGTTATCGATATGAAAATGTCACGTCAAATTTGGACTGGATCACGGTGTATATTTTTTAAAATAAATTGAAATTTGCTGATTTTTTTTACACAAAATAAAATTCGGGATAGATTTGGGATTGAATTTAAAGTTTTGGATTTTTTCTAAGACAAAAAAAAGTTCACGGGGATCACCGCCCGCAGCGGCTGCGCTGGTTTGCGCTCTGGCCCCCCCACGAAGGGATCAGAGTTCAAACCCCAGCGTCGTCGTTAGGGATTCTTAAGTGTGACGCCGTGGTGGTGGGTCCTGCGCTAGCGTCACTCGAGGACTAGTCGTACATCACCGCCGGTTTATAGCTAAGTCATCGCTTGCCGGTCGCGCGGATACCTCGATTATCAAAAAAAAAAAAAGTTCACGGGCAAATTTGGAACTAGACCTAAAGTTTGGGGTTTTTTCTGAGATAAAAAAAATTGGAGGCAGATTTAGAACTTGACCTAAAGTTGAGAATTTTTTAGGGAATTCACCATGATTTGGTGATAGAAAGCTACTTGTGATATTCTTTGAAACGATGGATTATTGTAGAATAATTGATGAGACATAAGCAAAGTAATAATCACTTTTTTGAATCTTTAACTACTTCAGGCATTTTGTCACCAACAAAACTTTTACTTTCTTTTCTCCCTCGGTGAAGGGCATTTCCAATAGAATCGTCGATCTTTATTATTATTATTTTTTTGGCATTTGGCTCAATTTACAGAAAATGGATATTGAAATTTTAGTTGGTGGAGGATTAAAAGACTATTGTTCCGAAAATTCCAAAAACCATTGTCGATTTTGTTTCAACAAGTAAAGGGTTATATACTTCCCAACTTCCATTCTTTGCCAGCTCTCCACCTCCATTTTTTTTTCTTAATAAGTAATGGTTATATAGTTTAATTTTTAGAGCAAAACCTTAAACTATGTCCACTATGACGCATTTATTCTCCGTCAAAATTCTGTCAATGAGAACAATTAAAAATCTATCTACATGGATGCTAGAAAGCAAACAATGTTGATATGGCACCCATATAACTTAAATGAAATAAAAACGATATTATTTTGATTGAAAAATCATCTAACAGAACTTTGATTGAGGGTAAATTGTTACATAGGTACAAGTTTGAGGTTTTTTATGTCACAAAAAAATGTTTATGTTAAATGTGTAACAGCGGATATAGTTTGGGTTTTTTGATGTCACAGAAAAAAATTCATGATAAATGTGTCACGGTGGGCATAGTTGGGATTTTTTATGGGTTTTCCCCCAATTTTTAAGTTGAAAGTTTTAGTCTCTTCAATTCCCCTTGAGAAATAAGATTTCCTCTTTTTTTTTTTTTTCCATTGATGGCCTTTTGGTGGAAAATTATCCAAAAAGTACTAAACCTATTGTACGGTGACCAATTTAGTCTTAAAATTTTCAATTGGCCAATTTAGCCACAAACCTTTTGACGATTCTCTAATATAGTCATTCTGGCCAATTTTAATTGAAAATCATTGACATGGATACCGATCGTATTATGTGGATACCAATCGTTTTATATGGCACAGTTGGCACTGACATGAACAATTTTTACCATTTTTTAAAAATTTCTGAATTTGCTCTTTTTTTTCTTTTTCTTTTTCTTTTCATCTATGATCAGTCTTGGCCGGCCATAGGCAAGGGCAACCCGTACATTTAGGGGAGGGGTGGGCGGCTAGTGCCATGACACCCTCGCCCGAGCAAGGGTGATGCTCACCTATGGGTCATTACCGACAATTGCTGAGATAGGCCATAAGTGAAACTGGCGACCAGCCATAGGCTAAAAGGAAAAGAATAGGGACAAAAAAAGAAAGAAAAGATAAGGAAAACAAAAATAATTTAGAAAATTTTATAAAATCGTTCAAATTAGTGCCAACCGTGCCACATAGACGATTGGGTTAACTGAAGGCCTAATTATAAAAAAGAGCACTAACTTTACTTTGAGTGATAATTTTGGCCCAAACTTTTTTTTATCTCATAAAAAACCACAAACTTTCACTTAAAATCCAAATCTGGCCTGAACAATTTGAAAATTTCACATTAAGGGAGCTAGATTTGGGAATCGAATAAAAGTTTTTTTTTTTTGGTAAAGGTAAAACTATATTACTTATCAAATCACCATATACACAAGGAAGCTGAAGAAAGCTAAGAACAAACCTCGACCCAAAAGGGACAAGTAATTGTCCAGCGGGAGTCAAGGGTGCTTAACAGAAAATACAAGGGCCGAAAAAGCCAACAACGCCCGTAGGCTAAGGAGAAAACACTAATTAAACCTCGGCTCGTCTTCAAAGAGTGACTGAGGGAGACCTCAATTTCTTTGCATTTTGCGATTCCTATTTGTATCCGCGATTCGTCCGAGGGATAAGGCCTTATCCTTCACTACTTTAATCAAATGCTTGCGCATTCCGGGAATGGAAGGACTCTTGTTTCTGAATAAGGAATTGTTCCTTTCAGTCCATATTATGTGGCAAAGTGCAGCAAAGGAGAACCTGGATAAGCAATGGGCAAAGGACGATCCTCCAGAAACTTTCAGCAACCAGGTAATATTGTCTTGCCAAGGCCTATTACGCCATGGCAGGTTACATTTTGTGGCCCAGAAGTATGCCAATCTGCTAGTAAGCACGCACTCAAAAAATAGGTGGTTTACCGAGTCCGGCGTGGCATCACAAAAAGGGCATAAAGCTACGTCAATTCTTCGATAATGAAGAAGAAATACCTGGGTTGGCAGTCTATTCAGCGTCGCCAGCCATAAAAGGAAGGAGTGCCGAGGGACTATATGGTGATCCCAAATGAGGGTATGCCAGGGAACCGAGCGACTCCTTGTTCTGATATGATCCCAGGCCAATGCAATCGAGAAGGTGCCAGATGGATGCGGGGACCAAATTGGTTTATCCATAGTATTATCCTGGAAGGTTGGAGCTGGGACCATCCAATCGAGTAAGGTGTCGAGAGTGGTAGAAGGTTGCCATGTTCGATCAAAGAAATCCCGAACAGAGGTATCCCGAGGGATTCGTGATTGGTAGATGTCAGCATTGCTAAAGAGAAGGTGGAGAGGACCTTTGTCATACCACCAATCAAACCAAAGGGAAATCGAACGACCATTGCCAATTTTCCAACGGAAGACAGTCTGTGCGAGAGCTCTCATGTCTAAGATTTTCTTCCAAGTCCATGAACAAATAGTCGGCTTGGAATCGAATAAAAGTTTGTGCTTTTTATTAAGAAAAAAAAGTTCGAGCCAGAATTGTCACTCAAAGTAAAGTTTGTATTTTTTTATTGAAATAACTGAACCACCATGTCAAAAATTTCTGGACAAAATTAGCTTGAGGGACTACATTAGAAAATTCTCAAAGGGTTTAGGACTACCGGTCATATTAAAAAATTTAGGACTGAATTAGCCGCTGGATAATAAGTTTGAGACTTTATAGACAAAAATTTCACCTCTCTACATATTTCTCATCAATAGACGACAAAAAGAAACAAGGGATAAATAATGGAAAAGCAAGAATGGGTGGGTTTAGTAACCAAGAATGGGTTAGGCCTAAGTGGCACGAAAAATTGGTGACGATTCTCCAAGCCTCATTACCTCGTCCATGGTGGATTGCTGGTTAGGCCCAATAGAGTCCCTTAGGCTTTCAGAGATACTGCACTTGACAACGGGACAATCACTAGTTTCTGTCTATATCCTTCGCAGAATGGTCACTCTGGAACAAGTGGACTCGCTTAAATACACTTTCTAATCTCTTTTTGTTAATCACGATTATTTACAGCACGTTAATTAGAATTTTCGTCAATAGATTAACATTTTTTTAAATAAAAAGGCGGACCATCGAACTGTTTTGAAATTTCATGCGCGAAAGTGATTTAGGTCTCTTTTTAAATACATAAAATCTTAGAGCTTTTGGTGAATGGAGACAGGGGAAGTTTGATTCAATTCTCGATCATGTTGAGCTTAAGCAAGCATGAATGCGTCCGAGTGGATGAAGGGAAGGAAGATGAAATTTTCTACCATCCAAGTTAGACTCTAATAAGAAGTTCCTTCGCTATCCTTTGTTTGTAGTGAAAATGGCAAGAAGCTTTTGTCGAAGGAAAAGAATGAAAAAAGGAAGAGGAATACACGATATAATAGTAAGGAAATAAGAGAGAAAATTATAGGATCATTGATTGTTTGATTTTTTAGATGAAGGTGAAAAGTGAAGAGATAGAGAGAAAATAAGATATTGCAACCTTAAATTGGATAGATCACATGTAGGAGAAAGCTTACTTTAAGACGGCAGATTTTTCAGTCCACCACTGCCCAATGGAAGAGCACATTACTCTTGCCCCACCATGATGCTAGTAGGGAAATCAAGACCAGTGATACACTTAAGCTGGGGCCTATCCTTCACAAATTACCTGAGATTTTCTAAGATCGAGGATAGATTTGGAGAATCGACCAGCGACTTTCGATTGGGAGCTACGCATCATCACTAATAATATCGTCAAAACTCAATGATAAAACTAAAGAAGAATCTCTAATATAGAAAGCTAGATCTTCTAGTTTTGATACTATAGTAAATGGTGTGTCACGCCTAGATTTCAACAATTAAAGTGAATGGTCAGAAAAAGAAAATTAGAAATGTTGACATCCTATTTTGCATCTTAATCAATGTGAGTTTAGGACCCTAATGTGTCTCTAATAAGCCATACATCACACTTTTAAAGTGCTAGTTCTCCTAAAAAAACCTCAACTTTAGGTCAGATTCCAATTTCGTTCTGAATTTTTTTTATCTAAAAAAATCCTCAAATTTCACTTTAGTCTCGAATCTGCCCGTGCTTCCAAAAATCGCCATTAGTTTCTTCAAAATTATCAATATCAAAAGGCTGCTATTCTTTCATACAAAGGTGAGGGTATTGATGAAGATGCACATTTTGATAATGGACATGTAACTAGCCTTGATGTTGTTAATTTTGAAGAACCAGCAGAGATTTTTGGACACATGGGCAAATTTAAGATTAAAGTGAAAGTTAGAGAGGTGTTTGTAGACAAAAAAAAGTTCGAAATATAATTGGAATTGGACCTAAAGTTGGGTCTTTTTTAAGTGAATTAGGTCCGACCATAGAAAATGTTCATTCTCACCTACCTTTTGCACATCTTCTACAAAAGAAAATTATCACCGGCCTTACGAGTTCGTCCACATCCCTCCTCTTCTGCAAAAATAATTAAACCTTAAACTTGTGGTGATCAGCGTGGGGGGGCTCCGACCCAGTTGGCTCCTGAGGATAAGACCAAGCGCGGGATTTTCATGATACAGTGTTGCCCCTTCAGGATTGGCCATGAAAGATCAATCATGAAGTTGGAATTGCATCACCATTTCCTCTCCACCAATCGTTCCATCTATTTATATAAGTGGTCTCTCTTCTCATCCTTTCAGTAGAATGCCAAAACAAATGTGTCCAAGAACTCGCGTGCTGTGTGCTTACTTGCATAATTAGGAAACATTAAATTAAATATGAGTCGAATGCCATTTGGGAGGCAATCGAGTACATATTATCTTCTTTAGGGAGACACCGTCGATGTAAGAAGCGATTGTGTGTTGTTAACGCTAGATTTGTCACGTGTATGAGAATTTGACGCATACCCGACTTTTGAGTGCACATGTCACCAAATTAATGATAATTATATTAGTGATCTCAATACTATCTACATAGGAAAGATGACACCAATAGTCTTTAAACTTTAGCCCAATATGCGATGTGGTCCATGAATTTTTAATTTGTTCAATTTGATTTCTAAATTTTTGATACATGTTCAAGTAATCTTTGGACTATATTAAAATTTTAATTGTTGTCCTTGAAATTAAATTAATGGAATGATAACATTAGATAGTTTATACAACTCAGGGATTAGTTTGAATATTTACCGAAAGTTTAGGGATCACATCGAACAAATTAAAAGTTCAGGATTGATATTGTACATTAGGCTAAAGTTCATGGACTACATTGAATAATGTAAAAATTTATGGACCATATTATATACTGAACCAAAGTTTATAAACTATTTATGTCGTCATCCCATTTATATATATAACAAAAATTCCTCAAACCAGAAAAGCCAAAAGTACGTTTGCATCAGCCGTCCAACTACTCTTTTCAATCCACGCAAGATGAGTCTCCATGCGTGGTATGCCATGTTGGATCACTTGTCTTGTCCCCGTGGCCACATACTTTATATGCTTGATATAACCTTTGCATTGTCCTTTGTTGGAAATTAAAAAAAGAAGAATAAGAGGAGGAGAAGAATACAAGTATTGGAGAAAAATATGTAACACTGTTTGTTATAATCAAAAAATTTATCGAGAATGCGACAACAAAATAAACAAGAATTGGAGGTGAGGTACAATTAGTCGAATCTCCTTAAGACGATAAGTTCCTGCCAATGGTGATAAATAGCTTCACGAACTTTGCCTCACAAGATACAACACCTCGAACCTGTTGGTATTAGCACTATATGAACAGGACTCTGTCGAATACTTCTTGAAACTGACACACTTAGAGAGAACTTGAAGAGAGGAAATATTGGTGATTTTTGCTTCTTGTCGGAATGCTTCTTGTCGGAATGAAGATTTTGAATTCTATTTATAGAATTTTTGAATTCATGTATAGGAACGTACATGAATCATGAAATAAATAGATTCAAGAATATAGTAGATACATGAATTAAATAGATACAAAAATCCAAGAAATACATTAATCAAGAATTAAGTAGATACACCTTACCAAAAAAAAAAGAATTAAGTAGATACACGAATCCAAGAAATACATGAACACGAAAAATACATGAATTCATGAGATACGCGAATGGAAACAACGTATCTCATTTTGCTCACATTCGTTGATCCATTAACCCACCATAAATACAACATCCTTTAATCGTGAAAGTGAACTTCGGAACCTACCGAAGATCATTAAAATATGTTCCTGAAAGGCAGACCAACTTCCACTATATAACCATCCATCACGAAGTAGTAAAATGGGAACACTTTCCCTCACCAAATTCATGGAAGAACACATGAATTATAATAGTTCTGATTCATTAGGGTTTTGCCTCCTCCCATCTGAGCTCATACAGAGCATCCTCCTGAACTTGGCTTTGCCAGAGATCGTCGGCCTGAAGCTGGTGAACAAGACGCTCGCCACCGTAATCTCCGACCAGAGCTTCGTGCGCGAATGTAACATGAGATCGAGCTTGGCTTCATGGCTCTTCGTCTTCAAGAAGAGGTGGTCCAAGGACGCGACGCTCATGGGCTTCACAGACCAGTCGATGTCGAACCGCTGGTTCGAGATTTCAATCGCCAAGATCTTGGAGCCCGTGGTTTCACCGGGTGAGGTCCTTTATTTCTTGACGGCTTCCGGGAACACTTTCCTGTTTGCTTGCAACAAAAATAAGGAAGTGATTGCGGTCGATTTGATGACCAAAAGGGTCAAGAAAGTCCCGCCAAGCCCGTTGGGTCCACGGTGCACCTCTTCCTGGAGGAGGTCCGGGATGAAGCTGGTTCCGGGCGGGCCTCCCGGGTCAGGTCGCTTCTGCTTCTTGTTCGCGGAGCCGGTGGAGGAACGGCCTACTCTGTTTGAGTACGACTCGGGGACCGACGATTGGAAGACGGCCGAAGTGGAAGAGATCGAAGACCGCCCACAAAGTCACAGCGACGGACTCAAGGGACGCGGCTTCCTTCATTTGGTCGATGGATCCCAATCAAGCACGATCATTTCGTGTGGATCCGAAAGCCTGAACCCATCAGTCCTGCGGCTCGGATTCAACAGAGGAGACAATCGAGGGAGGGAACCGAATGCTCGAATCGGTTGGGATCACTCGGCTGATCTCATACGCGTGTATGGCGACGGCCACCTGATGATAATAAAATCGAAAGACGGCGATGCCGCGCGTAAGAGGACGAGATTCTTGGAGAGGATAGAGCTCTGGGGCTTGAGCGAAGACGGTAGAAACTGGGAATTTGCATCGGAAATCCCAAGAAATTTGATAGGACAAATTGGGCAGCCCTATGGTGTTTTGATGGGTTGCTTGCAAGAAAGAGGAGGGATCATTAGGGCGTGCTTGGTGTGTAATTGGGAAGGTGCGTGGGATATGATATGGCTATCCTATGACAAAGAGAGGGATCAATGGGCTTATGTCCCAATGCCTGATTCCAAAATGAAGGAATTCAAACTTAGCTGGGATTTCCTTTTCAACGGGCCTAAATCTATAAAAAGAAAAAAAAAGAATGCATAGTTGAACGTGGATTCAAACATCTCATGTAGTTCGGATAGTCTCATTAGTGCACGCATCCAATTTATGTGAATCCAGTTTATGCAAGTCCTGAACCTTTTTTTTTTTTTGTCAATTGAATCTTAGACCTTTAGCATTTGTGCCAATTCAGTCTATCCAGTCAAATTTGACCGAAAATCGTTGACATGGATGCTGGCTGTCCTATGTGGCGCGGCTGGCACTGGCATGGACCTTTTATTCGGTTCGCCTGACATCTTATATTGAACATCTAATGTCTCGTCTCTATGCGTGAACTATCACCAAATGCAATGACAACGATCTCTTTCATGAAAATTAGGAGGAAGAAAAAAGAATCCTAGGATTATCTTTAAAACGATACAAACATTTAGTTTTGTCATGTGAGATACGGATTTAAGTCACCGCACATAATCTTTTCAATCATAATAGTACACGCGTGGTCCGTTAATTGATCCACACGAAGCGCCAAAGGGAAATTGATTTAAATCATTTTGACCAAATCAAATTGAAGAAAATTCCTAAATTTTAACTCGATTCCGAGTAACCTTTTTCTTTCTAATTAAGAACTCACGTGTCCTTTTTCAATTTAGAGGGACCAATCTCTTAGCCATAAGAAGTTATAATCCCACATATTTAGTATTGCAACATACGAAATTTTAGGGAATTTTTTTTAATTATATAAATGATAGATATTACGACCTGGGCAAATCGTCAAACTATGCCCCTCTAGGCCTCTTGTGGATCTCGGCATCCCGAGACGTTAAACTCCTCGGGGATAG
This sequence comes from Syzygium syzygioides, assembly GCA_031216285.1. Taxonomy (NCBI): domain Eukaryota; kingdom Viridiplantae; phylum Streptophyta; class Magnoliopsida; order Myrtales; family Myrtaceae; genus Syzygium; species Syzygium syzygioides. The sequence goes on along the minus strand of CM062244.1, from coordinate 11,389,257 downwards.
AAGCAACTCTCACGCCTCAAGAAAGATAGTGGCTAGAGGTTCTCCTTCGTAAGATTGGCCTTGAGCAGAACGGTAAAAGGCTTCGACTTGGGCAAGGCAACTGTGTATGTCTGGGCCTCTTGCGGGCTCCGGCATCCTCGGACATTAAATCCATAGGGGTAGAGGTAGCTTCCACGCCTTGAAAAAGATTATGGCTGGTGTTACACCCCATAAGACTTCGACCTGGGCAAGTTGTTAAACGGTGCCCGTTTGTGCCTCTTGTGGATCCCAGCATCCTCGGAAGTTAATCCTCTACAGGGTAGAGGCAGCTCCCACGCCTCGAGAAAGACCATAGCTGAAGGTTTTTCTTTATAAGATTACCTGAGTATGTCCTTAAAAGGTTCCATCGATTCTCACTTGAACTTATGGACAAAGATACAAATGGGATTAGGAATGTAGGGCGTGCGGGCAATGATACGTTAAATAAATATCGCAACATATGAAATTTTGGGGATTATTTTTTCTTATATAAATGATAGATATTTATTATTTGGTGTTCAAACCGGTTCTCGAATTAAGGAACCGGTTTGTCACGGTTTGGGCCGGGCTCAATTTATTCCAAGACCGAGCCGGCACCCCACGCGGACCGGATGCCTAGCGCGACTTCTTCGAGCACCCTCAACGCTTCAGGATTTGCAGACGATTTCAGGAGCTGAGATTCTCTCCGGCGACGCGACGGAGAAGAGCGGAGGAGGAAGATGACGATCGACGACGAGAGCTCGGTGTACGTCGGCGGGCTCCCGTACAACGTCAGCGAAGACTCGCTTCGCGAACTCTTCGCCATGTACGGCTCGATCGTCGCCGTCAAGGTCCGTTTTGCCCCCTTAGGGTTTTCGCTCCATTTCCAAGGGTTTTCCCAGTTTCTCGTTACTTGGTCTGGAGGGTGTCGCGGAGACGATTGAACTGAAAGCGATGGTTGTTTTTGAATCGAAGCGACGAAAGTTTGGAGTAGAATGTGTTGCAAGTGGTCGATCTCTGTTCTTCTTTTTTTTTTTATTAGGGTTTTGTGATGCGGTGTGCAAAATTTGGTTTTTTTTTGCAGATTATCAACGATCGTTCGACGAGGGGGAAATGCTACGGCTTCGTGACTTACACTAACCCGAGGTCGGCCATCGATGCCATCAACGACATGGACGGAAGGGTATGCATGTCTTGGAAAAAATCTTGCCGGAGGTTTTACTCGTTAATTTCGAGTGCGATTCGGCTGCTTTCGTTGCTTGCTCTCTTTCTAATGGGATTTTTGGCATTGTGGCGTTTTGGTTTAGAGCATCAACGGACGGGTGGTTAGAGTTAATGGGGTGAAGAGTAGAGGAGGTAGATGGGGTTTCGGCCGCGAGGGTATGCAGCGAAGCATCGAGAGGGGCATGGATCGAGAACGAGGTAGACATAGAGAGAGGGACTATGATCATGATAGGGACAGGCATTTCGATCGATACAGTGACAGGTCTAGGGAGCGGGACCGGTCTCGAGACCACGAGCTTGACCGGGAAAGAGAATACGAGCATGCTCACAGTCATGATTATGAAAGGGATCATCTCGTGGATAGAGATCCAGACGACGGCAGGGATGTGGGCGACGATGAGCAAGAGCACAGCAGGGAGCATGTAAGGGTTCATGACATGGGCACAGATGGTGATATGCCGATTGACAGAAGGGACCTTAATGATGCCAGTCAGTTTTCAAGGAAACGGAGAGGGTAATGAAACTCCATGTCAAGTTCAATCTTAGTTTTGCTTTTGCATTGTTTGCTTTCTAAATTTTTGCATAAGTTAAACAGATGTTTGGAAAAAGACAAAGAAAATTAGGCAGAAACACAGTTATGGAAATGGGACTTTATGGAAATTTGAAATAATAAAAAATCTCTCTCTGAGAATGGACGCCATTGTCCTGAATCTAGAGAAGACAGTTTCACATTTTTTATGTAATTTTCCTCTAAAGGGAGAGATCCTTTAGATCAGTTGCTGCATGCTAGGTTGGCTACCCTCCAGTACCAGTCAACCTTCTGTCCTTTAAAATCACAGTTCTTTACAAAGTAAAGAGTTCTTCGATTTTCCAACCAAAAAAAGGAGTTTTTCGATTCATATGATGTGTTCATTGATTCGGTTAGTTGTTGGGTGGGAGATCCTTCCATTCACTTTAGTTGTTTGAGTTTTTAATTTGAATCATACAAGCCCGTTAACCGTCTTGCCATGTTTTGTTGTTCTGAATAGAGGATGTCTGCCGTTTGTAAACAATTGTGTGCAAGTAGTAGCTTAAGGTTAATCATGACTGAGTTGAACTATCTTCATGCTTCTTCTATGTCCTTCGCTGGTTGCAGTTCCAGTCCTAACAGCCTTCATAGTAGGGAACTTTCATCAGATTTGCTTTATGATAGTATTGATCAGGTATGTAAGCTTTGGAGTCTCAAATTTCATCTTTAATTTTCTGTGCTGAAGGAATAAGAACCATCTTTCCATTTGACAGGCTAAAGAGCAACTGGAGATTTCAATTCAGAAGCATGAAGAACTCAAAGACGAGGTTGTATTCCACTGCATAATTTGATTTATTGCCTGAAAGAAAAGAATGTTCCTTAATTCTGTAGAGATGTGTTAGCTGCTAAAAAAATGTACATGGGCAAGGAAAAATTTTATAAGGAGTAATTGGACCTAGATTGTCTCATTTCAACTCAAGCAGCTGAAGCAGGAAAAGCTGCCTTAAAACCTGGTCTTGGCAAATTCTTCTTAATCCCGTACTCATCTGAAGTTGCTTTTGGGCAGATCTCTCAGATGGAAGATAGGTTGGATGAAAAGCAACGATTTATCTTGGAACTGCAGAAGAAATCTAAGGTAACTTTTCAGTTGTCACAGCGCAATGGAATGCTAAATTGAGGATGTTGCATTTTTTTCTCCTTTTTAGTTCTTTTCGGTCCTGTGAGTTGTGGCTTACCTGGCTTGTAATATAATTAGTTGGATTTGATGTTGACTGCAGAAATTAGAGGATTCGTTGACCTCTGCAAAAAAACTAACTTCTCGACGCAAGATGCAGTTGACCAAGGTATTTTGGCCGATATTCTTTGTTGGTTTTATATTTTTCAGCTGCTGCTTAGGAAAGTGCCTGAGTTGGCGAAATTTTTGCAGCTTCACAAATGCTATCTTCAAATCAGAGACTACAATGACAAACTTAAAAGCTGTGAACAGGAACTGCAGGTTAGCTTTTTCTTTCTTTGTTGTGTTGGTAATGCAGAGTTGCAGAGAGTTCTTTTTCCTGCATACTAAGGTTGTTCTTTTGTAAATTTTAAACAATGATAAAATAGGAAGGGATTGCTGCCAACTTCATTTTCCCTCCACGTTTATAAGGAATTTATTTTGATTCAATGGCTAGGGCTCTTTTATATTTCTAGCATGTGGAGAGGACAGTCAACCCAATGCTGAACATTGGCAAACTCCTTTTTGTAATTTTTTTATTTAGTTAAATTTATAGCTAGTACATTTAAATTATTTTGCTTTGAAATTCTTACAGCTTCTTTAATATTGTAAAAGGATGTAGCATTGGATAAAGAATACAGTGACTGTTAATGATCACTTTTCTAAAGAGTATTTATCATGATTGAAATTGTTTTATTTTTGCTATCTATTGTATTGTTAGATCAAAGAAGTCATCATGTATTCAGTATATTGAAAAAAACTGCATATAGTGGCGTGAAAGTACCTATTTGGGGGTCTATGTAGTGATTCAATTATGTATTTCTGTTTTAGCCCACATTCAATACATCATATTAGCAAGGAAAATATTTCTAAAAAAACTACATTGATATCAAAGAAATATGTTCAATGATTTTAATCGCCAAGTGGATTTTGATATGACTTTTAAGTTACTTGTTCTGATTTGGTTCAGTCGAGGCTGCATTTGGACCTGAGTTTTTCCTACTGGCTTTGGTTTTCGGTTTTCCGCGGTTTATTGCCCATTCCATGTTTTGAGAAAACTATGGTGCTCTCAAGAATAAGGGGCTGGGCATGATTAACTTTTCTATTAGCTGCATGGTTGCATTTATACCTTTCCTTGAGTCGCAAGTGATTGGTAAATGAGACTGCATAGAGAGAACTTTTAGCATGCGAATGTATGCTTTTCTTGAGTTCGATTAAGCTACCTTTGAGAAACAGTTTTCATGGAATGTTGTCTTTGTTGAGACTGAATTGTTTTCTAGATTTGGAAAATCAGGTTAATTCACAAACTGTTTAGATCTCTAGAATCTTTTGTAAGAGACGGAACATTAAAAGATGAATGGATGAGTAGTGTTGTAAATGAGTATTCTTTTACCCTTTGCAGTCCCTTGTTGATTCGGCATTGGCAGAAACTGACTTTGGCAATGATACTAGCTTAAGGCGTGGAGTACTGGTTAATGGCAATGTGTGATGCATCACTGAACTGTAGCATCGAGAAGCATGATGGAATCTTGGATTAGTGTGGAGTTTTGTTTTCTGGTATGGTTGTAAATCTGCAGATACATACTGAATTTATTATCAAATACAATTCATGGGGATTTAGATATTTGGTGTATGCTCTTGGATGTTAGAATCTCGTCCCATGTCCGTTGCCAGATGAGTCCTCGGTTTATCTTTTTTTTTGGTAAAGGTCCTCGGTTTATCTTTGTTCTGTTTGTGGGGGAAAATTCTTCTTATGACAGCTGGTGGAAAGAAAAACATTACTTTCGGCTTCAGAGAGCAGAGAGTACCTTTGCAGATTTATAATAACATACTTTGTGAACGAATGGTATCGACCCAATACATGTTGTGGGGCCATGGTACTAGCATTCTGAAATTGCCTTTTCCTTCCAGGTCTATTAGCATAAAAGATCTAATTCTTGAGTCTGAAATTTGTGATGCCTGGTCATTAGCATAATGACCAATAAGAGAACTTATACCCTGAAATACTCGGTGTCGCAATGACGTTGCTTGCTTCTAAATATGGTGACGTTTATGTGCTTCTTCCGATTCCTGTGTCCATTGTGGAACCTTACCTGATATTCTGTCCAACCGTCTATTCTGTTTCATCGTTTTTAATCTAAGATAGACCTCATTTTCCCGGCTTAAAATGGGGAAAATATTCCTGTTTTACTCCGGTACAAGAAGAAACGCGTGCGGTGTGTCCAAGCAACGTGCATTGCTTGTTTTCACAAATCACGATCATCCCAAATCCGATCTTTACCACGAGGCTTGGCATAGCTCGGGTGTTCCGCAAGCTATCTTTAATTGCCAACAGATCTCTCTCTGTCTGTCTGTCTCTCTCTCTCTCTCTCTCTCTCTCTCTCTCTCTCTCTCTCTCTCTCTCTCTCTCTCTCTGTGATAGGGTAAGTAATGGTTGCCTGCGCCGGCAGTGATCGGAAAGGCGGTTGACTGAAATGTAACCCTATTCGTATTTGGAAATCAATACCTAGTTATATAGAACTTGAAGCCTGACCGCACTATACTAATCCTCTGAGCCACAGACTTTGATCCTGGTCATGGAGATAAAGCAATGTGGAGCAACAACATTGGTAAACTTCCAATTTAGGAAGGTGCTGCCAACATAAACACATTTTCACTTTCAAGATTACAATTATTTTCGAAGATATCCCATGCAAATTCTGATAAAGAGTATCCACTACAATTAAGATTCTCAGATGTGCCTCATTAAGTAACTATAATAAGACGATGCTGTTTCCTTACTTGCCATCTTGGAACGTTAGAAACTAATACAAATGGATGCCAAGAAGCATGATTTTGGGCGTTCAAAGTTCCTGAATCTGTAGATTGTGAAGCAGCCGATGGAGCTAGACCACATTAGGACTTATTCAAATGCACGTAGCATTAGCTCTCAAGTGGGTTGCTCTTGAGCGTCTGCCAACATATCAGAGAGTGTAGAAAGCGGTTCTGCATGGAGTTACGGGAGACCTTAACGAAACAAACCTCTCGAAACTGAGTTTTGAAATGGTTTCTAGAGTTGATTTTGGGTTATTGGAGATTGAGGTTGATGGATCCTGCTCATGTTGCTATGATTAGAACCCATTGAAGGCGGTAAGTATGCATATTGTTTTAGAACATCATTCTTGGTTGAATCGTTGGTTGATATAGGTGGTAGACCAAGTCAAGAAGAGTAAACTCGGTTGCCTTTTCACGGTTGTTAAATTGTGATCATAATTAGATGTTGAGTATTAAATTAGTCAATGAAATAGATCATCGATGTTTAATTTTATTGAGATCAATCAATGGACTTGACCATTGATATTTATTCTAATAGTTGTTGATTAAGGAATATTTTTGATATGAACATGATTAGTTTAAAGTGATATAACTTATTTGATCTAATAAGTTATAATCTTGTATGTGTATTAAACACTAGATTAAGATAAAGTGAGTTTGATATCTATTTATAAAGATGCACTGTGAATGTTTGATCTTTTTAGAATAGATGTATTACACACTAGAGCTATGATTGCTCACCTCATTCCTTCCATTTTTTTTTCAAGTTCTTCGATTAGTTATGAATAGTACAAGAGCAATAACTTTTGATAGTTGAATTGTAGGTATGAATATGATAGTTGGATATGTCTGAATTGTCATATGTGGAGGTTTAGTTTCTTCATTGGGAACATTTATAATATATATTTTTTGATGGATTATTGAAACTCTGATATATTGTTTTGATTTTAAGACTACGTTATAAAGAGAAGGATAGCCGTATCACTACCCCAATCCATGTCAGCATCCCTATTCTAGTGGGTTTGGGTGTGACAATTGTTATTGTCACACTTCAGTTTCACTACCGCTATTCTTCAAGCCCTAATTTTTCCCTATAATTGAGCGGCTCAGAGAGGATGACTATGGTAATGGACTTAAGTAGCCAGTTATTTTGTTAGTAAAGCCCAAGCCCAAGTCCAACCACAGCTCATTCTTCTTCAACGAATCGTGCGAGTGAGCTTAAAAAGGAGAAGACCATCGGCGAAAAAAACAAGGGAAATAAAGAAGTCGCTCGTCCATGAAAGAGAAAAGAAGAGAATTTATGTGCGTTCACCGTCCGGACACGTCAACAAGCCGAATCAACTGCGAATTGCAATACCGATTTAGTATTCAAGTCCATTATTTTTATTATTGTAATAATTTTGGAAGTCAGTATACAAATTTGAAGTTATGTAGATTTTGAATTACGAGGTTCAATTGAGGAGTTTTTGAGCTGCGATTCTTATGGAAATAGTAGCCTAGGGTGTTGTGAAGCGGTGGTGTTTGACGAAAATCAATTTCGAAATGTGGTTTGTTTGGAATGAAGTTCGAAAGCTTCATGAGCGAGTTATGCGTAACAATAATACACGTAAGGAAAAAATGGATATTTGCTATAAACGAGTTTATTTGTTAGCGTGTGGGTGCCATTTTATTGAAGAATAAGTGTAATTAGTCGTGCCGTTCATTACAATAGTGTATTATTCGATTTTTGATATCGATTTTCAATTAATTGTTAGGAATTTGAGTACGTTGGCTTGAGTAACTAAGGTTGGTTTTCGGCTTTCCCCAAGTAAGTGTTACTCTTTCTTTTATGAATTTACAAACCCATATCTTGAAAATGAAGAGTTTTAATATAGTATGAGTTATTGAGAGCATATTTCTAGTATAAATTGGATCAAACTATTACTACCTTTTAGTATTTGTGAATGATTTGAGAATGGTTTTCGAAAGGTATTGTAAAATTATTTATATGAAATATATATGGCTTTACGAATTGGTTTATGAAATGTGTTCGGTAAAGATTTGAGAAATGCTTTACGAAAAGTAATTCCAGTAGAAGAGCTGGGTTGTGGAAAGATTATGTGTTTTGGTTTATGAAATTGATTTATAATATACATTTTAATTTAACTTTGTGAATTTTGGAGGATATTATTGTGAGTTTGTGTTGATGTTCAATATCGTTGTGAGCCCATTGAAGGGCTTGTAGGTATGTACATACTACTTTAGGATGTCCTTGTGGGCCGAGCAACCGGCAATATAGGTTGAGACCTTACCAAGGAAGAGTTTTGGTCGGCTTGTCACTCAGCATTTTGCGTGATCATGATTAGATATATGAGCATGAGTTCGGTTAATGGAATAGACCATTGACATGTGATTTGAGTTTGATCAATGGAATGGATTATTGACATGTGATTTGAGATTAATTGATGAAATAGACCATCAACATGTGATTTGATGAGATTAATTAAAGGAATAAACTATTGATAGTTGTTTTTTATTATTGAGTTGACTCATCTTGTACGTATAAATTTTTGTTGGAAAGTCATCATACATTTTCGATATTTTACGTATATCGTATATTAAATTTGAAATGACATGATATCATTTTATAATGATGTATAGTGAATGTTCGGTTCGCTTAAAAGAAATGTATTACTTATTGGGCCGCGGTAGCTTATTCCTTTCATTTTATTTACTTTTCAAATTCTTCATCTAGCCATAAGTAGGACGAGTGTGTTCGTGTTATCGGGAGGACTTTTTTTTATAGTGGAGACTTTTTAATATGAGTTGTATATAGCTATTGAGCTTTTAAGTTAACTTTATGATGGGTTTGTATAAATAGCTCTTTGATGGTTTATACAAATATTTGATATTGAAACCTGACAGAATTTGAAAATGTTGAAGAAATTGTATTGTATTGCTCTGATTTTGTACATGTATTCCAAGCCTATTTATATTACAAGATGGATGAATAATGGAAAGAATATTCAATATAACCTTTCCTATTCTACGGTATGAATATCTAATCTTACGGATTGATTGGATCAATTAGTCCGTGATTAGAATAATCAGAATCATAATCAAATTGTATATCCAACACTCCCCCTCAAGCTGGCGGCTTGTATATGTCGAAGATGCTTAACTTGCTCAATAGATATGCGTGTTGTTTTTGACATAGTGGCTTGGTGAAGATATTTGTTCCTCCGTTCCAATTTCTTTTGTTATGATTATCCCTTCTTGAATTTTGTCTCGAGTAAAGTGACAATCTACCTCTATATGTTTTGTTCTTTCATGAAATATTGGATTTGCTGCTAGTTTGAGTGCGGCGTCATTATCACAGAACAATACGCTTGACCCATCTACATGCATTCCAAGATCAGAAAGTAATCCCCGTATCCATACTATTTCGCAAACAGTTTTTGCCATAGCTCGATATTCTGATTCAGCTGAAGATAATGAGACAGTCGATTGCTTTTTTGTTTTCCATGAAATCAAGGACCTTCCCAATTTTATGCAAAAACCAGTAATGGATCTTCGGGTCATAGGACAAGTGGCATAGGACAAGTGGCGTAATCCGTATCACAGCAGGCTGTCATCTTCATGTTGCAATCATGAGACAAAAGTATACTAAGTCCTGGACATCCTTTTAAATACTTCACAACTTTCATAGCTGCATTCATATGAGATTGTTTTGGGCTATGCATGAATTAGTTGAGTATTTGCACTGCATAACATATATCGGTCTAGTCATGGTAAGATAAATTAACTTCCCGACAAGTCGTTGATATCCTGATGGATCTTTAAGCAATGGATCCTCATCGGATGATGATAAACCCGCATCATATTCATGCGTCATTAGTTTAGTATTTTGCTCAATTGGTATGATAGCTGGTTTGCATCCTGATAGTCCTGCTTCCGAAACAATTTCTAAAATGAACTTCCACTGACTGAGGCAAATTCCTCTATCGGATCGAGCTACCTCAATCCCAAGAAAATATTTGGGAGGTCCCAAATCTTTGATATGAAAAGTAGAATGCAGAAATTCTTTAAATTTTCCAATAGCGGAGTCATCATTTCGCATAATAAGTATGTCATCGACATATATCAATAGATAAATTGATGAAGTACCTTTAGTCCAGGTAAATAGGGCATAGTCATATTTGGAATGTTGGAAACCTGCATTTGTGAGTGTAGTGGTAAATTTTGCGTACCATTACCGAGATGCTTGCTTAAGCCCATATAGGGATTTACGGAGACGACACACCCGAGACTCCTCCTGTCTTCGTAAGCCCTATGGAAGTTCCATATATGTTTCTTCGTCTAGATTTCCATGGAGAAAAGCATTATGGATGTCCATTTGATGTAGTTTCCAATCACGAAGTGCAGCAATAGATAAGAAAGAACGAACAGTTACTTCCTTAGCGACTGGAAACAAGGTCTCATGATAATCGAAACCTTCTTTTTGAGTAAATCCTTTCGCAACCGAGCGAGTCTTGTAGCATTCAATAGAGCCATCTGCCTTGTACTTAATTTTATATACCCATTTGCAACCAATTGATTTTCAATGTGAAGGCAAGGGATCAATTTCCCAAGTGTGATTCTCGGTGAGAGCACATAACTCAGTTTCGATGGCCTGTTGCCATTGTGGATCGTGTGCTGCCTCTTTATAAGATGATGGTTCCTGCTCCTCAGATATGTGACTAATACAACACATGTTCTGATGATAGTCGACTAAATGAAACATAAGAGGAGACAGGATAATGTGTACCTGGAGAATCCAAGGTGGGACATATGTAATCTTTTGTCCATGTAGGGGGACGAACGTGATGTCCAGAACGTCGAGGTTGCTCAATAGGCATATGTTCGTAACTATCGAGCAAGGATCATCAACATACGGATTTAGAGATCCTAGTGATGAGGTAGGTGTCGCTGACGAAGTAGGCAAATGATCTTCTTCAGGTGATAATATTGGTGATTCAATATTACCATTCAAAGAATTTGAAACGGCTGGCATAGAATCTGCTATAATGAAGCTGTATTGAGATCCCATGGATAAATCTTCTTCTGATAAGAATGGACGATGATTTGATGTCGAGACAGATAATTGTGACAAAGTTGTCATATCCTGGAATGGAAATACATCTTCATGAAAAATGACATCTCAATTGACGAAGAAACGCCCCGTAGATATTTCCATGACATGGTAACCTTTCTGTAAAGGAGGATATCCCATAAAAATGCATCGAAATGCACGAGGATCCATCTTATTCCGAGGGCCCACAGTTGTGGCATAACACAAGCAGCCAAAAACTCTTAAGTGGTTGATCTCCGGTTTCTTTCCGAAGAGCATTTCAAACGGAGTTCGTCCTTCAAGAATTCGAGTTGGCATACGATTGATTAAATAGGCTGCTGTGACCATACAATCACTCCAAAAATTTTCAGGTATAGAACCCTGATATTTGAGAGCTCAGGCTATTTCTAGGAGATGTCGATGGTTGCGCTCTACAATCCCATTTTGTTGGGGAGTATAGGTGTAAGAGCTTTCATGAAGTATCCCATGGGAGGATAGAAGAGAAGTGCAATCTATAGTGAAGAACTCTCGCCCATTATTTGTATGAATTCTTTGGATAGATTTGTTGAATTGATTTTTAATCAGAGAGAAAAAATTCAACAGACATGAAAAAGTTTGACTTTTTGATTGCATAAGAAATGTCCAGGTGGCACGAGTATAGTCATCAACCACAGTGAGAAAGAAACGAGACTCATCACGATATGGGGTATGATAAGGCCCCCAAATGTCCATATGAAGTAAGGAGAATGCACTGGTAGCTCGAGATGTACTTGTTGAGAATGATGCTCATGATTGTTTAGCTAATGGACAAACGGGACATTTAGGATGAGGAAAACTAGCACTATGACCCAATCGTTGATGAGAAATAATAGTTTTATTACTCATGGTAGCATTAGAGAAAATGATATTATTTAATTAAGATAGATCAAAATCATTAGGAAAATTGATCCAAAAATATAGTCCCTGTGCGATACTACCCAAGCCCATCAGTTTGTCAATTGAATGGTCCTAAAAGAAGCAATTTTTGGAGTTGAAAATAGTACGACAAGAACTGTCCTCACAGATCTTGGAAACAGATATAAGATTGAATTTAAATTCTGGAATATAAAGGACATTTTTGGGACGATATTTGGACTAAGATAAACTGTACCAACTTTGGTGACATATGTGACATCCCCATTTGGAAGGCGTACCGACACGGAAGAATGAGATTCCTTATGGGCATGACAAACGAATTTATCATTGCATATTATGTGGTCACTAGCACCTGAATCAATTATCCATGCATCAACCAAAATTGAATTCGTCTTGTAGAAAGAAGTACCTGAGAAACTTGCAGTCTTATCGGTAGTCTTTAATTGATTTAGGGTTCTCATAATGTTTTGATATTGATCTTGTGTAATGGTCTGAGATGCCCCTTCAATTCTTTGCCCTAAGACCTGATAAGCAGAATATTCTCTTCCCTTTTTTTCTTTATCATTTGGTTTTCCGTGCAGTTTCCAACATGTATCGATAGTATGATGTGGGCGTTTGCAATATTCGCAAAATTTACCTTTTATTTTCGAATTTTGTCCAATCCCCTTATGTGATGATGTGACACTTCGTGGACCGTACGATGGTTTAAAAGTCGGCGCTGATGTGGCTTGATAAGGACCATTGGATTCGGTCAAATAGATGGACAATTGCTGGTTGTCAGATCCTTCATTCTGATCTAGGCCGTCCACCTGAAACCCCTAAGGGTTTCCTTCTTTTGCCGAGCGAGAGGCAAACGCCGCTCGTGGAGCTCCCTAGTTCTCGAGAGCTTGATGCGCCTGCCTCGTCAGAGCGGCGAGTGTGATGTCCCCGAGAGTTCGCTGCGCTTGTCTTGCCGGAGCCGCAAGCGTGATGTTGTTCCCTACCCGCACGTACTCAGCCGTGGCCAAACGCTGGCTTTCCTCTTGGACGGCCAGCTGATATATTCGTCCGAGTGGCGGCACCGGCTCCACGGCCAGAATTTGCGATCTGAAATTTGAGTAGCTCTCGTTCAGAATCAATAGGAAATCTTGTTACTTTTTCTCTATCCTTCATCGCACGGTATTGTTTGAGCGTCGACTCGGGTCCTTCGAGCTCTTCCTCGGCCGCCTCAAGTTCGTTCCTTAGGGCCGAAAGTCGATTGAAGCAAAGCGGTAACCGAGAGGTCCCCTTGCTTCAATTCCGACAAGGCTTGGGTTAATGAGAAAAGCTTGGCGCGGTCGAGTTTGCCATACATCTCTCGCATATTATCCCACATGGCTTTCGAATCTTCGGTCGGTGGGAGTCCGGCGGCGATCTCGGGACTCAGGCGATTTCTGATCCATGTGTGCACGAGCTAGTTGCACTTGCGCCAGTGTCGCTGCAGTCGCTCATCGGTAGGAAGGGCTACGGTTCCGTCGAGAAAACCCTCTTTATCCTTTGTCACCAAAGCTCACCGGAAGTCTCGAGCCCAGGTCGTGTAGTTGTCTGGTCCGGTGAGCTCCAGGCTGATGATCCGAAGCTCAGGTCCGTCAACCGGTGATGTGTATAGTGGGTCGCCGGGCTCCGGGCTACCGGCGGCGACTGGAAACGCGCAAGGCATCAAGCCGGGTTGGAAAACCGGGTAGGGGTTTGTCCCTAGACCCATCGGATTTTGCTCCGAAGATGTCCTACCCAACCCAATGTTTGGATTGGTTTCGGGAGTTCCGAGGCCTTGAACCGGAAACCAGTGGACCGGTGGCCACTGGACCGGGGCAGGAACCTGAACAGGAACAGGAGCAGATGCAGCAGGCTCTTCTTTGGTCGAATCTATTTGATCCGAAGTCTGATTTCGTGGTGAGTTCTCACCTGAGCTTGTGTTTTGATTTTTCTGCATGGTATCGTAAAGTAAGAATTCCTCCGAAGTGCTGATTTTGTTTTGCGAATATAGGAATGCAACAACAAATCAGAAAACAAGAACAGAGGCAATTCGAAAAGATTTTTGCGGAAGCTAGGCCAGGAAAGGAGGCTCTGATACCATGACAGAATTTGAAAATATTGAAGAAATTGTATTGTATTGCTCTGATTTTGTACATGTATTACAAGCCTATTTATATTCCAAGATGGATGAATAATGGAAAGAATATTCAATATAACCTTTCCTATTCTACTGTCTGAATATCTAATCTTACGGATTGATTGGATCAATTAGTTCGTGATTAGAATAATCAGAATCATAATCAAATTGTATATCCAATAGAACCAAAAAACATTTCGTCAAATATATATGTAGATGTATATATTTCGATATTATGTTGAGTTTTGGTTACGTTGAGATTGCATCATTTAAGTGAAAGGACGGCTGTCTCATTGCTCTTATTTATGTTGAGCTGGGAGTGTGAGAATGACGAACTTATGTGAGTGAGAGCGACATAGATGGCGAGCAATGGCGACGGCAGGTGAACGACAGCGATAGGGAGAATGGTGCGATGGTCAGCCAGCATTGAAGACAATCGAACCCTATAACCTTCCTTGTGTGCGATGTCATTTTTGCTTGGTTGGACTAGGAGACGTCGTTTTTGCCCTGCCCATCCACGTTCTATTAAGCGACCTTATTTTGCATGTCCATGTGGACTGGTGTTTTTTTTTTAAAATGCCAACTCATTTTTATTTTTTAATTATAAATGCCACATAACATTTTTGGCCGGAAATTCTCACCGGAGGCACTTAAGTAATTATTTTTCCCCCTATATGGTGCTTAAGCGAGCCGACAAAAATTTTGGCGAAAACTTTTGGAACTAAGGGAGCGTCATACAAAATTTTTGACACTTTTAATGTCATTTTGCCAATAAAGAATTGTAGAGCAACAAACACGTTGACTTTCCAAGTTTACAGTCATTTATAAAGTCATTCAATGCAAAATCTGACAGAGTATTTACTACAATTAAGATGCTCAAACTTTGCCTCATTCTTATTAAGAAAAAAATCTGACAATGTTGTTTTCTTCCTATCTTGGAACGTCAGAAACTAGTATAAATGGAAGTCAAGAAGCATGATTTGGGGTGTTCTACATTCCTGAATCTGTAGATTGTGAAGCAGCCGATGGAGCTAGGCCACATTAGGACCTATTCAAATGCATATAGCATTCATAGTAGTAGTAGGAATCGAGAAGACGATGAAGAAGCTGTCAAATGGGCTGCTATCGAGCGTCTGCCGACATATCAGAGAGTGCGGAAAGGGCTACTGCATGGAGTTACTGGAGATCTCAAAGAAACAGACCTCACGAAACTCGGGTTTGAGGAGAGGCAAGGCTTATTGGATAGATTTCTGAAGAAAGATGATAGCAACGAAGAGTACCTGCAGAAGCTCAAGCACAGGATAGACAGGTTAGGTGTACTAGTATTAGAAGAATGAGAAAGACGCTAATTCATCCCGTTCTGAGAGTTCATGATTGTTCTTTTTGCGAGAAGTCTATACAGATGGATATTGCAAGTCGAAAAAATCATAAGCAAATTCCTGCCCCATTTGTATATGAAAGTATTTATGACTTTTATATTTTTTGAAGAACAGGGTTGGTCTCAAATTACCGACAATTGAGGTTCGATTCCGGTATCTCAATGTCGAGGCAGAGGCTTCCGTGGGTGATAGAGCTGTACCGACAGTACTCAATTCCTTTATCGACCGGCTGGAGGTACTCCTTTGAAACTGGAACATAAATTCAATTATGAGTTTTTTTCTTTCTTTTGTGTTGTCATTCTTGAGGCTTTCATAGTGATTGTCTGTTCTGTCGGAAAGGATGTAGGACATTTTCTTCATCTCCTTCCAAGTCATAAGAGAAGGTTTTCAGTTCTTCGTAATGTCAGCGGTATAATAAGACCTGGAAGGTACCCGATTTCTATTAATCACTTAGCCAACTTTCTTCAGTTCTGTTGACCTTCTCGGGTGCACAGTATGAAGATTGCACACTTACTAATTTGTTTGCAGAATGACCTTGCTGATGGGACCTCCTGGCTCCGGCAAAACCACCTTACTCAAAGCTTTGACTGGAAAGCCAGATCCGGAACTGAATGTATAACAACCATCTTCTAGAATTTGTCTTCCAAAATATTGCAGTTCTTATGGCATACGGGATTTGCGCCGGTCTTCAATCGTCTCATAACTTCCTTGTGAATTGTAGTTTTCGGGAGAAGTTACGTACAATGGACACAAAATGCACGAGTTCGTGCCGGAAAGGACGGCTGCTTACGTTAGCCAGTATGACATCCACATTCCCCAGTTGACGGTTAGAGAAACATTGGCCTTCTCTGCAAAATGTCAAGGACTCGGTTCTAGATATGGTAAGTTAAAATTTGCAAATAATAGAGCTGTTAGACACAGACAATCAGCATCTTCATGACTTCTACCAAATCCACAACTTGCAGACATGCTTACAGAACTTCTGAGAAGGGAGAAGTTACTGAAAATTAAGCCAGATCCTTATATAGATGCTCTGATGAAGGTAGACATATTTTACTTTACGTGGAGACATTCTCCTCCAATTTTTTCCTTATATTCTTGCCAAAAGGTCCTTATGCTGAGAATTTATTGTGGTACAGGCATCGGTTTTGAAGGAACACAAGGAAGACACAGTTACTGATTATGTTCTCAGGGTAAAATAAACTATTTTTAGAACTATTAGATCGTATATCTCACACATGGCACTGATCCAAGCTTTGATTTCTCCCAGATTTTAGGACTTGAAGTTTGCGCCGATACTATGATAGGAAATGCAATGAGGAGGGGCATTTCTGGAGGACAAAAGAAACGTATTACTACTGGTAAAGAACCGCATGGATGTAATTCTTATATGAGATGGCTTAGTTTGATGCGCACTGGTTACCTGTTTCCACTTTTTTTTTCTGATTTTATTCGTTCAGGGGAAATGCTGGTTGGTCCTGTAAATGCACTTTTCATGGACAATATATCAACTGGTCTCGACAGTTCGACCACCTTTCAGATAGTAAATTCTATCAGGCAATCCATCCACATATTTAACAAGACTGCTCTTGTCTCACTTCTCCAGCCACCTCCAGAAACTTATGAGCTCTTCGATGACATTATACTCCTCTCAGAAGGACAAATAGTGTACCAAGGCCCACGTGAATGCGTTCTTGAATTTTTCGAATCTGTGGGCTTCAGATGTCCTGACAGAAAAGGCGTTGCTGACTATCTGCAGGAAGTAGGTTTGCTGTAATCGCATAAGTGTCATTTATGCAGCATTGCTAGCTTAGTTCATGACACGGCAATTGTTTGGCGAACCTTTCCAATTGTCAACCGTGCACACTTTTTTTTTTAAAAGTAACGTTTCTCGGAGGAATAGCGAAATTTCTGAACTAACACGAATTCATGGTGACATGTTGGGTATTCTATTATCCAAGCAATACATGAGTTTAAGTTGCATGATCTGCTTTCTATCGGCTCTCTAGTATTCTATCTCCAAAGTGACAACCAACTCCAGGACAAACAAATTTTGCATGCCTAACTTTGCTTCGACTGTGATTAAAAGGTGACTTCAAGGAAGGATCAGAGGCAATACTGGGTAAATGAAGAATCGCTATACCATTATATTCCAGTTTCTGAGTTTGTTGAGGCCTTCAAGTCATTTCATGTGGGAAGAGCTAATGAAGAGGAGCTGAAGACCCCATTTGATAGGTCAAAAAATCATGCTGCAGCATTGACGAAATCTAAGTATGGTGCTAGCAAGAGGGAACTATTGAAAGCCTGCTTGTCAAGGGAAGCAACTCTAATGAAGAGGGATGCCAACATGCACATAATCAAGATACTTCAAGTGAGTGAAGTTTCTCTTTCTAGGCTACATTACAAATTCAAAAAAATTTGACCTCATCTAACTGGTGTGTCAGATTTGGATCTCTGCAATCATTGTGGCAACGGTATTTGGACAAGCCAGAAAGCAGCATAATTCAGTGGAAGATGGAACGGTGCATCTCGGCGCACTCTATTTCTTGATCTACATGATATTATTCGCTGGATTTTTTGAGCTTCCATCAACAATTGACAAGCTTCCTGTGTTCTACAAGCAAAGGGATCTCCATTTTTATCCTTCATGGGCATTCTCATTGCCGTCATCAATCGTCTGTTTCCCTTTATGCATGATAGAAATCGCTCTTGTGGTTGCCACAACTTATTATATAATAGGATTTGATCCTAGTGTCATAAGGCAAGTTTCATCACCCGATTTGTGCATAAACATTTCTCAGTCACGTAATCTCTAGTATTGGTGGATCGCTACCATTGACTTGTTGTTTTATTGTTCAGGTTACTAAAGCAATATGTCGCAATCGTGTTAAGTGGACTAATGTCATACGCACTTTTCCGTTGCACAGCCACGCTGAGCCGGGACCATGTCATTGCAAATACTTCTGGAGGCTTTGTAACGATTTGGGTTCTAACCTTTGGTGGGTTTATCTTATCGCGAGGTATGGCCTTTTCATTAAAAGATAGAGAGAAACTACATTTATTTGCTTTGGAAGTCACATGAACCCTCGTCTTCCTTTCAGCAAGAATGAAGAAGTGGCTGACATGGGGCTTCTGGATGTCTCCCCTATTGTACACGCAAACCGCCATCTCAGTAAATGAATTTCTTGGTGAATCTTGGAGTCACGTACGCCATCAATTGTTGTTATTGTAGTAATATGCGGTTTCTCCTGTAAAATTTTGTGGAAACTGTATAATTGATCCAGGAAATCCATATAGGTCCTCGAAGGAACACAAGAGACTCTGGGAATAGCTCTATTGAGATCACATGGCTTGTTCACGGATCCAAGTTGGTATTGGATCAGCCTTGGCGCATTGATCGGCTTCACTGTTCTGTTAAATGTTGTCAGCACTCTGGCACTTTCTTATCTCAATCGTAAGCTAAAATCATTAGGAGCTGATCTGCTGATTTCGTCAAAGTTTCCCACAATTGACGATTCTTAGCACACTGAACTTTTCCTGCAGAGTATGGGAAATCGCAAGCTGTGTTTAGGACAGAAGAAGTGTTGAACGAAAAACACAAAACTAGAGAAGATGGTGAAGGCAGAAAAAGAATGCTTTTCCCGTTTACTCCATTGTCCATCACCTTTGAGAATGTCACATATTCTGTCGATATGCCAGAGGTACTCATGCTTTTGTTCGGGACTCAGTGACTTAAGAACGAAATTGTTAGTCACAAATTCAACGGTTATCCGTAAAATTTGAACTTGCAGGGATTCCAAAATTCTAAGCAGAATCGGTTAAAGCTTCTGAATGGTGTTAGTGGAGCTTTCAGACCAGGAGTTCTGACGGCACTCATGGGAGTTAGTGGCGCTGGAAAGACTACATTACTCGACGTGTTAGCTGGAAGGAAGAACAGCGGATACATAGAAGGAAACATCACCATATCGGGTCACCAAAAGGAGCAGGCAACTTTTGCTCGGATCTCCGGGTACTGCGAACAGGAAGATATACATTCTCCTTTTGTTACTGTGTATGAGTCCCTTCTCTATTCAGCATGGCTCCGATTGCCTCCAGAGACTAACTGGAAGACGCGAGAGGTGCATCTAATTCTGTGTGTCAAACTGCATAATCTCACATGAGCTTTTGCCAGATGGTAATGACTGCTATATATGTGTGAATGATGCAGCTTTTCATAGAGGAGGTGATGGACTTGATTGAGCTGACGCCTCTTAGACATGCTCTCGTTGGAGTTTCGAATCTTAATGGACTTTCGGTGGAGCAACGGAAAAGGTTAACCATTGCGGTTGAGCTTGTCACCAACCCGTCCATAATTTTCATGGATGAGCCAACTTCAGGCCTTGATGCCCGAGCAGCTGCTATTGTGATGAAAACCGTAAGAAATACCGTTGATACGGGAAGGACAGTAGTGTGCACGATTCATCAGCCAAGTCTCGACATATTTGGATCCTTCGATGAGGTGACATCAACAACACTAAACATGCTTTCTTTCAGTATGTCATTTGGCAAAGGACATAACTTCGGTTTTTTGAACTAATCACAGTTGATCCTATTGACCCGGGGTGGAAGAGAAATATATGCAGGTCCTTTGGGACTGCAATGTCGTACAATGATAGCATATTTCGAGGTGGGCATTTGCATTATATATACCCTGATCCACTTATATATGCACTTAATTCCATTTTCAGTTTCCTCATAATCACATCGGCTGACTCAATTTTGTATGAATTGGTGGTTTTTGAAGAGCATACCTGGAGTTGGAAGAATAGGAGACAATACTAATCCTGCAAACTGGGTGTTGGAAGTCACTACAAGGGCACAAGAAGAGATCTTGGGTGTAAAGTTTGCAGATGAGTACAAGAGATCAGAACTTTATAGGTATCAATAAAAAAATTCTTCTCTTATTTATTTGAAAGGAAAGAACAGTCGACGGGTTTTTTTTATTTAAATGTCTCACCTCAAGGACTGCTTGGTGCAGGAGATATGAAGCTTTAATTAGGGAATTGAGCTTGCCTTCTCTCGGGTCACTTCCCCTTAGTTTTCCCTCAAAGTACTCACAGTCCTTCCTGTCTCAGTTCAAAGCTTGCTTATGGAAACAGCACAAATCCTACTGGCGGAATGTATCATATACAGCAGCACGGTTTCTTTTCACCGTGTCTGTGGCCGTGGTATTTGGCATCATGTTCTGGGATCTCGGTTCCAAAAGGTGTGATACATAAAAAAAACCTGAACAGTCATCTCTCATCATGTTATTGTTTATTGAGCAACCATGAATGAAATTCGTCACGCAGGAGATCGAGAGAGGATATACTGAACGGAGTGGGTGCTATGTTCATTACAATCACATTTATGGGAACGCAAAGTGTTTCTCTGTTGCGTCCAATGATAGTGGCCGAGAGAATCGTGTATTATAGAGAGCGTGCAGCTGGAATGTACTCTGCTTTACCTTATGCATTGGCACAGGTGATTAAGTAGAATTTCATGTTTATCAATTCGTAGAAACTTACATAGTAGGAGACTAAGTCGTAGAGCCGAGTGGCTCCAATTCATAGTGGGCATATAATCTAATGAACCAGTTAAAGACTGGATAATGAGATTTAGGCACGAGTACTGTGAATGTGATCCTTACTTTACAATATTCACGAATGATCCTTATTGATTTACAGGTTGCAATTGAGATTCCATATACGTTACTTCAGGTTGTTATTTTCTGGACCATAACATTCGCGATGATGGGATATGAATGGATGGCTTCGAGGTTCCTCTTAACCCTGTTCTTCTTGTTCATCTCCATCTTATACTTTCTGTACTTTGGGATGATGATCGTAGCAGTCAGCCCTAATCAAGTGATCGCCGCGGCAACCAGTGGCATGTCCTACACAATATGGACTCTCTTCTCGGGCATTGTGATTCCCAGGACGGTAAAGTTTTGTCCTCCTGTCTTCGCACCCTGCTTTGCAGATTTGATTTTGACGAGGATCGCACCAGGTAATTTAACCTTAACGGTCTTTCTTCCTATTGCAGAGAATTGCTGTGTGGTGGAGGTGGTATACGTGGATATGCCCGCTCGCTTGGAGTCTATACGGCTTGGTCACAGCACAATATGGTGATGTGCATAGTACGCTTGACTCGGGCGAGACGGTTGCGGAGTATCTGAGGGATTACTTCGGCTTCAGATCCGACTTCTTGTGGGTGGCATCGGTTGTATTGATTGGATTTGTACTGCTCTTTGTTAGTGTATTCACCTATGCTACGAGGGCTTTGAACTTTCAGAAGAGATAGGCAAAGTCGATAGTCTAATGAAGCTCTAAAAGCACATTTGCATTGTGTTGCTCATCTGGTCGGCATGGTAGTTTAATCAATTTTGTGTCGGCCAGCTTGTAGATCTCTGTGTTAGCTTGAGTTCTTGAGCATATAGCAAGCAGGAAACTGCCGGCACTGATTTTGTTATAAATTCTGACTACTCTTCAGACAACATTTCCATAACAACTGCAAAATGAACTTGCTCTCCTAAAAGATTACCATATGACGGATTCAGGAACGTGAAGTAACTGATCGGTTCACTCCGATGACAGTTGCAAAGCAAATTCGATGCGCTGATTGCCTTGCTACGCGAGGGAGGGGGAGCAAGAATGAGAATTCTTCTAGACTTTTGGCAGCCACTCCACACCGATCTCGACTTACTCGATGAGTGCAGATATAAATAGTTTGCAATCTAGTTCTAATGCGGCTTCGCTAAGTTTGATAGAGAGATGTCAACAGAGGAACAAAATTCACCGTCGCCTCCATAAGTTGGAACTCATGAGGTGTGATCGTAGTGTATTTGGGAAGAGGCTTTCTATGATCTCTCGAGGGACCAATCCTTTGCATACTGTGTTATGGACATAATCGGATTTCACAGGATGAGTAGTTATGCATGTATTGCGGGATGTACACTGTGATCTAATTTTACAATTAGTATAGACAAATGCGGTACACAAGCCATAAATCATAGCTCAATTTAGGGGGCCAGAATTTAGGTGCAAACCACATTTGGTAGGTGAACTGTGAAATGGAAAAAACAAAGCTTTTACTCCTTAGCCATTAAATAATACAATCTATTTGAAACATTAAAATTATTAGGCGAATTGTACCGCGCCTGTGGACAAGCACTCAATGAAAAGACACAATAAGAGAGGCGATAAATAGGTGATCCAAAAAAATTTGAAATCGGCACCTCATTCTCTGATACCATATCAAATTTCATGAGACCATTGTCAGCAGTTTTAAAACTTTAAGTTATTAGATAAATGTGTAATTTGAAAATGTAAATATTCATATACAGGTAATTCATTTTGTTTAATAACAGACTTCTCGTACATCTTTAGGATTGGGATTCTCTCACTAGATCGACTAATTACCGCATCAAGATCATGCTACATCATTATCCACTCGTGTAATTTTTTTTTTGGTAAGAATATCCACTCGTGTAATTCATACCTAGTTTTTTTTATGATTAAGTTACAAGAGCAGATTTCTAACAACATGGGATTAAATAGATATTCCATACGTAAAATTATTGTAAGTGCATTCGAAATCTCAAAACTTATAACGAAAGTGCAATTGAGTCCCATAACTTAAAAAAAGTACAACTAGCCCTAAAACTTGTTAAGAATTACAATTGAGTTTTCAAACTTTCAAAAAGCGCAATTAAGTTCTTAGACTTGTCAAATTGATCCAAACAAGTCTTTTCATTGATTGCACTTGTTAAAAATTTTAGCACTCGATTGTACTTTTGTGATAAGTTTTAGGATTTGATTGCTTTTTTCGAAAGTTTTATTGTTTGATTGCGCTTTTGTGACAAGTTTAGTGACTTTATTGCACTTTTTGTTAGTTTTATGACTCAATTATAAATTTGTAACAAGTTTTATGACTTATAGTACACTTATCCCTATAAACTTCAATAACATATTCAAGTGCTTCAAGCCAGAAAATGCTACTTGAGAAGGGGGAGGTGGGGGGTTCGATTCTCTATCTTTTTAGAAGATTAGAGGTGTGAACATGTAGTTTCAGATGTAGAGTAGGACAGACAGAAAAAAGCCAGAAAATGCAAGATAAAATAAAAAAACAAAAATTTCCGACTTATGAAACAATAGAAAGTGTGAATTTGTGGTGGGGTCATTCCTTTTCAGCTTTCCTTTTTTTCTTTTTTTGGAATTTTCCCATTGCCAATTAACTTATTGAGGAATCTATCTCGCATCAAGAAAACACTTTGTGGGGGTTGGACTTATCATAATATTTTTTTCTCAGCTTCCATTGGACATTGGTGCCAACAAAATGATTGATGATGGGGACATAGATTCAGTGGTGTGTGTGTTGAGTGGGGTCACGATGTTGTGGCCATGCAATTAATCGGATGCATCATCAATGGAGAGGAAATCAAAAAGGGGAAATGATATGTTGTGTGTGAATTATGGTTTACGCTTATGTCTCATTTATTTATAAGGACATCCCCCCATCTAATATTCCCACCAAACTTGAACTTAAGCACGTAGGTTTTACGTGTAAAAGGGCATCTTTTCGCCCCCTCATGTAGTCCCACCTAAAAGTGGTGATTAAACCAAACATGGTCTACTCAATGTCATGGCCCGCTTATGTATTATCATTAATGAAATCGATTGGTTAATAACTTCGGAGGGAAATAGGGCGTGCAACGCTGATGAATACAATGTACTGCACGAATGGAAGCGTCTCTCTTTGATTTGAGAATTATAACCACCCGCTCTCTCTAATCGATGGTGCGTGGATCACTCCCGCCAACTTTGCTTTCCACTGAAGGTGCATGCCGTACTGATTCGTAGTTTTAAATAGAGAAAGGTAGTCTTGAAAATATATTTGTATCAGATTGGTCAATTATCTTTTTTTTCCTTTTAGGGTTACTACCATTAAAAATCCCAATTGACATATCCATGAAATAGTTACCTAGTTTTTTTTTCTCACAAAACGGTACCCTTGATTCAAATCTACCATTCCTTAGCATTTTGTATAATACTCCATTAAATGCTCACATATCGATACACGGCGACTTTTCACATCAGATTTATTTTGTAGTAGTCTCTTGTGTGTATTAACGTATGGGCATTTCAACTTGATATCGGAAGGAATCCTAGGATCTAGATTAGACGTACTAGTTTGAGATTTTTTGTGAAACGAAAATTAACTTGAGGAAATGTGTCATGGAAGTTCAGTTTGAAACGTTCAATGGAATCCAACCACCTTCTTCTATATATGCACTGTTTATGAATGGCATTTTATGAGAAGAAATAAATGATAGGGGGACATAATTTACTTCAAGTGAAAGTCACCCCAACATGCCAATTGTTACTAACAATCAAAAGGGTAAATTCCCATGAACGATGCATTCCACAAAAAGGGAAGAAAAGGGCCTAAAAGAATGAAGATGACGGAAAAAATGAAAGCCAGATGGGAAGTGATGCTTTGGCTACAATGAGATGCTTTCGGTGCGCCAAACTCCTCTAATTGTGCGTGGCTTTCCCAAAGAGGCACGTCCCCCAATAAGCCCACCACCGTAAAGTTTGACCACAGTCTGTCCATTTCTTAAGAGTTAATTCTTTCATAAGCTTTTTTTACCAATTGAAAGTGATAAAGCATCCAACAAAACAAGAATTAATACCACGAAAGATTCTAAATTAGTATATATATATATGATAGATTTATTTCGAATTAATTTTTTAGCCACCAAAAATCTCAAACTGGTATACATATGATAAATTTATCCTAAATTAATTTTTTGACAATCAAAAATTCCAAATCAGTACACTTGTAACGAAGTTACCTTTTATAAAATTAGATAAATATTACGAAAAATTACAAACTGATAAACTCGTGATAAACGAGAGGTAAAACCTCAAACTAGTACAATTATCAACTGTTACGTGTCATTTGATTCAGCAATTTGAAGGTAAAATTGAACGAAAACTAACAGAGGATAAATTTTTCACAGATATTTCAGTTTGAAATTCTTGATTGTCAAAAAATTAATTTGAAATAAATTTATTATAAATATATCAGTTTGGAGTTTTTCGTTATAAATCAAGAATTAATCAACATAGTAGGGTCAAAAGTTGTTCCCCATTTGTAAGAGGAAGAAAAGGGGTGGACCTAGACCCGGACAGGCTGTTTCCCATATCTCTCTCCGATTCCTCACCACAAAATGGGAAAAAAGAGGAACTTTCTTTTTTTTTTACCCTATTTTTCTATTTTGAGTCCTCACATTCTTATTTTATCTCGTCATTTTCGAAAGTTTTTTAATCAAATCCGTCCGACATTATATTCCGGATTCAGCTAACATGACCCCAAAGTTTGATGCTGATAAAATATTTGGATGCCCACGTGGACGTGTGTGGAAAAAGTTTAGCCATCGAAGGCCACATCAAAGGATGATGTAGACAAAATTCAATCAATATATACACCCACAGGGACATCCGGATGGGAAAGGTTTTTATCAGAGGAAAAAAATTTTATCGGAAAATTTTTTATCCGCATCACACCACCGCGTCTCCGACGGCCATGTAAGTCAGGATTCAACCAGATTTGTGGTCAAATAGAGGAACTTCATTAAAAAAAATTGTCAAATAAAATAACTTGATTAGACGAATTAAAAGTAAATGAACATGACTAGAAAATGTGTGAAAATTTTACATGGACAAAAAGTATAAATTCTTTTTTCCAAAAAAAAAATTATTTTTGGTGCTATTATGTACGTCTAAATGGCCTGCCTTGTCGTCCGCTTTTCTTTTTGCCATTAAACAAAATGGCCTGCATTGAAACATTCCTTCATTTTATATTGGCCTTCAAAGCTCCCCAGTTGTCAAACACTTCGCAAGCGAACGCAATAATGTCCAAATCTGATGCTTCCAATATATTAAATTATCCATTAATCAAAAGCGTCGCATCTTGGCCGACCTCACGCAGGTCCATCAGGAAAACGAGAATAAATCCAAGAATTTTGGCCATTTTTCAGGTGACTACGTAACAGAACATGAGCAATTTCAGGTGAATTTTTCCAACGACCCAGTTGGTTCAAATGCACGAGGAACACTATAAAATAAAGCTGGAAAAAGAAAATAAAAGAAAGAGAAGATACACATGAAGAAGAGAAGAAAATCCGTGAGGTAGAGTTGAGAGACAGTAGTAAATTGATGTGTGAAGTAATGATAGAGGAAAGAATTTAAATAAACCCAACTACACGCACCAAAGTGGTCACTTGTCAAATTCCAATAAGGTCATGGAACTCCCCAAATGAAACTCCAACTTGCGCCCCCTAAGAATCAAATTTACAACCCCCACCAGGCAAAAAATATGCGAGACCCCTTGCAGGTTTCTTCAAGAACAGGAGGAAGAAATTTCAAAGAGAAGAAAGAAAAAAAATTGACCCTTCTATCAGGTTGAAATGGAAATTGGATGGACACTTGAGAATCTGTTATTTACTCACCCTGTGCACGTTTCTGAGAATGACCCATCTCAATGAATCGCAAAAATGTTCTTGAAGCTCCGAGTTTTAAGGCGTGATGCCTATGGGCGGCGTCCTCGACTCCGTGGGCGGAGTCTGACTGTCCGATCGCTTGGAGGGGTCGTCTGAGGACCGCCTCAACCCTTCGTCCGTCTCGCCCCTATTCATTTCCTCCATCATCCGGACCACCTCCACCATGGGGGGTCTCTGGTCGGGCGCGACCGCAACGCAGGACATGGCGATCTGCAGCAGCTGCACCATCTCCTCCTCGATGTTGTCGTACCTCATGAGCTCCGCGTCGAAGACCTCGGCCGTCCATTCTTCGCGCACGACCGACTGGACCCACCTGGGCAGGTCGATGCCCTCATCCCCGAGGGAGGCCTGATTGGGCGCTTTGCCCGTCAACAGCTCCAGCAACAAGACCCCGAAGCTGTACACGTCAGATTGGAACGTGACCTTCCGGGTCTCCATGATCTCGGGGGCCCGGTAACCAGCGACCCGATTGGGCGGGGTCGCGGTGCCAAACAGAGGA
Source organism: Syzygium syzygioides (assembly GCA_031216285.1). NCBI lineage: Eukaryota > Viridiplantae > Streptophyta > Magnoliopsida > Myrtales > Myrtaceae > Syzygium > Syzygium syzygioides. Next base: position 11,361,904 of record CM062244.1, on the reverse strand, counting down.
TTCAGTCCAAAATCCGACACGCAGGCATTGTGGTCAGGTCGGAGCAGGATATTGGAGGACTTGATATTGCCGTGGACCACCTTGCCCGCAGCGTGAAGGTGCGCTAGGCCTCTCCCAGTGGCGATTGCGATCTTAAGCCGGTTCTCCCAGTCCAGCGGCGTACGCCCCGATCCTCTACTGCCTGCAATGCGATGTGATGCGATTAGTAGAGGAGTTTCATAGTTTACCAAGCCCAGCAAATTTCTTGGCTCCAGTAACATTCCAATCATGCTTCACAATATAAGGATCTTTTCAATGTGGATCTTAGAGCAACCCTAAAAATCTCATGAGAGATGGTAGCATCCCATCTCTGAAAGAACAGACATTAATTTTGAGAATCACAAGGAAATTGGACTCAGAAAATTTACTTTCATTTCAACTCAAAGACCTATGTGAGCATTATCTGTCATAACTCAACCAATGCAATAAGAGTCTTCTTCTCTGGCAAAGCAGGTACCCAAAGTTGTATAATGCCAAGCTCAGAGTCAGTTTTCCCCCACCTTTACTTTTGGCAATTCAAGAGAAAATTGCTTAAGGACAAACAGGGAAAAATGAGGCCTTGGCAATGTGGGTTCGAGGGAGAAAGAGTAAAGGAGACGACACTTTCCTATCAAGGGCCAAAAAAGGAGGGAAGGAGCGCAAGTGGTCTTCATCATCTAGGGCGCAGAAAAAGTTAAGCCCCAGAAAAAGATGTCGGGACACCACACAGAATCATGAGGGCTCATGTTGCTGTGTCAGTGGCATCGCCGTAAATTCGCAGCCCCCACCCCAACCCCGCCCCCTAACGTGCGCCGGGGTGCGTAGCTTCCACTCAAAGAATGTTTGCGCAAAAGAAGGAATTCTTTTTTGTTGTCTCAACAGAGCATCTGTTCTCTTCTCGCAACGCCATCTGACGCGAATCGCAGTGCAATTCCTCTCCAGCTACTTCTACGGTGCAGGTTCGCGTTCGCGCCCCCCCTCCTCTCCCGCGGTACTGGCTTTAATTGCCATAATGCCCTCAACAGCCCGGCATTCAACGACCACGGTCTTATGTAAGACTAAAGAAAAAAACCGATTCAGACAATAAATACTAAAGAAACTCCCATGGTCCATGGCCAAAACTGTTCAGGGCATCAGCAGGGTCAAAACACAGCGCTAGACACCAAATCGGTCACTGTCCAAGAAAATGATGTGGAATATTTACCGCAAAAAAAAAAACCGACCCTAAAGACAAACAGTAACTGCCCGGAAGGGAAAAATCTCGTGTACCCTCCATTTCCATGGCCAATTCTAAAGCTCAGTTTCCACCCAGAAAGATTCAAGCTCATGCCCAGATCGAATTCCGTAATCAAAATTCAGAATTGCGGGTCCAGGAAAGATTAAAACTTTAATTGAGAACAAGAACGAGAGCAAGAGAGCATTACCATGAAGTAGAGCAGACAAGCTACCGGCGGCCATGTAGTCACAGACCAGCAACTTCTCGTCCTTGGAGTAGTAGAAGGCTCGCAGGGGCACCACATTCTCGTGCTTCACCTTCCCGAGCACCTCCATTTGCGCCTCGAACTCCGTCTTGCTCGCCACCACGTCCTTCAGCCTCTTCACCACCACGGTCGTGCCTTCCTCGAGCACCGCCTTGTACGACGTCCCCACGCTGCCTTTCCCCAGGACCTCCGCCGACGCTCGCAGCAGGTCCTCCAGGTCGAAGCTGTAAACCCCGCCTTCCAAGAACACCAGCTTGTTCCTCTCCGCCCCCATCGAGCCCCCCGTGATGTCGTCCTTCGATGACGACGTCCCTGCCTCTGCGGACGCGGACCTCGGCGGCCCGGCCGCCCCCGCGTTCTTCGGCGGCTTTGGCGTCTGCTGGCGCCCACGCCGGCGGAGGCACAGCACCAGGAGGAGCAGAATCGAGAATGCGATTAGGGCGGAGCCGACCGCAATCGCGACAATTGCGGCGGTGGAGAGCTTCTTGCAGCGCTTGAGGGGACGGCCGCAGAGGTCGGGGTTGCCGGCGAAGGCGGACGCGCCGAACCTCGCGAGGGAGCTCGGGATCGAGCCGCTGAGGCGGTTGTAGGAGACGTTGAAGTAGGCGAGGCCTCTGGAGTCGATGCTGGGGAGATTGCCGGAGAATTGGTTGTTCTGGAGGGAGAGGTTTGTCAGGCTGGTCAAATTGTTGACCGCGAAGGGGATTTGCCCGGAGAAGTTGTTGGAGGAGAGGTCGAGCCGGATCAGCCGAGTTAGCTGAGTCAGGCCCGGCGGGAAGTCGCCGGAGAATTGGTTGTTCTGGAGGGAGAGGTTTGTCAGGCGGGTCAAATTGTTGACCGCGAGGGGGATTTGCCCGGAGAAGTTGTTGGAGGAGAGGTCGAGCCGGATCAGCCGAGTCAGCTGAGTCAGGCCCGGCGGGAAGTCGCCGGCGAACTCGTTGCCCTGGAGGTAGAGGCTCCGCAGGAGGGTCAAGTTGGCGAAGTCCGTGGGGACCGGGCCGGAGAGACCGTTGAACCGGAGGCTGAGGACCTGGAGCTGGGACAGCCGGCCGATGGTGGCCGGCGGGATGCGACCGACGAGGCCGACGGCGGGGAGGCGGAGCTCGAGGACGGACGAGTTGGCGCCGTCGCACCTGACCCCGAACCAGCCGCAGGCGGGGGCGGAGGCGCTCCACTGGACGCGGTTGGCGTGCGGGGTCTGCCCGATGAAATCGAGGAGGGCCTGCATGTCCCGGTCCAGCTCCGACTCGGCCCGAGAGCTCCGCGCCGACGCGACCGCCAGGAGGAAGACGAGGAGGGTCGGCCCGGAGGCAAGCGACACCCCCATTGCGGAGACAGGGACAGGGACAGAGACGGTGAGAGAGAGAGAGAGTGCGCGCGCGGGGAAAACGACGGGGTTTCAGCGCGCTTCGTGCCTGCTGCGGATCGATTTGCGGTTGAGGGGCCGAGGGGGAGCTCCGAGGTCGGAAGCCATGGATGGAGGAGGGCGATGGGCGGAGAGAGAGAGAGAGAGAGGATGCGGAGAGAGAGAAAACAGGGGTTATGCTGGAAATAAAAAAAGGACTTTTCATAATCCAAGTTAATACCGTGAATTGAATTCTTATAATTGTTATCTAGAAATTTGGAGTCTTAAAAATTATTATCGAGAAAATTGATGTTTACTTATTATTACTTATTTTCAAGATAGTTTTTAATTATTTTAGTTATCTGAAGGGTCTGTAAATCCTTCAAGACATATTAGAATATCAATTCTAAATTTTATTATTCTAATAGGATAGGGAAGGGGAAGCGAGGGGAAATGTAGAGAGAGAAAAGAGGGGTTAAAGGGGAGGGGAGGGGGGGAGCGAGGGGAAAATGCTAGAGAGAGAAAACAGGGGTTAGTGGGAGTGAGGGAAGGGGAGTGTCAACTTTTTGAACGGGGGAGGGGGACGACACAGAGAGAGGAGAAGAGAGAATCACGAGGCCCAAAAAGCGGAGTGGAGAAAGAAAAACGGCAGCGGCAGGCCCTTACCTTAGCTGGCAGATACCCCGACTTTTTTCGTCCTTTGGCCTTTTTTCCCCCCTCTCTTAATACCAAAAAAAGGAAAAAAAAAACGAAGGAGAAGGAGGAGCAGCAGCGTATATCGCGGATGGCGATGATGGGATCCGTATGGTTTTGTGTTCGTGTCCTCCTCCCACTCGCGTACGTCATGGGCGTTTTGGGGGAAGGCCGGCCACTCTTGTTTTAGGTAATAAATAATCGAGTAAAGCGAAGTCCCCACTTGTCAACAAGTAGCAAGTAAACTACGGAAAACCAAAAAAAAAATTATTAATATCATGAAAAATCTCAACATGTTATAATTGCGGCAAACTTACTCTTCATTAATTTTCGTTAAATTTTACTGTTAAATTATTGAGTTAGATGTCACATGAGATAATTAGCGAGTATATCAGTTTGGGATTACAGATATACCGGTTTATGATTTTTTATGGTATTAATATAATTTAACGGAAACTAAGTAAGGGTAAATTTGTCACAAATATACCAGTTTATGATTTTTGATTGTCAAAAATTGATTTGGAGTAAATTTGTCATAAATATATCGGTTTTGAGTTTTTGACGATCAATAAATTAATTTGGGATAAATTTATCAAATGTATACCAGCTTAAGATTTTTCGTGATATTAACGAAAAAAATAAGTAAAAAGTGCCTACCACATACTTCTTAGAAAATAACATGTTTTACAAAGAAAAAACATTGATTCTAACATTTGTCGCTAGAGTAAAAAAGAAAAAATTATAAGCGATCTCCTACATTATCGATTCGAGAGAGCAAGTAATTGTGATATTTTATTTCTATTTTTCATGGATGTTGGTAATTCTAATAACTAAAAGTTCTTAAACTACGAGGCTTGATAATGGAAGTAGAACACCTCTAGAATTAAGTAGAAGAAAGTTTCGACGATTAAATTGTTCTAGAAATGAGATGCTTCGACCAACAATATAATGACCGTGCACCATGGTGAGCGCCATTGGGATACTCATGCGTTACTAGGTTAAGGAACGAATTATGAGCTTTTTTAGATTGGATGGCAAAAAGTGCGATCAAAATTGACTATTCATAACCTCAAATTTTCTTTCTTGGTGCTTCCTTTTCTTTTTTCAATCTTTTTCTGATGTGATACTTGAAAAAATTAATCATGTCATATCAAATCGGTGTAAAAAGAAGAAGCACTTCAATTAATAATGACTTTTGACAGGACTCTAATGAAGGACAAATGTGTAGCTTGGACATAAGTTTGAGTTTTTTGGTGTTATGTAAATTTTTTTTTTGGCTAAACGTGTCATAATGAACATAGTTTGGAGTATTTGGCGACTGTTTCTCTTACAACTTTCTAGTAAATCTCCACACGTTTTTTTCACTATCTTCACCCATGTAAAAGAGTTCCTACATTTGATTGGCAATTTACCATTGGAATAGAAATCAAAGAAGGAATTGACCTAGACGGATACTATGAATGCATTTAACGTGTGTTCGTTTTGCGGAGAATTGGTGATTTGTAAAATATTTTTTGAAAAATGATTGTTTATATGATTTAGAAAAATTAGTCAACGGAAAATGTTTTTATTATCGGTTACAATCTATGGCTAACTATTTTCGTAAACGATGAAAAAAATTTTCATTCATTTATTTTTGTAAGAGATACAAGCGATTGTTTTCCAAATCACTTATTTTCTGCAAAACGAACGCATCCTTAGTAGCTTATTTTATCTTTCACTATCAACGGTTATATTCGCATTTCTTCTTAATAAGGTATTGACTTAGACAGCAAGAGAGAATTACCATTTTCCTTGTATTCTTGGATTCAAGTCTAGTTGGGAGTACGATATAAATGAAATTTGAATACACTAGGCCGACAAAGGGGGAGCGCGGCTTTAAAATTACCCGAGGAGGTGGAACAATCGAGGCATGCAAATCTAACCTAGACGCTGTCTCATTGCTAATCAAAAAATGTAAATTTAATATAACTTATATTGAATTGATTCTAACCAAAATTTTCCAACTGCAAGATTGACGGAGAGAATTTGGATGACTTTTTCATTTAACTTGTCCTTTAATTAGTTCCATTTCGGTGTAAAAAATAATTTGCATACTCATCATTGGATGGTTGATATGTGGAAGAATTTGATTACAAAATTAACTTCAAATATATGTGTCGCCCAACTAATGGTGAGTGTGCGGAAAGGCTTTTCCTTGATTACTTAATTTTACTTGTTTTTCAATATCGATATGTCCTAAATAATTGACGCAAAAGCACGATCACAAATTTATAAAAGTACATCCATTGGAATTCCCGAAATGAAATGTACTCTTGTCCCAACTATTAAGGTAGGATTCTTGTCCTGCGTTGAGGTTCCCCCTCCCTAATATAGCGGACCCGATCGAGGTAAGACAAATCTTTCGACCCTTTGCACTTCAAGAAAACCGCAGTTTTCGTTTTCAATTTCACGTTCGCTATTCACGGCATGTCGCATGGGCAGTGATTCGTCCTAAAATCTTGATTTCTTGTTGTTTCTTTGCCTGTTTCTAATGTCGCTCCAAGACAACTTACATAATAAGAAATTAAACAAGAAGCTCATCCATTTGTCTCTAGGGGATAACAACATGGGAATACTTCCGAGTTCGTGGGGACGTCGTTTGGTCCAACTGTCCATCACATTCGCAACTTGGTCAAAGTTAAAAGAATATCATTTTTTTTATCATTATATTTGGCCTGGAACAATTAGCTCCAATTATGCAAGAATCCACGCCAAAAAAGGAGCCAAAAAAAAATTCTCGAGAAAACTTGTTCGAAAAGTCCTAAACCAATTGTACTAATACCAATTCAGTTCTAAACATTTTAATTGTGCCAATATAGTCCTAAATCTTATTGATAATTTGCCAATTTAGTCCCAAACCTTATTGATAATTTGCCAATATAGTCCTTCGGGCTACTAAATGGACAAATCTTCAAAAGGTCGAGGAAGTTTAGGACTCAATTGGCAAATTGTCAAAAATATTTATAACTAAATCGGCACAATTTAAAAGTTTGGGATTGAATTTGCCGTCGTATAATAAGTTTGATTTTTTGGACAATTAAACCATAATTCTTGGGTTGTAATTTTTCTCAGCAATTTTTTTCTGGGCATGTCAACGATGTTTTTACGAATGATGTGGTTCAATACTCTCCTCACGTTGCCCGGTCGTATACGAAGGAACTGCAGTGTCTCCAAATGTATAGGCTGCGTCTCTTTACCGCGTGCACGGTCTCTAATACTTATTAATCGTGCAGGCCATTCCCTTGAACGATTCTTAAGAACAAGGTTAGGATATGCAAATGTCACACATGCATAGAGAGAGAGGAATATTTTGCATTTGCTCTCGAGCTAATTACTTAATATTCGATAGAGAAAGAACTACGTCAGATTGGATACGTGATATATTTCAGTGGGAATTTTCCTTTTTTTTGTGCAATCCCTGGCAATAATTTGATTTGCTTGATTTGTTTTGGTAGGAAAATTTGTCAGGTTTGAAAACGTATGGAGCCACAAGGATCCTGATTCATGACAGAAATCTTGTTTTTCAAATCGTTTATATTGTTGAAGTATTGTTCCGCATCGCTTGACAACAGGTCCTATATGCTCTTTATATTCTCATAATATCCCTCCACCTATCGGCTTAAAACTCTTGGGTTGGACTACTTAACATGGTCTTAGAGCTGATAGTATTTCTTTCGCGAATGTGCGTCCAATCCCATAAGTCAAATTACACGTGCTAGGTCCCATATGTTCCCTCCACTAATTAGTTTAAGTTTTTGGGTCGAATTTTCTAACGCGTATTATTCTAAATTAAGATTAAGTTAGTGCAACAAATGAACACCTCTAACCATCCATACTCGTGTCCCATTGTTCTCATCTGCTGAAAATTTGCTACGCTACAAAAAAACATGATTTTTACGATGGAAATTTGAGACGGGGAATTTTTTGTTGCTAATTTGCAACAAACTTTGCAACGGATTTAGAAATCCGTCGCAAATTAGCGACGAAAATAATCCGTCGCAAATTTGCAACGGAAAAAAATTCCATTACAAGCGTCGCAAATTTCCGTTGCAAAATTTCGACAGAATGTTGGTTGTCGCTAATTCCATCGCAAATTAGCGACGACTAATTTTGCATCGCAAATTTGCGACGAATTTTGCAATGGATTTATTTTCCGTCGCAATTTTGTGCAACGAAATGTACCCTTGTGCGACGAAAGTAGCGATGAATATTTTATCTGTCGCAATTTGCGACGAATTTTGCGACGAAAATGGATTCATCGCTAATTTGTGATGGAAAATTAATTTCGTGATATACACCCCACCCGTCAATTTCTCTCTCTCAGTAATAATTCGTCATGTCGCCCGCTTTTCTCCTGCCTTCTGCCTCTTTCGTTTCTCTCAACAATCTGTGCGCGCAGAAATCAAACTCGGTAAAAGCTTTTCCACCGGTAAGTATCGTAGCTAATTTCGTGACTAAACATGTGACTAATATGGTCCTGTCCTTTCTATTTATCGTTGGATGAGAAATTTTTTTTTATTGACTTTTTTTTTTTCTGTTTTTGTTGTAAATTGGTGGCCAATTGTTGGACCGACGACCAGCCACCAATTTGCAACGGACACACCTGGGCGAGGCCGCAGGTCGACCTCACTGTCGCCCAAATCTGGGGGAGGTCGAGCGGCCTAGCCATGGCCGCTCAACCTCCCCCAGATCTAGGCGAGGCCGAGTGGCCTCGTTGGGGCCGCCAGTCGCCGAATCGGTGACAGGAGAAAAATATAAGAAATTTTTTTTTAAAAATTCAAAAAAATTTAAAAATTATTTAAAAATGAATGTTAAGTGATTTTGCTTTATTTAGGCATGTGTCTAATTGAAGGTCTCACAATCCAAGTAAACGTTACAATTCTCTTCAAATTGATTACTTTATGCTACCAAGATTTCAGTCAAATATCTGGGTAAGTCTTCTTTATATGGTAATTTTTTCAATTTTTTAAATTTCAAAGTAATTGTTGCGTGAAATTTTTTTTTTTAATTTTCATAATTTTATGGTTTTAATTAACAACAGTAGATATGATATTTTAAATATTTTACGAGATTTTTTTATTTTAATACATACACAATGTAAAGAGATAGGGCTTGGATGTATAATAAAAACTTACCTGGACGTCGAGGATTGACCGATAAGTTTCGTACTGGGTTGGAACTATTTTTAAACTTTGCTAGTAGTAAATATGAGTTCATGGATGGAAATAAGTTAAGGTGTCCATGTAGAAAGTGCAATAATGGTAAATTTCATGTGTGTGATACAGTTAGAGAATATCTTTATAGATTTGGATTTACTCCAAATTATTATAATTGGACTTGCCATGGTGAACCTTTATATCTGATGAAGGATATTGAAGAAATGACAAATTTTTAGTTAGGGAAGAATATATCTATTATGATCAATTGAACCAACACGAGAGAGTGGTGATTGACGTAACTGGTTAGAATTTTGTTTTAGATTCGAACCATGTAAGTATTAGTTTTACTCTTACAGCTGAACAAGTGGGTACTAGTCATGTATCACAATTGGAAGAGATAGGAGTAACGGATTTTGATGAGAATGTGTATAATGGAGCTTTTTTATCTAATTAGTTTTGGGAAATGTTGAAAACAGCAGATGAACCTTTATGGCCAGGTTGTGACAACCACACTAAGTTATCAGTGACAGCAAGACTGTTAAATATCAAGGCAGAGCATAATGTGTAGCAAGATTGCTTCAACTCTTTTGTTGAAGTAATGCGGGAAACAATGCCTCGTGATAACAGCATGCCAAGTGATTTTTAGATATGAAAAAGCTAGTGGATAACTTAGGTCTTCCGATTGTAAGGATTGATATATGTAGTAGGAGTTGTATGTTATATTGGAGAAATGATGAAAATGCAGAATCTTGCAAATTCTGTAGCCAATTTAGGTATAAGATTAACAAGAGGCAGGGTCGTAATTAAAAGTGTAGACCATGCAAGCAAATGTTTTATCTGCCCTTAATCCCCAGATTGCAAAGGCTTTATGCGTCTCAAGCCACTATTGAACACATGACTTGGCATGCAAATCATGAAACAGAAGAGGATCTAATGCGTCATCCTTCAAATGCAGAGGTATGGAAACATTTTGATAGAATGTATCCTGAGTTTACGATAGAGCCTCGAAACATCATGTTAGGTTTCTGTGCTGATGGATTTGCCCTATTTGGGAAATTAGGAAAAAATTATTCATGTTGGCCAGTTATCTTAACGCCATACAATCTTCCACATGGTATATGCATGAAGACACATCATATGTTTTTGATATTGATCGTGACTGGTCCGCAAAATTCGAAAAAGTTAATAAATGTTTATATGCAATCATTGATTGAAGAGTTACAATATGAGAGGAATGTGTCCTTACATATGATGTTTCTACCGATCAAATATTTGTAATAAAGGCTGGTTTTCTTTGGACGATAAATGACTTTCTAGCTTGCGGAATGTTATATGGATGGAGTACAGCTGAGATCTTAAGATGTCCGATATGTTTGGAGAGATCAAAGTCATTTAGATTAAAATATGAAAGAACCCCAGCTGTTTTGACAGTCATAGACAATTTTTACCAATAAATCATACATTCAGAAGGAATAAAAAAGACTTAATCAAGAATAGGACTGAAAGAACACATTTACCATTGAGGTTGACCGGCAATCAAATTTGGAAATAGGTGCAGGACTTTCCAACTGTTATTCAGAACCCCTCACGGTACGACTTTTGCGTACAGAAATACACATAAATGGACAAAGCGCAGTATATTTTGGAATCTACCGTATTTGAAGGCTCATCTTATTCATCATAATCTTGACGTCATGCACATGGAAAAAGAATATTTTCGACAATGTCATAAATACTGTGATAGATGTCACCGGAAAAATAAAAGACAACTTGAACGCAAGAAAAGATATGAGAGATATTTGTGATCAGCCAACATTAGATGTGGATGCAAGCAGCAGGGGACCAAAACCAAAAGCAGTTTATATATTAGATAGGGAGCAGAGGCGAGTTGTTTGTTAATGGTTGAAATTTGTGCGGTGTCCTGATGGACATGCTTCGAATTTCGAGAGATGTGTTGATTTGAATGAATACAATTTGACAGATTTGAAGAGTCATGATTGTCACATATTGATGGAAAGACTAATTCCAATAGCTTTCAAGGAAGTTTTACCAAACTTTGTATGGGCGCCATTGTAGAGTTAAGCAATTTCCTGCATGATATTTGCTCGACAGTGTTAAAAGTATCATACATGGAAAAACTGGAGAGAGATATTCTAATTATTCTTTGCAACTTAGAAAGGATATTTCCTCTATTATTTTTTGATTCGATGGAGCATCTCTTAGTTTACTTGCCTTATGATGTCAAAGTTGCAGGTCATGTCCAATTTCGATGGATGTACCTATTTGAGAGGTATTTTTTTAAAAATAAAGTTAAAATTACTTTATTATATTATGTTCCGATAAGTTTTTTCTATTGTAATTAGATTCTTATATCGTTTGAAGAAAAAAGTGAAGAATAAGGCATATATTTTTTTTTTATTAAAAGAATCAGGCATGTGTTGAAACTTCAATTTGTAATGCATATATTGTGGAAGAAGTGACAATATTTGCGTCATACTATTTTGAGTCGCATGTGCAGTGCAAGAGGCGGAGAGCAGGTAGAAATAATGAGGGCCCTAGTGAACCCAATTGCAATGTATTCTCTATTTTCAATTATCTAAGTCGACCAAGCGGCGCATGTCAGTTTCATTACTTAACAGGCGAAGAATTACATGCAGCCCATACATATATTTTATTAAACTGCCCATAAGTCGAGCCATACTTCGTGTAAGTGTAAATTGCAAATATATGTATTGTGTATCAAATATTTGCTAATATAGAAATGATATTTATTACTAGGATTTTTCAAACTTCAATGTGTGAACTACTACCTAATGAGTTTGACTGTTTGTGTAATGAACAATTTGCAGCATGGTTCAAAATATATGTAAGTTGCTTATGGCTCAAAATCAAGTTATTTAAATTTTATACATCATTTATTAAAATATATTTTATTGACCTTACGTGTGTAACCTTAGGTTTACAGTAATCATAATGAACTTGGAGAGCAAGGATTGCTATATCATTTGTTATGGGTCCACAGTTAAGAGTATGAAATTAGCCAGCATATTTTATAAATGGATATAATTTTTATACTCAAGAATATGGAATGGAAAAAGCCACAATGAATAGTGGTGTGTGTACTCGGTCATCCAATGGTGGCAGTTCAAAAAATGATTTTATGGCTTATTGGATGAAATCATAGAGATAGAGTATCTTGGACCTTTAATGATGTAGGTTGTGTTATTTAAGTGCAAGTGGTTCGACCCCGTCAAAGGAATGAAGGTGCATACAAAGTTTAATTTAGTTGAAATAAATCACAAGAAAAGATATATGAAATATGAACTATTTGTCTTGGCACAACAAGCAATTTAAGTATGTTACTCATCATATTCTAGTTTGAAACATGATAAAATTGATTGGTGGGCTGTATATAAAAATCAAAGCATGGAGAAAAATCGAGGAATACTGGAAGGATAGAGCCTATCAACAAGAGAAAGTTTGTAACATTGTTGAAACTGAGGAATATAACATTCTAACTTTACGAGATTCATGTGGAGCAATGATAAATGTGGATTCAACTGAAATTTGCGAATTAAATATACAAGATAGTTCAGAATCTCATTTTGAGATAGATGATGAAGACGAGGACGAAGACGAACACGAACATGAAGACGAAGACGAACACGAAAACGAAAATAAAGATTAAAATTTTTGTGATAAAACACTTTTAGTGAAATTATTATTGCGACAAGTGTTATTTTGGTTGTTATAATTATTATTATTGTTCTTGTTATTATTGTTATTGTTATTATCATTATCGTTGTTATTGTTGTTGTTGTTGATTATTCTTATTAATTTAATTGATTGTCGGAAAATTTGTCGCTAAATGACAGAAAGTCAAATATTATTCGTGCGATAACATTTGCAATATTCTATTTTCCATTGGATTTGGATCGTTGCTGATTTCGTCGCTCATTTTACGACAATACCAACTTATTCGTGGTTACTGTTCATCGAAGAATTATCGAAGGAAGTGAAATTCACGGCAATTTTTCAAATCCGTCGCAAATTTGCGATGGATTCGAAAATGTCCTTTATTTTTGGAATCCGAAATAAATCCGTCGGAAAATTGCGACAGAAAAATATTGTTTGTTGCAAAATTTTAGATGGGAAAAAAATACGTTGCAAATTTGTGACATTTTTTGTTCGTCGCAAATTTGCGACGGACCAAAAAAAGTTTGTTCCAAATTTGCGACGGACAAAATTTCCGTTGGAAATTTGGGACGGAAAAAAATCCCCCTCCCAAATTTGCGATTGACTAATATTCCGTCGTAAATTGCGACGAAATATTAGTCCATCGCAAATTTGGGTTTGCAACGGACCAATTGTTCGTCACAAATTTGGGACGGGAAAAAAATTTCCTCCCAAATTTGCGACGGACAAAAAAAGTCCATCGCAAATTTGCGACGGACCAACATTCCGTCGCAAATTTGCGACGAACAAAACAATGTCCGTCGCAAATTTACGACGGACCAAAAAAACGTCTGTAGCAAATTTGTGATGAACAAAAAATGTCCGTTGCAAATTTACGATGGACAAAAAAAGTCCGTTGCAAATTTGGGACGGGACAAAAATTCCCTCCCAAATTTGTGATGGACAAAAAAAAAATCCGTTGCAAATTTGCAACAGACAAAAAAATGTCCGTCGCAAATTTACGATGGACCAAAAAAATGTCCGTCGCAAATTTGCGACGGGAAAAAAATTCCTTCCCAAATTTGCGACGGATCAACATTTCGTCGCAAATTTGCGATGGACCAAAAAAATATCTGTCGCAAATCTGAGACGGGAAAAAAATTCCCTCGCAAATTTGCGATTGACAAAAAAATTCTGTCGCACCATCACAAATTTGCGATGGACAAAAAAATGTCCGTTGCAAATTTAGGACAAGAAGAAAATTCCCTCCCAAATTTGCGATAGATAAAAAAAGTCCGTCGCAAATTTGCGACGGACCAAAACAGTATCCGTCACAAATTTGGGACTGGAAAAAAATTCCCTAGTAAATTTGCGACTGACAAAAAAATTCGTCGCACCGTCGCAAATTTGCAACAGACCAATATTCCATTGCAAATTTTTGGCGGACAAAAAAAAATCCGTCGCAAATTTACAACGGACAAAAAAAATGTCCATCGCAAATTTGAGACAGACAAAAAATGTCAGTTGCAAATTTAGGACAGGAAAAAAATTTCCTCCCAAATTTGCGACGGACAAAAAAGTTTGTCGCAAATTTGCAATGGAATAAAACATTCCATCGTAAATTTGCGACAGACAAACGCAAATTTGCATCCGTCGCAAATTTGCGATGGACAAATAAAGTCCGTCTCTCTCTCTCTCTCCCCCTTGCACACGCATGTGCCCCCCTCAGCTTTTCTTCTTTTCTGACTTTTTCTTGTTTTTCCTTTCTTCTTCTTCTTCCTCCCGTTGTCTTCGTCGAGTGCCCTGGACCGCAGTCGCCGTCATTGCCTACTCGCTCGGCAGCTCACAGTCGCCATCATCGTCGCCGCCGTTGCCATCGCCGCCATCCTCATCGTCGCCTGCCCGCGCTTGGGTTGCCGCTAGCCTGACGGAGCTCGCTGCCGCCCAGCTCGCTCGTGCGCCTCACAACCGCCTGAAGTAATCGTCACCCAGCCTTGCCGTTGCCGCCCAGCCGCCACCTAGTCGCCGCCCAACCATCGCTACCCACCAGCCGCCCAACCGTCGCCGTCACCTTCCGGCCGTTGCCCGACGCCGCCTGACACCGCCCAACGCCGTCGTCGCCTAGCCGCCGCCTGAGGCCGTCGCCGCCTAACACCGTCGCCACCGCCTGATGCCGTCGTCACCGCCTGATGCCGTCGTCGCCGCCGCCGCAGTTGTCGCCCAGCCACCGCCCATTCGCCTCCCAGCCGCGGCCCGATGCCGTCGCCGCCGCCCGACGCTATAGCCACCCAGCTCCACTGTCGTTCGCCCGGCCATGGCTAAGTGCCTGGTCAACTAGCCACCACTTGGGCCGACGCCCGCGTCGAGCTCGCCATTGGCCGACCGGCCAAAATATAATTATTGTTTGGTTTTTTTTTTGCCTTGAACCAAGTAAGCAACTCCCTAAACCCTACCTACTATAATGAGTATTAATTGGACTTGTTTAGGGATTATTTAGTGTCTGATTGGTTGGCTAAGTTAGGAGTCGATTTCAGGATTGCATATGGTTTTGATCGATGTTCAATTAGTTAATTTGTCCATTATATCGCCGATTAAGCGTTTAATGATGATCGGGTGATTGATTAAGCGTTTATTCAGAAAATGCATTAAAATTGAACAATTTTAGAAAAATTCAGAAAATTTTCGTGAAAATTAAAAAAAGTCATATTTTCGGAAAATATTAAATTTGGTGAATTTTTTAAAATTTTTAAAAAAACCAAAATTTCAAAATATCATAAAATGGAAAAAAATAACTGTGGCTACCAACTTTGAGTGAAATTTAAATTTTTTTAGGTGCCCAAAAAAGAATAATAATAAAAAATTCAAAATTTTCAAAATTTTATAAAATGGCTTAAAATACATATGGCCACCCATTTTGAGAGAAATTATAATTTTTTTAGGTGGACAAAAAAAGTAAAAATAATAATAAAATAAAAAATTTCAAAATTTCACAGAATGGCTTAGAATACATGTAGCCATCCACTTTGAGTGAAAAAGAAATTTTTTTAGGTGGCCAAAAAAAAATTAAATATTTAAAAAATTTTAAAACTTCACAGAATAGCTTATAATACATGTGGCCACCCACTTTTAGTGAAATTTAAATTTTTTAAGTGGCCAAAAAAAATTAAAAAATACAAAAAATATAAAAATTTTAAAACTTTACAAAATGGCTTAGAATATCCGTGGCCATCCACTTTTAGTAAAATTTAAATTTTTTTAGATGCCCAAAAAATTTTTAAAATAAGAAAATTAATTTTATTACAAAACTTCAGAGAATGGCTTAGAATACTTGTGGCCAGCTACTTTGAGTGAAATTTAAATTTTTGTAGGTGTCCAAAAAAAATTTAAAAAATCAAAAATTTGAAAACTTCACATAATGGCTTATAATACCTGTTGCCACCCACTTTTAGTGAAATTTACCTTTTTTAGGTGCCCAAAAAAATTAAAAAATAAAGAAATAACAAAATTTCAAAATTTTACATAATGGCTTTGAAAACTTGTGGCCACCCACTTTGAGTGAAATTTAAATTTTTTTAGATGTCCACAAAAATTAATGACTTATAATGCATGTGGCCAGCCACTTTGATTGATGATCGTGTGGTCGAGAACGAAGATCATGTGGCTGAAATTAATGTTTCATGGTTGTTCTTGTACTTGATGAATTATCATGTGGTTTGAAAGTGGATCGTGTGGTTAATTATGGCTAATGTCAGCTTAGCATGACATATCGTGCACATATATTGATATTTGATATCAAAATGAGTGCGATTCATAGTATATTTGTTTGTAAGAAATTGCACGTCATAAACACTCGGCATTGGCTAATTAAGAGGGAACATCTTTTGCTTCTGAACCAAAATGGTAAGCTTCGTCATGTACATCATTATGCATCCGTAATACGTGTTTATATTTTTTTACATATTTGTCTAACCTTCCTACTTGTCAGTATAAACATGGAGGTCACATGCATAGAAGACCAGCCTTTTCAACGTCCTCGTCCCCATCCCTTTCCTCGTTTCCTGTCCTTTCATCTAACCCTAAACAACAATATGCTGATGGACAATATGGACACGTTGGTCCTTCTTCCAACACTCAAGAACATGTTATGGGACTTGGCCACATGCCAACTGAATCTCCTCTAGTTCCATCTCCTTTGGCTCCCTCTCCTTCCGTTCCACCTTATTATTCAAGGCAACATTCGCATAATGACGGAAACACATGTGAAGAAGATAACTGATTCATGATATGCCCATTTAGAGATTTGTAAGTAATTCATTTTTTTTAGTATATGTAATATTTATGGCTTTAGATATGGATGTTAATTGAATTGTCGATGTTGCACAATATCCGTATGTTTGCAGATTCACGGATGCTCCGTTTGTTGTGAGGGAACTAAATAAAATAATCAACAACTATTGAATAGGGCAATATATTAATTACATAAATGTTCCACAAGAAGTGAAAGATTTGTGGTGGAATGAGTTTAAGATAAGTTTTAGACATTCCATTTTCTCACCAACTAAGTTCGGTGTAGTATATTGATAGTCAAGAATGATATAAAGGGACCGGAACAATTCTTTAGTTTTCGGTACTAAAGGGACCAGATATTTTTCTTGAGATGAACTTAACAAAGTCCATCGCCGAATTTTCTGGTGCATGGTAATGGATATGTGACCTCATAATAACTTTAAGTTTTTCTTGTATTGATTGCAGCGAAAGTTTAGGTGGGATGACTAGGAAGAGAATGAAGTGAGAATAATTTTTCAGAAAACAATCAGTGATTACATATGAAATGTGATGAATAGAGCGAAAATCAAGAAAGCGAAGCCGGCTTTCATTACAGCTGACAATTGGACGGAAATTAACAGAATTTGGGAAACTGAAAAGAGTCAGCAAATCAGTGAGCAGAATAAAAAGAATTGATCTTCTAGTTCTAGTGAAGGGTTTGCCACATATGTTGGTGGCTGTATCAACAATGGGGAGCATCGCAAACGACTGGTAAGTCTGTTAAATAAGTTATAAGTTAATTTAATTCAATTACTCATGTTTACATTTTGTAGGCACAAGAATTGGAGACGGAACGGACATTTGTAGCTATATTTGAATGCACATTTCAAAAGAAAGATAAGACATGGATTGGCGATTGAGCAAAAACTATTAAGGTACGTAAGGTTATACTTTGGGCTTTATGGAAACTAGAATGAAAATCGTGAATGCTTTTAATATTTATGGTAGATATATATATGAAGTTATTTTATTTTTATCTATATTGTTAATGTAGGAAAAATATGATGAACTTTTAATGAGCAATGCTAGTGGTAGTGATGATTGTGTTGCATATGAGCCATCAGTTGACAGTATAGCATTATGGGTGGAGGCAATGGGTGGGATGAAAAAAGGAAAAATATTTGGGATGGGATCCTTGTCAAGGATGTACATACCGAATCATGCTGGAACTTCATCATCCAATGCGATTGATTGAAGGAGAACACGACATGACGAGCAATTGACCCAAGAAGTGAACCAACTGAAAAATATAATTGTAGAGAGGGACGAAGAAATAAATGATTTGAAACAACAAATGCAAATTGTTATGCGACACCTTAACATCAATCGCGGTGAGATTCCTTCTGTACCTCCTACCAATCCAATAGGTAATGGGCACAATGATAAGCGACACAATGATGCTAATGATTTTCTCGGTCCTTTCTAGTTAAAATTGCCAAAATCGAAAGTAAGCTTGCTTCACAATTTTTTATGACATAAGTGCAGTTTCATCCAATTTGTTCCTGCCCTATAATTACTTTTTGTGCACAACTTTCTTACAACTAGGTTCTTTGCTTGCAAAAAACTGACAATTTAGAGATCCCGAGATGACATGCTTGTTAAAAAAAATCATGATATTTGAACATTGTAGAAATACATGACTTAATTGACTTTGAGTCCTATCTTCCTGGGAATTAGTGTTGGTAATTTACCTCTCTAAGTCATTAAACTGATGCAATGCTGTTTGGACAAGGATCTAATTTTTCCTAGATGACAGAAATACGGTTTACAAGGGTGAAAAAACTACAGTGGATGTCAAAGTTAACTCATATTCATATGTAAGAACATTGATGTTCGTCCTAAAATATTTTTTTTAACCCTCTTACTTGTTTTTTTTATACCTAGTTTCACATCCATGCATAAATACTTCTTCTATATTCGGGACTGATCGAATATCTTTATTTATGTATTCACATTTCATCAGGTGTCGACAAAAGTGACTGCTTTTGGTGTCCTCCCAAGTACCACAGCTACCCAATCTTGTGTCTGGTTCGTTGATTTTTCGTTTTTTAAGCAGAATCTATGGTTGTCTTACCTCCTATGAATGTTTTGAATGTATTATAAGATTGGATATCAAATATCATCATGTTGGACTTTGCAACTTTGCATATATCATTATTTTTTGCGAACTAGCATCTTTCCTTCAGTTACATTTTTCAATTATATGGCATTGTGTCTGGTTTGTTCGTTTACTGTTTCTGAAGCGGAATCTATAGTTTTCTCGTGTCCTTTGATTATTTTGAATGTATTACATGATGAACAAAGTTCGTCGCTAATTTTACGATGAATTTTGCAACAAATTTTGTGATAAATTTTGTGACGAATAAAGTTCGTGGCTAATTTTGCGACAACTAAAGTTCGTGACTAATTTGCGACGAATTATTTGCAATGAAATTTGCGACGAATAAAGTTCATGGCTAATTTGCGATGAATTATTTGCAATGAATTTTGCGATGGATAGTGTTCGTGGCTAATTTGCGATGAATTTTGTGACGAATTATTTGTGACAAATATTTGCAACGGAAATTGAAATTTTCCATCTCAAAATTTTGCGACGACCTATTAGCGATGGAATTTTTTCCGTCGCTAAATTCGTCGCAAATTCGATTTGTGACGGGTTTTTTCAAATTTTTCGTAGCAAAATTCATCGCAAAAATCATGTTTTTTTGTAGTGCTACTCATGTGTTAGGAGATTGTTTATTCCAGTATTAAATGAAAGCATCCTTGACAAGGCAAATAGAAAAAAAAAGTTACCAAATTAAAATATCATCAGAAAGCAATTAGTCTACTATGAAGCCACCCAAAATTTGTTACTGAAGGAACCTTTTTCCTACCTAAACGGACCCAACTGTATGATGAGGCAAGGGAATTCGAATCTAAGTTGGGTACAAGGTAGTTGACAAATGTTTGTCTTGTGATATGATTATCGACGAATTAATAAACTTAAAAATAAGGGTTAATACCACGAAAAACTCCAAATTGGTACACTTATAACAAATTTATCCAGAACTATTTTTTTGATCACAAAAAACTCTAAACTGGTACACCTGTGACAATTTTATCCCAAACTATTTTTTTGACCATCAAAAACCCCACACTGGTATACCTGTGACAATTTGACCCCCGAACTAATTTTTTGGCCCCCAAAAATCTCAAACTGGTACACCGGTAATAAATTTACCCTCTGTTAGTTTTTATTAAATTTTACTATCAAATTGCTAAGTTTAATGACACGTGGTAATTGACATGTGTACTGATTTTGAGTTTTACCCCTCTGTTTGTCATAAGTTTACTAATTTGTGATTTTTTGTGATATTAATATAATTTAACAGACACTAACAAAGGGTAAATTTGTTACAAATATACTAATTTGGGGTTTTTAGTGGTCAAAAAATTAGTTTGGGGATAAAATTGTCACAGATGTACCAGTGTGGGATTTTTGGTGGTCAAAGAAATAGTTCGAGGTAAAATTATCACAAGTGTACCAGTTTGGGATTTTTGGTGGTCAAAAAAATAGTTTGGGGTAAATTTGTTACAGGTGTACCAGTTTTGGATTTTTGTGGTAAAAAAAATAGTTCAGGATAAAATTGTTACAGGTATACCAGTTTAGAGTTTTTCGTGATATTAACCCTAAAAATAATGGAAGACGGAAAGCAAACTTTCTAGTTAGAATAAAAAAAAATATATCACAGCAATTGTAGACTGGACAACGATAAGTTCAACAAGGGAGGGTTTATAGATTAAGGTAATTAAGCTATCACATATTGACGAGGAAAAGTATCATAAAAGTTTTAAACTTATTGTATTAGTATTAATTTAGTCTTAAATATTTCAATTGGACCAATTTAACCGTAAACCTTTTTGAATTTATATCAATTGGATCTATCCGGCTAATTTTGACAAAAAAAAACTGACATGGATGCCGACTGTCAGTCTGTCACACAATCAATGCTAACAGGATAATTTTTTATTACTTTTTTTTGTTCCTTTCTTTTTTTTTCCTAACTTTGGGCTAGTGAGGGCTTTCGTGACCGACACCTTCACCTAATGGGTGAGGGTTGCATTGCCTTGCTTGGATCCTGGCTAGGGTGCGAAGGCCCTCACCCTCGCTTGTTGCTCGGCAAGGGCCTCCATGCTCTCAATTGTGACTAGCGAGCGCTGCGATGCCCTCGCCTAAACTAGGCACTGGCCCTCGCCTATGATTGACGATGATCGGTCAGCGATCTTGTCAGCCCAAAGTTGGGAAAACGGGGAAGGAAAGAAAAGAATAAAGAAAAGAAGAAAAAGAAAAGAAAATGGAAAAAAAGCACTAAAAATTATAAAAAAAATAAAAAATTATCCATCTTAGTATCGATCATGTCACATGAGACAACTATTATCTATGTAAGCGATTTTCGGCCAAAATTAACTAAATGGACTCAATTGGTATAAATGCAAAATGTTTAGGACTAAATTAGTCTAATTAAGAGGTTTATAACAAAATTGGTATTAATACAACAAATTTAGGACTTTTTTTATTCTTTTCTCCATATTGATGTAACTATTTTCAAACAGCATCCCATGAATGTAAAGTTTTCTTATGCATTATTCTCTTAGATCATGCGCAAAAACTTTCGAAGAGAAAGGCTCCGTTCGTTTGGCGGAAAATATTCTCCTTTTAGAAAATATTTTTCCGGAAGTCATTTTCTTGAAAAATGTTTTTCTGGAACACAATTTTTTGGTATTTGGCTAAAATCTGAAAAAATTTCAAAAAATATTTTCTGGTGTTCAGCGACCGCCAATCAGGCGGTGTCCGGGGACCGGTGGCGGTGATCGGCAACTGGCGGCGATCGGCGGCGGTCGGCGATGAGCGGCAGGCGACAATCGGTGGCCAATGGCGATTGGCGGCGGCGGCGGTTGCCGGTGACTAGCGGCTGCAGTAGCAGGTGACGGGTGGCAGTCGGAGGTGGCAGCGATGGCTGGTGATCGACTACGGCTGGCGACGGGTGGCGGTCGACGATTGGCAGCGACTGACGACCGGCGGCTGACGATCGACGGCGACTGGCGATCGACAACCGGCGGCGGCAACCGACGATCGCTGGCGGCAATCGGTGGCGGAGACCGGCGGCAGCGACCAGCGGTTGACGGCGGTGATCGGCGATCAATTTTCTCTCCCACGGAAAACTTTTTCCCTCCCACGGGTAATTTTGCCTTTACTTTAGAGAAAAATGATTTCCTGTTTGTGAAAAGAAGAAATCATTTTCCTCAAAACAATGAAAGATTTGGGGGTGGGGAAGGAAAATGTTTTCCCACGGAAAACATTTTCTGCCCCCGAACACTGGAGAACGCGAAAAACGTTTTCCGGAAAAATATTCCAGAAACGAACACAGCCAAAGGCAATATGTGCTTTGGCTCGCTGCTTTACTTGGTTCATTAGGTCATCAAGGCACTCCATGGACCCAAAAGTTAAGTACTCTAGGAGGGTTTCTTTCTTTTTGACCTAAAAAAAGGAGGGCTTCTTCTCCTTGTCATGAAAAAGACCTCGGATATTCCTCTCATCTAATAGTCAGATTGACGATGTCGATATGTTACTCTCCATCAATCTTTTTAAGTTTCATGTGCACTTAGCCCAGAAATTCGTTTGAACAAAGGCTTCTACCTAGAATTTGCAACACAAAAACCATCTTATATATCTTCCTCAAATTATTCTCTTAGATCGTGCGCAAAAACTTTCAAAGACAAAGACTATATTTTCTTTGGCTCGCTGCTTTACTTGGTTCATTAGGTCATTAAGGCACTCCACGGACCCAAAAGTTAAGTATTCTAGGAGGGTTTCTTTCTTTTTGACCTAAAAAAAGGAAGGCTTCTTCTCCTTGTCATGAAAAAGACCTCGGATATTCCTCTCGTCTAATATTCGGATTGACAATGTCGATATGTTACTCTCCATCAATCTTTTTAATTTTCATGTGCACTTAGCCCAGAAATTCGTATGAACAAAGGCTTCTACCTAGAATTTGCAATACAAAAACCATCTTATCTATCTTCCTCAAATTAAAAAAAAAAGAAAAAAAAGCAAAAGCATGCTTGAGGAGTTGTTTGGTAATGTTGAACCTCGAAGCTCTCCTTTTATTAGGTTGGCTTGGTCTATGAAGCGCAATAATATGCATGCAACATTTGAGGACGCATAAAGTCTGGCTTTATTCTATAGCTACATTGTATGTTGAATAAGGAAACAAGACTTGCATCGGTTTGGCAAACTAAAAAGTTATACACTATAAAATGCTAACCTAAATCTAGTATGTGCACCTCTAACGCATTCAGTGTTGGAGTGTGGTTCACACTCCCCATGGAAAGAAAGGTACAGGGATTTCGCTCTCGATAAGAGGGCGGGGTCTGGGGGCCCGCCTTGGCGTGGGTTGAGGGAGCAACACCCATGAGCTACCAGAAGACTTTTATAATTTGGACTCGTATTTTATCGATAGTTTGGACTTAGGCCTATGAATAGCTGCAGCCTGTATATAATCTCTTTCCTTTATAATTGAGAGTTACGATAGAGAGGTGGAATGTACTAATTATAGCGGAATCCTCTGTTGGATGTAACCTTATTTTAAGGATGAACCGCCATAAAATATAATGTTTCGATTTTTCTTTCTCATCTTTACTCTCTATTTTGTTGTGTTTGTATACCTGATTCTAATATTTGGATCATGGGATATGTTAAGAAACGAGAGATTCCACATGGAATTCACTCGATCCAATCGTCCGGTTGCATTGGGAACATGCGTATTCGAACACATCCAACAATGCCTCCTCAAGATGTTCCATCCAGGTGAAGAGCGAATGATACGCATCTTGCCTCAGTCGTCCTATATTACTCCTCTTCCCCTTGAAGCCCCTCCTCTAATCATTCCTTTCCAAATGCACTCCGTCACACAAAATTCAAAAGCGATTCATAACTCTCCGTCACCAGGAGAGGAGGAACGCTTTTAGAGCACTCAAGAAAGAAAACCAAGAGCTGCTTTATCATATTTTATTAACGAAAGAAGAGGAGGGGTAGCTTTTTTTAAAGAGTTGGAACAGTGCATGTTTTGGTAGGGCACCGGTCCCTCATTCACTCACTCATTATCATCGTCAAGAGACAAGTTTTACAACAATCGAAAGCAATTAGTGTCGCGGACAGTATTTGATGGCGATTGTCCATTACCAGCCACATGGCGACGAAATGGTACTACGTGACTATCCACCCCACGCTTCTTCCCGGACGAGTGGGGACGAGTCAAAGAAGCTTTGCTCGTTTTCTTTCGGGCAACATTCGGGGCTACGATCCTCACCACACGTCTTAACTAACTTCCGATCTGGTTAAGCTAGTTAATTGTTGGAGCACGCTCGGGCACAACCTTTGAATGCAACATCGAGAAGATGTGTTGGCGTGCCTATTTGAGCACGGAGTTTCGGCCGTCACGTGAGTTCGGGGATCGGCATAGCCCAACACAAGCTCTTCTAGTAACTACTTGCATATATACCCATTAATCGTTAGGATTGATAATTCTTGTTGGCGTATCATAACTGTGCTAATAATCCGCAACAATTCTTTTTTTTTCTGGTTAAGATCCGCAACAATTCTTGCTAGTATGAAACTTCATAATTTTGATTTTATATGAAAAATAATTGAATTACAATGAAAACATGTTAGTTTGTGTCGGTGTCGGCATATAGAGTCAAACATATAGTGTCGTGTCATATTTCCGATTCCCTTTTTCGTGATTTTATTTCATGCCCTGTGTTGGGTTCGTGCCGTGCAACATGAATCGTGCTCACTGTTGCCGCTGGTGCAAAGTTTGTGGGGGCGACTCCTTAGCACCGTAGTTTTAATGCTTCCCTTGACTTTTGCTGTTTTCTTACCAAACCCGAACTAATTTTCCCTCTCAGTTTCGTGTTATACTAGGATGGCCAGGAGGCGCCTGTCATAATTGTGAAATCATGCACAACGGTTCTTCTTTCTTTGCCTTTTCAAAACAAGAAGTTGAGGAATTCATAAGATCGACTAAAACTGTAGGTGGCACTTAGGTTGGCTCTTTTGCCTTCTAGCTGTAGAAAAGACGAACGATTGTCACGTGGCACACCATGCCCTGCTCTTGTAGGCTTCTCTTGTTGATTTTGTGTGCGTTTTTATTATTTTTTTCTTGCTTCATATTCTCTCCCGATTTACATTTAACAGCTTTTTCTCCCAGTCTAGTTCTAGATTTGAGAGTTTCAACTCTTCCAATCTAGTTTTTAGATCCGGAAGCTATATTCTCCTGATCTAGATCTGGGAGTTTAATGAATATGCTTTTAGGAATTCAATACCCCTCTGCTATGCTTGTGTACAAGTTTTTTGCCTCTAGTTTCAATGGTGATCGCATAAGCTTTCGCATCTCACTAAACCACGAAGATTTGCTCTTTCACATGTTAAATTTGTGTTTGTTCGACTTATTTTGGTTGTCTCCATATGGCGATGGTGTAGAGGTAGCTGAACATATGCACACACCGCCAATTAGCAACACCGTTATTATTGGAGAAAGAATTTTCGGTGTGTGTTCATCACCGACAAAGATACGAAATCCAATAATTGGCCATCAATTATTTTACTTGACATATCCGTTCTTGTGGAATAAGTGTGCACTTAACTTTACTGGTGCTCCATTGATCTTTTTTATTTTCTAGATTTGGCTTTATTTTGCAGCATTATGGGTTTTGCTCTGTTTTGATTTGCTTTGTCATGAAGTCCATGTACTTTTCATATATCCTTTTGAGCAATTATTATAATTTTCTTTTGAAAAAAAAACTATGTTGTATAAACTCCAATTGAAAGACATCCTACCTATAAGAATTTTCTTGTGCGTATATCTTTCTTGACATGTTGCAATTGAATGATATTTCGGACCATAAATTTTACAAATCAAAACAAGTCAATTTCTTGAGCTAGTCGCAGACGGATAATCTACATCGGGAGAACTTGTATATTCATGGTGCGACCTTAGCATAATGAATTGAAAACGAGATCTTATGTTTCTTGTGATATAAACTCTGTACTAATCTCTAGTACTGTATATCTCGTTACCTCTCAAAATGTTATCGAGACCCCCACCTCTCATTGTCTAAAATTCTCCTAAACTCACAATTTTCTACTCACCATACATCATTACTTAGCTTATTGCTAGAGAGGATTTTGAACGACCTTTTTTTTTATTATTATGCACAGCTTGTAACACGGTTTGACGGAAAAAGGAAACGGATCATTAGTCGAATCTTGGTCAACCAAATGATGATGTAAACAATGCTTTGACCATTTGTCTAATCAACTTGATTCTTCAAAGAGCGAGCAACCATTAACCTAATTAATCCTCCAAGAGAGAGCTAATTCATATTCAATCAGCACCATCTAACATATCAACTACAGAAAAATTGTCCAAAAAATCATGAACTCCATCGTACGGGGGCCAATTCAGTCATAAACTTTTCGTTTTGATTAATTTAGTTCTAAACCTTTTAACGATTTGTCAATGTAGTCCTTCCGATCAATTTTGATCGGAAATTGCTAATGGTTTATGACTTTTTGAACAATCATACCTATCGACTACAGTCATGGACCATATCATTATTTTCTTGTCATGTTGGATAATACCCAATAAACTCTAGTTGATAATAATTGGAATTATTGTGGAGGGTGAAAGTTTGGATGTCATTTTAAGGAAGGGGGAGAGAGAGGAAAGAGAGAAGGAAATCGAACAGAATGATCATTGCCCACGGCAGGAGTAACTTTTGCCCCCAAGATGGGTGCTAAAGTCGTTTCTTGCAAGGAAAGAAAAGATCAAATGAGTGATTAGTTCAATATGTGTAGCAATGGCGGAAGAAAGAAAATTAAAACCTGGTGGAGTGACGAAGTGTCACGGTCTGAGATTAGTCAATCGAGTTGGTTTATGGACAGAACTACCCGAATTGTGATGAACATTCTACAAAGAAGACCCATCATTTGACTAAGGTTTTTCCTCTTCATCTTTGGCAAGAATCTCAAAGAATGGAGTTTACTAAAAACGCAGGTGGGTCATTTGTGGTGGTTGAGATCGCATGGTTCGCGAGACATACATAAGTTCGATGATGTGGACAGTTGATTCCGTTTAACTTGTCATTGTTCTTTCATTTGACTTGTCGGATGAGCGAATACTATTGCTGCTTGTTTTTTTGTGTCATGAGACCTAAGTGTCCGTGATGGAAACTATGATCGATCTTTTCACTTTCAATGTTATTTGCTCTTGTATTGGTTGAGGCAAGGATTGTACATTTTGTACAACCCCCAAGGTCCATGACCCAGCACATTGTCTTGCTTGAAACATCCCTAGAATCCAAAAAAATTGAGGTCCCTACAATCATGGCAAACCAAAGGATATTGAGCCAAGAAGCCTAAATATGCATGATTGGCAGTTCAAAACATACTTCCAATCATCTTGGTTCTTGATTCGACATCGATAGGCCATGGATCGAAGATTTCGCTAAGAGATTTTACATTTTATGGGCACACGATTTGGAATGCAAAGATACATAGTTCAACACATCCATTTAAAAAGCTTAGATGCTTTTAGAATCGCGAAACGATGATTATAAATAGGATCCAAATCTCACGTGCATTCTCAATTTGGGAATTAAAGCTCAAAGCTCCCACATAGAGATGTTAGAGGTTAAGCTTGCTCTTCTAGTATAATGTTCTCTTACTGGTAAAATACACCTTTATGTTAGAGAGAACAGAACTCTTTTGGAGGTAGACAAAACAATCACAAAAGATCTTCCCATAGATAAAGAGCCTTTTCCTCCTCTTTTGTTATTGTCACAACCTGCCCGAACCGGCTCTGCTATCTAAGGGGTTTGGCTAATGGATTAATAAGTTAAACCTAACTCGAGCTCTCCCAAATCCATAACAATTCGCAACTTAATTTTAAGTTATTAACATGCAAATCAATTTTATCTAGGAGTCGCCACTAATCAATTTTTGGTGGGTCAATTAGACACCCAAGTGAAGCACGGAAGAAATGTTTCACTTCTACGAATCAGAGATTCAATGGGTATGGGGACTTTAGTTACATTAATTGACAAATTAGTGCTCTTTCAGTACCTAATCTTGTTCAATTACCGCCTATTGTGTTCACACTAATCAGGAGTTTCAAAATTTGATTTCTAACTAAACTAGGGTAAGCAACAATCAACACAGGAACCTAACGTGCAAAATCGACCTCATGCGAGTTAGATTAAACATGCGATTCAAAATGTGTGAACCAAGCAACGTGCGATCAAATATGACACCAATCACACAATCGGACAAGAAAAACCAATTCCAAAGTCCAAATAAATTTTCTGATTTTTCAAAATTTTTTAATTAATTTTTTTAAAAAAATTAATTTAATATTAAAATAATATAAACGGATCCGGGTCGGATCTCCACACCCGACCCAGATCGGGACTGACCCGGGTGTGCCGGCCCGGGTCCACAACTGGACCGGACTCATTTATTGAGCCCGGTCTATTCGGAATTTTTTAAGGAAAGGAAAAGGCCCAACCCGAAATTTTTCATTTTTTTTATAAAAACAAACAAAGCTCAAAGCCCACTAAAAATTTAAAAAAAATAAAAAAAAAACTAGCCCAAATTGACCAATCTTGCCCACCTGTGAAATGACTCAAAACCTAATAAACACTCTAAAAGCTCATACACTAAATAAAACCCTACCCGATTTTGACCGGCGAACCCGATTTGACTTGCGGCTGCCGACCCGAGCGCCGGCGATCCACACTCATTACATCCGGATTGAAGTAATTTTCTCTTTTCTTTTTTCTATTTTCCTCTTCCTTTTGTTTCTTTCCTTTTCTCCTCGTTACTTGGTCTGTTCCTCTGGACGTTCCTCTCTTTGACTTTTCCTCCTCTTTTCTTCCTTTTTTTGTTCCTTTTTCTTTTCTTTTTGCTTTTCTTCTGCTCTTCCTCCTCCTCGGGCCTTTCTGCCCAGAGTATCCCCTCCTTTGCTGGGACTTCTTCACCAGGGGCTTCCCCCACACGCGAACTTCTACCGTAACTATGCTAGGGGACGCCCAACGTCGGCCGTCGGCTTGGGCCGCCAGCGCTGACGCCATCACTGCCTGCCGATGGTCCGGCGATGACACCGATGGCTGAAAACGACCATATCTCCACGCTTTCCGACAAACCAATATTCGACTCCAACCCGAACATACAAGCATACACGCACAAAGTAAAGCATATAAAACTAACACGGTGGGATTCCAAACCAAGGCGTTGCCGGGAACGAACAGCGACTTCAACTCATGTGCTCGTCCATGGCCGACGTCGGGGAAACGATTTTCATGCCACGAAATCACAACAAAAACATGGATAGCTTGAAGTCAGCAACAATACTAGAATGAATCAAGCATGTAACAGAGTGCTAGAGTGTCGATTTCACAAAAACATATTCAGAGCTCTCTTGAGCATTTTGTCAAATACATGAAGTGCGGTTCGCGACTGACTGGAAATAGGAACAGAACCGATTAAGGCTCAAACCCATAACCATAATCAACATAAAACAAAAGGCAGCACAGAACAATAACCGGGGAAGGCTCGCCAACGCTCGAAACTGCGTACGGTCGGGCGCCGGTGAGTCAACCCCAGTCAACCGAGACCCAAGAACAGGATGCGATTCGGGCGAAATAAGGGGAGTCGACGGAGAACCCTACTGGGCTCGGCGGCGGTGAATCACCTCCTGCGCTTCCGAGCTGAGATCCTCGGAAAGTGACCCCCCAAATCACAACACACAACCCGAGAAGGGCTTCGGACCTACCGTGTGGGACGGGATGCGCCGGAGGTTTGCCGGCCACGGTTAAGGCGTGGCAGTCACTAACAGGATACCGTTCACCCCTTGAATCTCGCTCTCCGACGCTCTCGAACTCCCTCTCTCTGGATCTCTCTTCTCTTCCTCCCTCTTTTTTTTTTTTATCTTCTTTCGGTCCCTCCGATCCACGTGTGTTGACCGAGAGGAAGAAGAAGAGCTTTTCCCTATTTTGTCTCTTCTGGTTAGCTTTACCCTTTTTTTTTTCTCCATGAAAACACGCCGAGCCCTTTCTTATGTGTCCTTTCTTCCTTTTTGCTTTTTTTGTGAAAGTGTGGGTAGAGTGCCCAGAGGGAGAGGGAAGTGATCACGTTTTTGTCTTTCTCTCTTTTCCTTTTTCCTTTTTTTTATAATTTTTATAATGATGATTTTCTTTTTCATAAAATGAAAATGAAATAAAATAAAAATAAAATATGTTTCACTAAATTCCACTAATGTAAATGCGCCTAACATCTATATGACATGTAACTTAATGAAAATATTTTTTTTAGGGATTAAAGATTAAACCCTAATTTTCTATGCGGTAAAACTCTAAGACTGCGTTTGGTCTTCCGTATTTCTGGTCAGGATAGGATTGGATAGGATAGGATAGGAAATCTAGGAATTTGGTCATATTCTATCCATTGTTCGGTGAAATACGGATTTAAAGTTGGATATTCTCATATTCTATCCTATCCTGCATTTGGTAAAAACTGTATATTAATATAAAGGACGTATATACCCCTACATGATGTTCATGAAATATTTCGATCTTATTACTATAAGAATAACATTCTCATACACAAATAAACATGAAAATATGACATTTTCTTAGATTTTCAAATTTTTTTGCAAAAAAAATGAAAATACAAAACAAATGAGACAAGAAAATTGTCATCATCTTCTTTCTTCGAGCGCTTTTTCGCAAACAAATCATTCTTCAGCTTCTTCTTAAGCGAAGGCTTCACCGCACCCGCACCCTTCTTTTTCTTATCAACAGCCAGGCCACCCGTTAATCTGCAAAAGCATCAAATACTAGGGTTTACATATAACAACGTCAGAAGAACATCTTAAATGGGATAACAAAGATGGAACTCGAATGTGAAATAAAAAAGTCATCTTTTAACATCAACTGAAGCCACGAAGAGCGGAGAGACAAGCTCCAAGTTACCAAACCTCAACTCCACCAAACCACAGGGCATCGCAAGCACAAAACAAACAATTGAAACAGCGAGATGGTGGGTTCCTTCATCATCTGCAATTGGGTTGTTTTTCGAAACAAACAAATTGAACAGAACTGAATCAGCAATTGCAAGGATGAAGGGCCACCCATTCCTTGCTCCACCGTGAACTAGATACCATTCGACGAACACGACGAATGTCATTGACAACGGTGCGAAACTGGAGAGGACAATAACAATACCCAAGCTGAGCTGAGCTGAGCTGAGCAGTCGACGTGCCTAGAAGAAAAAGAAGAAGAAGTGACGAAGAGGTTCGGAGCTTCTTTGATGTTGCTGGCGAAGTGCGGAAAAGTGCTTCTTTCCAACAAGCTTCAATAGTATTTCCACAGATGACCACCTGATCTCCTCCTCTTGTGGGTCCTTCCAATTTAGCATCTCGCCTCGCTGCGTGGGTGAAAAGTGCGTGAATGAAGAGTAGGGTTTCTAAAAATTTGCTTTTATGTGACAGATAGGAGAAATTCTATCTGACCTTATCTTATTCCCTCTCCTCGGATTTTTTTATCTGGGTTATATCTCTCTATATCCGACATTATACTATCCGGGACACCTACCAAACAAGGGATATGATAAAAACATTATCCTATCCCGAGTTTTATATGAACGACCAAATGCAGCCTAAATAATTAGATCAAATTTAAGTATCAACAGTTATATCTTCCTTGATTATCACAGTTGCTCACCAAAACACGATTTCCAATGAGGAACTAGGAAAATGATATTTCAAGCCGGACGTGGACATTTTATCCCGCACAGGACTCCTACAGGTGTCTCGACATACCTCGATTGTTGATGGTTTATCTCAACGCGCATTAACAAAAGAGAAGTGATTGAAAAGCCAAGTGTCATGTGACATGAATGATTTTCATCGGTGGATTTGTTACGGGCCCAATCACGATTTTTTTCCCTTCTGTCCAGCAATTTGTATAATTTGTACTTTCCATCCTTCTTAACTTCTTTATTTAATCAATGAATTGCTATTAGATAGGAGAAGGTAGGAGACAAATATTTCTCAATCGTAAACAGCATATCCAAGGTCGCGTGAAGCGAAGCATTGTCTTCATTTTTTGCTTTATGGGCCACAGACTTGATAAGCCCGAAAGTTACATGAGAAGAGAGTTGTGCAAAAGTTTTAGTCAAGGCCCGAAGTACAAACAAGTTGTCAATGTTTTGATTCATGTACGTTATATCAAAGCCCGTTGGCTGATCTTTTGAATCATAGAATTGAGTCTAGAGATTACTATTGCATTGCCTTTTCATCCCACTTGGATGTTGGATCATACTGTGGACCGAGTCATTTTATGTTTTGTAAGTGTAATTTGTGTTGTTTATGTACTATTATTGTAAAGAAAGCACTTGAATTCGGTGCCACGGGCAAGCACGGAAAAGATGGCACTACTAAACACGTAAATTTCGATCGTGTAGTGGAACTGTATGTATATCTATGACTATAGGACCGAGCCCAGCGAGGCTTGAGGTCGAACAATGACGGCACAAGGAAGAGGGCCAGGCGACTTCCAAAATCCACGGTCCGTGAAGGGCAAGCTTTGGAAATGTGGGCCAAATAGAAAATGGTCGCTGGACGAGATCGACGAATCGAACGCTAAGCAATAGGGAGATCGGAAGATAGAATGGAAAGCAGATTTGGTGAGCGACAAAAGAGAAAGAACTTTGTAGGAAACACTTCTTGATATGAGTCCAGTGTATTGAATCCCATAGGAAAAACTCGTCACTTTGAAGGATCAGCTTCTTACGTATAATAACATAGAATAAGATCTTTATTTAAATAATCTAATTAAATAGCAGTCTAATCACATAAATATTATGTACTAAATGAAATTATCCTAGGATGACATCATAATCTTGTAGCTTAATTGATCAAACTAAATTTCCAGTTTTGATGAACATCTATCCTGCTTGGTACTCCCACGATAAGAAAAATTTGACTGCGATGAGCGTTTCTTCCACAAGTTTTTTTTGTTGTCGAAAGAAAGATGTTATTTATATATCAAAATAATACTAAAGAGGTATATAGAAAGCTTTCAAGCCCAATAAATTTTAAATAACTGCATATCAAAGCAAAAGCCAAAAAGCAAATAACAAAGTACCGTCCGCAATTAGAAGCACACTTTCATCCCTCGAGAACAAATCTACTATCGTGACCACTTGGTGATCGATCACCAATTTCAGTGATGAGTACATGCCGAGATCTCCTACTCTATTTGCAACAACTTGCGGTGTGCATCTAGGTTCAACGTTCTTATCACTATCGCAATGTAGAATCACTAACATCAAAATATTACAAGAACACATATCAAATACCTTTAAGAAACTCCCAGATTTATATTAAGATCTAATTTGAAAGAGTAAAACCTCCAAAACTTGACCTAAATCGAAATTCGGGAGAGAAGAGCAGTTTAATCTCGGAAAGATTGTGGAGTGACATTATGAACATCCTCCTCGTAGTGGTTGTTGAACGAATGGTCAAACTGGTCTTCATGTTCACCCAAGATCTGCAGCAGAAATTTATTCATGCACACAAACTCCCATAACAAATTGGGAGAAAAAAGAAAGAGAGCTTCAAAATAGGGAAGAGAGAGAGAGAGAGAGAGAGAGAGAGAGAGAGAGAGAGAGAGAGAGAGAGAGAGAGTCTCTCCCTTAGGTATGGCACTCCAAAGAGGCGACGACTTCAAGAGGAAGGAGAGAAACCCTAACCTAGGCAAAAGAAAGGAGAAATCAAACCACCTTTTCTTCCACGAAATTCGGTAACCTTTCCACAAGTTTCCACCATAATTAGGAATTTTGACTTTGATTCGGTACTGCAGAACAAAGATTGCTCTTGTACTGAATTGACATGGGATGTGTTTGTTTCACGAAAATTTTTTCAAGCTTTGGTCTTTTATGTTGGAGGAATTATAGGAAAATGGATTAATGAAAATGTTTTCATCGATATTAATACCCTATTCCTAAATATCTAATAGTTTTTATCAGCTCGTTTTTCCCAAGTGATGTAAACGATCCAAGTTAGAAAAATCCTTTTTCAAATTGCTGATTTTCGTGAAGCAAACACACCTTAAAAATCAATAAATTTGAAATGTAAATTCCTACTTAGAGTAACCCTTTTTCAGAATCCTACTAAAATACATAGAAATATGTAGTCAAATTAAATAAATACTAAAACAATAAACAAAAATTTCCTAAGATTTCATAAAAAAATGATCTGGACAAATAAACTAGTGGGGATCACAAATGATGACCGAAGTTGATGGCTCAAATCCATTCAATTAGATAATTAGATAATTTACTATGATTAAGATAATTGATATTGTGAATAAGGGCAACCCCGATTCGAAGTTCACAATCTCAAAACATTTTTTCAAGATATTCAACAAGGTTATTAACATTAATCACCTCTTTTCACTATTTACTATTATAGCTATTACTTTTAGGGTTAATATTACGAAAAATCCCAAACTAGTATACTTATGATAAATTTGCCTCATACTAAATTTTTGACCATAAAAAACCTCAAACTGGTATACTTGTGACAAAGTTAGTCTCCGCTAAATTGGATTAACATAACGAAAAATTACAAATTGCTAAATCTGTGACAAATGGAGGGTTTAAATCCTAAATTAGTGTACCCGTCAACTGTCATATATTATCCAACTTAATAATTTGACAGTAAAATTTAACGAAAACCAACTCAGGGTAAATTTGTCGGTGTACTGATTTGAGATTTTTCGTGGTATTAACCCTTACTTTTATTATTATTATTATTCGTAGAGAAAATTTCAAATAAGGGTATGAAGTGGGGCCATTTTCTTAAAAAATAGTATGAAGTGGATTTTGTTTCAAATAAGGGCATGAAGTGGTTGCTCAGCCTCAAATAAGGGCTTGAACTCGCCAGCGGCCATTTTCCGTCGACCAAAATAGGGGTAATTTTGTCCGAAATTCCAAATTGAATTGAAATCAAGTTCTACTTTCAATTTTGGGTTAATACCATGAAAAATCCTAAACTGATACATCTATGATAATTTTACCGCGAACTATTTTTTTGACTATCAAAAACCTTATACTGGTATACCTGTGATAATTTTACCCTCGAACTAATTTTTTGGCTATCAAAAACCTCAAATTGGTACACCTGTGATAAATTTACCCTCCGTTAATTTCCGTTAAATTTTACTATCAAATTGCGAAGTTTAATGACACGTGGTAATTGACATGTGTACCGATTTTGGGTTTTACCCCTTTGTTTGTCATAAGTTTATCAATTTATGATTTTTGTGATATTAATATAATTTAACAGACACTAACAGAGGGTACATTTGTGACAAATGTACCAGTTTGGGGTTTGTAGTGGTCAAGAAATTAGTTCGGAGGTAAAATTATCACAGGTGTACCGGTGTAGGGTTTTTGGTGATCAAATAAATAATTTGGGGTAAAATTGTTACAAGTATACCGATTTGGAGTTTTTGGTGATCAAAAAAATAGTTCGGGGTAAATTTATCACAGGTGTACCAATTTGGAGTTTTTTGTGCTAAAAAAAATAGTTTGGGGTAAAATTGTCACAAGTGTACCAGTTTAGGGTTTTTCGTGGTATTAATCCTTCAATTTTTCATGTTTTTTTTCTTCCTCTCCCGCTGCTTCTCGAGCAAATCACCCTCGCCGGCTTCTCGCCCAATCGTTAGTTGCTATGCGCCCGGTCCTCGCCACCCCTCGTTGCTCCTTGCCCGCTCCTTGCGAGCTTCAGTTAGTCATCCGTCGTCCTTTCTTTCCCAACTAAGGTGTTCAAACTTGGGTGCGAGCCAAATTTTTTTGTGACCAACGCCTTGATTCACTTGTATTTGGCTTTCAAGAGGCCCTGGAGTGCTTGCTTGGTGTTTGACGTGGTGTCTGTTCTGGACTCCTTTTGCTGCAGTGCTAAATGTTATCTGATGAATTCAGAAGTTGATTCTGCGCGTGAATTGTTCGATGAAATGACTGAGAGGCTTGCACTTCGACCTTTATGATAGGGGGTTAAGAGGCTAGATGGTTCTGGAGTTAATAACTACATACTTGCCAGCAATTATACTTACAAGTTCCTAAAAGCTGGAAAGCAGCCTTCGTTTGTGTCGTGTCCCTCAAAGTACCAACCAAATGTCTGTTGCTAACGTACTAAGGAAGCACAACGTAGCAATGCCATTCATAACTAGTAAGAATGAGATGAGTGCTCCATTGAAAAATTGCCCAATGAGTAGAAAGATTTACGGATGACGGGATTTGGCAAGTTGCCACAATCCTGGTGGAATTCATCCTGTCAAATGATTCTCTTGTAGATAGAGATATCAAAGTTTAGGAAGATTTGCAAACTCCGTCGGAATTTCCCCCTTAAAGTTGCTAAAGCTAAGATATCTGCATAAACTTCAGCTTGTCAGGTGCACTGGAAGGTAAGAATTAGCACAACATGAAGTGCCCTTGTACAAACAATCCACTGTCACCTTGCAGAGTATAACGCAACCATTATGATCATAGTGACAGACATATCAATCGATAATATGGTAGTAAATAACCTTATCATTATGTGCAATTAAGACACATAACTTAACACTCAGAAATACTAGAAAAACTCCGAACACCTAGTGTTTTGTTTAAAACATAGTTATTTACATGTGGAACTGTGGAACAACAAATGTATGCACTTGTCCAATATCAACAGGAACTGGGTGATCACAATTCCAGCATTATTGTATCTTAAATCGTTACAAGAAGGCATTGAATTAAACAACTCAAGAGCCACCAAAAAACAACCAATCCTACCCATCGATACAATCCCGCCAAAAGGTGTCTCTGAATGGCATTCTATCGAAAAACCATCTCGCCTCTTCCATCTCCCCTCTCCTAATGTAACCCCTTATCATCAAGGTCCAAGCGTGTCCCTCTCAGTCATTTCATCGAACAGTTCACGCACTGGAATCAACTTCTGCATTTATCACATAGCCATCTATTGTAACATTCCAGCGAATGGAATTCAGAACAGACCCGGCGTCAAACACCAAGCGGGCACTCTAGGTCTTCTGGAAAGCCGAATACAAGTGATCAAGGGGTCCGTCACGAACAAATCAGACTCAAACCCAAATTTGAACACCCTACCTGGGAAAGAAGAGACGACCGCGGAAGACACACTGCAGCTCGCGATGAGCAATGAGGATCGGGCAATGAGTGGCGATGACTGGGCACAGAGCGACTGCGGATCGGGCCAGAAGGATTTGCTTGAGGAACAGCGGATGAGGAAGAAGAAAACATGAGAAATTGAAGTAAGATTTGATCTTAATACAATTCGGAATTTTGGACAAAAACACCCCTGCTTTGGTAGCTGGAAAATGTCTTATGGCGAACATTTGGCCGGCTGATAAGTTTAGACCCTTATTTGAGACTCACTTAGTCACTTTAGGCTTTTATTTGAAGCAAAATCCACTTTAAGCCCTTTTTTAGAAAATGCTCTCACTTCATACCTTTATTTGAAAATTTCCCTTATCCGTATTACTATTATTCTACTAAATATTAGAGGTGTGCAAAATGAATCGACCGGACTGGCCTATTTAATCCGGTTCCGGGTTCCTAAAAGTGGAATTGGTGTCTGGGCTGTTCCGGTCCCGGTTTCAAGGGAAAATCGGACCGAACCAACTACATATAATTTTTTTTTTAGTTTTCATTTCTTCAAAAAAGTTAGTAAAATGTGAACTAAACCCACATACAATGCTTTTCCCTTATAGTCGCATCACAATGACTCTTCATTCATCGTCTCTTCCATCAATATATTGAGATTTGTCACTCTTTCTCGTTGTGGTGGGAAAAAAAATATAAAAGTGACCGGTTCTATTGGACCGAACCAGATCTGGTCCGATTCTCGATCCTAGGACCAACCGGTCCGGTCCTCGGTTCTCAAACTTGGGTTCAATTTTCTATTTCACCTTGAAATCGGATTGGATTGGAAACCGATCACCCATACTAAGTACAGTGTTATGAATGACGCGACGACGAGTCATTCATAATGTAGGAGGCCATCTCAGCTCATTAAATGAAGTAGCCACCATCGGACATTAGGGATGTGTTTGGTAATTTGTCAAATAGTGATTGATTTTATTCTTTTGTTCCGTGTAATAAAAAAAAAACTGAAATCCGTTTAGGCCGCGCATGGCAACTATTCTGTACCTAGAATTAGATTCTGGGCAGAAATGATTCTTTTTTATTCTGTACCCGAAAATAATTTCTAAGCATTTGAAGGTAATTGATAACTGCTCAAAATTGCTATTCTTAGGATAAAAAAGAACAGAAATGTGTTTGGTAACTGTATAAAATTTCTCTATATTAATAATATTTTGAATTTTTAAATATATTTTTTATTTTTTAAATTTTTTTTTCTATATTTCTCCTTCCTTTCTTGGCCATGGCCGGCCTCTGGCACCGGCAATTAGCTACAAGCCAGGGCCAACGAGGGCGTCGCGGCCCTTGCGGTCAGTCGCGACGGCGAGGTCTGCCTCGCCTTGGCTGGGTGAGGCCTCACTGTTGCAGCCGCGAGCCGCCCTCGCCGGCCACCATCAAGGGCTATGACGCCCTCATCAGCCCTGGCCTGTGGCCAGTTGTCGGCGGCCGGCAAGTGGCGGGGTCAAAGAACAACAACAAACCAAAAAAAAGAAAAAACCAAAAAGAATCAGTTTCGAAAAAATTGTTCCAAAATCAAGAACTACTTTTTTTTGCTTCTTAATTCTATTCCAAAACTGATTCCGAGCATAATTTTTTGCAAAATTGTGCCCGAGTACAAAAAATTTAATAAACGGATTTCTATTCCCAAACTAATTTTGGGAACAAAAGAATAGAATCAGTTGCTATTTGGCAAGTTGTTAAACAGATCCTTAGTAAATTTTTTGCTCTCGGGCACAAATTTGTGCCTAGAATCAGTTTTGGAACAGAATCAAAAGGCAGGAAACAAGAATCAGAAATGGAAAAAAAGATGTTTTTTCTTCTTCGTTTTCTTCTTGGCCTATGGCCAATCGCCGGCCGCCGACCACCAGCCATAGGCCAGGGTCGACGAGGGTGTCGCGACCCTCGCCAGATTTGGTGCGAGCGACCCTTGCCGCCGCCCTCACCAGATCCGACGAGGGTGGCCCTCGCTCGGGCGGTGAGGGTCCAACCCTCGCCTATGGTTGGCGAGGGCCACGGCGCCCTCGTTGGCCTTGGCCCGTGGTCGGTCGCTGGCACCAACGACCTGTCCATGGCCAAGGAAGGGGAAGAAGAAGAAAAAAAAAAGGAAAAACAAAAAGAAAAAAATATTAAAAAATTTAAAATATTAATAATAAAAAGAATTTTGTGCCGTTATCAAACGCATTTATGTTCTTTTTCCATTTCAAGAATTGAAATTTTGGGCATTTATCAAATGCCTTCAAATGAATAGAAATTGTTTTCGGGAATAAAATTAAAAAAAATTATTTTCAAAAATAGAATGATTACCAAATGCACTTACCAAGCCATTCCCAAAAAGGGCAAGCGGCAGGGAAATCGAAGAACATCAGACACACTTGGATGGGACCATCTCGTTCTTTCGGCTCCGACTTCGTGTGTGGCTCAACGGTTTCGTGTGTGGTCATGGAGATAAAGCAATGTAGAGCAACAACATTGGTAAACGTCCAAATCAGGAAGGTGCTCCCAACATAAACACATTTTAACTTTCCAAGATTACAATTATTTTCGAAGATATCCCATGCTAATTGTGATAGAGTATCCACTATAATTAAGATTCTCAGATGTGCCTCATTAAGTAACTATAATAAGACGATGCTGTTTCCTTGCTATCTTGGAAAGTTAGAAACTAATATAAATGGACGC
Organism: Syzygium syzygioides; assembly: GCA_031216285.1. Lineage (NCBI taxonomy): Eukaryota > Viridiplantae > Streptophyta > Magnoliopsida > Myrtales > Myrtaceae > Syzygium > Syzygium syzygioides. The sequence goes on along the minus strand of CM062244.1, from coordinate 11,322,160 downwards.
CAAGAAGCATGATTTTGGGCGTTCTACATTCTTGAGTCTTTAGATTGTGAAGCATCCGATGGACCCGGACCACATTAGGACTTATTCAAATGCACATAGCATTAGCTCTCAAGTGGGTTGCTCTCGAGCGTCTGCCAACATATCAGAGAGTGTGGAAAGCTGTTCTGCATGGAGTTATGGGAGATCTTAAAGAAACAAACCTCACGAAACTGAGTTTTGAAATGATTTCTGGAGTTGATTGTGGGTTATTGGAGATTGAGGTTGATGGATCCTGCTCATGTTGCTATGATTTGAACCCATTGAAGGTGGTAAGTATGCATACTGTTTTACAACTTCCTTCTTGGTTGAATCGTCGATTGATATAGGTGGTAGATTGAGCCAAAAAGAGTAAACTTGGTTGCCTTTTCACAATTGTTAAATTGTGACCATAATTAGATATTGAGTATTAGATTAGTCAATGGAATAGATCATTGATATTTAATTTGATTGAGATCAATCAATGGAATTGACTATTGATATTTATTCTAATAGTTGATGATTAAGGAATATTTTTTATATGAACATGATTAGTTTAAAGTGATATAACTCGTTTGATCTTGTATGTGTATTACACACTAGATTAAGATAAGTGAGTTTGATATCTATTTATAAAGATGCATAGTGAATGCTTGATCTTTTTAGAATAGATGTATTACACACTAGAGCTATGATTGCTCACCTCATTCCTTCTATTTTTTTTTTCAGGTTCTTCGGTTAGTTATGAATAGTACAAGAGTAACAACTTTTGGTAGTTGAATTGTAGGTATGAATATGATAGTTGGATATGTCTGAATTGTCATATGTGGAGGTTTAGTTTCTTCATTGGGAATATTTATAATATATATCTTTTGATGGATTATTGAAACTCTAATATATTGTTTTGATTTTAAGACTACGTCTATAAAAAGAAGGATGGCCGTATCACTACCTCAATCCATGTCACTATCCCTATTCTAGTGGGTTTGGGTGTGACATTTGTTATTATCACACTTCAGTGTCACTACCCCTATTCTTCAAGCCCTAATTTTTCCCTACAATTGAGCGGCTCGGAGAGGATGACTATGATAATGGACTTAAGTAGCCAATTATTTTGTTAGTAAAGCCCAAGCCCAAGTCCAACCGCAGCTCGTCCTCCTTCAACGAATCGTGTAAGTGAGCATAAAAAGGAGAAGACCATCGGCGAAAAAAACAAGGGAAATAAAGAAGTCTCGTCCATGACAAAGAAAAGAAGAGAGAACATTTATGTGCGTTCACCGTCCGGACACGTCGACAAGCCGTATCAACTGCGAATTGTAATACCGATTTAGTATTGAAGTCTATTATTTTTATGATTGTAATAATTTTGGAAGTTAGTAGACAAATTTGAAGTTATGTAGATTTTAAATTATGAGGTTCAATTGATGAGTTTTTGAGTTGCGATTCTTATGGAATAAGTAGCTTAGGGTGTTGTGGAGCGGTGGTGTTTGATGAAAATCAATTTCGAAGTATGGTTTCTTTGGAATGAAGTTCGAAAGCTTCATGAGCGAGTTATGCGTAACAAATAATACACGTAAGGAAAAAATTGATATTTGCTATAAACAAGTTTATTTGTTAGCGTGTGGGTGCCATTTTATTGAAGAATAAGTGTAATTAGTTGTGTCGTTCATTACAATAGTGTATTATTCGATTTTTTATATCGATTTTCAATTAATTATTAGGAATTCGAGTACGTTGACTTGAGTAACTAAGGTTGGTTTTTAGCTTTCCCCAGGTGAGTGTTACTCTTTCTTATATGAATTTACAACCATATCTTGAAAATGAAGAGTTTTAATATAGTAGGAGTTATTGAGAGCATATTTCTAGTATAAATTGGATCAAACTATTACTACCTTTTAGTATTTGTGAACGATTTGAGAATGGTTTTCGAAAGGTATTGTAAAATTATTTATATGAAATATATATGGCTTTACGAATTGGTTTATGAAATGAGTTTGGTAAAGATTTGAGAAATACTTTACGAAAAGTAATTCCAGCAAAAGAGCTGGGTTGTAGAAAGATTATGTGTTTTGGTTTATGAAATTGATTTATAATATACATTTTAATTTAACTTTGTGAATTTTGGAGGATATTGTTGTGAGTTTGTTTTCATGTTCAATATCGTTATGAGCCCATTGAAGGGCTTGTAGGTATGTACATACTACTTTAGGATATCTTTATGGGCCGAGCAACCAGCAATATAGGTTAAGACCTTACCAAGAGGGAATCTTGGTCGCTTTTTCACTTGGCATTATGCGTGATCATGATTAGATATAGGAGCATGAGTTCGGACAATGGAATGGATCATTAACATGTGATTTGAGTTTGATCAATGGAATGAACCATTGACATGTGATTTGAGATTAATAGATGAAATGGACCATCAACATGTGATTTGATGAGATTAATTAAAGGAATAAACTGTTAATAGTTGCTTGTTATTATTAAGTTGACTCATCTTGTACGTATAAATTTTTATTGGAAAATCATCATACATTTTCAATATTTTACATATATCATATATTAAATTTGAAATGATATGATATCGTTTTATAATGATATATAGTGAATGTTCGATCTGCTTAAAAGAAATGTATTACTTATCGGGCCGCGGTGTAACAGTCCGGATTTTGGACCATTTTTGGGAATTATAAAACGAGTAATTCGTCAGTGCGCTTATAATGGAATTTCGCCCGGGAACTGATCACTCTCGGGTTCTTATTTTTAAAATTAGAAATTTTACTAGAATCGCACTCGATCGAATTTGACCGTTATTTATACCCTGAACTTGGCAGTCGATTTTCGGGAGTTTCGGGACGAAATAAATTGGACGGTGTCGATATTATTGTGGCCAGCATCGAGATTGTCAGGAAAAGTGGAAAAGTGGATTTTTGGACCGGGTGCGAATTTGGACTGGTGGACCTCCCTCGTAGTGTGGTTTGGGTTATTTTATTTTGGCCGTATGCCCTAGAATGTTGTTAGGATTTATCGTGGATTATTAGGCCCTTTTCCGAAATTAAATCGGGACCGATAGGTCGATTTTTAGTTCGGACCGTGTCCTTTGATTCACGCTTAAATTTTGAATTTGTACTTTTTCTCTCTCTTTCTCTCTCCTCTCTCTCGGCCGGAACCCCCCTCCCGCGCGTGACCTTTTCTCTCTCTCTCTCTCTCTCTCTCTCTCTCTCTCCTTTCTTTTCTTTCCTTAGCTGTGCACGTTTTCCCCCCTACCCGGTCACGTCCCCCCTGCATGCATGTCAGCCCCTGCCCCCTCTGTCTCTCCTCTTTCTCTTTCTTCTCTCTTCTCTCTTTCTTCTCCTCTCCTTCTTCTTCGTTGGTCTTCCCCTTCCCCGACTGGTTCCGCCTCGCGTCTGCTCCCACGCGGCCAGCCTCCGCTCCGCCGCTCGCCGCGCCTGACCACCGCGCCGCGCAACAACCGGCCGCCGTGTACCTTCCCCAGCCACCGTTCGCCAGCAGCCCCACCGGCCACCCCCCACCTGGTCGCTCTCCCCTTCTTTCCCCCCCACTGCTCTCCGTCCGCCCCCGCCGCTCCACCTCGTCTCCGCTCGACGCCGCCCCGCCTGGCCGCCGAGCGCCGCAGTGCCGCCAGCAAACCCGGCCTGACCGTCACGCCGCCTGCCAGCCTCCCCGGCAGCTCTCTCTTCCCCCTTTTGCCTCTCTCTCTCCCGGCCAGCAGCCCCGACCTGCCCGAGCCGAACCAGCTCGTCGCTGTCGCCGCTCGCCGGCTAGTCTCGCCCCGTCCCGCGCCGCCGCCTGGCCGCGCCGTCGCCGTCCTCCCGTCCAGCTGCCGCCGCCCCTCAGCCCCGCCCTCTCCTTCTCCTCTCCCCCTCACCCCCCCTCTCGGCCAAGCTCTTCCCGCCCCTGTTCAGCCGTCCGCCGGTCGCCGCCGCCGCCGCCGTCGCCGCCGGTCGCCGTCGCCGCCAGCCAGCCCCCGCCGGCCAGCAGCTCGGGCCACTTGCCCAGCCGTGCCCGGGCTTGCCTAGGCCGTGGCCGGTCCGTGGCCCGCGCACACAAGCCGCGCGCCCGTCGCCCGTCGCCGCACCCGTTGCCCAAGCGCGTGGCCCATCCATGCGCCCAAGCGCCCCGGGCACGCTGCGTGTTCGCCACACCCGCTCACTAGGCACGCCGATCGGCCATTGTGCCCACTTTGGCCGGTCAGCGCGCCCGTGTGGCCCGCGCCCGCGCCCGGTCAGAACTTCTCGCCCGGGCAATTTTGAGCCCGAGCCGACTTTTCCCGGGCCAAAATTTGGTAAGCGACTCCCTAAACCCTACTTAGTATTTTGGGTATTTCATTGACTAGTTTCGGGCTAGAACAGCTAGGGCGAGTATTAATTTAGTGATTTGATGATTTATTTATGCATTTTAAATTGGATTAATTAGTGTGCTTAATTTGGGAAATTATGCATGACCGACTTGAATGTCGGGTTGGTGGATGAGGTGGTGACTGTGATTTTGGACCGAGTGTTGGGTATGAGTGATTTGATGTGACTTGGCGTGAATTTAATTTAATTGAGTGGCGTGTGCCTGCCTGTGAGAGATTAAGCCCGGATCGATCGGAGGGCTGCGGACTTGGGACGTGTTGACGGCGGTCCGCGTGAAGGCTTGAATGGCAGATGTGCCAATTGGACGCGGGCTTGAGACGTGTTGACAGTGGCCCGTTAAAGGTGTGATTGGACCGGGACGTGTTTACGTCGGTCGTTGGAAATTGTTCGAATATCGTGGCTTGGGACGTGTTGACGGCGGCCACTGGAATGGATTGAATGATATGGCTTGGGACGTGTTGACGGCGGCCATGGGAATTGATTGAAATGTGAGGCTTGTGAGCCTGTGAGATTGGATTTGAGGCGCATTGGCGCGAGTTGTGAGAAAGATGTTCAGACACGCATGTGATTTGAGTGTGATTGAAATGACTGGCTGAGTGTGACTGGATTGACTGGCTGAGTGTGACTGAAATGACTGGTGGTGCGTGTGGATGATTGGTTGGATGGGTTGGGTGTTTGTTTGAATTGACTGATTTCGAGTGGAAGTGTGTGTGTGTGCTAGTGATTGTGACGTGGCGGTAAATTGTACTTGTATTATCATATTTGGACTAATATGCAGGGTTGGCACGTGGTTCGAGGCGAGGTAAGCCTTTTATGTGAAATGGATTGTATGACTGGTAGTTCGCATGTTAGACTGGTCTGGGTACGCATTAGCCTAGGTTAGGTTTAGGTTGTTGCTTATTGAGACTCTGTCTCACGGTTATTATATAACCACTTTCAGATCCGCGACCGTGAGGGTTCCGGGAATGCTACCAGAGTACCACAGGGTTTGAAGGATAGACCCGTTATCCTGTATTTTGAGTTCCTTTTTGTAGAGAAGTTAGGCTTGTTAACCACTGCCCTCTTTTGAAAAATTGTGGTTTGACCATCGGGAAACCGGGTTACCTTTTTGTAATATTGAAGGTTTTTAATGTTGGGTGTTTATTAAATTTCGATGTCTATCCCTTAGTCATGTTTTATTGTCTGAGTTATTATTACATGCTTCCGCTTGCGTAATTCGTTTGGGTCGGCGACGTGTCCTGGGACGTCGCATTTAATTTATCGACCGGGGTCAGGATGTCGCGAGCTCGGTGGGGTCCGGGGCGTGACACGCGGTAGCTCATTCCTTTCATTTTATTTACTTTTCAAATTCTTCATCGAGCCATAAGTAGGACGAGTGTGTTAGTGTTATCGGGAGGACTTTTTTATGGTGGGGACTTTTTAACATGAGTTGTATATAGCTATTGAGCTTTTAAGTAAACTTTATGATGGGTTTGTCCATATAGCTCTTTGATGGTTTATACAAACCAAAAAAATAGTTTGTCAAATATATATGCAGATGTATATATTTCGATATTATGTTGAGTTTTGGTTACGTTGAGGTTGCTTCATTTGAGTGAAACGACGATCGTGTCATTACTCTTATTTATGTTGAGTTGGGGGTGTGAGAATGACGAACTTAAGTGAGTGAGAGTGACACGGACGGCAAGCAATGGCAACGGCAGGTGAACGACAGCGATAGGGAGAATGGCGCGATGGTCAGCCAGCATTGAAGACAATTGAACCATATAACCTTGTGTGCGATGTTCTTTTTGCTTGGTTGGACTAAAAGACGTCGTTTTTGCCCTGCCCATCCACGTTCTATTAAGCGACCTTATTTTGCATGTCCATGTGGACTGGTATTTTTTTAAAAAAATGCCAACTCATTTTTATTTTTTAATTATACATGTCACATAATACTTTTGGCCTGAAATTCTCATCGGAGGTACTTAAGTAATTATTTTTTCTTCGATTTGACACTTAAGTGAGCCAACGAAAACTTTAGCGAAAACTTTTGGAACTAAGGGGGCGTCATACAAAATTTTTGGCACTTTTAATGTCATTTTGCCGATAAAGGATTGTAGAGCAACAAACAGATTCACTTTCCAAATTTATAGTCATTTATAAAGTCATTCAATGCAAAATTTGACAGAGTATCTACTACAATTAAGATGCTCAAACTTTGTCTCATTCTTATTAAGAAAAAAAATCTGATAATGTTGTTTTCTTCCTATCTTGGAACGCCAGAAACTATTATAAATGGACGCCAAGAAGCATGATTTGGGGTGTTCTACATTCCTGAATCTGTAGATTGTGAAGCAGCCGATAGAGCTAGGCCACATTAGGACCTATTCAAATGCATATAGCATTCATAGTAGTAGTAGGAATCGACAAGACGATGAAGAAGCTCTCAAATGGGCTGCTATCGAGCGTCTGCCGGCATATCAGAGAGTGCGGAAAGGGGTACTGCATGGAGTTACGGGAGATCTCAAAGAAACAGACCTCACAAAACTTGGGTTTGAGGAGAGGCAAGGCTTATTGGATAGGTTTCTGAAGAAAGATGATAGCAACGAAGAGTACCTGCAGAAGCTCAAGCACAGGATAGACAGGTTAGGTGTACTTGTATTAGAAGAATGAGATAGCCGCTAATTCATCCCGTTCTGAGAGTTCAAGATGGTTCTTTTTGCGAGAAGTTTATACAGAGGGACATTGCAAGTCGAAAAAATCATAAGCAAATTCCTGCCCCATTTGTATATCAAAGTATTTATGTCTTTTATATTTTTTGAAGAACAGGGTTGGTCTCAAATTACCGACAATTGAGGTTCGATTCCAGCATCTCAATGTCGAGGCAGAAGCTTACATGGGTGATAGAGCTTTACCGACAGTACTCAATTCCTTTGTCAATCGGCTGGAGGTATTCCTTTGAAACTGGAACATAAATTCAATTATGAGTTTTTTTCTTTCTTTTGTGTTGTCATTCTCGAGGCTTTCATAGTGATTGTCTGTTCTGTCGTAAAGGATGTAGGACATTGTCTTCATCTCCTTCCGAGTCATAAGAGAAGGTTTTCAGTTCTTCGTAATGTCAGTGGTATAATAAGACCTGGAAGGTACCCGATTTCCATTAATCACTCAGCCAACTTTCTTCAGTTCTGTTGACCCTTTCGGGTGCACAGTATGAAGATTGCACACTTATTAATTTGTTTGCAGAATGACCTTGCTGATGGGACCTCCTGGCTCCGGCAAAACCACCTTACTCAAAGCTTTGACTGGAAAGCTAGATCTGGAACTGAACGTATAACAACCTTCTTCTAGAATTTATCTTCAAAAATATTGCAGTTCTTATGGCATACGGGATTTGCACCAGTCTTCAATCATCTCATAACTTCCTTGTGAATTGTAGTTTTCAGGAGAAGTTACATACAATGGACACAAAATGCATGAGTTCGTGCCAGAAAGGATGGCTGCTTACGTTGGCCAGGATGACATCCACATTCCCCTGTTGACGATTAGAGAAACATTGGGCTTCTCTGCAAAATGTCAAGGACTCGGTTCTAGCTACGGTAAGTTAAAATTTGCAAATAATAGAGCTGTTAGACACAGACAATCAGCATCTTCATGACTTCTACCAAATCCACAACCTGCAGACATGCTTACAGAACTTCTGAGAAGGGAGAAATTACTGAAAATTAAGCCAGATCCTTATATAGATGCTCTGATGAAGGTAGACATATCTTACTTTACTTGGAGACATTCTCCTCCAATTTTTCCTTATATTCTTGCCAAAAGGTTCTTATGCTGAGAATTTATTGTGGTACAGGCATCGGTTTTGAAGGAACACAAGGAAGACACAGTTACTATGTTCTCAGGGTAAAACAAACTATTTTTAGAACTATTAGATCGTGTATCTCACACATTGCACTGATCCAAGCTTTGATTTCTCCCAGATTTTAGGACTTGAAGTTTTCGCCGATACTATGATAGGAATGCAATGAGGAGGGGCATTTCTGGAGGACAAAAGAAACGTGTTATTACTGGTAAAGAACCGCGTGGATGTAATTCTTGTATGAGATGGCTTAGTTTGATGCGCACTGGTTACCTATTTCCACTTTTTTTTTCTGATTTTATTGGTTCAGGGGAAATGCTGATTGGTCCTGTAATGCGCTTTTCATGGACAATATATCAACTGGTCTCGACAGTTCGACCACCTTTCAGATGGTAAATTCTATCAGGCAATCCATCCACATATTTAACAGGACTGCTCTCGTCTCACTTCTCCAGCCACCTCCAGAAACTTTTGAGCTCTGCGATGACATTATACTCCTCTCAGAAGGACAACTAGTGTACCAAGGCCCATGTGAATGCATTCTTGAAATTTTCGAATCTATGGGCTTCAGATGTCCTGACAGAAAAGGCGTTGCTGACTATTTGCAGGAAGTAGGTTTGCTGTAATCGCATAAGCATTTATGCAGTATTGCTAGCTTAGTTCATGACATGGCAATTGTTTGGCGAATCTTTCCAATTGTCAACCGTGGACACTTTTTTTTTAAAAGTAACGTTTCTAGGAGGAATAGAGAAATTTCTGAACTAACACGAATTCATGGTGGCATGTTGGGTATTCTATTATCCAAGCAATACATGAGTTTAAGTTACATGATCTGCTTTCTATCGGCTCTCTAGTATTCTATCTCCAAAGTGACAACCTGCTCCTGGACAAACAAATTTTGCATGCCTAACTTTGCTTCGACTGTGATTAAAAGGTGACTTCAAGAAAGGATCAGAGGCAATACTGGGTCAATGAAGAATCGCTATACCGTTATATTCCAGTTGCTGAGTTTGTTGAGGCCTTCAAGTCATTTCATGTGGGAAGAGCTAATGAAGAGGAGCTGAAGACCCCATTTGTTAGGTCAAAAAATCATGCTGCTGCATTGACGAAATCTAAGTATGGTGCTAGCAAGAGGGAACTATTGAAAGCCTGCTTGTCAAGGGAAGCAACTCTAATGAAGAGGGATACCCACATGCACATAATCAAGACACTTCAAGTGAGTGAAGTTTCTTTTTCTAGGCTACATTACAAATTCAAAAAAATTTGACCTCATCTAACTGGTGTGCCAGATTTGGATCTCTTCAATCATTGTGGCAACGGTAGTTGGACAAGCCAGAAAGCAGCATAATTCAGTGGAAGATGGAAGGTGCATCTCGGTGCACTCTATTTCTTGATCTACATGATATTATTCGCCGGATTTTTTGAGCTTCCAACAACAATTGACAAGCTTCCTGTGTTCTACAAGCATAGGAATCTCCATTTTTATCCTTCATGGGCTTTCTCATTGCCATCATCAATCCTCTGTTTCCCTTTATGTATGATAGAAGTCGCTCTTGTGGTTGCCACAACTTATTATATAATAGGATTTGATCCTAGTGTCATAAGGCGAGTTTCATCACCTGATTTGTGCATAAACATTTCTCAGTCATGTAATCTCTAGTATTGGTGGATCGCTACCATTGACTTGTTGATTTATTGTTCAGGTTACTAAAGCAATATGTCGCAATCGTGTTAAGTGGACTAATGTCATATGCACTTTTCCATTGCACAGCCACGCTGAGCCGGGACCATGTCATTGCAAATACTGCTGGAAGCTTTGTAATGATTTGGGTTCTAACCTTTGGTGGGTTTATCTTATCGCGGGGTATGGCCTTTTCATTAAAAGATAGAGAGAACTATATTTATTTGCTTCGGAAGTCACATGAACCCTCGTCTTCCTTTCAGCAAGAATGAAGAAGTGGCTGACATGGGGCTTCTGGTTGTCTCCGCTATTGTACACGCAAACCGCCATCTCAGTAAATGAATTTCTTGGTGAATCTTGGAGTCATGTACGCCATCAATTGTTGATATTGTAATAATATGCAGTTTCTCCTGTAAAATTTTGTGGAAACTGTATAATTGATCAGCCTTGGCGCATTGATCGGCTTCACTGTTCTGTTAAATGTTGTCAGCACTCTGGCACTTTCTTAGCTCAATCGTAAGCTAAAATCATTAGGAGCTGATCCGCTGGTTTTGTCAATGTTTCCCACAATTGACTATTCTTAGCACACTGAACTTTTCCTGCAGATTATGGGAAATCGCAAGCTGTGTTTAGGACAGAAGAAGTGTTGAACGAAAAACACAAAATTAGAGAAGATGGTGAAGGCAGAAAAAAGGCAGAAAAAGAATGCATCTCCCGTTTACTCCGTTGTCCGTCACCTTTGAGAATGTCACATATTCTGTCGATATGCCAGAGGTACTCATGCTTTTGTTCGCAATTCAGTGACTTAAGAACCGAATCGTTGGTCACAAATTCAACGGTTATCCGTAAAATTTGAACTTGCAGGGATTCCAAAATTCTCAGCAGAATCGGTTAAAGCTTCTGAATGGTGTTAGTGGAGCTTTCAGACCAGGAGTTCTGACGGCACTCATGGGAGTTAGTGACGCTGGAAAGACTACATTACTCGATGTATTGGCTGGAAGGAAGAACAGCGGATACATAGAAGGAAACATCACCATATCAGGTCACCAAAAGGAGCAGGCAACTTTTGCTCGGATCTCCGGGTGCTGCGAACAGGAAGACATACATTCTCCTTTTGTTACCGTGTATGAGTCCCTTCTCTATTCAGCATGGCTCCGATTGCCTCCAGAGACTAACTGGAAGACACGAGAGGTGCGTCTAATTCTGTGTGTCAAACTGCATAATCTCACACGAGCTTTTGCCTGATGGTAATAACTGCAGTATATGTGTGAACGATGCAGCTTTTCATAGAGGAGGTGATGGACTTGATTGAGCTGACGCCTCTTAGACATGCTCTCGTTGGAGTTTCAAATCTTAATGGACTTTCGGTGGAGCAACGGAAAAGGTTAACCATTGCAGTTGAGCTTGTCACCAACCCGTCGATAATTTTCATGGATGAGCCAACTTCAGGCCTTGATGCCCGAGCAGCTGCTATTGTGATGAGAACCGTAAGAAGTACCGTTGATACGGGAAGGACAGTAGTGTGCACGATTCATCAGCCAAGTCTTGACATATTTGAATCCTTCGATGAGGTAACATCAGCAACACTAAACATGCTTTCTTTCAGTATGTCATTCGGCAAAGCACATAACTTTGCTTTTTTGAATTAATCACAGTTGATCCTATTGACCCTGGGTGGAAGAGAAATATATGAAGGTCCTTTGGGACTGCAATGTCGTATGATGATAGCATATTTCGAGGTGGGCATTTGCATTAAATAGAGCCTGATCCACTTATATATGCACTTAATTCCATTTTCAGTTACCTCATAATCACATCAGCCGACTCATTTTTGTATGAATTGGTGGTTTTTGAAGAGCACACCTGGAGTTGGAAGAATAGGAGACAATACTAATCCTGCAAACTGGGTGTTGGAAGTCACTACAAGGGCACAAGAAGAGATCTTGGGTGTAGAGTTTGCAGATGAGTACAAGAGATCAGAACTTTATAGGTATCAATAAAAAAATTCTTCTCTTGTTTATTTGAAAGGAAAGAACAGTCGATGGGTTTTTTTATTTAAATATCTCACCTCAAGGACTGCTTGGTGCAGGAGAAATGAAGCTTTAATTAGGGAATTGAGCTTGCCCTCTCTCGGATCACATCCCCTTAGTTTTCCCTCAAAGTACTCACAGTCCTTCCTGTCTCAGTTCAAAGCTTGCTTGTGGAAACAGCACAAATCCTACTGGCGGAATGTATCATATACAGCAGCACGGTTTCTTTTCACCGTGTCTGCGGCCGTGGTGTTTGGCATCTTGTTCTGGGATCTTGGCTCCAAAAGGTATGATACATAAAAAAAACCTATACTGTCATCTCTCATCATGTTATTGTTTATCGAGCAACCATGAATGAGATTCGTCGCACAGGAGATTGAGAGAGGATATACTGAACGGAGTGGGTGCTATGTTCATTACAATCACATTTATGGGAACGCAAAGTGTTTCTGTTGCGTCCAATGATAGTGGCTGAGAGAATCGTGTATTATAGAGAGCGTGCAGCTGGAATGTACTCTGCTTTACCTTATGCAGTGGCTCAGGTGATTAAGTAGAATTTCATGTTTATCGACTTGTAGAAACTTACATAGTAGGAGACTAAGTTGTAGAGCCGAGTGGCTCCAATTCACAGCAGGCATATAATCTAATGAGCCGTTTAAAGATGGCATAATGAGATTTAGGCATGAGTACTCTGAATGTGAACCTTACTTTACAATATTCACGAATGATCCTTGTTGATTTACAGGTTGCAATTGAGATTCCAGATACGATACTTCAGGTTGTTATTTCCTGGACCATAACATTCGCGATGATGGGATATGAATGGATGGCTTCAAGGTTCCTCTTAACCCTGTTCTTCTTGTTCATCTCCATCTTATACTTTCTATACTTTGGGATGATGATCGTAGCAGTCAGTGCTAATCAAATGATCACCGCGGCATCCAGTGGCATGTCCTACACAATATGGACTCTCTTCTCGGGCATTGTGATTCCCAGGACGGTAAAGTTTTGACCTCCTGCCTTTGCACCCTGCTTTGTAGATTTGATTTTAACGAGGATCGCACCGGGTAATTTAACCTTAACGGTCTTTCTTCCTATTGCAGAGAATTGCTGTGTGGTGGAGGTGGTATACATGGATATGCCCGCTAGCTCGGAGTCTATACGGCTTGGTCACTGCACAATATGGTGATGTGCATAGTATGCTTGACTCGGGCGAGACGGTTGCGGAGTATCTGAGGGATTACTTCGGCTTCAGATCCGACTTCTTGTGGGTGGTATCGGTCGTATTGATTGGATTTGTACTGCTCTTTGTTAGTGTATTCACCTATGCTACGAAGGCTCTGAACTTTCAGAAGAGATAGGCAAAGCCGAAAGTGTAATGAAGCACTAAAAGCACATTTGCATTGTGTTGTTCATCTGGCCGGCATGGTAGTTTAATCAATTTTATGTCGACCAGCTTGTAGATCTATGTGTTAGCTTGAGTTCTTGAGCACATATCAGCGCGAAACTGCCGGCACTGATTTTGTTCCAACTTCTGACTACTCTTCAGACAACATTTCCATAACAACTGGAAAATAAACTTGCTCTCCTAAAAGATTACCATATGAAGGATTCAGAAACGTGACGTAACCGATCGGTCCACTCCGATGACAGTTGCAAAGCAAATTCGATGCTCTGATTGCCTTGCTACGCGAGGGAGGGGAAGCAAGAATGAGAATTCATCTCTAGACTTTCGGCAGCCACTGCATGCCAATCTCGACTTACTCGATTAGTGCAGATATGAATAGTTTGCAATCTAGTTCTAATGCGGATTCGCTAAGTTTGATAGAGAGATGTCAACAGAGGAACAAAATTCACCGTCGCCTCCATAAGTTGGAACTCATGAGGTGTGATTGTAGTGTATTTGGGAAGAGGCTTTCTGTGATCTCTCGAGGGGCCGATCCTTTGCATACTGTGCTATGGACATAATCGGATTTCACAGGATGAGTAGTTATGCATGTATTGTGGGATGTACACTGTGATCTAATTTTACAATTAGTATAGACAAATGCGGTACACACGCCATAAATCACAGCTCAATTTAGGAGGCCAAAAATTTAGGTGCAAACCACATTTAGTAGGTGAACTGTGAAATGGAAAAAAAAAAAAGCTTTTTCTCCTTAGCCATTAAAACATACAATCTATTTGAAACATTAAAATTACTAGGCGAATTGTACCGCGCCCGTGGACAAGCACTCGATGAAGATACATAATAAGAGAGGCGATAAATAGGGGATCCGAAAAAATTTGAAATCGGCACCTCATTCTCTGATACCATATAAAATTTCATGAGACTATTGTCAGTTATTTTAAAACTTCAAGTTATTAGATAAATGTGTAATTTGAAAATGTAAATATTTATATACAAGTAATCCATTTTGTTTTATAACGGACTTCCCGTACATCTTTAGGATTGGGATTCTCTCACTAGATCGACTAATTACCGCACCAAGATCATGCTACATCATTTTCCACTCGTGTAATTCATACCTATTTTTTTTATGATTAAGTTACAAGAGTAGATTTCTACCAACATGGGATTAAATAGATATTCCATACATAAACTTATGATAAGTGCATTAGAAGTCTTAAAACTTATCACGAAAGTGCAATTAAGTCTCACAACTTTAAAAAAGTACAATTAGTCCTAAAACTTATTAAGAAGTACAATTAAGTCCTCAAACTTTCAAAAAGCGCAATTGAGTTTTTAGACTTGTCAAATTGATTCAAATAAGTCTTTCCATTGATTGCACTTTTTAAAAGTTTTAGCACTCGATTACACTTTCGTGATAAGTTTTAGGACTCGATTGCTTTTTTAAAAGTTTTATTGTTTGATTGCACTTTTGTGACAAGCTTTATGATTTTATTACACTTTTTGTTAGTTTTATGACTCAATTGTATATTTGTAACAAGTTTTGTGACTTATGGTACACTTATCCTTATAAACTTCAATAGCATATTCGAGTGCTTCAAGCCAGAAAATGCTACTTGGGAAGGGAGAGGTGGAGAATTCGATTTCCTACCTTCTCAGAAGATTAGAGGTGGGAACGTGTAGTTTTAGACGTGGAGTAGGACAGACAGAAAAATGCCAGAAAATGCAAGATAAAATAAAAAGCAAAAATTTCCGACTGATGAAACAATAGAAAGTGTGAATTTGTGGTGGGGTCATTTCTTTTCAGCTTTCCTTTTTTTTTTTTCTTTTTTTGGAATTTTCCCATTGCCAATTAACTTATTGAAGAATCTATCTCGCATCAAGAAAACACTTTGGGGAGGGGGGGGGGGGGTGGGGTTGGACTAATCATAATATTTTTTTCTCAGCTTCCATTGGACATTGGTGCCAACAAAGTGATGATGGGGACATAGATTCAGTGGTGTGTGTGTGTGTGTGTGTGTTGAGTGGGGTCACGATGTTGTGGGCATGCAATTAATCGGATGCATCATCAATGGAGAGGAAATCAAAAAGGGGAAATGATGTGTTGTGTGTGAATTATGGTTTACGCTTATGTCTCATTTATTTATAAGGACATCCCCCCATCTAATATTCCCACCAAACTTGAACTTAAGCACGTAGGTTTTACGTGTAAAAGGGCATCTTTTCGCCCCCTCTCCCCCCACGTAGTCCCACCTAAAAGTGGTGATTAAACCAAACATGGTCTAGTCAATGTCATGGCCCGCTTATGTATTATCATTAACGAAATCGATTGGTTAATAACTTCGGAGGGAAATAGGGCGTGCACCGCTGATGAGTACGATGTATTGCATGAATGGAAGCGTCTCTCTTTGATTTGAGAATTATAACCACCCGCTTTCTCGAATCAATGGTGCGTGGATCGATCCTGCCAACTTTGCTTTCCACTGAAGGTGCATGCCGTACTAATTCGTAGTTTTAATAGAGAAAAGAAGTCTTGAAAATATATTGGTATCAAACTGGTCAATTATCTTTTTTTTCCTTTTAGGGTTACTACCATTAAAAATCCCAATTGACATATCCATGAAATATTTACCTAGTTTTTTTTCCTCACAAAATGGTACCCTTGATTCAAATCTACCATTCCTTAGCATTTTGTATAGTACTCCATTAAATGCTCACATATCGATACACGACGACTTTTCACATTAGATTTATTTTGTGTTAGTCTCTTGTGTGTATTAACGTATGGGCATTTCAACTTGATATCAAAAGGAATCCTAGGATCTAGATTAAACGTACTAATTTGAGATTGTTTGTGAAACGAAAATTACCTTACCAAAAAAAAAATTTAACTTGAGGAAATGTGTCATGGAAGTTCGGTTTGAAACGTTCAATGGAATCCAACCATCTTCTTCTATATATGCACAGTTTACGAACGGCATTTCATGAGAAGAAAGAAATGATAGGGGGACATAATTTACTTCAAGTGAAAGTCACCCCAACATGCCAATTGTTCCTACTTCCTAACAATCAAAAGGGTAAATTCCCATGAACGATGCACTCCACAAAAAGGGAAGAAAGGAGCCTAAAAGAATGAAGATGACGCAAAAAATGAAAGCCAGATGGGAAGGGATGCTTTGGCTACAATGAGATGCTTTCGGTGCGCCAAACTCCTCTAATTGTGCGTGGCTTTCCCAAAGAGGCACGTCCCCCAATAAGCCCACCACCGTAAAGTTTGACCACACTCTGTCCATTTCTTAAGAGTTAATTCTTTCATAAGTTTTTTTTATTCTGAATTAGTTTTTTGACCACCAAAAATCTTAAACTGATATACATATAATAAATTTATCAAATTGGTATACTTATAACAAAATTACCTTTTATAAAATTAGATTAATACTACGAAAAATTACAAACTAATAAACTTGTGATAAATAGAGAGGCAAAACTACAAACTAACATAATCGTCAACTGTTACGTGCCATTCGATTCAGCAATTTGAAGGTAAAATTTAACGAAAACTAACGAAAAATAAATTTTTCACATATGTTTCAGTTTGGGATTATTGATGGTAAAAAATTATTTTAGGATCATTTTATTATAAGTATATTAGCTCGGAGCCTATAAATCAAGAATTAATCAGGTCAAAAGTTGTTCCCCATTTGTAAGAGGAAGAAAAGGGGTGGATCTAGACCCGGACAGGCTGTTTCCCATATCTCTCTCCGATTCCCCACCACAAAATGGGAAAAAAGAGGAACTTTCTTTTTTTTTTTACCCTATTTTTCTATTTGAGTCCTCACATTCTTATTTTATCTCGTCATTTTCGCAAGTTTTTTAATCAAATCCGTCCGACAATATATTCCGGATTCAGCTAACATGACCCCAAAGTTTTGATGCGGATAAAATATTTGGATGCCCACGTGGACGTGTGTGGAAAAGGTTTAGCCATCGAAGGCCACATCAAAGGATGATGTAGATAAAATTCATTCAATGTATACACCCACATGGACATCCGGATGGGAGAGGTTTTTATCAGACGAAAAAAATTTTATCGGAAAATTTTTTATCCACATCACACCACCGCGTCTCCGACGGCCATGTAAGTCAGGATTCGACCGGATTTGCGGTCAAACAAAGGAACTTCATTAAAAAAATTATCAAATAAAATAACTTGATTAGACGAAATAGAAGTAAATGAACATGACTGGAAAATGTGTGAAAATTTTACATGGACAAAAAGTATAAAGTTTTTTTCCAAAAAAAAAATATTTCTAGTGCTATTATGTACGTCTAAATGGCCTGCCTTGTCGTCCTCTTTTCTTTTTGCCATTAAACAAAATGGCCTGCATTGAAACATTCCTTCATTTTATATTATTGGCCTTCAAAGCTCCCCAGTTGTCAAAGACTTCGCAAGCGAACGCAATAATGTCCAAATCTGATGCTTCCAATACTGCTATGCTTCGGGGCAGGCAATAAATCTAAACAAATCAGGCATCTTCTTTGGGCCGAACTGCCCGCTGCTATTAAAGGAAAAGATGGCAGATGAGCTACGAGTCCCTATTATTGACAAAACAGGTAAATACTTGGAAATTCCTTCCGACGGGGGACAATCAAAGAAACAAATGTTTGCTTGGGTCTTAGCGCGTGTCAACTCGAAGCTGGAGGGTTGGAAAAAGAAACTGATTTCTAAAACGGGAAAGCAGATCCTCATCAAGACAGTGGTCCAAGCACTTCCACAGTATGCGATGTCCATTTTCAAAATTCTGGTTTCTATTTGTAGATCAATTGAGAGAAGAATTGCCTGTTTCTGGTGGAAACAAAATGTTGAACGTAAAGAAATCCATCGGAGGAAATGGGAGTCACTGAAAACAAGGAAAGATGAGCGAGGACTAGGATTCAGGGACTTAGTGGAGTTTAATAAGGCGATGCTCGGGAGATAAGCGTGGAGACTAATACAAGCACCTCAAAACCTATGGAGCCAAGTTACAAAGGGAATATATTATCCACAGGGTGAATTCTGGCATGCTGGAAGGGGCAACCGCCCTTCATGGGGGTGGCAAAGCATATTAACTGGGAGAGAGGAAATTGAATCAGATGTGAGATGGAGAGTGGGAGATGGCAAAAGTATCCGAATCAGGGAGGACCTTTGGCTACCTAGTGGCCGCATTGGTGGCCCAGCGAATCAACATGACCCTAAATACGTAGAGGAACTAATTAAACCAGTGACTCAAGACTAGAACCTAGTGAGGCTAAATGAACTTTTTGAGCAAAGGATAGTCCAGGAGATCCTCGCCATCCCGCTAAGCATCCATTCACATAGGGATAGTCAAGTGTGGACAGGTAACAACACGGGCTTATATTCGGTCAAAAGTGGCTACAACAGAATGTGCTCCCAGTCAAAAAAATTTAACGCCAACCTAGCGTCAACATCATATCAGCCTCCTAAGAACCTATGGACTCACATATGGCAGATTCAGCACTACCCAAAAATTCACTTCTTCCTATGGAGTGTATGCAACAACGCTCTCCTAACGAAGGAAAACTTTTACAAGAGAAGACTCGTACCCGATCCCTTGTGTCCGATGTGTAAGAACGCTCCTAAAACGCTCGAACATCTCCTTCTGTGTGACTGGACAAGGGAAATATGGTTAGATTCACACATTAAGCCGAAGACATCAACGGAAGCAGTCACTCGAATGGATAAATAGCTCGCAGAGAACCTACCTTCCCAAGTAGGGTCAAAATCGGGTGGAATTCTGGCCGAAGTGCTCTGGCTCATCTGGAAAGAACGAAACGTGAAGGTTTTCCGGAACAGTAAACCACGACCATGGGGAGTAATAACTGAAGCAATTAGCGACCTCAATTTATATGAACGTTGGAACCAAAAGGAGGGGAAACAGAGGGAAAGTGAAGAGAGAGGCTTACTAATTGAGGGATGGTCACCACCTCCGTCGGGCTCGTGGAAAATGAACATCGATGGATCATGGTGCTGTGAATCGCTGCAAGGAGTGGTGGCTGGAATCTGCAGAGTCCATCTCGGGTGGCTGGTGGGAGGATTCGCGAAAAAAATTGTCGCTCTGTCCGCCCTCGCCACCGAAACCCTAGCCTTGAGGCAAGGCCTGCTGTTCATGAAAAGTCAAAGGGAAGCTTCGCCCAGCGTACTGAACTAAGGAAGCGTACTGATGGAACGAAGAAATCTATTGAAGATTGAGTCAAACTGTACTTTGCTGGAGAGATACATCATGGGTCGGCTGAAGCTCTATGGGCCATCCAAACATTGATCAAAGATTGCACAAACCTCTTGGGCTGCTGAGAAGGTGTCTCAGTAACTTCTTGTTCGAGAGAAGAAAACCGGACTGCGGATTGGGTAGCGAAAGCCCACCGGAACGATTCATTACTTATGAACTGGCTGTCTACTATCCCCATTTCTCTATTTTCGTTGTTATGTAATGACATGGGACCAGCTATGGTAAACTTACTTTTTAGTAATGAAAGAAGTATTTATCGACCAAAAATATATATATATATTAAATTATCCATTAATCAAAAGCCTCGCATCTTGGCCGACCTCACGCAGGTCCATCGGGAAAACAAGAATAAATCCAAGAATTTTGGCCATTTTTTAGGTGACTACATGACAGAAGATGAGCAATTTTAGGTGAATTTTTTCAACGACCCAGTTGGTTCAAATGCACGAGGAACACTATAAAATAAAGCTGGAAAAAGAAAATAAAAGAAAGAGAAGATGCACATGAAGAAGAGAAGAAAATCCGTGAGGTAGAGTTGAGAGACAGTAGTACATTGATATGTGAAGTAATGATAGAGGAAAGAATTTAAATAAACCCAACTACACGCGCACCAAAGTGGTCACTTGTCAAATTCCAATAAGGTCATGGAACTCCCCAAATGAAACTCCAACTTGCCCCCCCCTAAGAATCAAATTCACAACCCCCACCAGGCAAAAAATATGAAAGACCCCTTGCAGATTTCAAGAACAGAAGGAAGAAATTTCAAAGAGAAGAAAGAAAAAAGTTGACCCTTCTATCAGGTTGAAATGGAAATTGGATGGACACTTGAGAATCTGTTATTTACTCACCCTGTGCACGTTTCTGAGAATGATCCATCTCAATGAATCGCAAGAATGTTCTTGAAGCTCCGAGCTTTAAGGCGTGATGCCTTTGGGCGGCGTCCTCGACTCCGTGGGCGGAGTCTGACCGTCCGATCCCTTGGAGGGGTCGTCCGAGGACTGCCTCAACCCTTCGTCCGTCTCGCCCCGATTCATTTCCTCCATCATCCGGACCACCTCCACCATGGGGGGTCTCTGGTCGGGCGCGACCGCGACGCAGGACATGGCGATCTGCAGCAGCTGCACCATCTCCTCCTCGATGTTGTGGTACCTCATGAGCTCCACGTCGAAGACCTCAGCCGTCCATTCTTCGCGCACAACCGACTGGACCCACCTGGGCAGGTCGATGCCCTCATCCCCGAGGGAGGCCTGATTGGGCGCTTTGCCCGTCAACAGCTCGAGCAACAAGACCCCGAAGCTGTACACGTCAGATTGGAACGTGACCTTCCGGGTCTCCACGACCTCGGGGGCCCGGTAACCAGCAACCCGATTGGGCGGGGTCGCGGTGCCAAATAGAGGATTCAGTCCAAAATCCGACACGCAGGCATTGTGGTCGGGTCGGAGCAGGATATTGGAGGACTTGATGTTGCCGTGGACCACCTTGCCCGCCGTGTGAAGGTGCGCTAGGCCTCTCCCAGTGGCGATTGCGATCTTAAGCCGGTTCTCCCAGTCCAGTGGCGTACGCCCCGATCCTCTACTGCCTGCAATGCGATGCGGTGCAATTAGTAGAGGAGTTTCATAATTTACCATGCCCAGCAAATTTCTTGGCGCCAGTAACATTCCCCTCATGCTTCACAATATAAGGATCTTTTCAATGTGGATCTTAGAGCACCCCTAAAAATCTCACGGGAGATGGCAGCATCCCATCTCTGAAAGAACAGACATTAATTTCGAGAATCACAAGGACATTGGACTCAGAAAATTTACTTTCATTTCAACTCAAAGACCTATGCGAGCATTATCTGTCGTAACTCAACCAATGCAATAAGAGTCTTCTTCTCTGGCAAAGCAGGTACCCAAAGTTGTATAATGCCAAGCTCAGAGTCAGTTTTCCCCCACCTTTACTTTTGGCAATTCAAGAGAAAATTGCTTAAGGACAAACAGGGAAAAATGAGGCCTTGGCAATGTGGGTTCGAGGGAGAAACAGTAAAGGAGACGACACTTTCCTATCAAGGCCCAAAAAAGGAGGGAAGGAGCGCAAGTGGTCTTCATCATCTAGGGCGCAGAAAAAGTAAAGCCCCAGAAAAAGATGTCGGGACACCACACAGAATCATGAGGGCTCATGTTGCTGTGTCAGTGGCATCGCAGTAAATTCGCAGCCCCCACCCCAACCCCCAACGCCCCCCCCCCCCCCCCCCTAACGTGCGCCGGGGTGCGTAGCTTCCACTCAAAGAATGTTTGCGCAAAAGAAGGAATTCCTTTTTGTTGTTTCAGCAGAGCATCTGTTCTCTTCTCGCAACGCCATCTGAGGCGCATCGCAGTGCAATTCCTCTCCAGCTACTTCTAGGGTGCAGGTTCGCGTTCGACCCCCTCCCACGGTACTGGCTTTAATTACCATAATGCCCTCAACAGCCCGGCATTCAACGACCACGGTCATATGTAAGACTAAAGAAAAAAAACGATTCAGACAATAAATACTAAAGAAACTCCCATGGTCCATGGCCAAAACTGTTCAGGGCATCAGCAGGGTCAAAACACAGCGCTAGACACCAAATCGGTCACTGTCCAAGAAAATGATGTGGAATATTTACCGCAAAAAAAAACACTGACCCTAAAGACAAACCGTAACTGCCCGGAAGAGAAAAATCTCGTGTACCCTCCATTTCCATGGCCAATCCTGAAGCTCAGTTTCCACCCAGAAAGATTCAAGCTCATGCCCAGATCGAATTCCGTAATCGAAATTCAGAATTGCGGGTCCAGAAAAGATTAAAACTTTAATTGAGAACAAGAACGAGAGCAAGAGAGCATTACCATGAAGTAGAGCAGACAAGCTACCGGCGGCCATGTAGTCATAGACCAGCAACTTCTCGTCCTTGGAGTAGTAGAAGGCTCGCAGGGGGACCACATTCTCGTGCTTCACCTTCCCGAGCACCTCCATTTGCACCTCGAACTCCTTCTTGCTCGCCACCACGTCCTTCAGCCTCTTCACCACCACGGTCGTGCCTTCCTCGAGCACCGCCTTGTACGACGTCCCCACGCTGCCCTTCCCCAGGACCTCCGCCGACGCTCGCAGCAGGTCCTCCAGGTCGAAGCTGTAGACCCCGCCTTCCAAGAACACCAGCTTGTTCCTCTCCGCCTCCACCGAGCCCCCCGTGATGTCATCCTTCGACGACGACGTCCCTGCCTCTGCGGCCGTGGACCTCGGCGGCCCGGCCGCCGCCGCGTGCTTCGGCGGCTTCGGCGTCTGCCGACGCCCACGCCGGCGGAGGCACAGCACCAGGAGGAGCAGAATCAAGAATCCGATTAGGGCGGAGCCGACCGCAATCGCGACGATTGCGGCGGTGGAGAGCTTCTTCTTGGACTTATTAGCAATGGGGATCGGGGAAGGCGGGATCTGAGACGGAGCAGGAGAAGGGAAGAACGGGTTGCAGGGCTTAAGGGGACCGCCGCAAAGGTCGAGGTTGCCGGCGAAGGCGGACTCGTTGAACCTCGCGAGGGAGGTCGGGATCGAGCCGTTGAGGTGGTTGTAGGAGACATTGAAGTAGGCGAGGCCGCTGGAGTCGATGCTGGGGAGGATGCCGGAGAATTGGTTGTTCTGGAGGAAGAGGTGCGTCAGGCGGGTCAAATTGTTGACCGCGAAGGGGATTTGCCCGGAGAAGTTGTTGGAGGAGAGGTCGAGCCGGATCAGCCGAGTCAGCTGAGTCAGGCCCGGCGGGAAGTCGCCGGCGAACTCGTTGCCCTGGAGGTAGAGGCTCCGCAGGAGGGTCAGGTTGGCGAAGTCCGAGGGGACCGGGCCGGAGAGGCCGTTGAACCGGAGGCTGAGGACCTGGAGCTGGGACAGCCGGCCGATGGTGCCCGGCGGGATCGCACCGACGAGGCCGACGGCGGGGAGGCGGAGCTCGAGGACGGACGAGTTGGCGCCGTCGCATTTGACCCCGAACCAGCCGCAGGCGGGGGCGGAGGCGCTCCACTGGACGCGGTTGGCGTGCGGGGTCTGCCGGATGAAATCGAGGAGGGCCTGCTTGTCCCGGGTCGGCTCCGACCCGGCCCGAGAGCTCAGCGCCGACGCGACCGCCAGGAGGAAGACGAAGAGGGTCGGCCCGGAGGCAAGCGACACCCCCATTGCGGAGACAGGGACAGGGACAGGGACAGGGACAGAGAGAGAGAGAGAGAGAGAGAGTGCGCGCGGGGGAAAACGACGGGGTTTCAGCGCGCTTCGAGCCTGCCGCGGATCGATTTGCGGTTGAGGGGCCGAGGAGGAGCTCCGAGGTGGGAAGCCATGGATGGATGGGGGAGGGAGGGAAGGAGGGAGGGAGAGAGAGAGGATGCGGAGAGAGAGAAAACAGGGGTTAGGGGAGGGGAAGTGAGGGGAAATGTAGAGAGAGAAAAGAGGGGTTAAAGGGGGGGGAGTGAGGGGAAAATGTTAGAGAGAGAAAACAGGGGTTAGGGGAGTGAGGGAAGGAGAGTGTTAACTTTTGAAAGGGGGAGGGGGACGAGAGAGAGAGAGAGAGAGAGAGGGAAGAGAGAATCACGAGGCCCAAAAAGCGGAGTGGAGAAAGAAAAACAGCAGCGGCAGGTCCTTCCTTAGCTGGCAAATACCCCGACTTTTTTCATCCTTTGACCTTTTTTTTCCCCCCCTCTCTTAATACCAAAAAAAGGAAAAAAAAAAAAAAAAGGAGGAGGAGGAGCAGCAGCGTATGTCGCGGATGGCGATGATGGGATCCGTATGTTTTGTGTTCGCGTCCTCCTCCCACTCGCGTACGTCGTGCGCCTTTTGGGGGAAGATCGGCCACTCTTGTTTTGGGTCATAAATAATCGAGTAAAGCGAAGTCTCCACTTGTTAACAAGTAGCAAGTAAAACTACGGAAAACCAAAAAAAAAAATTTAATAACGAAAAACCTCAAAATAATTTAGTTAAGGCAAATTTACCCTTCGTTAGTTTTCGTTAAATTTTACTGTTAAATTATTGAGTTGGATATCATGTGAGATAGTTAATAGATATATCAGTTTAGGGTTACAGATGTATCGATTTATGATTTTTCGTGATATTAATATAATTTAATAGAAACTAATCAAGAGTGATTTTTCGTGGTATTATTCTAATTTAACGGAAACTAATCAAGGGTAAATTTATCTCAAATGTATCAGTTTGGAGTTTTTTATGTTCAAAAATTGATTTGGGGTAAATTTATCACAAGTATACTAGTTTGGGGTTTTTGTCGATTAATAAATTAGTTTGGAGTAAATTTATCAAATATATACCAGTTTAGGGTTTTTCGTGATATTAACGAAAAAAAATAAGTAAAAAGTACCTACCACATACTTCTTAGAAAATAACATGTTTTAAAAAGAAAAAATATTGATTCTAACATTTGCTGCCAGAGTAAAAAACAAAAAATTATAAGCGATCTCATATATTATCGATTGAGAGAGCAAGTAATTGTGATATTTTATTTCTATTTTTCATGGATGTTGGTAATTCTAATAACTAAAAGTTCTTAAACTAGGAGGCTTGGTGATGGAAGTAGAACACCTCTAGAATTAAGTAGGAGAAAGTTTCGACGATTAAATTGTTCTAGAAATGAGATGCCTCGACCAACAAGATAATGACCGTGGCCCATGGTGAGCGCCATTGGGATACTTATGCATTACTAGGTTAGGGCACGAATTATGAGCTTTTTTACATTGGATAGCAAAAAGTGCGATCAAAATTGACTATTCATAACTTCAAAATTTCTTTCTTGGTGCTTCCTTTGTCTTTTTTTGATCTTTTTCTGATGTGATACTTGAAAAAATTAATCATATCATATCAAATCGGTGTAAAATGAAGAAGCACTTCAATTAACAATGACTTTTGACAGGACCCTAATGAAGGATAAATGTGTAGCTTGGACATAAGTTTGGGTTTTTTGGTGTTACGGAAAAAAAAAGTTTGGGATAAACATGTCATAATGAACATAATTTGGGGTATTTGGCGAATGTTTCTCTTATAACTTTCTAGTTAATCTCCACACGTTTTTTCACTATCTTCACCCATGTAAAAGAGTTCCTACATTTGATTGGCAATTTACCATTGGAATAGAAATCAAAGAAGGAATTGACCTAGACTGATACTATGAATACATTTAAGGTGTGTTCGTTTCGCGGAGAATTAGTGATTTGGAAAATATTTTTCGAAATATGATTACTTATATGGTTTAGAAAAATTAGTCAACAGAAAATATTTTTATCATCGACTACAATCTATGCCTAACTATTTTTGTGGGTGATGAAAAAAATTTCCATTTATTTATTTTTGTAAGTGATACAAGTGATTGTTTTCCAAATCACTTATTTCCGCAAAACGAAGGTACCCTTAGTAGCTTATTTTATCTTTCACTATCTATGGTTATATTTGCGTTTCTTCTTAATAAGGTATTGACTTAGATGGCAAGAGAGAATTACCCTTTTTCCTTATATTCTTGGATTCAAGTCTCGTTGGGAGTACGATATGAATGAAATTTTGAATACACTAGGCCAATAAAGAGGGAGCGCGCCTTTAAAATTACTTGAGGAGTTGGAACAATCGAGGCATGCAAATCTAACCTAGACACCGTCTCATTGCTAATGAAAAAATGTAAATTTATTACAACTTATATTGAATTGATTCTAACTAATGCTTTCCAACTCCAAGATAGATGGAGAGAATTTGGATGACTTTTTCATTTAACTTGTCCTTTAATTAGTTCCATTTCTGTGTAAAAAACAATTCGCACACTCATCATCGGATGGTTTATATGTGGAAGAATTCGATTACAAAGTTAACTTTAAATATATGTGTCGCCCAACTAACGGTGAACGTGCAAAAATACTTCTCCTTGATTGCTTAATTTTACTTATTTTTCAATATCTAGATGTCCTAAATAATTGATGCAAAAGCACGACCACAAATTTATAAAAGTACATCTATTGGGATTCCCGAAATGAAATGTACTCTTGTCCCAACTATTAAGGTAGGATTCTTGTCCCGCGTCGAGGTTCCCCCTCCCTAATATCGTGGACCCGATCGAGGTAAGACAAATCTTTTTTTTTGGTAAGGAGGTAAGACAAATCTTTCGACCCTTTGCACTTCAAGAAAACCGCAGTTTTCGTTTTCAATTTCACGTTCGCTATTCACGGCATGTCGCATGGGCAAGTGATTCGTCCTAAAATCTTGATTTCTTGTTGTTTCTTTACCTGTTTCTAATGTCGCTCCAAGATATCTTACACAATAAGAAATTAAACAAGAAGCTCTATCCATTTGTCTCTAGGCGATAACAACATGGGAATGCTTCCGAGTTCGTGGGGACGTCGTTTGGTCCAACTGTCCATCACATTCGCAACTTGGTCAAAGTTAAAAGAATATCATTTTTTTTATCATTATATTTAGCCTAGAACAATTAGCTCCAATTATGCAAGAATCCACGCTAAAAAAGGAGCCAAAAAAAAATTCTTGACAAAACTTGTTCGAAAAGTCCTAAACCTATCGTACCGATACCAATTCAGTTTTAAACCTTTTAATTGTGCTAATATAGTCATAAATCTTATTGACGATTACCAATTTAGTCCTAAACCTTATCGACAATTTGCCAATATAGCCTTTCAGGCTACTAAATGGACAAATCTTCAAAAGGTCTAGGAAGGTTTAGGATTCAATTGACAAATCATTAAAAATGTTTATAACTAAATCGGGACAATTTAAAGTTTGGAACTGAATTTGCCGCCGTACAGTAAGTTTGATTTTTGGACAATTAAACCATAATTTCTTGGGTTGTAAATATTTCTTAGCAATTTTTTTTTGGGCATGTCGACGAGGTTTTTTCGAATGATGTCGTTCAATACTCTCCTCACGTTGCCCAGTCGTATACGAAGGAACTGCAGTGTCTCCAAATGTATAGGCTGCGTCTCTTTACCGCATGCACGGTCTCTAATACTTATTAATCGTGCAGGCCATTCCCTTGAACGATTCTTAAGAACAAGGTTAGGATATGCAAATGTCACACATGAATAGAGAGAGAGGAATATTTTGCATTTGCGCTCGAGCTAATTACTTAATATTTGGTAGAGAAAGAACTACGTCAGATTGGATACGTGATATATTTCAGTGGGAAT
The DNA here is from genome assembly GCA_031216285.1 of Syzygium syzygioides. Classification (NCBI taxonomy): domain Eukaryota; kingdom Viridiplantae; phylum Streptophyta; class Magnoliopsida; order Myrtales; family Myrtaceae; genus Syzygium; species Syzygium syzygioides. The sequence goes on along the minus strand of CM062244.1, from coordinate 11,294,348 downwards.
TTTCCTTTTTTTTGTTCAATCCCCGGCAATAATTTGATTTGCTTGATTTGTTTAGGTTGGAAAATTTGTCAGGTTTGAAAACGTACGGAGCCACAAGGATCCTAATTCATGACACGAATCTTGTTTTTCAAATCGTTTATATTGTTAAAGTATTATTCCGCATCGCTTGACAATGGGTTCTATATGCTTTTTATATTCTCATAGTCTCCATTCACCTACCGGCTTAAAACTTTTGAGTTGGACTACGTAACATGGTCCTAGAGCCGATAGTATTTCTTTCGCAAATGTGCATCCAATCCCATTAGTCAAATTACACGTGCCAGGTCCCATATGCTCCCTCCACTAATTAGTTTAAGTTTTTGGGTCGGACTTTCTAGCGTGTATTAATCTAAATTAAGATTAAGTTAATGCACCAAATGAACACCTCTAACCATCCATACTCGTATCCCATTGTTCTCATCTGCTGAAAATCTGCTACCCATGTGTTAGGAGATTGTTTATTCCACTAATTAGTTTAAGTTTTTGGGTCGAACTTTCTAGCGTGTATTAATCTAAATTAAGATTAAGTTAATGCACCAAATGAACACCTCTAACCATCCATACTCGTATCCCATTGTTCTCATCTGCTGAAAATCTGCTACCCATGTGTTAGGAGATTGTTAATTCCAGTATTAAATGAAAGCATCCTTGACAAGGCAAATAGAAAAAAAAAAGTCACCAAATTTAAAAATCATCAGAAAGCAATTAGTCTACTATGAAGCCACCCAAAATTTGTTGCTGAAGGAACCTTTTTCCTACCTAAACGGACCCAACTCTATGATGAGGCAAAGGAATTCGAATCTAAGTTGGGTACAGGGTTAGTTGACAAATGTCTGTCTTGTAATATGATTATTGACGAATTAATAAACTTAAAAATAATGGAAGACGGAAAGCAAATTTTCTAGTTAGAATATAAAAAAATATATCACAGCAATCATTGACTGGACAACGATAAGTTCAAGAAGAGAGGGTTTATAGATTAAGGCAATTAAGCTATCGCATATTGACGAGGAAAAGTATCATAAAAGTTCTAAAATTATTGTATTAGTATTAATTTAGTCTTAAATAATTTAAGTGGATCAATTTAATCGTAAATTTTTTTGAATTTATATCAATTGAGTCTATTCGGCTAATTTTGACAAAAAATTGATGATATGGACATTGGCTGTCACACAATCTGTGCCAACAGGACAATTTTTTATTACTTTTTTTTTCCTTTCTTTTTTTTCCCCAACTTTGGATTGGCGAGGGCTTCCGCGACCGACACCCTCACCTAATGGATGAGGACAGCAATGCCTCGCTTGGATCCTGGCTAGGGTACGAAGGCCCTCACCCTCACCTGTTGGCCGGGGAGGGCCTCCGTGCCCTTAGCTATGACTAGTGAGGGTTGCGACGCCCTCGCCTAAACTAGGCGAGGGTCGCTGGCCCTCACCTGTGATTGAAGATGGTCGGTCAGCGATCTTGCTAGCCCAAAGTTGGGAAAAAAAGGAAGGAAAGAAAATAAGAAAAAGAAAAGAAAACGGAAAAAAAAGCACTAAAAATTATGAAAAATATAAAAAATTGTCCATCTCAGTATTGGTCATGTCACGTGAGACAACTGTCATCCATGTAAGCGATTTTCGGCCAAAATTGACTAAATGGACTCAATTAGTACAAATGCAAAATGTTTAGGACTAAATTGGTCTAATTGAGAGGTTTATAACAAAATTGGTATTAATACAATAAATTTAGGACTTTTTTTTTATATAGTTTTCCCCTTATTGATGTAACTATTTTTAAACAGCATCCCATGAATATAAAGTTTTCTTATGCATTATTCTCTTAGATCGTGCGCAAAAACTTTCGAAGATAGAGACAATATGTGCTTTGGCTTGCTGCTTTACTTGGTTCATTAGGTCATTAAGGCACTCCATGGACCCAAAAGTTAAGTGCTCTAGGAGGGTTTCTTTCTTTTTGACCAAAAAAAAGGAGGGCTTCTTCTCCTTGTCATGAAAAAGACCTCGGATATTCCTCTAGTCTAATATTCGGATTGACGATGTCGATATGTTATTCTCCATCAATCTTTTTAAGTTTCATGTGCACTTAGCCCAGAAATTCGTTTGAACAAAGGCTTCTACCTAGAATTTGCAGCACAAAAACCATCTTATCTATCTTCCTCAAATAAAAAAAAAAAAAAAAGAAGCAAAAGCATGCTTGAGGAGTTGTTTGGTAATCTTGAACCTCGAAGCTCTCCTTTTATTAGGTTGGCTTGGTCTATGAAGCGCAGTAATATGCATGCAACATTTGAGGACGCATAAAGTCTGACCTCTATTCTATAGCTACATTATATGTTGAATAAGGAAACAAGACTTGCATCGGTTTGGCAAACTAATAAGTTACACACTATAAAATGCTAACCTAAATCTAGCATGCACACCTCTAACGCATAGTGTTGGAGTGTGGTTCACCCTCCCCATGGAAAGGAAGGTATGGGGATTTCACTCTCAATAAGAGGGCAGGGGTCCGGGGGGCCTGCCTTGGCGTGGGTCGAGAGAGCAGCGCCCCCGAGCCGCCAAAAGACTTTTATAATCTGGACCCATATTTTATCGGTAGTTTGGACTTGGGTCTATGAATAGCTGCTGTCTTTATATAATCTTTTTCCCTTATAATTGAAAGTTACAATAGAGAGGTAAAATATGCTAATTATAGCGGAATCCTCTGCTGGATGTAACCTTATTTTAAGGATGAACCGCCATAAAATATCGTGTTTCAATTTTTCTTTCTCGTCTTTACTCTCTATTTCGCTGTGTTTGTGTACCTGATTCTAATATTTGGATCATGGGATATGTTAAGAAACAAGAGATTCCACATGGAATTCACTCGATCCAATCGTCCGGTTGCATTGGGAACATGCGTATTCGAACACATCCAACAATGCCTCCTCAAGATGTTCCATCCAGGTAAAGATCGAATGATACGCATCTTGCCTCACTCGTCCTATATTACTCCTCTTCCCCTTGAAGCCCCTCCTCTACTTATTCCTTTCCAAATGCGCTCCGTCACACAACATACAAAAGCGATTCATATCTCTCCATCACCAGGAAAGGAGGAACGCTTTTAGAGCACTCAAGAAAGAAAACCAAGAGGTGCTTTATCATATTTTATTGACGAAAGAAGAGAAGGGTAGCTTTTTTAAAAGAGTTGGAACAGTGCATGTTTTGGTAGGGCACCGGTCCCTCATTCACTCACTCATCATCATTGTCAAGAGACAAGTTTTACAACAATCGAAAGCAATTAGTGTCGCGGACAGGATTTGATGGCGATTGTCCATTACCAACCACATGGCGACGACATGGTACTACGTGACCATCCACCCCACGCTTCTTCCCGGACGAGTGGGGACGAGTCAAAGAAGCTTTACCCGTTTTCTTTCGGGCAACCTTCGGGGCGACGATCCTCACCACACGTCTTAACTAACTTCCGATCTGGTTAAGCTAGTTAATTGTCGGAGCACGCTCGGGCACGCCCTTTGAATGCGACGTCGAGAAGATGCGTTGGCGTGCCGATTCGAGTGTGGAGTCTTGGCCATCACGTGAGTTTGGGGATCGGCATAGCCCAACACAAGCTCTTCTAGTAACTACTCGCGTATATACCCATTAATCGTTAGGGTTGATAATTCTCGTTGGCATATCATAACTGTGCCAATAATCCGCAACAATTCTTGCTAGTATGAAACTTCATAATTTTGATTTCATATGAAAAATAATTGAATTACAATGAAAACGTGTTAGTTTTTGTAGGCATATAGAGTCAAATGTATAATGTCATGTCATATTTCTGATTCCCTTTTCGTGATTTTATTTCATGCCCTATGTTGGGCTTGTGCCGTGCAAACGAATCGTGCTCGATGTTGCCGTTGGTGCGAAGTTTGTGGGGGCGACTTCTTAGCAACGTAGTTTTAATGCTCCCCTTGACTTTTGCTGTTTTCCTACCAAACCCGAACTAATTTTCTCTCTCAGTTTCGTGTTATACTAGGATGGCCAGGAGCTGCCTGTCATAATTGTGAAATCATGCACAACGGTTCTTCTTTCTTTGCCTTTTCAAAACAAGAAGTTGAGGAATTCATAAGATCGACTAAAAATGTAGGTGGCACTTAGGTTGGCTCTTTTGCCTTCTAGCTGTAGAAAAGACGAACGATTATCACATGGCACACCATGCCCTGCTCTGGTAGGCTATAGGATGCGGTTGTGTCTCGAAATACTTATTTGGTGGTGGGGCAATGGTTGCATTAATGGTTCTGCCCGGACACAAGACAAGCATTCGCGATACCGACCGAACGAATCCACAACCGAGCCGGTGGCTCTGTAGCTATAGGTAAAGCTAGCTTTGTCAACCACAATGACCTGTGGCTTCGCCGGCGATGGCCGAGCCAACTTCAATTGGCTCCGGCATTGTCAATAGAGTCGGTGGATATCAAGAGAGAGAGAGAGAGGGGGACAATATCATTTATTGGGGTTGTGATGGATCTCGTCTAAAAGTGGCGATGAAAGCTCCTCCAATGATGACAGTTGAGGAGGCAAGCAGCGATGACGACAATGTGCAATGACTTTTCTCGTTCATTGAAATTTATGAAGAAGGATAGTCGAAAAATATTTCTCTCCCTCTCTATTGTCAACCTTCAACCACGGGGGAATGTTTGAACTAGTCTCACCCTCCCCTCCCTCTCTTGTTGATTTTGTGTGCGTTTTATTATTCTTTTCTTGCTTTATCTTCACTCCTGATTTACATTTAAAAGCTTTTTCTCCCGATCTAGTTCTAAATTTGAGAGTTTCAACTCTTTCGATCTAGTTTTTAGATCTGGAAGCTATATTCTCCCGATTTAGATTTGGGAGTTTAATGAATATGCTTTTAGGAATTCAATACCCCTTTGCTATGCTTGTGTTCAAGTTTTCTGCTTAAAGCTTCAATGATGATCGCATGAGCTTTCACATATCGCTGAACCATGAAGATTTGCTCTTCCACATGTTAAATTTGTGTTTGTTCAACCTGTTTTGATTGTCTCCATATGGCGATGGTATAGAGGTTGTTGAACATATACACACACCGCCAACTGGCAACATCGTTGTTATTGGAAAAAGAATTTTCGGTGTGTGCTCATCACCGACGAAGATACGAATCTAGTTATTGGCCGTCTATTATTTTACTTGACATATCCGTTTTTGTGGAATAAGTGTGTACTTAACCTTACTGGTACTTCGTTGATCTTCCTTATTTTCTGTATTTGGCTTTATTTTGCAGCATTATGGGTTTTGCTCCATTTCAATTTGCTCTGTCATGAAGTCCATGTACTTCTCATGTATCCTTTTGAGCAATTATTATAATTTTCTTTTGAAAAAAAAAACTATGTTGTATAAACTCCAATTGAAAGACATCCTACCTATAAGAATTTTCTTGTGCGTATATCTTTCTTGACATGTCGCAATTGAATAATATTTGGACCATAACTTTTACAAATCAAAACAAGTCAATTTCTTGACCCAGTCGCAGACGGATCATCTACGTCAGGAGAACTTGTATATTCATGGTGTGACCTTAGCATAATGAATTGAAAACGAGATCTTATGTTTCTTGTGATATAAACTCTGTACTAATCTCTAGTGCTGTATATCTTGTTACCTCTCAAAATGTTATCGAGACCCCCTCCTCTCATCGTCTCAAATTCTCCTAAACTCACAATTTTCTACTCACCATACATCATTACTTAGCTTATTGCAAGAGAGGATTTGAAACGACCTTTTTTTTATTAATATTATGCACAGCTTGCAACAGGGTTTGACGGAAAAAGGAAACGGATCATTAGTCAAATCTTGGTCAACCAAATGATGATGTAAACAATGCTTTGACCGTTTGTCTAATCAACTTGATTCTTCAAGGAGCGAGCAACCATTAACCTAATTAATCCTCCAAGAAAGAGCTAATTTATATTCAATTAGCATCATCTACCATATCAACTATGGAAAAATTATCCGAAAAGTCATGAACTCCATTGCACGATGGCCAATTTAGTTATAAACTTTTCGGATGCGTTTGGTCGATCGGATAAAAGCCAAGATATGATATATTTTATCCTATCCTGTGTTTGGTGATGATCCAGGATAAGACAAGGTCGGATATAGACCGTATATAGCCCAGATAAAAAAATCCTGGGGGAGGGGGTGGGATAGACCCGGATAGGATTTCTAATGCCTATTTTTCCAGAAACCCTACACTCCACTTACCGTCATCTTCATTTCCACACCTTGTGCGCTTTCACCAAAAAAAATTCTCTACTTTTTTTCCTTCACTGACTCCTCCAGACCTGTGAATAGCAAAAAAAAATAAATATTAAAATTATCCTATCCGACTTTAAATCCGTAATCCACAAAACAATGGACAGGATATGAAGAAATCCCAGGATTTCTTATCTTATTCTTCGTTTTTGCCAATTTAGTTCTAAATCTTTTAACGATTTGTCAATATAGTCATTTCGATCAATTTTGATCGGAAATTGCCGATGGTTTAGGACTTTTTGGACAATCATACCTATCAACTACAATCACAAACCATATGATTATTTTCTTGTCATGTTGGATAATACCCAATAAACTCTAGTTGATGATAATTGGAATTATTGTGGAGGGTGAAAGTTTGGCTGTCAGTTTAAGGAAGGGGGAGAGAGGTAGGAAAGAAAGAAGGAAATCGAACACAATGATCATTGACCATGGCAGGAATAACTTTTGTCGCCAAGATGGGTGCTATAGTCGTTTCTTGCAAGGAAAGAAAAGATCAAATGAGTGATTAGTTCAATATGTGTAGCAATGGCGGAAGAAAGAAAATTAAAACCTCGTGGAGTGACGAAGTGTCACGGTCTGAGATTAGTCAATCGAGTTGGTTTGTGGACAGAACCACCCGAATTGTGATGAACATTCTACAAAGAAGACCCGTCATTTGACTAAGGTTTTTTTTTTTTTTGGTAAGGATCATTTGACTAAGGTTTTTCCTCTTCATCTTCGGCAAGAATCTCAAAGAATGGAGCTTACTAAAAACGCGGGTGGGTCGTTTGTGGTGGCTGAGATTGCATGGTTTGCGAGATATACATAAGTTCGATGATGTGGACGGTTGATTCCGTTTAACGTGTCATCGTTCTTTCATTTGACTTGTCGGATGAGCGAATACTATTGCCACTTGTTTTTTTGTGCTTTGAGACCTAAGTGTCCTTGATCGAAACTATGACCAATCTTTTCACTTTCAATGTTGTTTGCTCTTGTATTGGTTGAGGCAAGGATTGTACATTTTGTACAACCCCCAAGGTCGATGACCCATCGCATTGTCTTGCTTGAAACATCCCTAGAATCCAAAAAAATTGAGGTCCCTACAATCATGGCAAATCAAAGGCTATTGAGCCAAGAAGCCTAAATATGCATGATTGGCGGTTCAATACATACTTCCAATAGCCTTGGCTCTTGATTCGGCATCGATAGGTCATGGATCAAGATTTCACTCAGAGATTTTACTTTTTACTAGCACACAAATTGGAATGCAAAGATACATAGTTCAGCACACCCATTTCAAAAGCTTAGATGCTTTCAGATCTCGAAAGGATGATTATAAATAGGACCCAAATCTCACGTGCATTCTCAATTTGGGAATTGGAACTCAAAGCTCCCACATAGAGATGTTAGAGGTTAAGCTTGCTCTTCCAGTATAATGTTCTCCAACCGGTAAAATACGCCTTTACGTTAGGGAGAACGGAACTCTTTTGGAGGTAGACAAAACAATCACAAAAGATCTTCCCATAGATAAAGAGCCTTTTCCTCCTCTTTTGTTATATCTTCCGTGATTATCACAGTTGCTCACGAAAACACGATTTCCAATGAGGAACTGGGAAAATGGTATTTCAAGCCGGATGTGGACATTTTATCTTGCACACGAGTCCTACACATGTCTCAACATACCTCGGTCATTGATGGTTTATCTCAACGTGCGTTAACGAAGGAGAAGTGATTGAAACGCCAAGTCTCGAGTGACATGAATGATCTTCATCGGTGGATTTATTATGGGCCTAATCACAATTTTTTTCCCTTCTGTCCAGCAATTTGTATAATTTATACTTTCCATCCTTCTTAGCTTCCTTATTTAATCAATGAATTGCTATTAGATAGGAGAAGGTAGGAGACAAATATTTCTCAAACGTAAACAGCATATCCAAGGTCGCGTGAAGCGAAGCATTGTCTTCATTTTTTTCTTTATGGGCCGCTGAATTGATAAGCCAGAAAGTTACATGAGAAGAGAGTTGTGCAAAAGTTTTAGTCAAGGCCCAAGGTACAAAAAAGTTAGTCAATGTTTTGATTCGTGTACGCTGTATCAAAGCCCATTGGCCGATCTTTTGAATCATAGAATTGAGTCTAGAGATTACTATTGTATCGCCTTTTCGTCCCACTTAGATGTTTGATCATACTATGGACCGAGTCATTTTATGTGTCGTAAGTGTAATTTGTGTTGTTTATGTACTATTATTGTAAAGCAAGCACTTGAATTTGGTGCCACGGGCACGCACGGAAAAGATGGCACTACTAAACATGCAAATTTCGATCGTATTGTGGAACTATATGAATATCTATGACTATAGGACCGAGCCCAACTAGGCTTGAGGTCGATTAATGACGGCGCAGGGAAGAGGGCCAGGCGACTTCCGAAATCCACGGCCTGTGAAGGGCAAGCTTTGGAAATGTGGGCCAAATAGAAAATGGTCGCAGGTCAAGATCGACGAATCGAACGCTAAGTGATAGGGAGATCGGAAGATAGAAAGGAAAGGAGATTCAGTGAGTGACACAAGAGAAAGAACTTCGTAGGAAACAATTCTTGATATGAGTCCAATGCAGTGAATCACATAGGAAAAACGGGAGAAGAACAGTAGAAGTGTCAAAACTTACGGTACTCACTTTAGTACAAAAAGTTTTTTTTGGATCACTTCAATGTCAAAATTTTTAAAAAATAATCATTTAAGTGCCAATTCCGGTTAGTTTTGCCATAAATCCGATGTAGTATTTTTTTTTATTAATTTCTGAAATTGATGTGGCTTGCCGGAGGTTTAGTCAGTATGTATAGTCAGCATGTACACATCAAAATGGCGTAGTTTAGCATGTACACTTGAATTTTTTAAATATTTTTTCTGATTCTTTTTTCTTCTTTTTTTTTTCTTCTCTTTCTTCTTTTTCTACCTTCAATCACCGTTGGTGACCAGAGGTTGGCCACCAGCCATGGCTAGCCGCCTAGCCTTGCTCGGACGAGGCCACCGTCGCCCGCCATATGTGAGGTCCGGTCGACCCTCGCTTGGGTGAGGGCGGGTGAACCTTGCGAGGGTTGGCCTCGCCTCGCTGAGGCGAGGGTGAGCCCCGACGAGGGCTTCCCTAGCCAAATCCGACGAGGCCGGTCGTTGTCCACACCATGACGGCCTTGCAGGGCGTCGCCTTCCCCTAAGTGACGCTTGGTGAGGTCGTTGTGGTTTGGGCGACGGCCAGCCTCACCGGGGCTCGCTCGTCCTCTCCCAAGTGACGGTCGGCCGGGCCTCGCCTGTGGTGGGCGACGGCGTCCTCGTCCGAGTAAGGCTAGGCGGTTGGCTGTGGCTGGCCTCCGGTCACCGCCGGTGACCAGAGGAAGAAGAAGAAAAAGAAAGAGAAGTAAAGAAGGAAAAAAAATTACAAAAAATATTTAAAAAATCTAAAGTACACATGGAAATGCCACGTAAATTTATTTATTTTTTTTTAAAATCCAATTCAGATTAAAATTTTAATTATAAAAGCCACGTATTAATTTGGCCGGAATTTCTCGCCGTTGACACTTAAGTGATCGTTTTTCCTTTGATTTGGCACTTAAATGAGCCGGTGAAAACTTTTCGCACTAAAGTGAGCGCCATACACAAGTTTTGGTACTTCTAGTGTTCTTCTTCCAAGGAAAAACTCATTACTTCGAAGGATCAACTTCTTACATATAATAACCTAGAATCGGATCTTTATTGAAATAATCTAATTAAATAGCAGTCTAATCACATAAATATTATGTAATAAATGAAATTATCCTAGTATGACATCATAATCTTGTAGATTAATTGATCAAACTAAATTTCCAGTCTTGATGAACATCCATCCTGCTTGGTACTCCCTCAATAAGAAGAATTTGGCTTCGATGAGCGTTTCTTCCACGACTTTTTTTTTTTGTTGAAAGGAAGATGCTATTTATATATCAAAATAATACTAAAAAGGTATATAGAAAGCTTTCAAGCCCAATAAATTCTAAATAACTGCAAATCAAAGCAAAAGCCAGAAAGTAAATAACAAAGTAATGTCTGCAATTAAAAGCACACTTTCGTCCCTTAAGAACAAATCTACTATTGTAAACGCTCGGCGATCGACCACTAGATTTAGCAATGAGTACATGCCAAGATCTCCCACTCCATTTGCAATGACTTGTGGTGTGCATCTAGGTTCAACATTCTTATCACCATCGTAATGCAGAATCACCAACATCAAAATATTACAAGAACACAGATCAAATACCTCTAACAAACTCCCGGATTTATATTTAGGTCTAGTTCGAGAGAGTAAAACCTCCAAAACTTGACCTAAATCGAAATTCGAGAGAGAAGAGTGGTTTAATCTCGGAAAGATTGCGGAGCAACATTACGAACATCCTCCTCGCAGTGGTTGTCGAATGAATGGTCAAACTGGTCTCCACGTTAACCCAAGATCAGTAGCAAAAATTTATTCACACACAAAGTCCCAGAACAGATCATGAGAGAGAGAGAGAGAGAGAGAGAGAGTCTTTCCCTTAGGGAGAGCACTCCAAAGAGGCGGCGGTTTTAAGAGAAAGGAGAAAAAACCCCAACCTAGGTAAAAGAAAGGAGAAATCGAACTACCTTTTGTTCCATGAGATTGGGTAACCTTTCCGTGAGTTTCCACCATAATTAGGAATTTCGACTTTGATTCGGTACTATAGAACAAAGATTGCTCTTGTACTGAATTGACAAGGGATGTGTTTGTTTCGCGAAATTTTTTTCAACCTTTGGTCTTTTATATTGTAGGAATTATAGGAAAATGGGTTAATGAAAGTGTTTTCATCGATATTAATACCCTACTCCTAAATATCTAACGGTTTTTATCAGCTCGTTTTTCCCAAGTGATGTAGACAATCCAAGTTAGGAAAATCCTTTTTCAAATTGCCGATTTTCCTGAAGCAAACACACCTTAAAAATCAATAAATTTGAAATGTAAATTCCTGCTTAGAGCAACCCGTTTTCAGAATCCTACTAAAATGCGTAGAAATAGGTAGTCCAATTACATAAATACTGAAAAAATAAACAAAAATTTCCTAAGGTTTCATAAAAAATGATCTGGACAGATAAACTAGTGGGGATCACAAATGATGACCGAAGTTGATGGCTCAAATCCATTCAATTAGATAATTTACTATGATCGAGATAATTGATATTATGAATAAGGGCAACGCCGATTCAAAGTTCACAATCTAAAAACATTTTTTCTAGATATTCAACAAGGTCATTAACATTTTTTCACAATTAGATGATTAGATAATTTACTATGATTGAGATAATTGATATTGTGAATTAAGGCAACGTGGATTCAAAGTTCACAACCTCAAAACATTTTTTCAAGATATTCAACAAGGTCATTAATGTTAGTTGCCTCTTTTCACTATTTACTATTATAGCTATTGCTTTTAGGGTTAATATTACGAAAAATCTCAAACTGGTATACTTATAATAAATTTACCCCATATTAATTTTTTGACTATCAAAAACCCCAAACTGGTATACTCGTAATAAACTCACCCCTAGTTAAATTGGATTAATACCCCAAAAAACTACAAATTGCTAAACCTGTGACAAACGGAGGGGTTAAATCCTAAATTGGTATATCCGTCAACTATCACGTGTTATCTAACTTAATAATTTGATAGTAAAATTTAACGAAAACCAACGCAGGCTAAATTTGTCGGTGTACCGATTTGAGATTTTTCGTGGTATTAACCTTTACTTTTATTATACCCACCCATCGGTGGCTGCGATGGTTTGCGTTCAGTTCCTTTCATGAGAGATCCTGGGTTCAAAACTCGTAGGTGCCGGTGATTTAAGTGGAGGATCGTGGCGGTGGGATGCTGCGCTAGCCCCCCGAGGACTAGTCGGGCTTCACCGCTGGTTTGAGCACAAGCTCGTCGGCCGCGCGGACACCTCGGTTATAAAAAAAAACCTTTACTTTTATTATTATTATTATCTTTAGGGAAAATTTCGAATAAGGATATGAAGTGAGGCCATTTTCTCAAAAAATGGTATGAAGTGGACTTTGTTTCGAATAAGGGTATGAGGTGGTTACCCAGTCTCAAATAAGGGCTTGAACTCGCCGGCCGGCCAATTGTTCGCCGGCGGACATTTTCCAGCAACCAAAATAGGGGTAGTTTTGTTCGAAATTCCAAATTGAATTAAAATCACGTTCTTTCGATTTTTCAGGTTTTTTTTCTTTCTCTCCCGCTGCTTCTCGTGCATATCACCCTCGCCCGCTTCTCACCCAACGTCAGCCGCTATGAGCCCGATCCTCGCCACCCCTCGTTGCTTCTTGCGAGCTTCAGTCAGTTATTGGTCGTCTCTTCTTTCCCAACTAGGGTGTTCAAACTTGGGTTCGAGCCAGAGTTTTTCATGACCAACGCCTTGATTCACTTGTATTCGGCTTTCAAGAAGCCCCGGAGTGCTCGCTTGGTGTTTGACGCGGTGTCTGTTCTGGACTCCTTTTGCTGCATTGCTAAATGTTATGTGATGAATTCAGAAGTTGATTCTGCACGTGAATTGTTCGATGAAATGACTGAGAGGGAGGCACTTGGACCTCTATGATAGGGGGTTAAGAGGCGACATGGTTGTTTGATAATGCCATTGAGAGACACCCCTTCATGGATTTGTACGATCGATGGGTATGCTAGGATTGGTTGTTTTCGAGTGGCTCTTGACGTGCAACAAGACCAACAACGATACCACCAGCAAGACCAACAGGCAAATATTTCATCGATGTGCAAAAATGTTGCTTTCTATTTTGTTGTTAGTTTTTGTGATAAGTACATTCAAAGTCCTAAAACTTATCACGAAAGAACAATTGAGTTCTAAAACTTTCATAATGTGCAATTAAATCCTAAAACTTGTTAGGAAAGTGCAATTAAGCTCTGAAACTTTCAAAAAGTGCAAACAAATCACAAAACTTATCACGAAAGTGCAAATAAGTTCTAAAACTTATCAAATTGGTTCAATTAAGTCCTTCCATTGATTGTACTTTTTGAAAATTTTAGGATTTGATTGTATCTTAGTGATAAGTTTTAGAACTTGATTGCACTTTCGTAATAAGTTTTAGGACTTGATTACATTTTTTGAAAGTTTTAGGACTTGATTGTACTTTCGTGACAAGTTTTAGGACTTGATCGCATTTTTTAGAAGTTTCATGACTCAACTGCACTTTCCTGACAAGTTTTAGGACTTCTAGTGCACTTATATTCTAGTTTTTATAGGAGTGATGTAAATTGATGTTGTCAAATAGTGATATGGATTAATATATGTCAATTTTAGTGATGTGATGCTTCATTGATTGATTGCACTGATCTATAAGTTCTTAGCTTTTATTTAGCTGTTTCAGTAGTTGAAGTTATTTTCAGTTGCATTCAATCAGCCATCAGTTATCATCAGTAGTGATTCTATTGGGCCCAAATTTACCTCTATGTAGTGTACCGGATGCTTCTATGTTGCAAATGAGCCATTGAACTCAATGCAATAATATCTGAGAACCAAAATTTGATTCGGTGATATCAAGTATTCGGGTAAATTTTTATAAGTGGCAAGGACTAGATGTTCTCAGAAGTTTTCGATCTTTTAATTGCACCCCCAAATTTGAGGGCTCTTGTTGGATCGAAACTTCATTATCCTCTTAGGATATGCTGGTTAGTATCTCAGTATTTATTCGATGCATGAAGGGATGTCAATTTGGTTTTAGTGGCTCACCAGTGATTATAGAGTGAATTCATAGATATTATACAGTTGCTATGTGCGTTATGCAGAGGTCTGGACTAATTGAAGAAGAGTCGAAAAGTTTTAGGAGAAACTGCAGCTCATCGAAGAAGCAAAGGGGTTCAGTGTGAAAGGAACAAAGACAGTAAGATCACAAGGGAAGAAAATCCAAGTAACAAGGAAACAAGAGAGATTGAGATCCTCCTGAGTAGCCAAAATTTCATTTTCTTGCTTAGAAACTTTACTGAGATATGTCTTTGGGTGGCTCTTGGCGGGCAACAGTTTTAGTACTGTGATGTTTCATTGATGTACAAGTGTGGTTTTTTCTTGCATATATTTCCAGTCCATTAAAGAGTAATATGAGAATGTTGGTTGACTGAGAGTATCGGTTAAAATGACAACTAGTTTTGGCTTTTGACAGATGAGAAAACTGTGTGTGTTTTTAGTAGATATAAACAGTTCAAATACAATGGAATATCCTTGCACTTCATTGCAGTAAAGTAATTGCAGTACCATAATAGATTGGTTGAAAGTACATTCATCCATTCGTTGATTCTTTTTTCAAAGCAGAATGGTCAGCATTTTGCATTGTGCCGTTAACAATTGATCCCCCACCATAATCAAATTCAGCACAACATCATCAACCAACCATCATGAATGATCACCATCAACTCACCATTAAACACTTGAATTCATTGAACTTTAATATTTGCATTTCAAAAGGAGACAACAACAAATGAGTATACAACTTTAATATGTGCGTACAACACACAACACTACACGAAAGAGAAGATAGTAAATGAGTTTATGAAACAATTAAACCTTCCAATGATCACATGCAATGATGACAACCCATCTTACTAGAACCAATCTAGGCTCCAAAAGACACCTACAACAACCAATGACAGCCCTCCCACATCCTTCTAAAGGTAGTAAATTATTACTATGAAATTATCAAGACACCCCAGTAGAATCTTCTCTCTATTTTTGCTTTGTGGAAGGTCAGCTTCAATTGATCTTGTTCTTTGCAAGAGCCCAGAGATGATTCAACGGGAGTTCTCATCACCAATAGAGGATCAGCCAGTCGAAAAACTCGCAGTTTTCTCCCTACAGTGTTAGAGAGAGACAATAAAAGATAATATGGGGATATAGTCACAAAATAGCAAAGATAAGGATTAACGTATCTGACATACAAAAAACAACACGAATATTGTGCATAGTAAAAGACCAAGAAGTCGACCACAAAAGAAGAGGAAATGTTCATTGGCTCTAGAACTCTTTTTGCTTCGAGTATTCATTGAGCGCAAAGTTTCATTGCAATAGATGTGGTAGATGGAATGAGTTTGTTAAAAGCTAAATTATACCAAGGTTCCGGAGGTAATAACTACATACTTGCCAGCAATTATACTTACAAGTTCCTAAAAGCTGGAATGCAGCCTTCATCTGTGTCAGTTCCCTCAAAGTACCAACCAAATGTCTGTTGCTAACATCCTAAGGAAGCACAACATAGCAATGCCATTTATAACTAGTAAGAATGAGATGAGTGCTCCATTGAAAAATTGCCCAATGAGTACAAAAATTTACGGGTGATGCGGATTTGGCAAGTTGCCACAATCCTGGTGGAATTCATCCTGTCAAATGATTCTCTTGTAGATAGAGATATCAAATGTTAGGAAGATTTGCAAACTCCATCGGAATTTCCCCCTTAAAGTTGTTAAAGCTAAGATATCTGCATAAACTTCAGCTTGTCAGGTTCACTGGAAGGTAAGAAGTAGCACAACATAAAGTGCCCTTGTACACACAATCCACCGTCACCTTGCAGAGCATAACACAACCATTATGATCATAGTGACAGAGGAGAAAAATAGTGACAGACATATCAATTGATAATATGGTAGCAAAATAACCTTATCATTATGTGCAATTAAGACACATAACTTAACACTCAGAAATTCCAGAAAAACTCCGAACACCTAGTGTTTTGTTTAAAATATAGTTATTTACATGTGGAACTGTGGAACAACAAATGTATGCACTAGTCCAATATCAACAGGAACTGAGTGATCACAATTCCAGCATTATTGTATCTTAAATCATTACAAGAAGGCATTGAATTAAACAACTCAAGAGCCACCAAAAAACAACCAATCCTACCCATCGATACAATTCCACAAAAAGGTGTCTCTGAATGGCATTCTATCGAAAAACCATCTCGCCTCTTCCATCTCCCCTCTCCTAATGTAGCCCCTTATCATCAAGGTCCAAGCGCGTCCCTCTCAGTCATTTCATCGAACAGTTCACGCACCGGAACCAACTTCTGCATTTATCTTATAGCCATCTATTGTAACATTCCAGCGAATGGAATCCAGAACAGACCCGGCGTCAAACACCAAGCGGGCACTCTAGGTCTTCTGGAAAGCCGAATACAAGTGATCATGGCGTCCGCCACGAACAAATCAGACTCAAAACCCAAATTTTGAACACCCTACCTGGGAAAGAAGAGACCACCGCGGAAGACACACTGCAGCTCGCGAGGAGCAACGGGGATCGGGCGATGAGTGGCGATGACCGGGCACAGAGCGAATGAGGATCGGGCCAGAAGGATTTGCTTGAGGAACAGTCGATGAGGAAGAAGAAAACATGAAAAATTGAAGTAAGATTTGATCTTAATACAATTCGGAATTTTGGACAAAAATACCCCTGTTTTAGTAGCCGGAAAATGTCTTCCGATGAACATTTGGCCGGCTGGTAAGTTTAGGTCATTATTTGAGACTCACTTAGCCACTTTAAGCCCTTATTTGAAATAAAATTCACTTTAAGCATTTTTGGGAGAGAATGATCTCACTTCGAGCCATTATTTGAAATTTTCCTTTATTCGTATTACTATTATTCTACTCAGTATTAGGAACGTGTAAAACGGACCATCCGTATTGGCCAATTTGGTCCGGTTCTCGGTTTCTAAAAGTAAAATTGGTGTCCGAGTGATCCAGTTTGATTGTCCGGGTCCCGGTTCCAAGGGGAAATCGGACCGAACCGACTACATATATTTTATTTTTAGTTTTTATTTCTTTAAAAAAGTTAGTAAAATGTGAACTAAATCCACATACAATGCTTTTCTTTTCATTCATCGTCGCACAGCAATGACTTTTCATTCATCGTCCCTTCCGTCAATATGTTGAGATTTGTCACTCTCTCTTATTGTGGTAGGAAAAAAAAAATATAAAAGTGACTAGTTCTATTGGACCGAACCAGATCCGATCTAATCCCCAATTCTCAAAATTGGGTCAGATTTCCTATTTCACCTTGAAACCGGACCGGATCGGGAACTAATCACTCATACTAAGTACAGTGTTACGAATGACGCAACGACGAGTCATTCATAATGTATGAGGCCCTCTCAGCTCATTAAATGAAGTAGCCACCACCGGACATTAGGGATGCGTTTGGTAACTTACCAAATAGTAACTGATTCTATTCTTTTGTTCCGTAGAATAAAAAAAAATAAAAATTCGTTTGATAAATTTTTTGTTCCTGGACACAAGTTTGTTCTCAAAATTAGTTTTAAAACAGAATCAAGAAGTAGGGAAAAAGAATCATAAATGGAAAAGAATTTTTTTTCCTTCTTCTTAGTTTTCTTCTTCGTTTTCTTCCTGGCTTGTGGCCAATCATTGGTGATCGGCGACTGGCCATAGGCCAAGGTCGACGAGGGCGTTGTGGCTCTCGTCGAATCTGGCATGGGCGACCCTTGCCGCCGCCCTCGCCAGATCCGGCAAGGGCAGCTCGTGGCCTGGGTGAGGGCCGCCTTCACCGGTGCTAGGCTGTGGCCAGTCGTTAGCGTCCACGACGGTGACCTGGCCGTGGCCAAGGATGGGGAAGAAGAAGGAAAAAAAGAGAAAAAAGGAAATATAAAAAGAAAGAAATATTAAAAAATTTAAAAAATTATTAATAAAAAGAAACTTTTTTGCAATTATCAAGTATATTTCTTTTCTTTTTCTATTCGAAGAATAAAAATTTTGGATAATTATCAAATATTTTTAAATGCTTATAAATTATTTTTGAGACTGAAATAAAAAAAGAATTATTCATGAATAAAAATTATTTTCGAAAATAAAATAATTACCAAACGTATCCTATCGGGCCATCCCCTAAAAAGGCAAACGGCGGAGAAAACGAAGGACATCAGACACGCTTGGCTGGGACCATCTCATTCTCTCGGGTCCGACGTCGTGTGTGGCTCATCGGTTTCCACGGTGGCAATGGAAAAATATCGGATAACGCTCGCCATGTCGCCTTCTGGGTTTTGGGGGCGAAGCCCCCTCCGTCTCTTTGCCAAATTCCTCCTCACTTCCGGGGACCACCGGAGGATGTCCGTTCTCACTTTGAACTCGCAACTCATCACTAGTCTGTGATACCCTTCTTCTTGATTCAATCTTGAGAATTCTTGCAATGGCGTCGATGTCTGGATTGGTCCTGAAAGACTGCAAAGTTCGGACGTGTGGCGCTCGCTGCAGATCAATCTCTTGCTATCCGACACGGGGAGTCGTGTCTCGTCTTGGTATGCCTGAACTCTTGATGCTCCTTTGTGGGTTTTGGCTGGAGTTTTACTTTCTGGGTACTTTTCAATTTTGCAACCTTTCTGGCTAGTTGGGTGGTGCCTGTACTTTGATGTGCATACCTTTTTGAGTGTGTTCTCGTAGTCTTTTCATAGTTTGGTCTACTCAAGATCATTCATTTTGCTAAGCTTCTTCATTTTTTTTTCTGTTTGTTGTTAGATCTCAGTAGGGCCAATTCTGTTTGTGAGAATGGAAGGAGTCTGGCTGTCAAGAACCGGTTGCAGACTTCTGCGGTTGCTGTTGCAACAACACCTTTTCCTGTTAATCCATCTTCAAGGTATCTTTTTGTGGCTCAGCGGTGCTGATTCTGCTGGAGGTTTCTGCTCTGGATTGAACCTGGGATTAAGCTTTGCAAATTGGAAGATTGGACTGGACTAAGATTTTGAGAATTGACTAGTATGATCCGACCAACCAGCATGGACTTTTAACTATCCAAAATACATGGGGTGATTGCATCCTCTTTCTATTGTTGGGATTGTTGTGCACCATGAAATTTATTTAATCTCTAGGAGTAGGCCTTGCATAGAGATCATTGGTTCTCTAATTCTGCAAGGATGATATGATCTAATAATAATACTAGTACTATAAGTATATCCTTTATCGTAATTGCAAATGCCAATGGGTTTATTATAAGTTCTTTGTTTCACTTCATAAGTGAATGGTCTCTCTCTTGAAGTTTCAATCTCTTCTCATGGCAAATTCCCCTGCTAGGAGGTTTGCTTCCTGGCCAGCTGACTACTAGTCTTGAATTTTACATTTGAACAATTTAAAGTTGTCGGCTGGGCACCAAGATTGATTTTTCATTGGCAGTTTTTGTTACAAAATAGCAGTGAAATTTATCATATATTTGAGAGTTTTGGTCGGTAGCTCTCTCTCTCTCTCTCTCTCTCTCTCTCTCTCTCTCTCTCTCTCCTGCTAGCATGACCTTTTACATCTACAATGTCTCTAATATCACTTTCTGGGATTTCATATCTAGAAAATTGGCAACTTTGTGTAACGCTGCAACAAATGCCCCTGGGGAAATTCCTGCCAGCACTCCTGGTGGGATGAGCCAGTATGAGAGAATTGTTGAAACTCTGACCACCCTTTTTCCTGTTTGGGTATGTACCTATTTTAAAGCTTTCTGATGCGCTGTTATTTTCTTTGTATCTCTTGCACCTTCAAGTTGCATTGTGCCTGTGCATGAGGCTCCCCATATGTGTGTTTTTCGAGATATTTATTTTCTGGAAGATGTAGTATCTTAAAATCATTTACTCCACCAGGTCATTTTAGGAACCATTGTTGGGATCTACAAACCAGCTGCGGTAACTACAAGTCCTTCATACTGCCTTTACGGTTGATAATGTTTTTTCTGTTGATATTTCATTGTTGGGATGTCATTCAGGTTACTTGGCTGGAAACTGATCTTTTCACTGTTGGATTGGGTTTCCTCATGCTTTCTATGGGGTTGACATTGACATTTGAGGATTTCAGGCGATGTTTGCGGAATCCTTGGACTGTAAGCGGCATCTTTATCCATATAAGTTAGGGGGATAATTGTCAAACCTTATGAAAGGTCATCTTTTTCATTTCACTTTTCGACCTTATGAAACTTTATTGTTGCAGGTAGGTGTAGGATTTTTGGCCCAGTACCTCATCAAACCACTGTTGGGCTTTGTTATTGCAATGGTACTTCTTTCACCATCCCATTCAGAAGTTCCTACTCTGGCCTGTTTTGATCTCTGACAATGAAATATTGATGCAAACCTGAGGACTTCAAAATTACCTTACACTGTAGATGCTTTAGGAATCTAATTCAAATGCCTGTAACTTAAATAGAATCAGTGCTATTTCTAATGGGATCATTATAGCAGACAATTTAGTGTTCTTGACAATTTTTGGGTGTCCAAAGTTTTATGACACAATGATTTTTTTTTTTTTGGGGAAAACGGAAGACGGATGCTTCTGTGTATCAACTCATGTTCCCTTGACAAAAATATCAGCATCTCAGTTAAGATGCCTGGTTTCTAGCCAGATCAGGACTCCTTTCTCCTTTGATTGCATTAGTACAGAAGATTCCTGTGTTATGATATACTCAATCAAGTAATTCTAAGTGAAAACACACTTGGCACTTGGTTTTTTGTGTGTGTTTGTGCCTGTCCCATCTTTTTACTTCCATATTTTCATCTTCTCACACAGGGAACTCTATCCTTCTTTAAACGTCCAAATCTGTACCTTAGCCTCCTCACCCTTTGGAAGGCCCGACTCCAAGTGATGCCCAATTCTTTTATTGTAAATATTGCATGGATATGGACACGATGAGTAATTGTTGCCTTTAAATAATACTTGCGAATTGGGATCTGCAAACTGAATTGGGATTGGCAAAGAAACTCTTGGAGTGCTGGAAAATTATATTTAAAATCTCAATGGATACTGCAATGGCAAAAGTTTCTGAGAACAGGAGGTGCTGCAGATATCTTTGTATTTGCTGTCTTCAGCAATTTAAAATATGATTTTTCTTTAATGCGCTGGCAGCTCTATTTGTCAAAATGCTAGTGTATCCTGTTGTGAAATTCGTCACCGACCAAGTTTCCATGATCTTCCAGCTTTGGTGTGTATCTAGAGTTCTAAATTGTGTATCTGTCTCTGAAATTTATCATTAACAAAGTTTCCATGTTTTCCAGACTTTAAAGTTGTCTGCACCACTTGCAACTGGTCTTATATTGGTGTCCTGCTGCCCTGGAGGTCAAGCGTCCAATGTTGCTACTTATATATCTAAGGGGAATGTAGCACTCTCCGTCCTCATGACAACGTAAGTCTTGACTTATGTGTAAACTTTCGCTCTTCTTCTAGCATAAGCAGACAACCTCTTTCCAAAGCTTCACTGCATATTTTGTTCATGTTAGCTCTTGCCATTGATCGGTTCTTTTCATGTTCCTATTGCGATATATGTAAATTCCAGAACATTTTACCTCTTGAGGGATTTTTGTAATTCTTCTTCTCCTTTCGAAGCTGCAATATGCTATCTTTTCACTTTAAAATTCCTAAATACAAAGTTATTTAATGAAGGTGTGGGAGCAGTTATGGTGTGAGATATCAATTTTTTTTACTATATCAAGTTGATTTCATAAGCATGCGGTGTTTCATTTGCCTATTTGCAGGTTTGCAGTCATCATGTGCCGAATATTGTTAGTGTGCAAGTTAGGCATCTTTAGAGCATACTACTGTTGCTTATCTTTTCGCTTTTTGTATCAACATGATGGGATAACATGATGGACATACCTCTTAAAATGTTTTAGCTGATCATTGTGGACCATATGGAAATAGAATAAGGATACTAACTTTGAATAACATACCCGTGCAAACTTTAAGCATGTTCTGCATGATAGTTTTCGATGTGTTTGTCCTGATTTTTTCCCTCTATAGGTTGTCATTTTTTTAAAAAAACTTGCAGGTGTTCGACTATTGGTGCCATTGTGATGACGCCTCTCCTCACTAAGCTTCTTGCTGGCCAGCTTGTTCCTGTGGATGCTGCAGTGAGTACATCATAAGTATCATTGTCTCTTCAGATGCTAAAAGTATGAGAATAAGATCGCATTTGAATGGTAGACCAATTAGTTGATTTTCAAATTAAATGGATGCTTAAGATTGTTCACTGAAGCACTGATGTGGAAGGCAGTATTGAAATGCTTAGCTTCTGAGTTGATCTTGTTGAACTACAGACATCTTCAGTGGCTGGCAGTTCGTTCAGAGGCTTTGGCTTGAGCACTTGGAATTATTTTGTTTCCCAAGAGTCTGAAAAGTCTAGATGTGGAAAAGTTTTACTTTTTGGAGTGCTTCATCTTTCCTGTGATGATGAGTTACAGTAGCATGGAAGGAAATTAGTGAGAAATGCATATTTTATCTAATATATCTCAAGTAGACGAGATTTGTTGGAAAACTCTTTTGTTGTACGTAATTCATTTCTTCATTGCTGTACTAGTCAGCATGGACATGTGGATATATGTGGTGTATTTACTATACATAGTTCAATGTGTTTGCATTGTGGTGCATACCCACTGCATCCAGCGATGTATGATTGTTACGTACTGAGGGATCATGGAATCACTATAGTCAACAAATACTTGCAGGGCCTGGCTATCAGTACTTTTCAGGTTGTTTTGGTGCCAACGATAGTTGGAGGTAAGCAGATTTTCAAAATTCAAACTAGAGTCACTTGGAAGGAAGAGCGAGAAAATAGTCAATAAATGAGATAACCATTGTCTGTTGTTTATGACAGTGTTGGCCAATGAATTTTTTCCCAAGTTTACTTCGAAGATAGTCACGGTGACCCCATTGATTGGAGTTATTCTGACCACCTTACTTTGTGCAAGCCCTGTAAGCGAATCAAATTAATATCTAGATATGGTTTTTCACTGCTTGTTTCTTTCTTGTATTGCCAAACTCTGGTAAGATCTGACTCTGATGTACTTTCAATAGATTGGACAAGTTGCAGATGTCTTGAAAACTCAAGGAGCGCAACTTCTATTACCAGTAGCTCTCCTGCATGGCGCTGCGTTTGCCATTGGATATTGGATGTCGAAATTGTCATTTGGTGAATCTACTTCCCGCACCATTTCTATTGAATGTGGGATGCAGGTAACCGTCTTCCATTATTTTTTTCTGTTCTGTTGTTTTCTTGCTGCCCTTTGACTGCCTAATTTTGTTGCTGGAATTAAAGAGCACAACTAACCTTGATTGTTTTTCAACTTCAATTCAAAGACCCTCCATCTTGATTTTTTAGTATCAGTAGAGTCTATTGTCTCTTGTCATTGCTGACCATGGTCATTGTGAATTGTATGATTACTATTGTACATTTTACAAAGTTCAGCAGAATCGGTGTTTCCAAGGTGCCATTTTCCAATTGCAATTAAGCAATTGGACTGAAGAGGAGCATGATGCTCTTGTTAGAACTGTTACCGAAACATTTCTGTTGTTAAAATGAACAATTAAAAATCTTTTGTTGCAGTGGTCTCTGGATAGTCCTTTAACACCATATTTACTGTAAGCAATAAATTCTTGTTTGTCACAATTTTTTTGAGATCATTCTCAATGTCATTTTCAGTGAAATAGTATTCTTGTGGTTGAGGAGACATATGGGTAGAATCATTCTCCCGTAGTTTTATAGTCACTATGAAGTTTTGAACTGTTAAATTGAGAGATTTCTCATGGCTGTGTGTATTCTGAATTACTCTTAAATTATATTAGTCCACACGCTTTTATGCTTAAAATTTGATGAAGGTAAGTTGCATGGACACGTACAAGTATATGACCTAAAAAGGTTCATGTACACGTCTGTATGTGAGGTATGCTATTAGTTGCTACTAATATTGCTTCGAAAATTTGTGGACTTCTATTGGAAACAATAGTACAGTTTTTCTTCTTTTGAGTGAACTTTTCATTGGCAGGAAAGCCTAGTCAAAGTCTTCATTGCCTTGGGCATTAATGCTTTCTCTTTGTGCCGTGCATGGCTCTTGATTGCCTTCTCTTTTAGCTGAAATTGGGTGAAACCTCTATCTACTCTAGTTCCTCTGAGTGAATCGAATATCTTACAAATTCAAACCTGTTTGACATTTGCAGAGTTCTGCCCTTGGATTTCTTCTCGCCCAGAAACATTTCACCAATCCTCTGGTAGCTGTTCCTTCTGCGGTCAGCGTAGTTTGCATGGCGGTAAATTCTGACACTCAAAACATCTGTTTCAACTCTGTTCCTGTGGTGTGATTTTTTTTTTTTTTTTGGAGTTATTCATCTCTGGCATTCTCACTTGCTGATAATCACTCTTCTCACAGCTTGGCGGGAGTGCACTTGCTGTTTTCTGGAGAAACAGACCAATCGCGATTGATGACAAAGACGACTTCAAAGAATGAGACATCCGTTAGATATCTAGGTTTTATCGATTTTGGGTGTAATTTTTGTTTTCATTTTTGTGGTTCCTCATGCAGTATAGTTGTTTCGGCTTTTAAGTTCTAGCTAGAAGGAAGTGAATTCAGATAATCACATATCATATTGGATTCTGAGCTGTGGTGTATATGTTTTAGCTTAACAAAAGCAAAGTCATTTCTTCATTTGGTTAAAATGCCATCAGTGTCTGTCCGTCCTTTTGACGGATACATCGGAAAAGTGCCGAGAGTCGCTGAGTTGGTACAGAAGTCCATGTCCAACTGCAATGTCATCAGCAATGTCGATGAGCTTGCTTGTACCTTTCCTTTTCTGTATCTTCAGTTTACTTGCCAAAAGATATACGTAAGAGCTTATGTTTAAGGAGTGGGGCGAGCTTGGTGAAATCTGCTCGTGATCTAGATGCTCTATCGGCTCACTATCAATCACCAGTCTCCTCTCCCTGGTTCTCTTGCTCAGTTAAGGAAATACTTTTCAACTTTTTTGACAGATTTATTGACTTTGCTTTTTCAGGATTCTTTACATGATTTCTATTCAGATTACGTTATGCTAGTTGATTTAGAACTCAAAATGTTTTTAGGATGTGTCTGTTTCACGAAATATGAATGACTAGGAAAGCATTGTCCTCAAAATAATCACTTATATCATTTATATAAATGAGCAATTGAAATTTTTTTTTTATCGTTCATAAAAATGTTTAGATATAAATTATTGTCAAATATCTTTCTTTGATTAATTATTTCAAGTAATATAAATGATTATTTTTAGAAAAATAATTTTCAAATTGTTTATTATTCGCATAATAAAGGGTGCCTTAATTTCTCAACATTTTCCAACTTTGAGAAAAGAATCTCCGTGTCTCTAAGTTCACTCATTTGTAGAGACATGTTTCGAAAAAATATTAAAAAATTGTCATAGTAGTATTGCTCTGACAACTGGCTCTAGTCGGCGTCCACGTTAATGCTGGATAACCAAAATTGGCATGATGGATTGAATTGACACAAATGTAAAATGTTTATGACTAAATTAGCACAAAAAACAGTTTAGAACTGAATTGGCATAGGTTTATACCTTTTTTGGTAATTTTCCCGAGAAAAATCCATATTGGCTTTTCCTTTTAGTGTTCTTTTCTTTTAATTTTCTTGATGCTTCTTCATGTGCATATCGAAGATTTTATAGAGGCCAATAAGGTTGCGTCCAAGACTTGGCATATATTTCTTCATATCTTGTTGACGTATCCATATCTAAAAAAGTTGGTGCATGATTCGTTTGGGCTTTGTTCAATAATTTGTCCACTTTACCCCACGCCGTCTGACAAAGCTTTAAAGTCGCCTTCTGGCTTGACATCACTTGCGATGTTGAAATATCGAAATAACAAAACAATTGGAATTATATTATTTGTTTTCATGTTGAAACATTTTCATGATTATACGAAGGGTGAATATCACGAAAAATCTCAACTGGTACATCTGTGATAATTTTACTAAAAATTAATTTTTTAATCACAAAAAATCCCGAACTAGTATATCTGTGATAAATATACCCTTAATTTGTTTTCATTAAATTTTACAATCAAATTGCTTTGTTAAATGTCACGCGATAATTCACTAATGTTCCAGTTTTATATTTTACCCTCCGTTTGTCACAGATGTACTAATTTGTGATTTTTTTGTATTAATCCAAATTTAACGGAAACGAAGGGAGGGTAAACTTGTCACAAATGTACCGGTTTGGAGTTTTTAGCTGTCAAAATATTAGTTTGGGGTAAATTTGTCACGAGTGTACCGGTTTGGAGTTTTTGGTGGTAAATTTTTTTTGAGTAAAATTATCAGAGATGTACTAGTTTGGGGTTTTTTGTGGCATTAACTCTTATACGAATGATTGACACACAGAATAGGATTGCCATCCCTAATAAAAAACATTTGGACCCCATCAGATTGTATTTCTAGATGTATCTATATATAAGTTGCCCTTATGAAAGTCATTATTAAGAAATTATCTTCCTCTCTGTATAGCTAACCATGATCGAGAGCTATATTTTCCTCCAATCGTGAGTTATAAATAATGGCCATTACATACGTCACTGAATATAAATACGGGTAATGTCCATTCATCGATCAGATGAACCAATTCTAGGAAGTTTTTATTCGCTAAGGACGGATAAAAACATGGCCATGCCGAATCCATGGAAGGAATTTTTTAAACTAGGGTCGTAGTCTTTCTATATTAATTATATGAAGGGCGCGTATACAAAGACCGATTCAAATTACGAACACGGGTTACATAAAATTGTTGGAGAAGCCTATCTTCAAGCCTCGCTTTCACTAATAAAAGCGGAGCGTTCCCGGAGTACAATAATCAAAACATGTTCAAACACCACAATAGGCCTTGAGAGTCGACTCGGCCTTGAGGCCTTGCTCTGTTATGGCGAATCGGAGCAGACCGACTTCGTCGAAGGGCTTGAAGAGCACAGGGTGTTGCTCGTCGACCAGCTCGGGCGGGCACGCGATCACTCCTCTTATGGCCGAGAACGAGCCGACCGAATACCTTGTCTCGTTCCCGCACATCATCACCCGGTGTCTAGGGCAGTGCAATCGGCCATTGCTCCATCCCTGGCCAACAACAATTCGTTTCAAATTGATTCATAGATCTTATTATCAACAAGACATTTTATAGATGGGACAAATTTGCAAGTTTCTTGTCCTCAAACTCGTATGCACTGGAGTTACATGCCTTGGCGTGAGAGAAGGGAAAGAGACACTCACCAGAAATGACTCTCCAACCATGACTACGAAGGTGGAAGCTGAAGGCGCGACTGGAGACCACTTTCCATCCTTCGTTTGCACCTCCAAACCGTTCACATGATTTTGTTGAAGTATGGTCAAGAAGTTCTTATCACAGTGTGAGCTTACCCCGATCTGGGGCTCCCGAGTCCTCGGTGCTTCGTACCTCGTGACTCGGATCGAGTGGTTCAAGGATTCGGCGTGCGACTCCAGATATTTCTCCACACCTAAGCTTCGAAACACCATCCTGGTGATCAGCGATTCCAACTCGGAGAGCCTCATTGCATATGAAGTCAGCGTTTCACTGCATATATATTTAGGTATGATCACGAAAACTACGGTTATTGTTTCCAAACGATAAAGGTCATAAGATAATCGCATACTTTTCGCCAATAAAAAGAAATTGTCAATACAAACACCAGAAGAAGATTGCGGACTACTGGTTTCGAACTAAACAATTGTACCAAAATTTTGGATTCCCCTCGGGCCACATGAGATTGGCTAACTTCTGAATGCCTCCAGAGTCGAGCACGCCGGTGATTCCCATCGCTTCATAGAGCGGCAAATGAGGTCTGTTCGGGACATAACCGTCGCGCGGCTTTCGGGGGTCGATGAAACTGCGCTTCGTCTTGGCCGGAAGATTGAACAGATCTTCCGTTTGTTCGAAGACATCGTTGTAGAGCTCAGCACTGATTTTGTCATACAGAGCCTCAAAACAACCGTACTCTTCAAGTGCTTTGACAACCTCCTTTTGCACAGAATCCCAGCGGGTGCTTCCTGGCTTCATGTCATGTTTACAGAAATCTATCAAGGGAAGCTTTGGAGGTGGGAGAGAAACCATACCGGCTTTTCCTTTTATGTTTTTGTTTCTTGACGTTTTCTTCTCATTTGCATACTGAAGACTGTAAAGAGGCCAATATGATATATATATATAGCCAGGTGCATGTGTCGGTAGGGTTTTGTTTAATGATTTGCTTACTCATACCCACACCGTCTGACAAAAGCTCCATTGTCGTCTTCTGGCTTGGCATGACTTGCCAATTGCAATGGTAACAACTGGAATTATGTTAATTTGGGCGCCTCTATGGGAAGATTAGCCTTCCTAGATACGATACCACCCGAGTCCGACACTGCTTATATTAAAAAAAAAGTATTGGGCTAATAAAAAAAAAACTCCAAATTGGTACATCTGTAATAAATATACCACAAATTAATTTTTGACCAATAAAAATCCTAAATTGGTATATTTGTGATAAATTTACCCTCAGTTAGTTTTCGTTAAATTTTATCGTTAAATTGCCGAGTTTGATGGCATGTGACAGTCAACAGATGTACCGTTTTGAGTTTTTACCCTTCGTTTATTACTGGTGTACCAATATGTGATTTTTTGTGATATTAATTTAATATAACTGAAACTAACGAAGTGTAAATTTATCACAAATATATCTAAGATTTTTTGTGATAAAAAAATTAGTTTGGAGTATATTTGTCACAGGTGTACCGGTTTGAAATTTTGATGGTCAAAAAATTAATTTGGGGTAAATTTGTCATAAGTGTATTGATTTGGGGTTTTACGTGGGATAAACCAAAAAATATCTGCATTCATGTTGAAATATTTGATATCATACAAAATAACACGAATGAACGACAAAAATAAGATAACACGGAAAGAATATACATGCAATCAAAACGAGACCTACAAGTTGGCCCTATAACATATTCATTAAGTAATTATCTTCCTCTCTGTCTGGCTAATCATAATTAAGGGCAATATTTTCCTCCAATCATGCTTTTGGTTGGCGAGTTACAAATTGCAGATATCACATACAGGCAAATTTAACTAAATATAATTGTGGGTGACGTCCATGTTTGTAAATCCGTCGATCAGAAGAACTAATTAGAGAAAGTTTCCTCTAACTGAGGATGGAGGAAACACGATCTCGAGAAACTTATGGAATGAGCTTTGTTTAACTAGGGCTATAGTCTTGCTATGTTAATTATATGAAAGGCCGGTAAAACAAAGACCGATTCAAATTACGAACGCAGGTTACATAAATTATTGGAAAATCGGGTACATCAATCTAGGACCTTAGATATTCACGTAATGTCGCATAGGCGTACTGCCACGCCCCGCACTTCTCGGTGCGCCACATCCCTCGCAGAGGTCGATTTGTGTGCGACGTCCCAGGACGCGTCGCCGACCCAACACCCATCACAGAGATATGCAGCACATGCGGAAGCAATTAAAACCACCCGTACATATATCAATACATGACCAAGGGTATCCCTCAAAATCAACACTTGTACTAAAACCGGAATTCATTTACAATATCCAAGTACAGCCCGAATACCAAAAATCAAAAGCAGTTCAAGGCCACTACTAACAAAAGGAGATAAGTGGCTCGGGCTCAGGCGCTACAACTAGCCGGGGCTTCTCTCAAAAATGCATCAGGACACCTGTCATCCTCAAGGCCGGGGATCTGAAAATGTCGGTTTTTCAACAACCGTGAGAATAAATCTCAGCGAGTAATTCCCTAAACCTAAACTAGGCTAACATGCACCTCCTGACAAGTACTAGACAGACAGCACACAAACTAAACAGTACATGACTCAGGCCCTCGGCCCAAATCTAGAAATCATATGACCCTGCAGGTTAGGCGTACCAGGAATAATAACAAACACGCAACAGAACTTGATCACAGTGTATGTACACGCATTTCTATGCCACGACCCATGTTATGCATATGCTAGTGCTCACACTCATGCTCATGCCTCATCAATGCATTACCGCATACTTGCACACTAGCACTCAGCCATTTCTCAATTTCTCCTCCGACCCGCGTTAAACGCATCAGGTCCGACCCGCGTAACACGCATCAGGTCTATTTCTTTAATCACAACACTTCGTGGCCCGCGTTAAAACGCCTCAACTGGCCCAGTGTCTCTAGCTCGCGTCAAAACGCATCAGGCGCAACACCGATCTCCTCACGAACCAGAGCCCGCGTAAAACGCATCAGGTTGGTCGTCTTCCGGGCGTACCGGGCATCGTCCAGCGTAACACGCATCAGGACGGCATTCACTACCCCGCGTAACACGCATCAGGGTTTATTGTGATCACACATTCACAAACCTCAATTTTATCTGAACCCCGCGTTAGACGCATCAGGGCAATTTAGGTGATCACAATGCACATGTCACTCGGGCATACTCGGATATGCATATGTCGTGCCAATGTTCATGATACACATTCATGACTGCAATAACCACACTTGGGTACTCATAAATTTCACAATGGCATTTAGTTCAATAAATCACGAACCCAAGTAAATCAAATCACCCCACACAGTCATGGCACAATTTCGACACATAAATTATGCATATAAAACACCCAATTGGATCAACATGAAATTTATGCACCCGAAGCCCGCCAAGCTAATCTATTCTTGGTCTCACTGGATATGCAACTAGGCACCATCAAATTAATCAGAATTGAGGCTCAATTGGCCAATCAATTGCACAAATCAACCAATCCCGGTATTCACACGCCTAGTCCTCAAATTAATCGCGTCGCGCCCAAATTTAATCCCGCCGTGGGCGACCATCAAACCGTAATTTCTGGGCCAATAATTATCGCCAAAATATTCTATTATACTCCCCAAATATCAGTCTAATTGACCACCACCAAAAATTAATATACGGCGCGCAAATAATCCACAAATAAAACCGAACTCGAGCCAAATTAATCCGAACTGACTAACCCATTTATCGCGCCTCTCGGGCCACTAATCCTCCATTAATTTATCAAACTAATCCATCAAATTGGTCACAATCAAAACCCCTAATTAATTCCACAAATAACCCCTAAATTAACCCCTAAATAACCCTAATTAACCCCTAAACCGGTCTAGAAATGTAAATTATCCTAATTAGGGTTTAGGGTTGTACTCACCGGGTGTCCTACGCTTAAAACGGGCCGGACGAACCGATTCGGGTTCGGGTGAACAGTGCCCGCCGGAACAGTGTCGCCGGAACAGTGTCGCCGGAACAGTGCTTGGCCGGAAATGAACAGTATTTTCCGGCGATGAACAGTGACTCCGGCGATGAACAGTGATGCCGGGCTGTTCGGGAGCGGGGACGGCGGAGACGAGGCGAGCTCGAGGGCGGCTCAGTGATGCGGCGGCGAGGCCAGCCAGCGAGCTGGCGGGGCGGCTCCGGCGAGGTCCTCCTTGGCCAAACAGGGGAAGGAGAGAGAGACCGGGAGAGGGGGAGAGTGAGGGGGAGGCGAGGGGGCTGACGGGCGGCGATTGGCTGAGGCGAAGGGCAGCGACTGGGCGGCGGAGTGGGCCGGCGACGACCTGCGGCGGCGAGGCGACTCGGGTGCACGGACGCCCAGAACAGAGGGGGCTTCGGGAAGGAGAAGGAGGAGAGGGAGGGGGAGAGGAAAGGGGGTCGCGCGGCTGCTGGGGCGACGGCGGCTGTCGGAGCGGTCGAGAGGACGGCGGCGACGGCCAGGCGGAGGCAGAGGGCAGAGCGGCCGGCCGAGCGGCGGATCTGGCCGGTCTTAGCCCCGGCGCGACCAGAGGTCGCGGGAACAGGGGAAGGAGAGGAGAGGGGGAGGAAGGAAGCTGGCTGAGGCGGCGGTCGGCTGGCGACAGCGACGCGCGGTAGCACGGCGACGCTGCTGCTCGGGCGGCGGCGAGCTCCGGTCGGGCGAGCAGAGGAGCAGCGGCAGCAGGCCAGTCGGCGTCCCCAGCAAGCCAAAGGAAAAGAAAAGAAGAAAAGAGAGAGGAGAGGAGAAAGAAGAGAGAAGAGAGAGAGAGAGGGAGGTCCGGTCAGATCAACAGGGAGCAGGTGGGGGATAGGACGCGCGCGGGTTCCCAAGGGAGAGAGAGAGAGAGAGAGAGAGAGAGAGAGAGAGATTATTTGAAAAATTTATACTAATTTAATTATTACACGCAAACCGGGGGTCCAATTTCGAAACCGAAAATTGCTCACTAATCCCGAGTGAACCTCGCAACTAAAAAGGGACAAAGGCCAAATTAACTCGACTAAATTTTTCCGAGGGGGGTCTACTAGTCCAAATTCGCACCTGATCAAAACTCACAATTTTTCCACTATTCCTGATAATCTCAATACCGGCTACACGAATATCGACACCGTCCAATTTATTTCGTCCTGAAGCTCCCGAAAATCGACTGCCAAGTTCAGGGTCTAAATAACGACAAAAATTCGATCGAGTGCGATTCTAGCGAAATCTCTGGTTGAAAACAATAACCGAGAGTGATCAGTTCTCGGATGAGATTTTACTATAAGCACACTGACAAATTATGCATTTTATAAACCCCAAAAATTGGATTAAAAATTCGGGATGTTACAATTCTTCCCCCCTTACAAAAATTTCGTCTTCGAAATTTACAATCCCAACCCAACTATTCAAACAAATGGGGGTACTGGTGTCGCATCACTACCTCACTTTCCCAGGTGGCGCCTTCCGTCCCGTGATGTTCCCAAATGGCTTTGACCAACGGGATCGTCTTGTTCCTCAACACTTGCTCCTTCCTGTCATCGATTCGCACCGGTTTTTCCACATATGAAACTCTGTCGTCCACGTCTATTACTTCATAATTCAGCACGTAGGTCGGATCCGGTTCGTACTTCCTCAACATCGACACGTGGAAGACGTTATGAACCTGTGACAAACTTGGGGGCAAGGCTAGGCGATAGGCCAATGTTCCAATCCTTTCCAAAATCTCAAACGGGCCTATGTACCTTGGACTCAGCTTTCCTTTCTTGCCAAACCGAGACAGTCCTCTCATTGGCGAGATCTTGAGAAACACATGGTCGCCAACTTGAAACTCCAATGGTCTACGCCTTCGGTCCGCGTAACTTTTCTGACGACTCTGGGCTGTTCTCAATCTTTCCCGGATAATTTTCACTGTTTCCACCGACTGTTGGACTAACTCTGGACCCGTTATACTTCTTTCTCCAACCTCATCCCAACACAACGGTGTCCTGCAAGCCCTGCCATATAATGCTTCAAATGGCGCCATTCTGATACTCTGCTGAAAACTGTTATTGTAGGCAAATTCCACCAAATGCAACTGTTCTTCCCATTTGCCCTGAAAATCCAGCACACACGCTCTCAGCATATCTTCCAAAGTCTGAATAGTCCTTTCAGACTGGCCATCCGTTTGCGGATGATAGGCTGTACTGAATTGTAACTTGGTTCCCATCGCAGATTGCAGACTTTTCCAGAAATTTGCAGTAAATCTGGGATCACGGTCCGAAGTGATCGATACTGGTACTCCATGAAGACGAACTATCTAACGCACATATAATTCTGCCAGTCTTTCTAGCTCGAAGTCCTTTCGCATTGCCAGGAAGTGCGCTGACTTGGTCAGTCTATCCACTATCACCCAAATAGAGTCATGTCCCCTCTGGCTTCTTGGCAGTCCCGTTACAAAGTCCATTGTGATGTGTTCCCATTTCCATTCTGGGATTTCTAGCGGCTGTAACATCTCACCAGGCTTATAATGCTGTGCTTTCACTTGTTGGCACGTCAAGCACTTGGCCACATGCTTGGCCACGTCCACTTTCATTCCGTTCCACCAGTAGTGCTGTCGGAGATTCTGGTACATCTTAGTGCTGCCCGGGTGAATACTGTAATTGCTCCTATGAGCTTCCGACAAAATCTCTTTTTTGAGCCCCAAATTATCGGGCACGCACAAACGTCCTCGAAACCTGAGAATTTCATCCTCGGACACCTGAAAGTCCGGCTTCCTCCTAGTGTCATCCATACTCAAAATTTTCTGAATCTCAAGGTCCGTAGACTGCAACGCCTTGATCTTGGCTTGCACTTCCGGCTCGATCCTCAACGTCGCCATCAGACCGGAAAGGTGTCCTACCTCAAACTTAAATTCTGAGTACCGTGCTCTCTCTAATAAAGTCCACTCTTTAACCAGCAATTGCGCGATGCTCGACTTCCTGCTCAAGGCATCCGCTACCTGGTTGGCCTTTCCGGGGTGATACAAGATGTCGCAGTCGTAGTCCTTCAACAATTCCATCCAACGCCTCTGCCTCATATTCAGTTCCTTCTGCGAAAACAAGTACTTGAGGCTCTGATGGTCCGTGTAGATCTAGAACCTTTCTCCACATAAGTAATGCCTCCAAATTTTAAGTGCGAAAATAATTGCTGCCAATTCCAAATCGTGGGTCGGGTAGTTCATCTCATGAGGTCTCAACTGCCGCGATGCATAAGCAACCACTCTTCCATATTGCATTAGCACGCATCCCAATCCTCTAAGCGAGGCATTGCTATAAATCTCATACCCGCCCGGTCCTGACGGAATCGTCAATACTGGCGCTGTTGTCAATCTCTGTTTCAGCTCCTGAAAACTCTCTTCGCACTTTTCAGTCCATTCAAACTTGGTTTCCTTCTTCAGCAACTTTGTCAACGGTATGGTTATCGCTGAGAATCTTTCCACAAATCTCCGATAATAACCTGCCAGTCCCAGAAAGCTTCGAACCTCAGTGACTGTCGTCGGTCTCGGCCAGTCCATTACTGCTGCAATCTTTGCCGGGTCCACGGAGATTCCTTCTCCGGATATTATATGTCCAAGAAATGCTACTCGGTTCAGCCAAAACTCGCACTTGCTAAACTTAGCATACAGTGCGTGCTCCCTTAATATCAGTAGAACCTTTTCCAAGTGTACTTCGTGTTCCTCAGAACTCTTCGAATACACTAAAATATCATCGATGAACACAATGACGAACTGGTCTAAGAATTCCTTGAATACCCGGTTCATTAAATCCATGAAAGCAGCAGGGGCATTGGTCAGTCCAAATGGCATCACTGTAAATTCATAGTGTCCATATCTAGTCCTGAATGCTGTCTTTGGAATATCCTCCCTTTGGATCATTAACTGGTGATACCCTGTCCTCAGGTCAATCTTGGAAAACACCGAGGCTCCTTGCAACTGGTCGAACAGGTCATCAATCCTTGGGAGGGGATATTTATTCTTGACCGTCACTTGATTTAGCTGACGGTAGTCGATACACAACCTTAGCGACCCATCCTTCTTTCTGACGAATAAAACCGGCGCTCCCCATGGAGACTCACTCGGTCGGATAAAACCTTTGTCCAGTAATTCCTGCATCTGGACCTTCAATTCCTTCAACTCTGACAAGGACATCCTGTAGGGCGGCTTCGAGATTGGCTCAGTCCCAGGGGTCAACTCGATAACGAATTCTACTTCTCTTTCTGGTGGCAATCCCGACAATTCCTGAGGAAAGATATCGGGAAAATTGCACACCACTGGTATATCCTCAGGCCGCACTTCACCTGCTGACGGATCAACCACACTTGCCAAATAACCCTGACAGCCTTCGTCCAACAACTTAGTTGCTTCCACTGACGAAACCCAAGGGATCGAGGTTCCTCCTCGACTCCCTACAAACTCAAATCTAGGGCGTCCAGCCGGGCTAAACCGGATCACCCTGGTACTACAGTCCATTACGGCATTCTGCTTAACTAGCCAGTCCATGCCCACAATCAAATCAAAATCATACATCGGCAATACAGCTAGGTCTATCCTGCTTTCTACACCACCAATCACTATCTCACAATTCGGGCATCCTAGAGATATGCATATCTTATCCTTCAATGGCGTAGTCACACACAATTGCACTTCTAAAATAACAGGTTTTAATCCAGTCAATTCAATAAACTGAGCAGATATAAACGAATGCGATGCTCCCGGATCGAATAATGCATATGCTATATGGTGGCACAGAGAGACCATACCTGTGACCACCCCTGGCGCATTTTCCACTTCCCTTCGCGCCATAGCATACACCCGTCCTTGCGCCGGTGGCCTACCCATGATAGCCGGCGGGGCACTCCCAGACTGGTTCCCAATTCGTGGTGGTTGTTGCATCGGGATTCCCATGGGGCGTTGTTGGGGGCAATTCCTGATCTGATGATCCATACTCCCACACT
The DNA here is from genome assembly GCA_031216285.1 of Syzygium syzygioides. NCBI lineage: Eukaryota > Viridiplantae > Streptophyta > Magnoliopsida > Myrtales > Myrtaceae > Syzygium > Syzygium syzygioides. The sequence goes on along the minus strand of CM062244.1, from coordinate 11,257,925 downwards.
TGAAGCAAGCCCCAAATCTGTTCAGTTGATGGTTCGGCTTCCCGATGTCCCTCCTAATCGGTGGGACAAATCGCCTGTTTCCCGCCATCGGTTTCTTCCCAAAACGGCGGTTGTCTCTAGCCGGGGCGAACCGCGAGCCAGAGGCGGCTGCCCTATCAGTCTGATCCCGCTCTATAGCCTGTGCCCGTTCATACATCTCGCTGTAGTCCTTGATGTTTAGCGATATCATTTGACTCCTCAGGTCCGGTTTCAGTCCATCCCTGAATCTCCGCGCCTTGTCCTCAGGGTGCTCTACCATCCTTAGCGCGAACCTTGACAGTCTTGTGAATTCTGCTTCGTACTGATCAACTGTCATCGATCCCTGGCGGAGCCTCATGAACTCCGCTAACTTCCTCTCTCTAGCACTGTCCGAGAAGAACTTTCCCAAAAAGCTCTCAGAAAATCTGGCCCATGTCTGAGCAGTTCCCTCGGGGAACACCCTTCCTTTAGTGGCCTTCCACCAATCATTGGCATTGTCCTGCAGTTGGTACACGGCCAATGTTACCTTTTCGACCTCAGTGCACCCTAGCACTTCGAAGGCCTTCTCCAGCTCCTCAACCCAACGGGGTGCGGTCTCAGGGTCACCCTTGCCATTGAACCTCGGCGGTTTCAGTTTCAAGAATTGCTCTACCAATTTAGACATTGGCCTGACTACATTCACTGGACCTGGAATTGGATTCTCCACATTTCCCTGATTTCCATTGTTTCCATTGTTCCCGTTATTCCCGTTATTCCCATTGGCCCCATTAGCAGCAGCGATGGCGGCCTCAACAGCAGCAGCGATAGTAGCATCTCTCTCCTGAGCCAATCTACCTCCCAGAATTCTAGCTTCCTCGAGGGCTCTTAGGATTCCATCAACCCTCGGATCCTCCGCAATCCTTACTTGCGGTTCAACACGATCCGGCTCAGGACCTCGACCTCGACCTCTACCTCGTCTACGGCCTCGACCTTTACCTCGTCCTGGGTTACTCGTCTCTCCAACTTGCATGTCCATCCTCCTGCTATAATTCCCACATCGGGATTAGAGACCTAACCCAAGCTAAACTAGTCTAAGGTCCTAGGCAGGGAGCTTAACGCTACAGCAATCAACCACTCAGCATGCAATTAAGCATAAACAGCACAGGACTCCAGTCACAGAACACGTGTACTAACCTCGAGTCCCGACGCACCTGCACCTCACGGGTCAAATAACGCAGCCAATCAATCAAGACACAGACAGTCAAGAGGTACACTTAGCACACGAGGTCACCCTACTGGCTACCCAAGGTCATCGCTCCTTATTACTCCAGGCTTCGACCTACTTGGATCGAGCAGACCTTGCTCTGATACCAAATCAAACGGGGATGTCACGCCCCGCACTTCTCGGTGCGCCACATCCCTCGCAGAGGTCGATTTGTGTGCGACGTCCCAGGACGCGTCGCCGACCCAACACCCATCACAGAGATATGCAGCACATGCGGAAGCAATTAAAACCACCCGTACATATATCAATACATGACCAAGGGTATCCCTCAAAATCAACACTTGTACTAAAACCGGAATTCATTTACAATATCCAAGTACAGCCCGAATACCAAAAATCAAAAGCAGTTCAAGGCCACTACTAACAAAAGGGGATAAGTGGCTCGGGCTCAGGCGCTACAACTAGCCGGGGCTTCTCTCAAAAATGCATCAGGACACTTGTCATCCTCAAGGCCGAGGATCTGAAAATGTCGGTTTTTCAACAACCGTGAGAATAAATCTCAGCGAGTAATTCCCTAAACCTAAACTAGGCTAACATGCACCTCCTGACAAGTACTAGACAGACAGCACACAAACTAAACAGTACATGACTCAGGCCCTCGGCCCAAATCTAGAAATCATATGACCCTGCAGGTTAGGCGTACCAGGAATAATAACAAACACGCAACAGAACTTGATCACAGTGTATGTACACGCATTTCTATGCCACGACCCATGTTATGCATATGCTAGTGCTCACACTCATGCTCATGCCTCATCAATGCATTACCGCATACTTGCACACTAGCACTCAGCCATTTCTCAATTTCTCCTCCGACCCGCGTTAAACGCATCAGGTCCGACCCGCGTAACACGCATCAGGTCTATTTCTTTAATCACAACACTTCGTGGCCCGCGTTAAAACGCCTCAACTGGCCCAGTGTCTCTAGCTCGCGTCAAAACGCATCAGGCGCAACACCGATCTCCTCACGAACCAGAGCCCGCGTAAAACGCATCAGGTTGGTCGTCTTCCGGGCGTACCGGGCATCGTCCAGCGTAACACGCATCAGGACGGCATTCACTACCCCGCGTAACACGCATCAGGGTTTATTGTGATCACACATTCACAAACCTCAATTTTATCTGAACCCCGCGTTAGACGCATCAGGGCAATTTAGGTGATCACAATGCACATGTCACTCGGGCATACTCGGATATGCATATGTCGTGCCAATGTTCATGATACACATTCATGACTGCAATAACCACACTTGGGTACTCATAAATTTCACAATGGCATTTAGTTCAATAAATCACGAACCCAAGTAAATCAAATCACCCCACACAGTCATGGCACAATTTCGACACATAAATTATGCATATAAAACACCCAATTGGATCAACATGAAATTTATGCACCCGAAGCCCGCCAAGCTAATCTATTCTTGGTCTCACTGGATATGCAACTAGGCACCATCAAATTAATCAGAATTGAGGCTCAATTGGCCAATCAATTGCACAAATCAACCAATCCCGGTATTCACACGCCTAGTCCTCAAATTAATCGCGTCGCGCCCAAATTTAATCCTGCCGTGGGCGACCATCAAACCGTAATTTCTGGGCCAATAATTATCGCCAAAATATTCTATTATACTCCCCAAATATCAGTCTAATTGACCACCACCAAAAATTGATATACGGCGCGCAAATAATCCACAAATAAAACCGAACTCGAGCCAAATTAATCCGAACTGACTAACCCATTTATCGCGCCTCTCGGGCCACTAATCCTCCATTAATTTATCAAACTAATCCATCAAATTGGTCACAATCAAAACCCCTAATTAATTCCACAAATAACCCCTAAATTAACCCCTAAATAACCCTAATTAACCCATAAACCGGTCTAGAAATGTAAATTATCCTAATTAGGGTTTAGGGTTGTACTCACCGGGTGTCCTACGCTTAAAACGGGCCGGACGAACCGATTCGGGTTCGGGTGAACAGTGCCCGCCGGAACAGTGTCGCCGGAACAGTGCTTGGCCGGAAATGAACAGTATTTTCCGGCGATGAACAGTGACGCCGGGCTGTTCGGGAGCGGGGACGGCGGCGACGAGGCGAGCTCGAGGGCGGCTCAGTGATGCGGCGGCGAGGCCAGCCGGCGAGCTGGCGGGGCGGCTCCGGCGAGGTCCTCCTCGGCCAAACAGGGGAAGGAGAGAGAGACCGGGAGAGGGGGAGAGTGAGGGGGAGGCGAGGGGGCTGACGGGCGGCGATTGGCTGAGGCGAAGGGCAGCGACTGGGCGGCGGAGTGGGTCGGCGACGACGTGCGGCGGCGAGCCGACTCGGGTGCACGGACGCCCAGAACAGAGGGGGCTTCGGGAAGGAGAAGGAGGAGAGGGAGGGGGAGAGGAAAGGGGGTCGCGCGGCTGCTGGGGCGACGGCGGCTGTCGGAGCGGTCGAGAGGACGGCGGCGACGGCCAGGCGGAGGCAGAGGGCAGAGCGGCCGGCCGAGCGGCGGATCTGGTCGGTCTTAGCCCCGGCGCGACCAGAGGTCGCGGGAATAGGGGAAGGAGAGGAGAGGGGGAGGAAGGAAGCCGGCTGAGGCGGTGGTCGGCTGGCGACAGCGACGCGCGGTAGCACGGCGACGCGGCTGCTCGGGCGGCGGCGAGCTCCGGTCGGGCGAGCAGAGGAGCAGCGCTAGCAGGCCAGTCGGCGTCCCCAGCAAGCCAAAGGAAAAGAAAAGAAGAAAAGAGAGAGGAGAGGAGAAAGAAGAGAGAAGAGAGAGAGAGAGAGAGGGAGGTCCGGTCAGATCAACAGGGAGCAGGTGGGGGATAGGACGCGCGCGGGTTCCCAAGAGAGAGAGAGAGAGAGAGAGAGAGAGAGAGAGAGAGATTATTTGAAAAATTTATACTAATTTAATTATTACACGCAAACCGGGGGTCCAATTTCGAAACCGAAAATTGCTCACTAATCCCGAGTGAACCTTGCAACTAAAAAGGGACAAAGGCCAAATTAACTAGACTAAATTTTTCCGAGGGGGTCTACTAGTCCAAATTTTGCACCTGGTCAAAACTCACAATTTTTCCACTATTCCTGATAATCTTAGTACCGGCTACACGAATATCGACACCGTCCAATTTATTTCGTCCTGAAGCTCCCGAAAATCGATTGCCAAGTTCAGGGTCTAAATAACGACAAAAATTCGATCGAGTGCGATTCTAACGAAATCTCTGATTGAAAACAATAACCGAGAGTGATCAGTTCTCGGGCGAGATTTTACTATAAGCACACTGACAAATTATGCATTTTATAAACCCCAAGAATTGGATTAAAAATTCGGGATGTTACACGTACGGTCTAGAAATGTCCTCCTTTTAAGTCTTCGCTTTCCACATTGGAACCAAAGTGGGACGAAATAACTTCTATTGTCTTAGTCAATTGGTGACGACCATGATTGACCTCATCCTCATAATTTTTTGTTTTGGTCGACTCATTCTCATCATCAAAAGTTAGGTAAATATTGATAAATCACGGTAGGTTGTAAATAGTGATAAATCCCAACAAATAGCGAATCACTTGGATAGCTTCGTGACGCGTATGCAATGATTAAATTACTCTATAATCTTTACCGACCATGCATTTTCTTCGTACCGATTCTAATAAAGTATACTAGATTCATTGAACGCATTTTTCAAATGAGTGTGAACCAATTGAATTGAAGTCTAATGAGAGTAACTCGTTGAGATTTGCGGAAAACCACTTGGTGCATAAAAAATTAAGAAGAAAGGCACTCATACGCATATTGTTGGCCGAAAACCTTTTTTTTTCGCAATGAGGCCCATCTTGGATCGACTTTCTCCATAGGCGCATGTCTTAACAATACAAAATGAGGGTGTCACTCATAATGGATTTGAGTCCATAACCATGGGTTCCAATGTTTGAGATGATTATAAGTTTATTCCATACCGGACTGTCCTGGGCTTTAAGGCAAGGCTTGAGCAAAGGACAGATCTTCTGAACCACTCATTTTCAAATGATATCCACATCGGTCACAAAGGAAGGGTTCAACTTTCATTCCCTTGATTCTAGCGGATTATGCGCCTCTCGCTAATGCCCGATTTACAATCTGGAGGTTAGCTCCAGCACGTCACCCGTAGCTTGATTCAGAAATCCGTTAGCTTATTCGAGATCGTTGATAAAAATATTAAAAAGAAGAAAAGAAGGTATGGATAATAGATCCCGAGGGTTGGCTCAACTGGGTAAGGGACGGGCTCGAGCGTGTGCCTCCATATCTTGAGTTATGCCCTCACTCCGAGCAGTGCTACCGATTCCTTGTGGGCCACCTGCCTGAGCGAAGCCAGCGACTTAGCTGAACCACAGGCTAGCAGGGAGTTCATGGATTCTAGGGGATGAACAACTAATTATGCAGGCAGGATTTTTACTTCGATCATACACAACAAGTCTATAGTTTTGTTCACACGAAGTCATGATCCAAATGAAAGCTAATGCAAATTCGATCGATCTGCTTCTACCAGTTTCAGAAGCAGATCAAGCGAGTGTAGAAGAAATTTGAGTACTTCACAGTACTCAGTAGACATCACACTCCTAATTTAAACCAGCTAATGTAGAAGAAATATTGCACGATGTGTTTATAGATGAAGAACTCCATGCCTAGATAGTGGCCTTTCTCGAGAAGAAAGGAGCTCCATCGAGTTAAGTATCAGTAAGAAATTTTGGTTGCTCAAATTAAATTTTGGATTATACTTGACAAACTCCATACCGAGGAAATCATATGATGGCATAATCAAACTCAAGTCAAATTGGCCGATAGTCGTAAGTCAAAGGGCTCACATATATGTTAATGTTTTCAAAAGTATTTTTATAATCACAATCATAAAAGCTATTGTTGGCTTTTAGTAATAAAGTATTCGGGGAAAATTGGTCGAAAAGGATTATTGGGATCCTTCGACATGATTACCATGCTCGGGTAAGTCGCATAAGAAAAATGACTCCGCCGTTTCAAAACATGCATCATTGGGGGTCAAATTCTCTATTCAATTGGAGATGCGCATACACATCACTCTAGGATTCATGCATTCACGTCATTACATGACAAATCATTACACGATACTTCGCCAAGTAATATAGGTCATCACAAGACACATTGTCACATGACAACATTTTGTCACATGTCATAGAATGGCGTCACATCACATGGTATGTCGTGTATGCTGCATCATCATCATAATCTCAAATACAAACAAACGTACACGGGGTACAAAGAGTCATTCAAAGAGGCTGTAAAATGAGGTGATCAGGAAAAATAAAAAAACCGCATTTGTATTCTCAGAAATCATTTGATAAATGAATTTAAAGGACTTACTAGAAAAAATGTGGTACTGAAGTATCATCAAAAGGGTGCTAACCCTTCCTCATGCATAACCAAACCCTCGGACAATATCTTTATTTATTTTTATTTCGAATACAACCTAGCTACTTCCACTCCGTGCTTGACAAACACACCCACTCTCACCTACAGCGACGCTCCAATTTTGCAAGGACAGTGATCAACAATAACTTTTTCACTAATGAAAGCAGAGCGTTCATGAAGAATAGTAGTAAACCATGTTCAAACACCACGATAGGCCTTAAGAGTCGACTCGGCCTTGAGGCCTTGCTCGGTCTGGTGGAGCCTGGAGCAGATCGATTTCGTCAAAGGGCTTGAAGAGCAAGGGGTGTTGCTCGTCAACCAGCTCGCACGGGCACTTGATCACCCCTCTTATGGCCGAGAACGAGCCGATCGAATACCTCGTCTCGGTGCCACTCATCATCACCCGGTGTGTAGGGCAGTGCAATCGGCCATTGTTCCATCCCTAGCCAAGCATTTGTTTCGAATTAATGTCTAATTGACATTATCGACAAGACTTTTATAGATGGACATACTTTGTCTTGCAGCTAAACTTTGGCAATGCAAACATTGTGATGACAATGTAAAATGACTCATTTATCAATCAAGCACTTTTTTTCATGCTTTTGGATGAATCTATATTTCTTGACCTTCAACGTGCGTTTGATACGATAGAATGGAATGGGGAGGGAATGGAATGTTCGAAGGAATCGAATGAAATGAGTTTTAAAAAATTCTTGTGTTTGGTACGAAGGAATGAGTTGGAAAGGATATAGAAGCATCTAAAATATTTTCAAAGTATATAATGTGAGTGGAAAAAATGAGGGGTACATTTGAATTAGTTTATACAACTATAACTTAGTGCATAGTCTTCGATGAAGTCGATCTCCGTGGAATCGTACCCACCTCCAAATTAGAAGTTATCATCGTGTAAACTCAACACTCAAATCTGAATTGGAATTTTACAAGCCTTGGCATGAGAGAAGGGAAAGAGACACTCACCAGAAATGACTCTCCAACCATGACTATGAAGGTGGAAGCCGAAGGTGCGACTTGAATCCACTTTCCATCCTTTGTTTGCACCTCCAAACCATTCACATGATTCTGTTGAAGTATGGTCAAGAAGTTCTTATCGCAATGTGAGCTCCCCCCGATCTGAGGCTCTTGAGTCATCGGTGCTTCGTATCTCATGACGCGGATCGAGTGGTTCAAGGACTTGGCATGCGAATCCAGGTATTTCTCCACGCCCAAGCTTCGAAACACCATCCTGGTGATCAGTGATTCCAATTCGGAAAGCATCATTGCATATGAATTCAGTGTTTCACTGCATATATATTTAATAATGTTCATATAAAGTACAATTATCCAGAAAAACAAAGCTCATAATGATAAATTATACAGCTTTAGTAAATAAAAATTTTCGAAACCAACACCAAAAGAAGAACCATATAATCAAAATTTTCTTTCCACAAGTTTTTATCACATAAATATTCTCATTTTTAAATATTTATATAATTTTAGAATACACGTGTAGCACACTGGTTTCAGATGAAACAAATGTACCAAAATTTTGGATTTCCCTTAGGCCACATGAGATTGGCTAACTTCCAAATGCCTCCGGAGTCCAGCACGCCGGAGATTCCCATTGCTTCGTATAGAGGCGAATGAGGTAGGTTCCGGAGGTAACCGTCGTACGGCTTTCGAGGGTCGACAAAACGGCTCTTCATCTCGGCCGGAAGATCGAACAAAACTTCCAATTGTTTGAAGACATCATCGTGAAGCTCAACACTGATTCTATCATATCGAGCCTCAAAACAACCGTACTCTTCAAGTGCCTTGACAACCTCTTTTTGCACTGAATCCCACTGAGTGCTTCCTGGCTTCATGTCATATTTGCAGAAATCTATCAAGGGAAGTTTTAGAGGTGGGAGAGCACCCATGTCGGCTCTTCCTTTGTGGGTTTTGCTCTTCCGTGATGTTTTTTCATGTGCACATTGAAGATTTTAAAGAGGCCAATAAGGTTGCGTCCAAGATTTTTCATGTACATAAATATTCATATTTTTCTGTGTATACATATCTAATAATGTTGCCTTTTTTTTTGGTCAAGAATAATGTCAGTGCGTGATCCGGTTGGGTTTTGTCCAATTATTTGTCTACTTTAACCCCACACCATTTGACAAAGCTTTACAGTCGCCTTCTGGCTTTGGCATGACTTGCCATGGTGAAATACTGAAATGGGAGACAATTGGAATTATCTTATTTTTGGACGCATTATGGAAAGATTAGTTTTTTCTAGATGGCTATAGATATATGTCATTCGTTGTCGTGAAGGAAAGTGACAACATAGTGCACATGGTGACACGTAAGTGTGTCTATCTAGATCTGCATATGAAGATTGAAAATGTTTGTGCAACCGCATTAGGTTCTAATCAATAGTGGGATGATGACGGGATGATGACTTGGTGAGTGGGTATGCACTCTTAGTCGATGTGGAAGTGGGTCACAAATACGTAAAGCATGCGGGTGGCAATTCTGATACTACACTCAACCTAATTTAAACTTCTTTTAAGATATCAAAAATCCCAAATTAAACAAATTTTCAGACCCTCTTTCAACACCTTCACACACCTTCACATGTTGTACTTGTGGACTAGCTCTTTTGTATTGTCATCATCGAAACTGTTTAAGCTATCTGTGTACTTCTATCTTTTGTATTGTCTGATGAGTCTTACACAAATGTGGAAGATTTACGCAAAGGCAGATGCATTATCACTCTACTTTTAAAGAAATCTCGACGGCGAAATATGGCATCAAAAAGTTTGAATTTCATCTTCTCGAATATCATTTTCTAGAGAGCTAGGTATGCCCTCTTTCTCCCAAATGCTGAAATTTAAATAGAAGCAAGTTCCTCATCCCCGTCTATTCCAAAGGAGATTAGTCAAGTTGTGGAAAGATCTCTTTAGAAAAAGCAGCTAAGAATTGTTGATGTCCCAATTGGTGAGCTGCTATAAGAGATACACTTGGCCTGCATTTTCCTTAAATTTTTCTTGTGATATAAAAAAATCTCAAACCTGTACCTATGTGCCTTCGTCAAGTTTAGTAAAATAATTTTCCAAATAAAATAACATTATTTTTATTTCACTTAAGCCACGTGGAAACTCATTGATAGAAGATAAATGGATCACAAAAGTATAAGTTTGAGATTTTTAGATACGTCACAGTGAATATAGTTTGAGATTTTATTGACTTTTTTCCTTTTTTAATAATCGGGAGTCACGGTCGATTTCTAATACTACATGAAACCGAATTTGAACAGGATGCGACAATATGCTTAAAAGAAATCTTAACATGACTCTACACGATACAACTCGAGTTGTATCAATATTTGTAATGTATGGGGTTAGGTGACAGGGCGAGTTCACTTGCCCGATCAAGGATGGCTATTCATTGAATTCACGTCAGGCCATCACTAGAATAAAGGTGAGAAAGACTTTTCAATACTATACTTCGAGGAATTACGTCGAATTGAAATCAAATTTAGCACTAGACATTTCTTAAGATGCAAGTCCCAATTATACCACCACACTATGATATTTTCTTTTTTGTAATTTACGTGGATACATCATGACAAAAAATCCAACATCTGATTTATGATCGATCTAACGAGAAATACTTACATAATAACCTGTTTGTCATATTTTCTCAAAAAATTATTAAAACTAAGAAATAACGCTGAAAAAGATGGAGGCGTAAAAGGTGGAAATCATGGGCAAGGTTAATTATCTTACGAGGAGACATTAAGGAAAAAGAAAAATCCTAAGGCTCCGTTTATTTAACAAAAAATGAATAATTTGAAAAGTAGTTTCCTAAAAATAAATGCTTATATTGCTTACACAAATGAATAAAAGGAAAATATTTTCACCGTCCACGAAAATGTATAGACATTAATTGTTATTGATAATGAAAAAAGATTACTTTAGTTAATTATTTCAAACAACAAAACAAGCAATCATTTTCAAGGAAACTGTTTTTCAAATTATTCGTTTTCCATGAAACAAACGGAGAAATATCCCCATCGCATTTCTCTCCCATAGCATTTTCCATTTTCGATTTTTTAGACCTCCAAATTTCCTTTAATGGTGAGTTAAAAATTATGGACTTCACATGCATGTAAACTTAACAGTATATCGATGCGGGTGATGCCCATGTTTGTAAATCCATCTGTCAGAAGAGCTAATTGGAGGAAGTTTTCCCTAGCTAAAGATGAAAGAAAAAGGGGACTTGACAAACTAATGGAAGAAACTTTTTAAATCAAGGTTACAGTCTCCCGATGTCAATTATATGAATGGCCTACTTACGAACACATTGCATCAATTATTGGAGAAGTTGGTCCATCATCACACGCATTACGTTTCAGATATCTCTTCCTGTCTTATCTTTCCAAAGGGGAAACAAAGTGGGACGACAGAGCTTCCATTGTTTTAGTCAATTTGTGACGATCGTGATTGATCTCATTCTCATTATTCGAGTTGGGAAAGTTTATTGGTCGTCAGTGTGGTTCTTCTCATCATGGTAAGTTGTAAATAGTGATAAATCGCGACGAGCATCGTAGGGCTTGAGTAGCTGCGTGGCGCAAAGGCAAATGACAAAATTACTCTATGATCTTTACCGACTAGGCACTGTCAAAATTTCTCTAGGAAAATTGTCTAAAAAGTCCGAGATTTAATGTACGGAGGCCAATTCAGTCATAAACTTTTTAATATTACCAATTTAATCCTATACCTTTGAAAAAGTTGCTAATTTAGTCTTAAACCTTTCAATTATACAAATTTAGTCATAAACCTATTAATTATTTGCTAATTTAGTTATAAACCTTTTAACAAATTGCCAATTTAGTCATTCCGATTAATTTTGGCTAGAAATCGCTGACGTGGTGGTCTAGTCGGTACCGGCCGTCCTATGTGGCGCTGACGTGGGAAATTTTCTATAGTTTGAAAAAAATTTAGAATTTTTTATTGATTATTTTACTTTTATTCTTTTCTTTTCTTTTTTTTTCCCTTTCTTCTTCTTCGCTGAGCTAGCGAGTTGCCAATGGAGGTGGCCAGCCATTTGGGTCGCTAGCCTGGGGGCGAGGGTGTTGCTGTCGTCACCCGCCCTCACAGTGGCCGGCGAGGACCTAGGAGAGGGCTCTTGACTCCCTCGCTGGTCGCAGGGAGGGCTCTCAAGCCCTCGCCAAATCCGGCGAGGGCCACGACGCCCTCGCCAGATCAGGTGAAGTCGTCGCGGCCTTCTCCCAGGTCGTCGCCGACCATAATGACGGCGGGCGAAGGCTCACGATGCCCTTGCCGGCCGTAGCGAGGGCTTGTGAGCCCTCTCCAAATCCGATGAGGGTAGGTAAGGGCCGAGACACCCTCACTATGGCCGACGAGGGCTTGGGCGAGGGCTTGCGACGCCCTTGCCAACCGCAACAAGGGCTCGTGAGCCCTTGCCCACTGTCTAGCAGGGGTCACCGGCCCTTGCCTAGGGGCCGGTGGGGGTTGCCAGCCCTTGCCCAGTTGTCGGCTCAACGAAAAAGAAAGGAAGAAAAGAAATGAATAAAAATAAAATAATCAATAAAATCAATAAAAAATTCGAATTTTTTTGCAAAAATATAGAATAATCCACGTCAACACCACGTAGGACGGCCAGTGCCAACTGGACCGCCATGTCAGTGATTTCCAATCAAAATTAGTCGAAAGGACTAAATTAGCAATTCGTTAAAAGGTTTATGATTAAATTGACAAATAGTCAATAGGTTTAGGATAAAATTGGCACGATTGAATGGTTTAGAACTGAATTGACCGCTGTACAATAGGTTTAGGACTTTTTGGATAATTTTCCCAAATTACTCTTATGAACATAGTAGGGCTTGTAGTTCTTTTCCTTATAAGAGAGAAAAGAAAGAAAATTTCTTCATGACCCCATTTGTTTTGTAATTTTCTTTTACAATACTTGCTTGCTAGAAGCAATCTCATCATCAACAGCCTGAAGCACATATAGCTCCGAGGATCTGCAATTGTTTCTTCTGAATACTTTTCCTGAAACTTTTCTCCTATTTTTTTGTTGGGGTGGTTCTCTGCTGGATTTATAGGGCTTGTGCATCCTCGTAGTTGACGCTGTAGCAATTTGAAGTTACAATATTTCCCAGAAAAGTTGAATATTTTCCTTTTCTGCCCCCTTTTCTGTGGTTTGAACAAGAGTTGACTAGTCAATGCAAGTTTTTTTGTTTTTAGCACGTAGCTTTTTTTTTTAATTGGGCATATTGCTTTTGGATAATTAGGGCCCATTTGGTAACATGCCAAACAATGAAAATTTCTGTTCTTTTGTTCTCAGAAATAGTTTAGAAACAGAAATACGTTTGGTAAACTTTTTGTTTCCGGGCACATTGTTGCAAAAATTTGTGCCCAGAAACAGTTTTGGAAGAGAAATAAGAAGTAAAAGAAAGTTACTTCTTGTTTCTCGGTACAAATTTGAGAATGAGTTCTTTTTCTTCTTTTTCTTTTCTTCTTTGTGTTGTTCTTCCCTGGGTTGTGGCTGGTAGCCGGCGGTCGGCCCGCTGCTAGCGACTGGTCATAGCCCAGGGCCAACGAGGACGTCACGGCCCTTGCCGACGAGGGTGAGGGCTGGACTGTTGCCGCCTGGGCAAGGCGGCTCGCCGTCGATCATGGCGAGGTCGGCCTCGCCCAGATTGGGCGAGGTTGAGCCTCGCTGTTGCGACTAACGGAGCAATCGGCCTCGCCGTGGGTCGCGACGGCGAGGTTCGGCCGTGCCTCATCTGGGCGAGGCAGACCTCGCTGTTGCGACCCACGGTGAGGTCTACCTTGCTCAGATCGAGCAAGGTCAGCAGTGAGGCAGGCGGCCAGGGCGGCGGCAAGGGCCGTAACGCCTTGGCCTATGGCCGGTCGTCGACACCAGCGACCGGCCATGGCCAAAGAAGGGAAGGGTAGAAAAAAAAAGAAAAAAATATTAAAAAATTTAAAATATTATTAATAAAAAGAAATTTTGTGTAGTTACCAAACGTATTTCTGTTCTTTTCTATCACAGGAATAAAAATTTTAGGCAGTTATCAAATGCCTTCAAATGCTCAGAAATTATTTCCGGGCACAGAATAAAAAAGAATCATTTCTGAGTAGAAATAATTTTCGGGCACAGAATGATTGTCATGCGTACCCTTAGTGTCTTGACTTTAACTCAAGCAATTATGACGGTTGTCTTCCTCTTCCTTCATGTCTTCTACGTGGAATACGTGGAAACACATCAGCAATAAGGTGAAAATTGAAGCCTAATATTAATGCCGCAATCAGAAACAGCAACCCCTGCAAGCAAAGAGTTTACTTTTTGAACATTGCCATCTTATGATTTTTTAAATATCGCATGACGAGCTGACAATATATCATTCATCAATTTGATATTTGAAAAGAGAAAAATGACCTGCCTTTATTTAGTTTTCGGAACGAAATATAACAGCAAAAATGAAAGAATATGAGTGATTGGATTGATGATATATGTGTGTCTACCTTATATAAGTGTAATTTAGAACATTTTAATGTTTGAGCTCTTAGATATTTTGAAAAGCTTAAATCAAAAGCTAGTGGCCCATTTTGAGGTTTGGAGGGAATCGAAGAAAATACTCAACTCGTGAAGTTCAAATGTAGGAGGATAGGGAATTTCTTCATACTCTTATGATGAAAAATAGACCAAAATATAAGAGCCCAAACTCCTTTCACGTAGGGAAGATTGATGATTAAGAATCATTATAAGGTGGCACGGTGTTTTTGTACACCATGGTGACGACGAGACTAGTGGGCCGCAAGTGATGAGGTGCGTTTGATCTTTGGTGTTTGAATTACGGTGATTGAAGTGTTAAAATGCATGTGTGAGTTGTGTTAGAATAGTCTCACATTGAAAAATTGGTGTAGGGCAGTGCAGTTAATACATTCAAGTTGGCTCATAACTTATTGACTCAGACTTTTGAGTGAAAGTGGATTCAATTAAAAATGTTGACATACTTAAACTAGCCTCTCTCTTGATGATTTCCTCAGGTAAAGGTATCGAGCTTCTGTCGTGCTCTCTCAACGGGAAATGGTGTGTGTGAGAGAGAGAGAGAGACTTTGGTGAAGTTGTTTGCTGGCGATGAAAGCAAGTAAAGGAGTTGGAATTTGGTGATGAAATGAGCCTTTAAGTAAATATGAGTGCAACTAAATATTTTGACATACTCTGATTTAGCTCTCTCAGTGATCTCCTTAGGCAAAGGTATCGAACCTCTGCCGTGCTCTTCTGATAGGAAAATGGCGCACGAAAGAGAGAGACTTTGGTGAAGATGTTTGCTGGCGATGAAAACAAGTCAAGGAATTGGTATTTAGTGAGAAAAGCAAGTAAAGGAATTGTCAAATTCCAATCCAATTTGGAGATGAGCAGGACGCTGGCGGACGGTGGAATCTCAGTGAAAAGGCCGAGAAAGTGACGAAGAATGGGATGCAGCGAAGGAACGAAGGAAAAGAAAAGAGATGTTATGCTATAGATAGGATTTCATCGTAATCGTCCCTGACTAGATGCATAAATGGCAATGTTTACAAATATAATTTTAGGTTGATATTCTGTCAAAATTAGTCTAGAAAATTAGAAATTTATTGTCACTGTATAGAAATCAAAATACAGTCTTAAGTAAATCTAGTCATTACTCTGCTAAATTTACCATTCTTGCGTAAGTAAATCCCTAACTAGATAAGACTAACCCTAGTCCCATAGACAAATCGTATGGCGAGAAAATCAAACTCAAGTCGAATTGGCTTATAATCGAAAATCCAAGGGTTCATTCATACTCGTGTTTCCAAAATTATTTTTAAAATCACAATCATTAAACAATTGTAAGCTTTCAAAGTCAAGCATCATGGAAAATCGGTCAAAAGGGATTATTTACCTCATCCGATATAATTAATGCCTAAATAAGCCATATAAGAAAAATGACTCCACCACTTCAAAACATCCATCATTAAGGATCAAATCATTTAGTCAAATGGGCATGCAGACACATCGCTCGAGACGTCTTCATGTGACACAACACATAAGAAAATTAAAAAAATTTAAATTTTTAATATATTAATTACGTCAATAATTTCAATAAAAATTAATTAGAATGACTAAATTAAAAAATCGTTAAAATGTTGTTTATGATTTTTTTTGTTGTTGCTAGTTTTCCTCTTTATCGGTTACTGTGACTAATATTTTAACCCATCACTTGGCACGTTGCTGGATCATTAATTGTTTCGACTGGACTACTTTAGCACTCTAGTTCGTTGGATTGTGGCATGTCTCAAAGGTGTAAGCATATAATATTGGGGTTGGGGAAAGAGACCTAGCTTCACAATTAATGCCGAATTCAGCAGTGGCGCTTTTTATTTTTTAATCAAAGAAACATTTTATTTATTTCCATAGATATACAATAGAGATACGTAGTTCAATTGCAAACCAAAACAACAAAACAAATTCCAAATAAGAAAATGAATCATCATAACAAAATTATGAGTCATACGCTCAAAGAGTAGATCTGGAATATCCTCAAATCAAAATCGACGATCGATCACCGAACTCATTTTTAGTAATAAGCACACACTGAGATCTTTATTTGTTGCTATGGCTTTGCCTTTTGGCGGTTTGCGCCTAGTTTTAGCGTCCCCAACATGATCGTCGTGCAGTGTAAAAAGGTTAAACCCGCACAAATCTAACACATGATAGCGAAACCTTTACAAAGCTCCTCTGATCTCCTTAAAAACTGGACTTGTACACTAACAAAATCCGAGGAAAGCGAAACCCCAACATCATATACGCAAAAAAATCCCAAATCCAGACTAGATCGGGATAGAAACCTCTTTGAAATAGGAGAGAGAAACTTCTAAATCTAAACTAGATCAGAAGGGAAAAGCTCATCAAAACGGGAGGAAAGCAAGAAAAAGATAACATAGAACCAAATCAGCCAAAGAAAAAGGAAAAATGGAGGAGAGAGAGAGATCTAGCTCAAACCCTCCCCTCCATAGATGTTGAAGAAAAAGGTTGTGTGAAGATAGAAGGGAGAGAGAGAGGAGAGAACTCTGGAGAGGAGAGGGAAAAAGTGTTAGTCCTTGCAATAGCGATTCTTTGCAAGTAAAGATAAGATGCAAATTTGTCATTGGGTCTGTGTAGTGAGACATCACCTAGCACAAGCAGTGTTATCCGTGTCTTGAAATAGCCATTGCTTGTTGGGTCAGCTCGTTTTAAAGTCTTGTGGCAGTTCGAAGTCATTTGTTAAGTAGCTAACTTGCCATTTTCAATTACAGAAATGGAAAAAGATTGGAATTATCTTATTTTCTGCACATTTTATGGATCGAATAGCTTCCCTAGATGGCTATTAATATTCATCGTGCGTTCTCGTGAAGGAAACTAAATTTTATATTGCACATATTGACGCATGCATGTACTGGATCCGGACATATGAAGTTGAAATTGTTAGTGCAACTGCATTTCCTACATAATTTTTAGGACTTATTGCATTCTGAACAATAGGTTTTTGACCGATCAGCAAATTTTTCTGTTGAACTTTGAGATAGCTCACTTGACGAGACAATGGGTCTATAGCAAAAATATAGGGTTAATATTGCGAAAAACTCCAAACTGATACGTCTATGATAATTTTACTCCAAACTAATTTTTTTACCACCAAAAACCTCAAATTAGTACAAATGCGACAAATTTACCATCAGTTTATTTCCGTTAAATTTTACTGTCAAATTGCTTTGTTAAATGACACGCGATAATTGATGAATGTATCAATTTTATGTTTTATCCTACGTTTGTCACGGGCGTACCAATTTATGATTTTTTGTAGTATTAATTCAATTTAATGAAAACTAACGAAAGATAAATTTGTCATAAATGTACCGGTTCGGGATTTTTGGTGATCAAAATATTAGTTTAGGGTAAATTTATCACAGGTGTACCAGTCTGGAGTTTTTCATGATAAAAAAATTAGTTTGGAGTAAAGTTGTCATAAGCGTACCAGTTTGGGATTTTTCGTGGTATTAATCCAAAAATATATGATAAAGCAATGAAATAAACAGAATAAAGGAATCAAATCGGATACCCAATTTACTCTTTTATGTGAGTGGTACCTGCCTCACAGTAGAGCAATACAGCATTCCACTATAAATCAAGTGATACAATGGATATTATAATCATAAATGAGTTACACAAGATTTTCATGGCTTCAAATTCTCGCAATGTGATTCACAAGCAAGCACACCATTAATTGTCTTGGAAAGAAGTTTTTTTGGATGCAACTTACAAAGATGATTCACTTCTTATATAGAAAAGATTTGGATCCACAATAGGAAATCTACTCAAATTAGGAATCCAACTCAAATTAGGAAACCTAGGTTTCCTTGACGGGATCAATTCGAGATATATTTTCAACAAAGTCGAAGCGCTTTGCTCAAGGCATCAGTCCTCTATGAATTATTGAGATGAAAGACGTGTTCATAGAGACGTTTTGTGGCTCCTATATAATAGAACAATTAACGTGAGCCAACCTTATTTCATTTACACCAAAACCTCTTTGTTTGAAATTTGTTGTAAGTAGTAGAATGCTTTTTGCTGCTAGTGGGAAATAATTAAAGAGTTCTTTTCCTTAGAAGAGAGAAAAGATAGGAAATTTCTTCATGAACACCCATTTCTTTGTCATTTTCTTTTACAATACTCGATTGCTAGAAGCAATCTCATTACCAGCAGCTTGAAGCACATATAGCTCCGAGAATCTGTAATTAAGTCAGATGATTACAACCTAAACAAGCTCGGGGAAAGAAAGGAAAACCCGGTATGGTTCTCAAATATTGAGTGACCGTCTACTCAATTAATTATTAACGACGGTAAAAACATGTCTTCAAGACTTGACTCACGATTGATTGATGTGGCAACAGGACACACGATGCTTTGAAAGCACCTCGATTTCAAATTCTGTAAAAAGTATCCATCGCTGAAGCTCCATTTTTGCCCTCTTTGGTATTGTAGATGCGGGAGAGACCAGCAACATCAAAGGGCTTAAAAAGCAAAGGGTGTTGGTCGTCCACAAGCTCATCAGGACACTGAACTGTGCCTTGATCGGAAGAGAAGAGTCCTATGGAATATCGTCGCTCGTGCCCGCTCACCCTTACACGGTGACGAGGGCTGTGTAATCTCCGATTGCTCCATCCCTGCATGCAAAAACGATAAAGGGGGAGGCTCACAATGATCAAGGCCAATTATCCAGAAGACTATATCGGATGAGACTTCTATTTCACCACAAGCTAGCAGTCAAATCTATGGTGCACATGGCGATGGGTCAATAAGAATTTCACAAAGAAATTAGCTTTAACGTCGTAATTCTAGCAATTGGCAGACGTGATGATCAAACAAAGAAATATAAACAATAATTTAGAATTGATATGTAAAGTCATGTGCCCGAAATCTTGTTCAATGCTTATAGCATGTTGCCTACTTTTTGAACCAAATTCAATAGCGAGAGAGAGTGGGGTGCGGGGACTCACGTAGAATGACTCCCCAGTGAGGACATCAATGAAAGAGCAAGCTGAGGAAGGGGCGACCTCAATCCAACGTCCGACCTTAGTTTGCATTTCCAATCCGTTCACATGATTTTGGTGAAGTATGGTCACGAAGTTAGCGTCCCGATGGCACGTAGTGTCGGGCATCTTGGAGTCGTCGTTCCCGGGAGGTGCATATCCCATGAGACGGAAATTGTATTTGACTGACCTGGCCAGCGAATCCACGTACTTGCCTACGCCCAAGCTTCCCAAAATCAGCTTCCTCACCAGTGAATCCAACTCCAAAACCCTCGTAACATACGTATTCATTGTCTCACTGCATGTTCATGACAAAAGCACATAGCGAAAGATGATTCACCATCGTATAAGACGATTCATTTTAGATTTCTTGTACCAAAGTAATTGAATTGATTATCAATTCAAACTCACTTTATTAGTGATCCATTCGATAACCATTAATCTGTTGACACTTGCCGGATAAGAATCGATAATCTAATCAGTTACAATAAAAACCAGCAATAAAAAGGAATTACCAAAATCTTGTGTTTCCCTCCGACCACATGAGATCCGCTAGTCTTTTGATCGAACCTGAGTTGGGGCCGTAGTCCATTCCAAATACCTCATAGGGAGGCGCATGAGGAGGGTTCGTGTGGTAGCCGTCAAACTGCTTCTCCGGGACAATGAACCGGCGCTTCACATCGGTCGGAAGCTCAAGCAATTGCTCCAATTCTTGGAACAAATCATTGTGAAGCTCCAAGGTCATCTTATCATACAAAGCTTCGAAGCAACCGAATTCTTCAAGGGCTCGTCGGACTTGACGTTGTAAGGAGTCCCATCGACCCGTCCCTGGCTTCGAGCCATCTAATTTGGACAGATCTATCAGGGGAAGCTTCAGTGTTGGAATAGAGCTCATGATTAACTTGTCTTTCCTTCTAAAACTTCCCCCCTATTTTGTTCTTGGGTTGGTTCTCTGCTGGATTTATAGGGCTTGTGCATCCTCGTAGTTGCCGCTGTAGCAATTTTAGAGTTACAATCTTTCCACGAAGAGTTGATTTTTTTCCTTTCTTGCCCCAGTTTCTATGGTTTAAACAAGAGTTGACTAATCAATGATAGTTATATTTTTTGGGCATATAGCTTTTAGATAGTTAGGGTGTGTTTGGTAACCTTTCTGTTTTCGAAAATAATTTCTATTAAAAAATGATTCTTTTTTATTTCATTCCTGGAAATAATTTTTAAGCTTTTGAAGGTGTTTGGTAACTGTCCAAAATTTCTATTCTTGGAATAGAAAAAAGAATAAAAATGCGTCTGTTAACTTCACAAAATTTTTTTTTATTAATAATATTCTAATTTTTTTTTAATATTTCTTTCTTTTTTTTTCTTGTTCTTCCCCTTTTGTGGCCCATGGCTAGGTTGCCGATGCCGGTGACGGGCCATAGGCTAGGGCCGGCGAGGGCAGTTTGTGGCTTGGGCAAGGGTGGCTAGCGGCCTGAGCAATGGCTGCCCTTGGTGGCCTAGGTGAAGGCGGTCCTCGCCCAGGTCACGAGCCGCCCTCGCCAGATTTGGCAAAGGCAACAACGAGGGTAGCCCATGTCAGATTTGGTGAGGGTCTAACCGTCGCCCTAGTCGGCCCTGGTCTGTGGTCGGTTACCGGTGGCCGACTAACGGCGACCGGCGACAGGCCAGGAAGAAAACGAAGAAGAAAACCAAGAAGAAGAAGAAGAAGAAATTTATTTTCCATTTTTTATTCTTGTTCCCAGAATCAAGAAGCAACCTTTTTTTTGCTTCTTGATTATGTTCCCAAACCGATTCTGAGAACAAATTTTGGGCAAATTTGTGCCTGAGGACTAAAAATTTACCAAACAGATTTTTGTTCCGAAACTAATTACAAGAACAAAATAATAGAATTAGTTACTAAACACACCGTTAGCGACTTGACTGTAACTCAAGCAATGATGTAAGCTGTCTTCCTATTCCGGTATGTCTTCCATGGGGAATACATGGAAACAAATCAGCAGTAAGGTCAAACTTGAAGCCTAATATTAATGCCACACTCAGAAACAGCAAACCCTGCAAGCAAAGAAATAACTCTTACTTTTTGAATATTGCTATGTTATTATCTTTTAAAATATCACATGACATGCTGACAATAAATCATTCATCAATTAAATATTGACATTTGTAAAATTGGAAGAATACGAGTGATTGGATTAATGACATAACAATGTGTCCACTTTATGTAAGTGTAATTTAGAACATTTTAATGTTTGAGCTCTTAGATATTTTGAAAAGCTTAAATCAAAAGCTAGTGGCCCATTTAGAGGTTTGGAGGGAATCAAAGAATGTACGCAACTCGTGAAGTTCGATCGCAGGAGGATAGGGAATTTCTTCACACTCTTATGATGAAGAATAGACCAAAAGAGCCCAAACTCCTTTCACCTAGGGAAGATTGATGATTAAGAGTCATCACAAGGTGGCACGATGTTGCTGTGCACCAGGGTGATGACGAGACTTGCGGACTGCAAATGATGAGGCGCGCTCGATCTCTGGTGTTCAAATCATGGTGATTGAAGTGTTGAAATGCATGAACGAGTTAGGTTAGAATAGCCTCGCATTAGAAAATTAATGTGGGGTGGAGCAGTTAATATATCTAGGTTGACTCAGAATTTATTGGCTCAAGTTTTTGAGTGAAAGTAGATTTAACTGAATATGTTGATAGGCTCAGCCTTGGCTCTCTCTTGGTAATCTCCTTAGGTAAAAGTATCGAGCCTCTGCCGCGCTCTCCCAATAGGAAAATGGTGCACGAAAGAGAGAGATTTTGGTGAAGCTGTTTGCTGGCGATAAAAGCAAGTAAAGGAATTGTCAAATTCCAATTGAATTTGGAGATGAGCAGGACGCAGGTGAACGGCGGAGTCTAATTAAAGAAGCGGAGAAAGTGACAAAGGATGGGACGCAGCGATGGAACCAAGTAAAAGAAAAGAGATGTTATGCTATAGATAGGATTTCATCATAATCGTCCCGGACTAGATGCATAAATGATAATGTTTAAAAATATTATTTAGGTCGATGTTCTGTCAAAATTAGTGTAGAAAATTAGAATTTTATCGTCACTCTACAGAGATAAAAATACAGTCTTAAGTAAATCTAGTTGTTACTCCGCTAAATTTACCATTTTTGTGTAAGTAAATCCCTAACTAAATAAGAGTAACCGTAGTCTCATAGACAAATCATATTGCGATAAAATCAAACTCAAGTTGAATTGGCTTATAGTCGAAAATCCAAGGGCTCACATCTGCTCGCATTTCCAAAAATATTTTTCGAATCACAATCATAAAACAATTGTAAGAGCATTGTGAAAAAAATCGGTTGAAAGGGATTATTTTCCTCATCCGACATAATTAACGCACAAATAAGCCATTAAAGGAAATTGACTCCACCACTTCAAAACATGCATCATTAAGGATCAAATCATTTAGTCAAATGGACATGCATACACATCACACTAATAGACATCATTACATGGCCCGTCATCATATGACACAACACATCAGAAAATTCAAAATATTTTTAAAATTTTTAAATATTATCCACGTCAATAATTTATATCAAAAATTAGCTAGAAGAATTAAATCGATAAATCGTCAAAATGTTTAGAACTGAATTGATAGATCATCGAAAGGTTTAAAATCAAATTGGTCAAATTAAAAGGTTTAGGACTGAATTTACTTGTTATTGTGACTAATATTTTAACCCATCACTTGGCATGTTGCTCGATCATTAATTGTATTATGTATGCAGCAATAGAGTGGTTGGGGAAAGAGACCATCTTGACATTTAATGCCGAATTCAGCAGTGGCGATTCTCTACAAGCAAAGATAAGATGCAAATTTGTCGTTGGGTCTATGTGCAGCGAGACATTACCTAGCACAAGCAATGTTGTTCGTGTCATGAAATAGCCATTGCTTGATGGGTTAGCTCGTTTTAAAGTCTTATGGCAGTTCAAAGTCATTTTATTAAGTAGCTAACTTGCCATTTTCAAATACAGAAATGGAAAACGATTGGAGTTATCTTATCTTCTGCATATTTTGTCACGCCCCGAACCCCATCGAGCTTATGGCACCCCTCTTTGGTCAAATTAGAGCGACGTCCCAGGAAACGCTGCCGACCCAAATCAGACCATCAGAGATATAAAACACCAGCGAAAGCCACAAACACCCAGACAATATTAACTAGGGGTAAAAGAGAGAATAAAAATCCAATACTATTCAAACTTATATAGTATCCACCATATACAATCCACATAATTTACATGCACACCGAACTTCTAAACTATACCTCACCGATATAAAAATTATCAGTAGCTTGGGTATACCCTATCTCCAAAAATGGAACACTTCAAAAGGTTTACCTAACCCCTAAACTAGCCCCTACGCCCTCGAGATGGCGTCCACTCCGAATCCGACTCCTCAGAACTTGAGTCCGAATCCCTCTGAGCCATTTGCTTCTTCGAGGACTCCGAATCAGCCTCGATCTCAATCGGGTTATCCACATCACCCGACTCTAGTGGAACCTCTACTTGCTCCTCCTCATCAGGCTCTTCTTCTAGCTCTTCCTCTAGTTCATTTTCTGGCTCGTCCTTTGGCTTGTCCTTGGGTTCTTCTTCCGGTACTTCTTCAAGCTCTTCTTCGGGGTTTTCTTCTCCGGGTTCCTCCTTTGGTATCACACCTAGATCTACTTCCATAGGATCATACCCTGCCTATGATTCCTCTGGCTTTGGATCGGGCTCAGCCACTGATGGTTTAGGTGCTGCGGGGCCCGTTGATGTCCTGACTGGGTGAGACTAGTATCCAGACTAGTCATCTTCTCACCGTCAGGAGGGGGTATAGTTGACAGGTCCCAATGCCCCACTCCGTCAAACGGAACATCAAAAGCATGGACGGGGCCAAACTCATCCATCCGGTACCTAAACATCTAGGCAGTATAGGTGTGGGCTTGCTAGAGGGGTTGCCCTATGTCTACTCAGACTACCGTAGTATGCTTAGTCCAGGTCAAATTTTCGTCTATCGGGTACTTTACAAAATTATGGTCAGTGTGCATCAGGATACCAAAACGCTGCGGCGGCGGTAGATTCGTGGCTCAGGGCGGGGTTATGAAATAATTTGGTTAAACAACCATGAGACAACTCTTAATAAGTTGACAGCCTAAACCCCACTTAAGCTATCACGTATCTCTAGACAGGCCTAAACACCCAATCATTTAATACATACATATCACACACACAAATGTACTTACTTGGGCTCAACCTGCACATTAGTCTCAAATACACAAATTTCAAACCACATGCATATTCCAAGCTATTCTCATGCCCAAAAACACATGTCGTACACACAACAATTCCGAACTCCATATTTCACACTCATTCATGCAATACCACACCTTTTTCATTTTCAATCTCTTTCCTTGGCTTGTGTAAACACGCCTCAGGCTTCACATTTCTATCGCGACTCGTGTAAACACTCCTCAGTCCCGATCTCACTTTTCACTTGACACATCACACATTCTTAGCACGACCCGCGTAAACACGTCTCAGGCCCGATCGCATTCTCACTTGCCACATTGTACATCTCATTCTCATTCTTTTTTCACAGCCCGCGTAAACACGCCTCAGGTTTCATAGTCGTATCACGACCCGCATAGACACACCTCAAGCTGTTCAATTCTCCATGTAAACACACCTCGGGGATTTAGTGATCACGCGTACATGCCAACACACTGTATTTTATCTGTACCCCGCGTAAACACGCTTCAGGGCTTTTTAGTGATCACACGCACATCGCACGCCTCAAATCTCACACATTCACATACTCGAGTGTTAAGTACATGCGCTCAAACGCACCTAGTTTGACCGTCACAATTCAACCCCCATACATACATACAACCATCATATAGCACGCTATTTTTCACCACAAAAATCATAGCACAACAATCATAGCATTACACGGCAATTTCACGCAATTAATTGCCAAATCAAACTATTCATTCCACGAGCCAAACATAATTTTCCAGCATTCAAACCAATCATTCACTGCCCTTGTTTGGCCTCTAATTTACCACCAAAATACCACAATTTCATCCCTAAGGCCCCTCATCCAAATTAGCCCCTAAACTATCCTAAACTGCGTCTAAACGAGTCTGTTAATACCCGATATCTTAAATAGGGTTTAGATTGTAACTTACTTGAAATTTCCAAGCAAGCACAACCTATCCAAGGGCGACAAGGTGGCTCGAACGCGGCAGCTACGGTGGTCCGGCTGAATGGCGGCGATCGGTGATGGCGGTGGTGGCTTGCTTGGCCAACTAGTCACGGCCACGGGAGGGAGAGAGAGATTGGCCGAGAAGGAGAGGGAGACGGCGGTGTGAGGGTGGGGGTATGGCTGCAGCAAGCCGGTGCCGAACGGGCGGCTATGGGGTGGACGGTGGCCGGGCGACAGCCACGCTGCAAGGGGGAAAGGGGGCGGTCGGCCGATGGGGGAGAGGGAGAGTGTGCTAAGAGAGAGAGGGAGAAATGAGAGGGGGAGAGAGAGAATGGCTTAAATAACCCAGCAATTGTCCCCTTTTTTGCAAAATGACCATTTTGCCCCTCTCACTACTTTCCAATCGACGGCCACGATTTGTTCTTATCTTGATATCAACGGCTGTGATCAAATCTTTTCCAAAATATCCAAGGGTAAAATGGGAATTTCCCAAAAAGTCCAAGGGAAAAATTGTCCAAAAATTGTCATTTCTAAAGTGAGGGTGAAATGACCAAAATGCCCATCCTTATTTACACTTAACAAAGTCTCAAGGGTAAAATGGTCATTTTTCATTTTTCGCAGAAATTCGATTTTTATGAAGGATTCGGACAATTTTAAGGCTAATCATGCTAATAACAATGTCGTTTAAATATTCTGTTGTGACTTTCTAAATTTCAAATGCCCAATTTGGTCTCTAATTAATGACTAAATTTTAAATAACGTAACTTGAGCGTATCTTAGACTAATGGGTGGCTTTTGAGGAAATTCATGTTTTTGACCCGTGGCCGATACTAAATCAAGCCACATTCAAGTTCACTCGGGTCGTGACGACCTCTGTTGTCACTTAATCGCAAGAATCGATCGCTAGTTCCGATGGGCGCGATCGTTTGGTATAGATTTAGGGTCATTTGTCAGTTCATCTCGTAGTCAAGCAGAATCACCTGCGATCCACTAATATGACAGCAGCGAATTGATCCTTAACTATCATTGGATCGACCTATATTGGCTCAAAATGTCACATTGACAATTCTATGGTCGAAAGTCAATTCATGATCAAGTTTATTTGGTCTTGCGAATTTAAATCTCCAATTAGCCTTTCCCTAATGGTTAGTATCCCAGGAATGATTAGTTTCTAGCGAAATCTAACTACAAGTACGTTCATAAAATTATCCATTTCATAAATCCCAAGTGGGTAAAATTTCAGAATGTCACACATTTTATGGATAGAGTAGCTTCCCTAGATGGCTATAGATATTCATCATGCGTTCTCGTGAAGGAAACTAAATTTTATATTGCATATATTGACGCATGCATGTACTGGATCCGGACATATGAAGTTGAAATTGTAAGTGCAACTGCATTTCTTCGGTTATTTTAGGACTAATTGAATTCTGTACAACAGGTGTTTGACTGATCATCAATTTTTTATGTTGAACTTTGAGATAGCTCGCTTGACGAGGCAATGGGTCTAAAGCAAAATATATATTATCAAGCAACAAAATAAATATAATAAAGGAATCAAATTGGATACCGAATTTACTTGGTTGGGTCAGTGGGACCTACCTCACGGGAGAGCAGAACAACATTCCACTGTAAATCGAGTGATACAACGGATATTATAATTACACTCGAGTTACACAAATAGTGTTGCCCAACTCTTAATTATGCTCACGAGCAAGCACACAATTGATTGTCAAGTAAAGAAGTTTCTTTTGGATGCATTTTACAAAGTTGACTCCCTTCTTATACAGAATAGATTTAGATCCAAAATAGGAAATCTATTCAAATTAGGAAATCTACCTGGATCTGGTTATTTTCATGGGATCAATTGGAGACATATTTTCAACAAGGTCTAAGCACTTTACTAAGGCATCAGTCCTCCAAGAGTTATTGAGATGAAAGATGTGTTTATCTCTCATATAATAGTACAATTAACGTGAGCCAACCTCATTTAATTTACACCAAGACCTCTTTTTTGAAATTTTTTGTAAGTAGTAGAATGCTTTTTGCTGCTAGTGGGAAATAATTAAAGAGTTCTTTTACTCAGAAGAGAGAAAAGAAAGGAAATTTCTTCATGAACACCCATTTCTTTGTCATTTTCTTTTACAATACTTGCTTGCTAGGAGCAATCTCATTATCAACAGCCTGAAACAGATATAGCTCCGAGGATCTGTAATTAAGTCAGATGATTACAACCTAAACATGCTCTAAAAGGGGAAAGAAAGGAAAACCTGATAGGCTTCTCAAATATTGATCGACCGTCTACTCAATTAATTATTAATGACAGTAAAACATATGCCTTAAGACTTGACTCGCAATTGATTGATAGGGCAACAGGACACGCGATGCTTCCAAAGCATCTCGATTTCAAATTCTGTAAAAAGTATCCATTGCCGACGCTCCATTTTGGCCCTCTTTTGTCTTGTAGATGCGGGAGAGACCGGTTGCATCAAAGGGCTTAAAAAGCAAGGGTGTTGCTCGTCTACAAGGTCTTCAGGACATTGAACCGTTCCTTGGTCGGTAGAGAACAATCCTATTGAAAATCTTGGATCGTGCCCGCTCATCATTACACGGTGACAAGGGCTGTGTAATCTCCCGTTGCTCCATCCCTGCGTGCAAAAAGAAGAAAGGGAGAGGCTCACAATGATCAATCAATTATCCAGAAGATTATATCGGACATGACGTATTGTCTCCCCACAAGTTAGCATTAATCTCGCTGTATCGATAAGCATTCAACCATTTGAATCTATGGTTCACCCGGCGACCGGGTCAATAAGGATTTCACAAAGAAATCAGCTTTAAAGTTGTAATTCTAGCTATTGCCAGAGGTGATGATCAATACTATAAATATAAACAACAATTTACAATTAATACGTAAAGTCATGCGCTCGAATTCTTGGTCGATGCTTATAGCATGTTACCTACTTTTTGAACCAAGTTCAATAGATAGAGAGAGGGTGGTGGGGGTACTCACGTAGAATGACTCCCCGGTGAGGACAATGAAAGAGCAAGCTGAGAAAGGGGCGACCTCGATCCAATGTCCGTCCTTACTTTGCACTTCTAATCTATTCACATGATTTTGATGAAGTATGGTCACGAAGTTCGCATCCCGATGGCACGTAGTCCCGGGCTTCTTGGACTCCTCGGTCCCAGGAGACTGATATCTCATGAGACGGAAATTGTATTTGACCGACTTGGCTAGCGATTCCAAGTACTTGTCTACGCCCAAGCTTCCCAAAACCAGCTTCCTCACCAGTGAATCCAACTCCAAAGCCCTCGTAACATACGTATTCATTGTCTCACTGCATGTTCATAAAAAAGGCACACATCAAAACTACAGTTTCCATAGATAGGGGTGTAAATTGGCATCTTCACGTTGTATGTGTTTTTATGTACATTGCCGTGTAAGATGATTCATTTTAGATTTTCTTCTTGCATCAAAGCAGTTGAAATTCAAATTTGCGTCGTTAGTGATCCATTTGATAAATATTAATATGTTAACACTTCCTTAACGGGAACCGATAATATAATTACCAGTTATAAAAAAAAAGGATTACCAAAATCTTGTGTTTCCTTCCGGCCACATGAGATCCGTTAAATTTTCGATCGAGCCTGAGTTGGGGGTGTAGTCCACTCCAAATGCCTCGTGGCGAGGCAGATTTGCAAGGTAGCCAAAATATGGCTTATTTGGGACGTCGAACCGGCGCTTCACATCAGTCGGAAGCTCGAGCAATTTCTCCAATTCTTGAAATACATCATTGTGAAGCTTCGAGGTCATCTTATCATAGAAGCTTCGAAGCAACCGAATTCTTCAAGTGCTCGTCGGACTTGACTTTGCAAGGAGTCCCGTCGACCTGTCCCCGGCTTCGAGCCATCGAATTCGGACGGATCTATCAAGGGGAGCTTCGGTGTTGAAATAGATCTCATGATTATTGTGTTTCTTCTGAATACTTTTTCTGAAAATTCTCTCCTGTGTTTTTTCTTGGGGTGGTTCTCTGCTGGATTTATAGGACTTGTGAATCCTCGTGGTAGCCACCGTAACAATTTTAAAGTAACGATCTTTCCATGAAGAGTTGATTATTTTCCCTTTTTCACACCTCATTTTGTGGATTAAACTAGAGCTAACTAGTCAATGCAAAGTTTTTTTTTGGGCATATAGCTTTTGGATAGTTAGTTACTTGACTTTAACTCAAGCAATGGTGACGGTTGTCTTCCTCTTCCGGCAAGTCTTCTACGGGGAATACATGGAAACAAATCAGCAGTAAGGTGAAAATTGAAGCCTAATATTAATGCCGCAGTCAGAAACAGCAGCCCCTGCAGGCAAAGAAACAAATCTTACATTTTGAATATTGCTATCTTATGATCTTTTTAATTATCACATGACTTGCTGATAATGTATCATTCATCAATTAAATATTGACAATTGAAAAAAGAAAAACTACGTGCGTTTATTTAGTTTTCGGAAAGAAATATAATAGTGAAAATTGAAAAAGAATACGAGTGATTGGATTGATGATATAATAGTGTATCTACCTTACATAAGTGTAAGCTCAGAACATTTTAATGTTTGAGCTCTTAGATGTTTTGAAAAGCTTAAATCAAAAGCTAGTGGCCCATTTAGAGGTTTGGAGGGAATTGAAGAAAATACTCAACTCGTGAAGTTCAATTGCAGAAGGATAAGGAATTTCTTCATTCTCTTATGATGTATGTGAGATTTTGTGGCATTAGCATTTAGAACAGTTGAGAGTGGTTCTACAGAGTCTCACATGGTATTAGAGCTAGAGGTCTTGAGTTTAAATCTTTCCGGATCCTATTTGCTTCCCCAATTAAATTTGTTTATGCTTAGTAACAAGCAAAAAGACCAGACTAAGTGTGAGTGGAGTGTTAGAATAATTAAATATTAAACCATACACTCCTTTAATAGATTAAGCTTTTTAAAACAGTTGAGAATGGTTCAAAAAAATCTCATATAGTATTAGAGCTAGAGGTCCTCAGTTCAAATCTTTCCGGGCTCCATTTGCTTTCCCAATTAAATATGTCCACGCTTGATACTAAGCAAAAAGATCAGACTAAGCATGAGGGGAGTGTTAGAGTATCTAAATAATAAACCACATCTTCATATAATAGCTTAAAATTTTAGAACAGTTGGTGGTGATTCTATAAAATTGTACATAATATACCAAAACATAAATGCTCAAAGTCCTTTCACCTAGGGAAGATTGATGATTAAGAATTATCTTAAGGTGGCACGGTGTTGCTGTGCACCAAGGTGAAGATGTGACTAGTGGGCTACAAATTATAAGGCGTGATCAATTTTTGGTGTTCAAATCATGGTGATTGAAATATGAGATGCACATGTAAGTTGTGTTAAAATAGTTCCACATTGGAAAATTGATTTTTTTTTTTGGTCAGATCATTGGAAAATTGATGAGGGGTGGACTCATTAATACATCTAAGTTGGCTCGTAACTCATTGGTTTAAACTTTTGAGTAAATGTGGGTTCAACTAAATATATTGACAGGCTTGGATTTGACTCTCTCTTGGCGGTGATCTCCTTAGGTAAAGGTATCGAGCTCTACCGCTTTCTTTTGACAAGAAAATGGAGAGAGAGAGAGAGAGAGAGAGAGAGAGAGAGAGAGAGAGAGAGAGAGAGAGAGAGAGAGAGAGACTTTGGGCCCATTTGGTAACGTGCCAAACAGTAAAAAATTTTGTTATTTTATTCTCAAAAATTATTTGGGAACAAAAATGCGTTTGGTAAACTTTTTGTTCCCGGGACATTTTTGCAAAAATTTGTGCCGAGAAATAGTTTTGGAAGAGAAACAAGAAGTAAAAAAAGAGTTGCTTCTTGTTTCTGGGCACAATTTTGAGAATCAGTTTTTATTCTTTTTTTTCTTCTTTTTTTGTTTTCTTATTTTTGTTTTGTTCTTCTTGGAATGTGGCCGGTTACTGACGATCGACGGCCAGCCACAGCCTAGGGCCGGGGAGGGCGTCACGGCCCTCGCCTGCCGTCGGCGGAGGCGAGGGTCCCCCTTGCCGGCGAGGGCTGGACCCTCACTGCCTGGGCGAGGCGGTTTGCCGTCAGTCATGGCGAGGTCGGCCTCGCCCAGATGTGGCGAGGCCGAGCCTCGCTATCACGATGCACAGCGAAGCCGACCTTCCCGTGGGTCGCGACGGCGAGGTTAGCCTTGCCCAGATCTGATGAGGCCGAGCCTCGCCGTTGCGACCCACGGTGAGGTTGACTTCGCCGTGGGTTGCGACGGTGAGGCTCGGCCTCGCCAGATCTAGGCGAGGCCAACCTCGCCATGATCGATGGCAAGCCGCCTCGCCCAGGCAGCAAGGGTCCAGCCCTCGCCCTCACCGGTAAGGTGGACCCTCGCCTCCGTTGGCGGCCGGCGAGAGCTGTGATGCCCTCGTCGGCCCTGGGCTGTGGCCAGTCGCCGGCGACCGGCCATGGCCAAGGAAGAGAATATGTAGAAAGAAAAAAAATTAAACAATTCAAAATATTTTTAAAATATTATTAATAAAAAGAAATTTTGTGTAGTTACCAAATGTATTTCTATTCTTTTCTATCCCAGGAATATAAATTTTGGATAGTTACCAAACGACTTTAAATACTTAGAAATTGTTTCCGGGCACAGAATAAAAAAGAATCATTTCTGAGTAGAAATAGTTCCTAGGCATAGAAACATTGTCATGCGCACCCTTTGGTGAATATGTTTGCTGGCGATGAAAGCAAGTAAAGGAATTGATTCCCATTGAATTAGGGGATGAGCAGCGCGCAGGTGGACGGTGGAGTCTAAGTGAAGAAGCGGAGAAAGTGACGAAGAATGGGATGCAGCGATGGAACCAAGGAAATAAAAAGAGATGATGTACTTTAGATAGGATTTCATCGCAATCGTCCCAGACTAGATGCATAGATCACAATGTTTAAAAATATAGTATAAATCGATATTTTGTTAAAATTAGTCTAGAAAATTAGAAATTTATCGTCACTCTATAGAAATAAAAATACAGTAAATCTAGTTGTTGCTCCACTAAGGTTACCATTCTTTCGTAAGTAAATCCCTAATTGAATATGACTAAACCTAGTCTCATGGACAAATCATATTGTGACAAAATCAAACCAAGTCGAATTGGCTTATAGTCGAAAATCCAAGGGCTCACGTATGCTCACATTTGCAAAAAAAAAAAAAAAAATTAGAATCACAATCATAAAACAATTGTGGGCTTTCAAAATCAAGCATTATGGTGAATCGGTAGGAAGAGGTTATTTGCCTCATCCGACATAACGCCCAAATAAGCCATACGAGAAAAATTGACTCCACCACTTCAAAACGTGCATCATTAAGGATCAAATCATTTAGTTAAATGGACATGCATACACATCACACTTATAGACATCATTACATGGTACATCATCATATGACACAACACGTCTGAAAAATCAAAAAAAATTTAAAATATTATCCACGTCAGCGATTCCTGGCTAAAATTAGCTAAAATGACTAAATCGGTAAATCGTCAAAAAATTGATGATTGAATTGACAAAATCTCAAAAGGTTTAAGACTAAATTAGCTAAATTAAAATGTTTAAAACTAAATTTGCAGAAATGCAAGAAGTTTCGGACGTTTCTTGGTAATTTTCCTCTTTACTAATTACTTTGACTAATATTTTAACCCATCACTTGGCATGTTGCTTGATCATTAATTGTATTGACTGGACTACTTCAGCACTCTAGTGTGTTGTCTTGTGGCATGGCTCGAAGGTATAAGCATATATATGCAGCAAAAGAGTGGTTGGGGAAGGAGAGACCATCTTCACATCTAATGCCGAATTCAGAAGTGGCGATTCTTTGCAAGCAAAGATAAGATGCAAATTTTGTCATTGGGCCTATGTGCAGTGAGACATCACCTAGCACATGCAATGTCGTTCGTGTCTTGAAATAGCCATTGCTTGTTGGGTTAGGTCGTTTTAAAGTCTTATGGCAGTTCAAAGTCATTTCATTAAGTAGCTAACTTGCCATTTTCAAATACAGAAATAGAAAACGATTGGAGTTATCTTATTTTCTGCACATTTTATGGATAGAGTAGCTTCCCTAGATGACTATAGATATTCATCATGCGTTCTCGTGAAGGAAACTAAATTTTATTTTGCATATATTGACGCATGCATGTACTGGATCCGGACATATGAAGTTGAAATTGTTAGTGCAACTGCATTTCTTACATTACTTTTAGGATTTATTGAATTCTGTACGACAGGTTTTTTACTGATCAGCAATTTTTTCTGTTGAACTTTGAGATAGCTCGCTTGACGAGGCAATGGGTCTATAGCAAAAAATACACGATTTAGCAATAAAATAAATAGAATAAAGGAATCAAGTCAGATACCAAATTTACTCTTTTCGGTTAGTGGGACCTACCTCACGAGAGAGCAGTATAGCATTTTACTATAAATCAAATGATATAACGGATATTATAATCACAAATGAGTTGCACAATATTTTCACGGCAATGTGATTCACGAGCAAGCACGCGATGAATTGTCTCGGAAAGAAGTTTTTTTGGATGCGACTTACAAAGATACTTAATTCTTATATAGAAAAGATTTAGATCCAAAATAGGACATATACTTAAATTAGGAATCCAACTCAAACTAGGAAATCTGCCTGGATTAGGTTTTCTTGATGAGATCAACTCAAGACATATTTTCAACAAGGTTTGAAGCGGTTTACTCAAGGCATGAGTCCTCTGATTTATTGAGATGAAAGACGTGTTTATAGAGACGTTTTTTGGCTCCTATATAATAGTACAATTAACGTGAGCCAACCTTATTTCATTTACACCAAAACCTCCTTTTTTGAAATTTTTTGTAAGTAGTAGAATGCTTTTTGCTGCTAGTGGGAAATAATTAAAGAGTTCTTTTCCTTAGAATAGAGAAAAGAACCGAAATTTCTTCATGAACACCCATTTCTTTGTCATTTCTTTTACAATACTTGCTTGCTAGATGCAATCTCATTACCAACAGCTTGAAGCACATATAGCTCCGAGAAAATGTAATTAAGTAAGATGGAAAGCAAGGAAAACCCGGTATGGTTCTCAAATATTGAGCGACCGTCTACTCAATTTATTATTAACGACGGTTAAACATATGTCTTCAAGACTTGACTCGTGATTGATTGAAGGGGCAACAGGACACACGATGCTTCGGAAGCACCTCGATTTCAAATTCTGTAAAAAGTATCCATCGCTGAAGCTCCATTTTCGCCCTCTTTGGTCTTGTAGATGCGGGAGAGACCAGCAACATCAAAGGGCTTAAAAAGCAAAGGGTGTTGGTCGTCCACAAGCTCATCAGGACACTGAACTGTGCCTTGATCGGAAGAGAAGAGTCCTATGGAATATCGTCGCTCGTGCCCGCTCACCCTTACACGGTGACGAGGGCTGTGTAATCTCCCATTGCTCCATCCCTGCATGCAAAAACGATAAAGGGGGAGGCTCACAATGATCAAGGCCAATTATCCAGAAGACTATATCGGATGAGACTTCTATTTCACCACAAGCTAGCATCAATCTCGTCCTATCGATAGCGCATTCAACCAGTCGAATCTATGGTGCACATGGCGATGGGTCAATAAGAATTTCACAAAGAAATTAGCTTTAACGTCGTAATTCTAGCAATTGGCAGACGTGATGATCAAGCCAAGAAATATAAACAATAATTTAGAATTGATATGTAAGTCACGTGCCCGAATTCTTGTTTGATGCTTAGAGGATGTTGCCTACTTTTTGAACCAAATTCAATAGAGAGAGGGGGGGGGGGAATTCAATAGCGAGAGAGAGTGGGGTGCGGGGACTCACGTAGAATGACTCCCCAGTGAGGACAATGAAAGAGCAAGCTGAGGAAGGGGCGACCTCAATCCAACGTCCGTCCTTAGTCTCCATTTCCAATCCGTTCACATGATTTTGGTGAAGTATGGTCACGAAGTTCGCGTCCCGATGGCACGTAGTGTCGGGCTTCTTGGACTCGTCGTTCCCGGGAGGTGCATATCCCATGAGACGGAAATTGTATTTGACCGACCTGGCCAGCGAATCCACGTACTTGTCTACGCCCAAGCTTCCCAAAACCAGCTTCCTCACCAGTGAATCCAACTCCAAAACCCTCGTAACATACGCATTCATTGTCTCACTGCATGTTCATGACAAAAGCACATAGCGAAAGATGATTCACCATCGTATAAGATGATTCATTTTAGATTTCTTGTACCAAAGTAATTGAATCGATTATCAATTCAAACTCGCTTTATTAGTGATCCATTCGACACTTGCTGAATGGGAATCGATAATCTAATGAAGTTACAATAAAAACCATCAATAAAAAGGAATTACCAAAATCTTGTGTTTCCCTCCGGCCACATGAGATCCGCTAATATTTTGATCGAACCTGAGTTGGGGACGTAGTCCATTCCAAATGCCTCATAGGGAGGGTTCGTGAGGTAGCCATCGAACCGCTTCTCCGGGACAACGAACCGGCACTTCACATCGGTCGGAAGCTCAAGCAATTCCTCCAATTCTTGGAACAAATCATTGTGAAGCTCCAAGGTCATCTTATCATACAAAGCTTCGAAGCAACCGAATTCTTGAAGGGCTCGTCCGACTTGACATCGTAAGGAGTCCCATCGACCCGTCCCTGGCTTCGAGCCATCTAATTTGGACAGGTCTATCAGGGGAAGCTTCAGTGTTGGAATAGAGCTCATGATTAATTTGTCTTTCTTTCTAAAACTTCTCTCCTATTTTGTTCTTGGGGTGGTTCTCCGCTGGATTTATAGGGCTTGTGCATCCTCGTAGTTGCCGCTGTAGCAATTTTAGAGTTACAATCTTTCCATGAAGAGTTGATTTTTTTCCTTTCTTGCCCCTCCTTCTGTGGTTTAAACAAGAGTGGACTAGTCAATGCTAGTTTTTTTTTGCGCATATAGCTTTTGGATAGTTAGGGTGCGTTTGATAATCATTTTGTTTTCGGAAACAATTTTTGCTAAAAAATTATTTTTTTTATTCCATTCCCGGAAATAATTTCTAAACCTTTGAAGACGTTTGGTAATTACCTAAAATTTCTATTCTTAGAATAGAAAAAGAACATAAATGCATTTGTTAACTGCACAAAATTTCTTTTTATCAATAATATTTTGAATTTTTGAATTTTTCTTTTTTTTCTTTTTTTTCCCTTCCGTGGCCCATGGCCAGGTTGCCTGCGCCGGCGACAGGCCATAGGCTAGGGCCGGCCAAGGCAGCTTGCGACTTGGACGAGGGTGGCCCTTGCCTAAGCCACGAGCTGCCCTCGCCATATTTGGCAAAGGCAGTAGCGAGGGTAGCCCACGCCAGATTTGGCGAGGGTTTAACCGTTGCCCTTGTCGGCGAGGGCTGCAACGCCCTCACCGGCCCTGGCCTGTGGTTGGTCGCCGGCTGACAGTGACCGACCACAAGCCAAGAATCAAACCAAGAAGAAGAAATTTATTTTCCGTTTTTGATTCTTGTTCCCGGAATCAAGAAACGACTTTTTTTTCTTCTTGATTATGTTTCAAAACTGATTCTAGGAACAAATTTGTGCAAATTTGTGCTTGAGAACAAAAAATTTACCAAACGGATTTCTATTCCAAAATTGATTCTGAGAACAAAAGAATAGAATCAGTTACTATTTGGTCTGTTACCAAACGCACCATTAGTGACTTGACTGTAACTCAAGCAATGATATAGCTGTCTTCCTATTTCAGTATGACTTCCACTGGGAATATATGGAAACAAATCAACAGTAAGGTCAAACTTGAACCCTAATATTAATGCCACACTCAGAAACAGCAAACCCTGCAAGCAAAGAAGTAACTCTTACTTTTTGAATATTGCTATGTTATTATCTTTTTAAAATATCACATGACATGCTGGCAATAAATCATTCACCAATTAAATATTGACATTTGTAAAATTGGAACATTATGAGTGATTGGATTGATGATATAACAGTGTGTCTACCTTATATAAATGTAATTTAGAACATATTAATGTTTGAGCTCTTAGATATTTTGGAAAGCTTAAATCAAAAGCTAGTGGCCCATTTAGAGGTTTGGAGGGAGTCAAAGAATGTACGCAACTTGTGAAGTTCAATCGTAGGAGGATAGGGAATTTCTTCACACTCTTATGATGAAGAATAGACCAAAAGAGCCCAAACACCTTTCACCAAGGGAGGATTGATGATTAAGAATCATCACAAGGTGGCACGATGTTGCTGTGCACCAAGGTGATGACGAGAATTGTGGGCTGCAAATGATGAGGCGCGCTCGATCTCTGGTGTTCAAATCATGATAATTGAATTGTTGAAATGCACGTATGAGTTAGGTTAGAATAGTCTCACATCGAAAAATTAATGTGGGGTGGAGCAGTTAATATATCTAGATTGGCTCATAATTATTCACTCGAGTTTTTAAGTGAAAGTGGATTCAACTGAATATGTTAATAGGCTCAAACTTGGCTCTCTCTTGGTGATCTTCTCATGCAAAAGTATCGAGCCTCTGTCGCACTCTCCCAACAGGAAAATGGTGCACGAAAGAGAGAGACTTTGGTGAAGATGTTTGCTGGCGATAAAAGCAAGTAAAGGAATTGTCAAATTCCAATTGAATTTGGGGATGAGCAAGACGCAGGCGGACGGTGGAGTCTAAGTGAAGAAGCGGAGAAAGTGACGAAGAATGGGACCCAGCGATGGAACCAAGTAAAAGAAAAGAGATGTTATGCTATCGATAGGATTTCATCATAATCGTCCCGGACTAGATGCATAAGTGACAATGT
This sequence comes from Syzygium syzygioides, assembly GCA_031216285.1. NCBI lineage: Eukaryota > Viridiplantae > Streptophyta > Magnoliopsida > Myrtales > Myrtaceae > Syzygium > Syzygium syzygioides. The sequence continues at coordinate 11,219,529 of CM062244.1, read as the reverse complement.
TTAAAAATATTATTTAGGTCGATGTTCAGTCAAAATTAGTTTAGAAAATTAAAAATTTATCGTCACTCTACAGAGAAAAAAATAGTCTTAAGTAAATCTAGTTGTTACTCCTCTAAATTTATCATTCTTGCGTAAGTAAATCCCTAACTAAATAAGACTAACTGTAGTCTCATAAACAAATCATATTGCGATAAAATCAAACTCAAGTCGAATTGGCTTATAGTCGGAAATCCAAGGGCTCACGTCTGCTCGAGTTTCCAAAAAATTTTTTAGAATCACAATCATAAAACAATTGTAAGCTTTCAAAATCAGGCATTATTAAAAATTGGTCGAAAGGGATTATTTTCCTCATCCGACATAATTAACGGCCAAATAAGCCATATAAGAAAATTGACTCCACCACTTCAAAACATGCATCATTAAGGATCAAATCATTTAGTCAAATGGACATGCATACACATCACACTAGTAGACACCATTGCATGGCACATCATCATATGACACAACACGTCAGAAAATTCAAAATATCTTTAAAATTTTTAAATATTATCCACGTCAATAATTTATAACAAAAATTAGCTAGAAGGATCAAATCGGTAAATCGTCAAAAGGTTAACGACTGAATTGGCAAATCATCGGAAGGTTTAAGATTAAATTAGCGAAATTAAAAAGTTTAGGACTAAATTTACTTGTTATTATGAGTAATATTTTAACCCATCACTTGGCATGATGCTGGATCATTAATTGTATTGACTGGACTACTTTAACACTCTAGTGTGTCGTCTTGTGGCATGGCTCGAAGGTGTAAGCCTATGTATGCAGCAATAGAGTGGTTGGGGAAAGAGACCATCTTGACATTTAATGCCGAATTCAGCAGTGGCGATTCTCTACAAGCAAAGATAAGATGCAAATTTGTCATTGGGTCTATGTGCAGTGAGACATCACATAGCACAAGCATTGTTGTTCGTGTCATGAAATAGCCACTACTTGTTGGGTTAGCTCGTTTTAAAGTCTTATGGCAGTTCAAGTCATTTCATTAAGTAGCTAACTTGCCATTTTCAAATACAGAAATGGAAAACGATTGGAGTAATCTTATTTTCTGCACATTTTATGGATAGAGTAGCTTCCCTAGATGGCTATAGATATTCATCATGCGTTCTCGTGAAGGAAACTAAATTTTATATTGCATATATTGACGCATGCATGTACTGGATCCGGACATATGAAGTTGAAATTGTAAGTGCAACTGCATTTCTTCGGTTATTTTAGGACTAATTGAATTCTGTACAACAGGTGTTTGACTGATCATCAATTTTTTATGTTGAACTTTGAGATAGCTCGCTTGACGAGGCAATGGGTCTAAAGCAAAATATATATTATCAAGCAATAAAATAAATATAATAAAGGAATCAAATTGGATACCGAATTTACTTGGTTGGGTCAGTGGGACCTACCTCACGGGAGAGCAGAACAACATTCCACTGTAAATCGAGTGATACAACGGATATTATAATTACAATCGAGTTACACAAATAGTGTTGCCCAACTCTTAATTATGCTCACGAGCAAGCACACAATTGATTGTCAAGTAAAGAAGTTTCTTTTGGATGCATTTTACAAAGTTGACTCCCTTCTTATACAGAATAGATTTAGATCCAAAAAAAATAATCTATTCAAATTAGGAAATCTACTTGGATCTGGTTATTTTCATGGGATCAATTGGAGACATATTTTCAACAAGGTCTAAGCACTTTACTAAGGCATCAGTCCTCCAAGAGTTATTGAGATGAAATATGTGTTTATCTCTCATATAATAGTACAATTAACGTGAGCCAACCTTATTTAATTTACACCAAGACCTCTTTTTTGAAATTTTTTGTAAGTAGTAGAATGCTTTTTGTTGCTAGTGGGAAATAATTAAAGAGTTCTTTTACTCAGAAGAGAGAAAAGAAAGGAAATTTCTTCATGAACACCCATTTCTTTGTCATTTTCTCATACAAAACTTGCTGGGAAAATTACCAAAAAAGTCCTAAACCTTTTGCAGTTATACCAATTCAGTCCTAAACTTTTTTTTTTGTCAATTCAGTCATAAATCTTTTGTAATTCGGCTAATTCAGTCCTTTTGGTCGGTTGGAGCTGACGAAGATGCCAGCTGGCGCTGACGTGGACGCCAACCGACGTCGGTCGATGATATGGCAATATTTTAATATTTTTTTCAAATTTTTTTCCATTCTCTTTTGTTTTTCCTTTCTTTCTTCCCCCTGGCCAGTCCGGCTAGAGGGAAGCTCGCCGGTGAGGTCCACTGGGGAGGCTCGTCGTCACCGGGCAAGGCAAAGGCAAGTCAAGGCGACCTCGCCCAGCCTCACCACGGCTGTGCAACGGCGAGGATCAGCGAGGGTAGAGCTCACCATGGTCGGGCGAGCTTTGGCCTCGTCGATCCTCGCTAGTGCTAACGAGGGCGAGCCTCGCCGGCCCTCACCGCCGCATAGCCGGCCCTCACCGCCGGCCCTCACCATGGCTGGGCGAGCTCCACCCTCGCCGGCCCTCACCGCCGCATAGCCGTGGCTAGGCTGGGCAAGGTTGCCTCGCCTTGCCCGGCAACGGTGAGCCTCCCCAGTGGACCTTGTCGGCGAGCTTCCCCCTGGCCGAACTAGCCAAGGGAAAAAAGGAAAAGAAAAAAAAAGAGAAAGGAAAAAAAAATTCGAAAAAAATATTAAAATATTGCCATGATACTAGCCGATGCCGGCCGGCATCCACGTCAGCTCCAGCCGGTTAAAAGGACTGAATTGATTGAATTGCAAAAGGTTTAGAACTAAATTGACAAAAAAAATGTTTATGACTGAATTGGCACAACTGCAAAAAGTTTAGGACTTTTTTTGTAATTTTCTCAAAATTGCTTGCTAGGAGCAATCTCATTATCAATAGCCTGAAACACGTATAGCTCTGAGGATCTGTAATTAAGTTAGATGATTATAACCTAAACAAGCTCTAAAAGGGGAAAGAAAGGAAAACCCAATAGGCTTCTTAAATACTGATTGACCGTCTACTCAATTAATTATTAACGACGGTAAAACATATGCCTTAAGACTTGATTCGCAATTGATTGATAGGGCAACAGGACACATGATGCTTCCAAAGCACCTTGATTTCAAATTCTGTAAAAAGTATCCATTGTCGAAGCTCCATTTTGGCCCTCTTTTATCTGTGTTGACACCTAAAATTAATTAGAGATATCGACGCTTAAAATAGATAAATAAAACAATAAGAGATGATGTCACCTGTACTAAATGGCAGCTGGTAGGTGCAGGCAGTCATAAGTGGGAAATTTGAAATTCATATGGATAGGAATAAAAATGCTGAAGGTATTTTCATCGAAGATGTCGATAAGGAGAAGAACGAATGTCAAGCTAGGAAAGATTCGATGAAGGCCTTTGCTCCAGAAAAAATAGATGACCAAGTGCCAAAAGTGCTTTTCATCGATGACATCAATGAAAAGGATGATGGATGTCAAGTCAGAAAAGCTCGATGAAGGTCCCTTTTTTTAGTGGACAGGTGTCAAACGAAGAAAAGGCTCGATGACGGTTATCGTCCCAAAAGACATATGTCAAACGGAGAAAAAGCTCGATGATGGTTATCGTCTCAAGAGATAGATGTCAGATGAAGAGAAAACTCGATGATGATTATTATCCCGAGAGATAGATGTCAAATGGAGAGAAAGCTCAATGACGGTTATCGTCCTGAGAGACAGATGTCAAACGGAGAGAAAGCTCGATGAAGGTTATCGTCTTGAGAGACAGATGTCAAACGGAGAAAAGGCTTGATGATGGTTATCGTCTTGAGAGACAGATGTCAGACGGAGAGAAAGCTCGATGACGGTTATCGTCCCGAGAGACAGATGTTAGACGGAGAGAAAGCTCGATGACAGTTATTGTCCTAAGAAACAGATGTCAGACGGAGAGAAAACTCGATGACAGTTATCGTCTTGAGAGACATATGTCAAACGGAGAAAAGGCTTAATGATGGTTATCATCCCGAGAGACAGATGTCAGATAGAGAAAAGGCTCGATGATGGTTATCATCCCAAGAGATAGATGTCAGATGGAGAAAAGGCTCGATGACGGTTATCGTTCCAAGAGACAGATGTCAGACGAAGAGAAAGCTTGATGACAGTTATCAATCCGAGAGACAGGTGTCAAACGGAGAAAAGTTCGATGACGGTTGTCGCCTTAGAGTACCGATGGGCTCAATGACAGTTATCGTTTCAAAGACTAAAAGGGTTTAAGAAAGGTTATCACTTCATATAAAAGATAAGATTGATAACAGTTGATAAGCAGGTGTCATTAAATAAACGGTGAAGATGAAATCAACGATGGATATCGGATACAATATCAAGAACGGTTACCAAGTCTGTGCTATAAATAGCATCTGATTATCAACAGAGGACCCCTTCGCACACATGAACAAAACAAATGTTGTCTTTTATCTTCCAAGTTTTATACTTTCAGTTTACATAGCTGTAGTCTTTACTCTCTAATATCGCACTTTCAGTTTCCTTAGCTATAGTTGCTTAGGTCTTTGTGAACTTTGGACACCACTAGCAATTGGATGGTTTTGTCTGAATATTCTATAAAAATCAAGTTCTTTATTCACGCCCGGATTGCTCCTGTCCGGAATTGGATCTAGAACTCAGTCTTCTTTCATTTAGAGCCGAAGAAAGTCTTTCGATGAATTATATTTCGTCGTGAAGACATTTCCAACGAAACATAATTTTGGCATGCCTGGTGGGACCCTTTAGATCAATTGGAGGGGTAATAATGGCACGAACGAGAAGTCAGAGTCAATTAGATCAGAATAACAATGTTCCAGGAAGCAGGGCACCCTCGAACCATGCTATAGAACGATCGACACGTGCAAAATCATCAAACAGGCGAACAATTACAGAGGAAGGTCAGGTGGGAGAGGTGGATGTTCCCAGACACCTTACTAAATAGCAAAGAAGGCAATTGGAACCAAATCCAGTTATACTTGCTACTATGAGAAGAATCATGGAAGAACAACATAATAATTTGGCTAATCTAGTCACTAGATGCATGGTTGATACTTTTAGGCCATTATTTATTAATACAGTTCAGGAGATCACTAGAAGGCTGAATTCATCAATGAATTCTTCTTAGCCACAAATTATCCCCGTCGTACCTCCAGGTGTAGTAGGAGGTCTTGGACAGCCCATAGTTACAAACTCTACTAGTGCAATAGTAGGGCAGCTTAGGCTTTTTGCACCAGTAAGAATTCTTCAGAGAGGAGAAAACGCATTGGCAAGTCAAACACATGGCCAATTGTCAACAAATGAAGGTAATACGGTAAATCTGGCACATCAAAATGAGTATATCAATACAAGTCAACTACCAGCCAACGGAATAAATTTGTCTAGTCCAGTTCAAACAAATGTGACTACCGCAAATATGGTTCCTCAGCATACTACTCCATACCAATTACACGATAATGTGTTGTCCGGTGGTTTTGTGGCTCAACCAAGCATTCCTCAAGTGTTGTTCAGGCCAAATGTAAATACGAATAGTCCGGGGAGGAATGTAACACCGCCACATCCAATGTCACAATATTCACAACCACCATTTCAAAACACAATTCTACAGTATCTACAATCACCATTGCAAAACATAATTCCACAATATCCATAACAACCATTACAAAATCCAGCTCCACAACATCTACAGCCAGTAGTACAGTATCCATTATTACAACCACCAATCCCATAAGCACCAATACCTCAATATCAGGTGCATTAGCTACTGCAACAAAACGCACCACCAATTGTGATCCCAATAGGACACAATCAATACACAATTGATCTAATGTTATGGCAATATGATGGTGAACCCGGAGTTTTTAGCCAAGTATACAGGAAGCCATACCCAGAATGGATGGATGCAATTCCGTACCTAAGGGGATTCAAAATGCCAGAATTTAGCCTGTTTACTGACGAAGATGATCAGTCAACACAGGAGCATATCAATCGATTTACTGCTTTATATGGAGATGCTATGTATGGAGATCATTGGAAGTTGCGTTTATTTCCATTATCATTGTCCAAAATCGCTTTTACCCGGTACACATCTTTACCTCCTCATTCTATAGTCTCTTGGGATCAAATGGAGATGATGTTTCATAGTCAATTTCAAAGGGTAGTGCCAGACATGTTTGTGTCATATTTATCAGCAATGAAACAATATAATAATAAATATCAGTTTATGTTTCGATTCAGAAAGGCAAGAAATAGATATCTTGTACCATTACCTGAGAGAACGTTTGCTGAATTTGCTTTTAACGGTCTAAATTTTGCCATTAGGGAAAAAATGGTAGGACAAACCTATTATGATTTGTTTTCATTGACTACCATTGCTATGAAGCATGAAAATTTTTTGAAAGAAAATGATCGAAAGTATACTAGACATGAGGTAAACTTTGTCGATGAAACACTAGTTGATGAAAATGAATCAGAGTACGCTGATGTGGTAGTTGCCAAGATGATAATAGAAAAGCCATACAATTGCCCTGCTTTGAAACCAGCTAAAACGAAAGAAAAGAAAACTGTCATGGTCAAGTCAAAGGACGTCCAGTATTATTTCTTTGACATAAATAAGGTCGATGAAATATTTGATTTCTTTTGGCTAATGGGCAAATCAAAAACTACTGAGGGCCAAGTTATACCAAGCCTAGAGGATGTGAGAGGAAAGAAATACTGTAAGTGGCATCATTCATGGAGTCATAATATAGTTGATTGTATTGTGTTAGGAAAGAACATTCAAGAAGCAATTCGACAAGGCAAAACCAAATTCGCGGATGACAAAGAAAAGGCTCCTATGGATGTGGATGTTGATCCATTCCCTGAAATGATGGGAATGGTGTCATTAAAACCTAAAAGTAAAATGATGCAACCACACTTATGCGCTTGGTGTAAAGAAGAATTCAATTATGATCGAAGAAGAGAGCATCTTTTGATGCAGGATGTTTCATGAGAAAAGACTTTTTGGAATCAATTTGGATACCAAAATTATAACAAAAAGATTGAATATCAGAGTCGATCCCGAAATGTTCAAGATAAGAATAAACGATTGAATCGGGAGCAAAACGCTTAGGTTGTCAATAATTCTAGACAATACCCAACAAAATGGAAGTCTTTCAAGCAACGTTATGAAGAAGGTGACCCTAGAATTGGAATATTAGGAGAGCCTAGTGGTAAATTCGATTATTATGTTGACTATGGTCCACCTCCTAAATTTTTGGAGGAAGTGGTTGCAACTGGATGGGGTGAGGAATTCGATGACTTACCTAAAAGAGAGACCAAGCCGGCTTTGACACCTCATCGAACTAGGACTTTGAAAATACCAAGTGATCCACCAGAAGATGAGTAGTTTGAATCAGGAGAAGTTCAAGGTCCGGGGGCAATGTAACAAGGACTCAAAAAAGGAGGTTACAAAGAAAGAAGAAGATGCATGAATTGCAAAGACAGATTAATAAGATTCATATTACTCAAACTCCATCAATGCCTTATAAACCTAAGAAATTCTAAGCTAGGAATTTAGTATGGAAAAGGAATCCTGGAGATTCTAGTCAGGATAAGCACAATAATGATCAGAAAAAGGTGAAGACTAATGACAAAATTGTACTTAGACCTGCCGTATTATCGAAATCTGTTTCGCCTTTGAGTTCATGCATCGTTCAAGCTAGACTTCCATTGCAACATAGAGTGACATCTGTAGACTTAACAACCAATGGAGGTTTAATTATTGATGAGGAAGATAAGGCAGAATTTCAATTTGAAAATGAAGAAGGATTGATGGAGTTTGAAAAACCCTCTTACAAAGGATCCAAACATCTGAGGGTACTTAATATAAATGCTAGGATAGATGACCGTCTGGTTTCCAAGGTTTTGGTCGATGGAGGATTCACTTTAAATCTGGTTCCATATAAGTTCTTTAAAAAGATAGGAAAAAGAGATGAAGAAATTATCCCATCGAATATACAATTATCGGATTTTATAAGAGAAGTAACAGAGGTCAAAGGAGTATTTGTTGCTGACCTGATTGTAGAATCTAAAACTTCTAGAACAACTTTCTGTGTTGTCGAGGCAGATGGTTCATATAATGTGTTGTTAGGAAGAGATTGAATCCATGGAAATCAGTGTGTATCATCGACCCTTCATTAGATGTTAGCTTTTTGGAATGGAGGCAAAGTTGAATATGTTAAAGCTAATAGTAAGGCTCATGTATTATGGGCACATGCTTTAAAGACTAATCGAGAGTTAAGGAAGATGCCAGATAATAATTCATGCGTTATCGAACCACCTAGAATTGATTCAAGGGATGTTATATTCTGCCGGTTTGACAAGGAAAATGTCCATTGGATTCCCAAAACTGACATGGTGGGATGTTTGGACAAGGTTGTTCATGGAGAACCTTACACTATTAGGCAACCTCAATAAGAGGTATACGGCCTATAACACCGAAGTAAGTAGTGAAGATCTTAACAATTGCATTATGGAATCTGAATAATCACCCCTTAAAGAGGACAATAAACTTATTGAAGCTCAAGACCCGCTAATAGAAGTTAATATTGGAGATGCCCAACACCATCGACCAATTTTCATTACTACATTGTTAGGTGAGGTTGCAAAGTCCCAGTTGACTAAGTTATTACGAAAGCATAAAGATTGCTTCGCATGAGATTATCATGAAATGCTAGGATTAGGACGAGATGTGATTGAGCATAGATTGCCAATTAAGAAAGGATTCCGACCACACAAACAACCACCAAGAAGGTTTGCACCAGAAATTGTGTAGAAGGTCAAAGAGGAAGTTGAACGCTTGTTGGTAGCAGGCTTTATTAGAACTACAAGATAAGTCGAGTGGTTATCAAATGTCGTACCAGTTAAAAAGAAGAATGGGAAGATAAAGGTGTGTATAAATTTTCGTGATCTAAATGTAGCAATCCCAAAAGATGAGTATCAAATGCCAATGATAGATATGTTAATTGACTCAGCATCTGGCAATGAGATTATGTCATTAATGGATGGTCATTTGGGTTATAATCAGATATTCATGTCAAAGGAAGATGTGCATAAAACAACATTTCAATGTCCAGGAGTTATTGGGATGTTTGAATGGTTGGTGATGCCATTTGGACTAAAGAATGCCGGAGCAACTTATCAGAGGGCTATGAATTTTGTCTTCCATGGCATGATTAGAGATTTCGTGGAAGTTTACATTGACGATATCATCATCAAATCAGACTAGGTAAGTCATCTAACTTATCTTGAGCGTGCTTTTATAAGGATGCAGAAATTTAAATTGAAAATGAATCCTTTCAAATGTGTTTTCAGGATAAGAGTTGACAACTTTTTAAGGTTTATGGTTAATCAGAGAAGAATAGAAATAGATAATAATAAAACTAAAGCTATTCTAGAATTGCCGCCACCCATAAGTAAGAAACAATTGCAGATGATCATAGGGAAGATAAATTTTTTGCGTCGATATATTGCTAATATGTCAGGTAAGATAGAAATATTTTCTCCATTACTTAAACTTAAGAATCAAGATCAATTCATTTGGGGGAAAGAGCATCATCATGCTTTTGAGCAGATTAAAAAATATTTGATCAGTCCACCAGTTTTGATGCCACCCAAGCCGGGTAGACCATTGAAGCTTTACTTGTCGGCAACTAACAATACCATTGGAAGTGTGCTGGTATAGAAAAATGACAATGAAAAAGAGCAAGAAATATATTATCTCAGTTGGATGTTGAATGATGTAGAAAAAAGATATACTCCAGTGGAGAAATTATACTTGTTATTGTAATTTGCTTGTACAAAATTACGTCATTACATGTTGTCGACAACGCTTCAGGTAATTTGTAAGACGGATATTATTAAATATATGTTAACTCGCCTGATTATCAGAGGAAGAATTGCCAAGTGAGCTTTTGCTTTGTCCGAAATACATTTGATATACGTGCCACTTAAAATAGTTAAAAGTCATGCGGTTGTCGACTTTATTGCAGAATATCGATGTGTAAATCTGGAAGAGGAGATTGTCGAGGGATCAATATAGGTGGTACTGTGGACATTGTATTTTGATGGATCAAGTATGACAACCACATCTGGCACTAGGGTCTTGATCATATCCCCTCAGGAACATCGAACAAAACTTATGTGTCGACTTGATTTTGATTGCTTCAATAATCAAGCAGAATATGAAGTGTTAATTGTTGGCCTTAATATATTGGCTAACATGAACGTTAATTTGTAAGAATAAAAGAGGATTCCCAATTAGTGATTAATTGGTTATCGGGAAATTATCAATACTTCAATGAGAATATTGTTTGATATTTTGATATGGCAAAAGTTTTATTGAACGAGTTCTTTGATTTTGAACTGAATCATATAAAAAGAAATGATAATGCAAAAGCCAATGAGTTAGCTCAAATGGCATCTGGGTATAAAAAATCAAAAGAATTAGCAAAACTTATTGTTACACAAACAAAAACTTTGCCATCAATAGACAATCGAATTATGATGATACAGTCCACTAGGGAGCATATTGATGTCGATGAAGAAGATTGGACAAGACCTATCATTCAATATCTAGAGAACCTAGTTTCTAATATAAATCCTTTAAAAAGCAAGTATTGAAGTACCTGCTGTTGGATGGAGAATTATATCGAAAAACAATTGATGATGTTTTGCTGAGATGTTTAAGTAAAAGAGAGTCATTTATAGCAATGGCGGAGGTACATGAAAGAATATGCGGTGTGCATCAAGTGAGGATAAAAATGAAATGGTTATTAAGGCGCCATTGTTTCTTTTGGCCAGCAATGACCCAAGATTATATTGATTATGCTAATGGGTGTGAGGCATGTTAAAAACATGGACCACTGCAACATGTCCCTGCGGCAATTATGCAACTCATTATCAAGCTGTGGCCATTTCGAGGATGGGCAATGGACATAATTGGGAAAATATATCCTCTATCATCTAAAAAACATAGTTTCATATTGGTTGCTACGGATTATTTCACCAAGTGGGTTGAAGCCGCCTCGTATAAGAACATAACTCAGAAAGTAGTAAAGGAGTTTATAGAGGAAAGAATTATTCATCGATATGGAATACCAGAGACAATAATGGAAGATCAGGGTACTGTATTTACTAGTTAGGAAGTTCTAGGGTTTACTAGATCTAGGGGGATCAAGATGCTTTATTTAACTCCTTGCTACGCTCAGGCGAATGGGCAAGCGAAGGCATCTAATAAGGTTATTATTAACCTTATTAAAAGTCATTTGGAAGAAAACCCTAGAGAATGTGATTAACTCTTGTCGACGGTATTATGGGCCTATAGAATATCGAGGAGGTCAAGTATGGGAGTTAGTCCATACATGTTAACTTATGGCCAAGAAGCTGTGTTGCCTGTAGAAATTACAGTACAATCACTACGGGTAAAATTACAAGGGGATATGTCCAAGGAAGAATATGACGAATTGATGTATGGAAACATCGATGAAGTGGGAGAAAGTAGGGTTATAACTTTGGAGAAATTAATTGCCCAGAAGAATAGAGTTGCTCAAGCATATAACAAACATGTCAAGGAAAAATGCTTCGATTGGTGAGCTGGTGCATAGACGACTCTCCATATGACAATTCTCGTCTTCAGCATGGAAGCAGGCAGAAGAGCTGGTGTTCCTGGCTGAGTAGGCCTGGTTACACTCTGCTTCTAGTGCTGTGAGGTTAGCGAAGCATGCGTTAGCCTGCTCATCCAAGTAACCCAATAGCAACCTGCAGGTGTTGATGTCCTCGTCTATCTAGGCTAGCAGTTCAATCGGCCCATTCTTTTCTGTCTCTTCCATTGCTCTTTCTTCGGATATCAGTTTGCCTTGGAGACGATAGGTGGTGATGTCCAGTAGATCGGCTTTCGCTTCTCTTGTTCGGGTCAAACTACTTAGTCTTGCATGAGCGGATTCCACAACTTTGAGCTAATCAAAGTATACTTTTTCAGCTTGAGTGACAAGGTTAACCTTGTTGAAATAATCACCCTCAGCGATTGCATGCTATTCGATGGTTAATTTGTTTTCAAAAAAGGCTTGAAGACCATGGGGAAAAATGTTGTGAAATTCATTAAAGTTAAATCTAAAAGGATGGTCAGATGGAAGGAACTTAGGTTCAGCTTCTTTGAGGAAAGTGAAGATTTCATCCACAGCTCGAGATTTAACAGACAGATAGGCATAGGTGAAGGACAAGTGACATAATATGTCATTCCACAAGGAGATAAACTCCTCAGTGAAAAATGAAGCGTGTGAAGATGAGGAAGAGGAAGATTTGGCCATGGCAAAGCTAGTTTGGAATATGAGATGATTGGATGAAGATGGTAAGACGGTAAGACTACAAAGATGGTTTAAATAGAAAGCCAAAGCGGATAGCCACGATAAGAAGTCTAAAAAACTTAAGCGACGTGAGTAATGAATCTAACTGACAGGTGCTTTGAACCAATTGGAGAGCAAGAACACGTCACAAGGAGTTATTAATACCGGTAGAAATGGAATGACAAGATAGGGTCATATAGGGAATCGTGTCCGTTGGCAGTTTTTGCAAGAAAAGGTGGGTATAATAAGCCAAGACCCAGTAACACAAAAGGATTGTGCGGAAATCAAGCAAAGTGGAAATAGATGTAACTGACATGTTCTTTGAATGGATGGAAATAAAGATATGTCAGGATATTATTGCTATCGAAGTGAATAAAACGGCATAGTGGAAGAATGGAAAAACGTGTGCAATGAACCCATCCGTAGCTTTTACAAGGAAAGGGTTGGGGCAGCTTATTAGAATTAATGGATATTTAAGATCCATATCTGCCAAGTACAGGAATATGAAGGGTTGCAATTATATGCTTCATCCGCCAGGAAGATAGATCATTATGACCAGCTATAAATTTGAGCATGTTTGACGCAAATGTTGAACATTCGAAATTGGTGTAATGCCGTTTGGATAAAGAATACCAGAAAAGAAGTAAAGCTCATCGATCAATCATGTTTAGTGAAAAGGAAAGTGCATATATTCAAGGGTTTAGAGTACACTCAGACGTGAATAAAACAAAGATCCTAATATATACATTAAGTATTTACAAGGCAAAATGGACCTATGGTTACATGAAATGCTGTTCAATTCCTATACAGAAGTTGTGTAAACGTATTTCTAAATCACAATTGGCCTTGAAGAATTGATCTTTTTCAAGGGTGATCTCTTGAAGTTCGTCTTCCATAGTCCTGCATTGAATCTCCAATTGTTCAACCTGTTTAAGTTGATCAGCTAGGCGCTACAGTGGAATATCATCAACTGCTTGATAACGTGCAAGGACAACACGTGCTTACTCCAGATCCTCTTGCCTGTTCAGATATGATTTTTCCATCTGGTCGAAGGTATCGATATGATCCTGTCGAAACTTATAAGATGCCAAAGCTGAGTTAAAAGATTAAGCCAACACTTCGACAACGTACTCCACAGCTAGACAATCCAAAGGACAAGGTAAATTGGATAACTCGGTCAAAAGATATTTAATTTCTATCTCCATGGAAACGTTATTAGAAATATGAGATAAACCAGGCGACACTAAATAAGGTGACAGTAAATGAAAAAGTCGAATCCATTTGGATCGAAACTTGTCATTTCCCCAAGAAAGGGATGGTTTACCAAAATTTCACCTCGATGAACATGGGTTGTCATCAGAAACCGGGATATAAGTTGGAGAATGGACTTCGACAGGTGTGCCAATATAAGTCTCAACTTCTTTTTTATAAGACATAACACTCATATCTGCAGGACAAGAAACAATAGAAGATGAAGTTTAAAGTAAATAAGAAATGAATCTTATGTGGGTTGGAAGCTAAAGATGATACCTTTATTGGATGAATATTCTTATTCTAAGGAAAGGTCATCGTAGTTAGATGATAGATCACAAGGCCTCTCAAATGGGTGGTTTAATCTAGGAAGACGGTGAGTGACTTTGGACATCACTACATCGATGTGCGAAGAAAAAACATATGCTCGATATTCCACGCATCATTCATCAAAGGCATCGGTACTATGCGGGTCTCTGACAAAATGTAGGTAGTCAAATCTTTCAAGTATGGTACGAGTAATTTCATTGCAGCAAGAAATACTTCCTTCATTGATGAAATAATGACTACTAGTACGAGAGAAAGGATATTCCATAGAGTAAACAATAGAAGCTGGAACACCTTGAGTAAGACCGAATTGACAAGAACAGTAGTGCGGATTGTATACCTTGAACCTTGGAAAAAATTGGCCTTTGATCGAGAAGTCCACAATTAGATCACAAGAAATGAGAATGCTTTTTCAGAAAATACCGGCATCACGTTGATCATAGGAAGGACTGACCTCAAGAACATCGACACAAACTTTATAGAAGACAAAGTTCCTCGATGAAAGCAAATATTGAAGGAAACCTTCAAAAAGGGAAGTTCATATTAAGAGATAATAAAGAGGACGACAAAATTTCCAAAGACCAAATTCCTTTTCGATAGGAGGGAGATCAGTCTCAGAACAATGAACAGGAGGCATTCCTATATTAAAGAAGAGATCGGGAAAGTACATACGTAACCATCCGTGCACTATCCATAAAGGACCAAAGAAAGGATTAGGATGCATATTGAAAAGTGAGGTTTGAGCATATGTAAGAGATCGATAAAGAATAGCAAGAGCAATTCGACCAAGACCTACATCAAGACCATGAGAAAGCATGTGAGTAATGTCAAGGAATTAAGAAGAAACTGATAAGGCTGGTGTGCAAAAGATGTACCGTGAAAGCCAACATAGAAGAAATGCAACATGTTCGTCGGGATGAATTTCCCCTTCAGATCTAGTAAATTTATCCATAAATCATAAGAAAGGTTAAGAGAGGTCGAGTTTTGAAAAGGTAAATATTCAAGGACATCTTGACCTCGGAACTCGACAAAAGGGGAAAGACCCGTTAAGGCCCAAATATCCAAAAGAGTAATGGTTATTGGACTACAAGGAAGGAAAAAACAATGTGAATAAGGTGACCAAAAGGTACAGAGACTGCCAACGAGACCATACTCCATTGGATTAACAAACATACAATAGAACATCAGAGTTGTGTCAATTCGAGCTGATTGCCATTTGGACTTCATCACACTACGCAAGCATTTATATCATTGGAAAAACCTCCTGTCAAAACTAGAATAAGAATTAAATCTATAATTGGAGGTCAGCCAAGCATGAGAATGAATGCGGCTATTGTTAATGGGAAGAATTTCTTGAAAATGGCGAGGAAAACATTCAGTGAACATAGGAGGGGCTATAATGGATTTAAGATAAGGACCCAGTATAATGTGATCGTTGTTGGTGTTATAGTCCATAAAGGATAAGGAAATATGGCCTTCTGTCTCATAAGATTGAATATCATCAAGACGATTCAAGAACATAGAATGTGAGGCGTGAGAAAAGAAAGGAAAGTTGGATACTATGTTTGAGGTGAATGAAGTAAAAATAGAGGTAGAAGGGGATAAATAGACCCAACGTGGTAACTAACTTCATCCACGATAAAGAACGTGGAAACATTTGAATGAAACAATTCCCGTTGAAAATAATTTATTGAGAGGAAATATCAAAATAAAGACAATAAATTCTAAAGAAATGGAGACGACTTTATTGACTAGAAGTTTTCTTGGGGAATAACAGTTTCTTTACATCACTTTGAAGGGACAACATACTACGGTCAAATTGACCATTCTCAGTTATACACTTGCTTTTGATACATCAATTTTCAGCTTCGATTACCAGTCGACGTCGATGCTTAGTATGTTTGAGGTCTTTGAGAATGGTAATGTCTTTGTCAAAGTCCATCTCCAGTCGAAGCCTTTTGTGTGTGTTTGAGTTGTCGAGTATCTCGAAGAAAAGCCAACCTTTGTTCAATCTCTGCTTTCTGCTTTTCAAGATGAAGTTCTTCCTCATCGAGTCTAGATATTTCTTCTACCAGGGCGTGAAGGTTAGTCTGCCTCTCCTTTACAATATGACTGAGCTCGTTTATGACTTGATTATTCTTGGCAGAAGGTTGATCAGAAAGAGTTAAAGACATAATTAGGTCATAATTACGTCGATAAGACTCTATCCTACTGACAAAAGCTTTTGAGAAATCATCAAGTTTGGCCTTCAGTTCTAGAGGCAGTATTTCATTAGGTTCAGCACTACATAGCTCATTAAGCAGAAATTTCAATCGATCAAAAGCTGTCTAATTGAATAGAAGCATAGGAAAACTCCCACTAGAAAGGTCTAGAAGTCGCAATAATTTATCTCTGACCTTTTCAATAGCCAGTTATCTTGGGGAAGCTATATCTGAAGTAAAACCCAGTATATGAGAAGCCTCGTCTAGCATGCGCTTAGTTTTCAAGAGAGACTCTGGAGAATTTATTTCTTCGGCAGAAGGAATTGAATAACTCGAAGAAGGCTGTGTCAGAGGAGCAGTGACACTCTGTACTGGGACAAGAGCAGTGGCCAGGGCCAAAGTTGAACTAGAAGGGTTGACTTCAGTAGAATGGACATGGGAACCAGAGGTGATGTGGCTATCGATAGGTGTAGTACTGGCAGTTGTCTGAGGTTCTGAAGTTGCTAAGATTGGTGATACCGAATCATTTAAAGATCCTAAAAGTAGAAAGAAATTAGTCGTTGAGACATATAGTGAATTATAACATACCATTATAACACAAATACCTTGTTCTGGTGCTGTGAGGAGTAATATGGGCGGATCAACAATTGCAACCTCAAGATCAAGGTCAACAGAAACTCCTGCTATATATTGCTAGTAATGAATTGCTAAAATCTAATTTCTTTACATTGAATAAAAAGAACAAGTAAAGAAGGGTACAACAAAGGTATACCATTTGAATTATCTTCAGAATGGGTGAGATTGACCTGAGAATTCGAAGCCTCTACAGGATTGATAGTGGCCATAGAAGAAGAAGCTGATGTAGTTGAGCGGTTAAGACGTTTTCTTTTGATCAATGTAGCAATTGGTTTTTCATCTACGTTCTCAATAGACTGACTAGATGATGGAGATTTTGTAAGAACAAATACCAGGGTTAAGAGGTAATGTGGGGATTATATGAAATAGAAAAGACTGCATTAAATGGATATCTTGCACCGGATTAGATTTCCTCTTGTGAAGAGATGTGTTATCATCGGTTAAAGGTTAATCCATTGCGGTAGCATAGTACAATCGGGTCCAAATGGGGGCACTTCTTGGGGGAACCACTTTCTTGGAAGAAACTGTCGATTTGGCCTTAGTACTTTTGATTTGTGTCCCTTGAGTTATCCCCAATTGCCCTGATTCAGAACTTGGGACATCTAATCTTATGGAGAGGACTTTCTTACCCTTCTTACCTTTACTCCTTGGCTTAAATACACCTCCTACTATTTGAGTCAGCATTATTTAAGTAGCCTCTTCATAAGGGCTTTCAAGATAGAAAGAAAGCCACCAAGAAGTCCATGCAGGAGTGCATCCGGGTTTAGGTTCGAAGTCATCAACATCGAGAGAAAATTTGGCATACATAAGTCGAGTGATTTCAGCATAACATGTGAAGGGGGCATCTTTCTTGAAAGGATATTTTTGTTTCACCATGCTTGGGAATTCAAGAGAATAAGAAATTGGCGTGGGAATGGCTTGAACTAAATCAAACTGCCTAGCGCAATATTAAGGAGAATAAATCTCAAAGCCATGGTAAAATTTGCCTTTCTGGGATAGCATTAGAGGAAGGTCCACAGGAGTAAGGATGCATAGCCAAAAGTCAGTCGAATTAAGACAAACTATCGAATCGAATAAATAATTGAATTCATTTGCATCATAAGCAAAAAATTCAATTTCATTTGGTTGAACTGTCAAAAGTTTATGAAGGTAAAAAACAAAAGGAAAAAAATTCTCCGAGATACTTAATGAGGAATAGTTGAGTAAACGACATCCAAAGGAAAGGGGTGTTGGTGGCTGGAATTCTGGAAAGGAATGATGACAAAAGGTGCGAGAAGCGTGAGTGGAAAGAAAAGGAAAGTAATGCATCATCCACCATTGAAGTATCCAGAATGGTTCAAATAAAGTACCTTCATCTTTAGACGTCTTTGATAAAGATGTATGAGTTATTCCTTGATACAGAGTAGTTAGCATTAATAGTGCAAAAGCAAGTGTTTTACCAGCAGCAAGATTAGCTGCGAGTGGTTAGAAATCTTTGGAAAATTTCAGTGTGGGAACAAGGAAAACATATTTAGATAGCCAGAAGAGAAGAAAACAAGTATGTTCGTCAGAGGTTATTGATTCAACACTAAGAGAATATGTTTCCAAAAATCTACCATAAGCAAGATGTTCATCAGGAATAAAAGGGTACTAATATCGAAGCCATGTCGCTTATGGGGGTCTCAATCAGAGGAAAATTAGTAATGGCATACATGTCCAAAAGAGTAATAGACATAGGGCCCCAGGAAAAAAAGAAACAGTTGGTCAAAGGGGACCAGAAACTAATGGTAGCACCTAAAAGCCCTAGATCTAAATCATACGACAGCATGCTAACTTCTAGAGTGGTATCAATACCAGCTCTTATCAAGGCAATGCAAGTAGTCATATTTCCCTTTAGTTTTACATACCAGCGGTGAAAACCTATCTCAAGAGAAGGAAACCCCCGAAATCGTGAGTTTTCTGGAAACCAGATGTCTGCAACCGACGACTTCTGAACAGAAAGCAGTTCTCCTATTCTCTTTGGAAAACAGGGACAAAGAGAAGCGGGAATCTGGTGATGATTGTGAAAGCAAGGACCCATAATGAGTTGGTTGGAGGATTCATTGACCGAGTGCAATAGTCGAAAGTCACATTTCGAAAACTCTTGATCATGACGTAGTTGATCAAATTTCTCAATGTATGATTTGGAAGAATATTTGCGGGCCAAGAGTGCAGATTGAGTGAAAAATCTAAAGGAAAACGAAGGAGTGGAAAACTGAGAAGAAAACCTAGAATTGAAGAAGAAGATGGAAGGTCAAAAGTTGCAATTTTTCGCCAAGATACGACGGTTCAAGTGATTCGCTATCATAAAGATCTGCTAGGTCATAAATGCTCGAGATGACATATCAGAGAAAAGCGAAGTGTTTTAGGAAGGATGAGCAAATACAAGTTATGAGGCATTAAGAATAAGATTATTCAGGTCAAAAATTTATTTTAAAAGAATTAAACAAAAGAATTAATTCTTTTTAAAAGGGGGCATGTGTTGATACTCGAAATTAATTAGAGATATCGACGCTTAGGATAGATGAATAAAATGACAAGAGATGACGTCACCTGTACTAAATGACAGCTGATAGGTACAGGCAGTCATAAGCGGGAAATTTGAAATTTAGATGGATGGGGATAAAAATGCTAAAGGTATTTTCATCGAAGATGTCGACAAGGAGAACAACAAATGTCAAGCTAGGAAAAATTCGATGAAGGCCTTTGCTCCAGAAAAGACAGATGACCAAGTGCCAAATGTGCTTTTCATTGATGACATCGATGAAAAGGATGATGGATGTCAAGTCAGAAAATCTCGACAAAGATCCCTATTTCTAGTGGACAGGCGGAGAAAAGGCTTGGTGACGGTTATCGTCCCGAGAAACAGATGTCAAACGGAGAAAAGGCTAGATGATGGTTATCATCCCGAGAGACAGATGTCAGACAGAGAGAAAGCTCGATGACGGTTATCGTCCTGAGAGACAGATGTCAGACGGAGAAAAGGCTCGATGACGGTTATCGTCCCGCGAAATAGATGTTAGACGGAGAGAAAGCTTGATGACAGTTATCATCCTGAGAGACAGGTGTTAAATGGAGAAAAGTTCAATGACGGTTGTCACCTTCGTTTCAGAGACTAAAAGGGTTCAAGAGCGGTTATCACTTCATACAAAAGATAAAATCGATAATAGTTGATAAACATGTGTGATTAAATGAACGATGAAGATGAAATCAACGATGGATATCGGATACAACACCAAGAACGGTTACCAAGTTTGTGCTATAAATAGCATATGATTATCAACAGAGGACCCCCTCCCCCCCCCTCCCCGCGCACACATGAACAAAACAAATGTTGTCTTTTATCTTCCAAGTTTCGCACTTTCAGTTTACATAACTATAGTCTTTACTCTCCAGTTTTGCACTTTCAGTTTCCCTAGCTGTAGTTGCTTAGGTCTTTGTGAACTTTGGACGTCACCAGCAATTGGATGATTTTGTATGAATATTCTGTAAAAGTCAAGTTCTTTATTCACACATGGATTGCTTCTATCCGGAATTAGATCTAGAACTCAGGCTCCTTTCATTAAGAGCCGAAAAACGACTTTCGGTGAATTATATTTTGTCGTGAGGATATTCTGACGGAACAGTCTTGTAGATATGGGAGAGACCTGCTGCATCAAAGGGCTTAAAAAGCAAAGGGCGTTGCTCGCTACAAGCTCTTCAGGACACTAAACCGTTCCTTGGTCGGTAGAGAACAATCCTATTGAATATCTTGGATCGTGCCCGATCATCATTACACGGTGACAAGGGCCGTGTAGTCTCCCGTTGCTCCATCCCTGCGTGCAAAAAGAAGAAAGGGAGAGGCTCACAATGATCAAGGTCAATTATCCAGAAGATAATATCGGACAAGACGTCTTATCTCACCACAAGTTAGCATCAATCTCGCTGTATCGATAAGCATTCAACCATTTGAATCTATGGTTCACTCGGCGACCGGGTCAATAAGGATTTCACAAAGAAATCAGCTTTAAAGTCGTAATCTAGCTATTGCCAGAGGTGATGATCAATACTATACATATAAAAAACAATTTACAATTAATACGTAATGTCAAGCGCTCGAGTTCTTGGTCGATGCTTATAGCATGTTACCTACTTTTCGAACCAAATTCAATAGAAAGAGAGAGGGTGGTGGGGGTACTCACGTAGAAGGACTCCCCGGTGAGGACAATGAAAGAGGAAGCTGAGGAAGGGCGACCTCGATCCAATGTCCGTCCTTAGTTTGCACTTCTAATCCATTCACATGATTTTGATGAAGTATGGTCACGAAGTTTGCGTCCCGATGGCACGTAGTCCCAGGCTTCTTGGACTCCTCGGTCCCAGGAGCTGGATATCTCATGAGACGGAAATTGTATTTGACCGACTTGGCTAGCGATTCCAAGTACTTGCTTCCCAAAACCAGCTTCCTCACCAGTGAATCCAACTCCAAAACCCTCGTAACATACGTATTCATTGTCTCACTGCATGTTTCATAAAAAAGGCACACATCAAAACTACAGTTTCCATAGACAGGGGTGTAAATTGACATCTTAACGTTGTATGTGTTTTTATATACATTGCCGTGTAAGATGATTCATTTTAGATTTTCTTCTTGCATCAAAGCAGTTGAAATTCAAATTCGCATCGTTAGTGATCCATTTGATAAACATTAATATCTTGACAGTTCCTTAACGGGAACCGATAATATAATTACCAGTTAAAAAAAAAAGGATTACCAAAATCTTGTGTTTCCTTCTGGCCACATGAGATCCGTTAAATTTTTTATCGAGCTTGAGTTGGGGGTGTAGTCCACTCCAAACGCCACGTGGCGAGGAAGATTTGCAAGGTAGCCGAAATATGGCCTATCTGGGATGTCGAACCGACGCTTCACATCGGTCGGAAGCTCGAGCAATTTCTCCAATTCTTGAAACACATCATTGTCAAGCTTCGATGTCATCTTATCATACAAAGCTTCGAAGCAACCGAATTCTTCAAGGGCTTGTCGGACTTGACTTTGCAAGGAGTCCCGTCGACCCGTCCCCGGCTTCAAGCCATCTAATTCGGACAGATATGTCAAGGGAAGCTTCAGTGTTGAAATAGATCTCATGATTAATGTCTTTCTTCTGAATACTTTTTCTGAAAATTCTCTCCTGTTTTTTTCTTGGGGTGGTTCTCTGCTGGATTTATAGGGTTTGTGCATCCTCGTGGTAGCCACTGTTACAATTTTAAATTAAGTTACAATCTTTCCATGAAAAGTTGATTATTTTCCTTTTTTTCACACCTGCTTTTGTGGATTAAACTAGAGCTGACCAGTCAATGCAAAGTTTTTGTTTTTTTTTTGGCATATAGCTTGTGGATAGTTAGTGACTTGACTTCAACTCACGCAATGGCCACGGTTGTCTTCCTCTTCCGGCAAGTCTTCTACAGGGAATGCATGAAAATTGAAGCCTAATATTAATGCCACAATCAGAAACAGCAGCCCCCGCAGGCAAAGAAATAAATCTTACATTTTGAATATTGCTATCATATGATCTTTTTAATTATCGCATGACTCGCTAACAATATATTATTCATCAATTAAATATTGACATTTGAAAAAAGAAAAACTACTCGCGTTTATTTAGTTTTCGGAAAGAAATATAATAGTGAAAATTGAAAAAGAATACGAGTGATTGGATTGATGATATAATAGTGTGTCTACCTTACCTAAGTGTAAACTTAGAACATTTTAATGTTTGAGCTCTTGGATGTTTTGAAAAGCTTAAATCAAAAGCTAGTGGCCCATTTAGAGGTTTCGAGGGAATTGAAGAAAATACTCAACTCGTGAAGTTCAATTGCAGAAGGATAGGGAATTTCTTTGTACTCTTATGATGTATGTGAGATTTTGTGGCATTGGCATTTTAGAACAGTTATCAGTGATCCAACAAAATCTCACATGGTATCAAAACTGGAGGTCCTAAGTTTAAATCTTTCCAAATAACATTTGCCTCCCCAATTAAATTTATTTACGCTTAGTAACAAGCAAAAAGACCAAACCAAGCGTGAGTGGAGTGTTGTAATAATTAAATATTAAACCACGCATTCCTCTAATAGCTTAAGATTTTAGAACAGTTGATAGTGGTCCCAAAAAATCTCATATGGTATTAGAGCTGAACGTCCTTAGTTCAAATCTTTCCAGGCTCCATTTGCCTCTCCAATAAAGTATGTACATGCTTAGTACTAGGCAAAGATATTAGACTAAGCATGAGGGGGAGTGTTAGAGTATCTAAATAATAAACCATATCTTTATCTAATAACTTAAACTTTTAGAATAGTTGGCAACGGTCCCATAAAATCTTACAGAATATACCAGAACATAAGAGTGCAAAGTCCTTTTCACCTAGGGAAGATTGATGATTAAGAATCATCTTAAGGAGGAACGGTGTTGCTATGCACCAAGGTGACGACGTTACTAGTGGGCTACAAATTATAAGGTGTGATCAATCTTTGGTGTTCAAATCATGGTGATTGAAATATTGAAATGCATGTGTGAGTTGTGTTAAAATAATTCGACATTGAAAAATTGATTTTTTTTGTCAGATCATTGGAAAATTGATGAGGGGTGGAGTAATTAATACATCCAAGTTGACTCATAACTCATTAGTTCAAGCTTTTGAGTAAGTATGGGTTCAAGTGAACATATTGATAGGCTTGGACTTGACTCTTTCTTGGTGGTGATATCCTCAGGTAAAGATATCGAGCTCTGCCACTCACTTTCGACAGTAAAATGGGGGGAGAGAGAGAGAGAGAGAGAGAGAGAGAGAGAGAGAGAGAGAGAGAGAGAGAGAGAGAGAGAGAGACTTTGGTGAAGATGTTTGCTGGCGATGAAAGCAAGTAAAGGAATTGATTCCGATTGATCTAGGAGATGAGTAGGGCAATGGCGGACGGTGGAGTCGAAGTGAAGAAGCGGAGAAAGTGACGAAGAATGGGATGCAGGGATGAAACCGAGGAAAAGAAAAGAGATGATGTGCTTTAGATAGGATTTCATCATTATCGTCCCGAACTAGATGCATAAACGACAATGCTCAAAAATATAATATAAATCAATAATTTTTTAAAATTAGTCTTGAAAATTAGAAATTTATCGTCACTCTAAAGAAATAAAACTACAATAAATCTAGTTGTTGCTCCACTAAAAAAAAAAATTAGAATCACAATCATAAAACAATTGTAGGCTTTCGAAATCAAGCATTATGGTGAATCGGTAGGAAGAGATTATTTGCCTCATCCGACATAATTAATGCCCATATAAGCCATATAACAAAAATTGACTCCACACTTCAAAACATGCATCATTAAAGATCAAATCATTTAGTCAAATGGACATGCATACACATCACACTTATAGACATCATTACATGGCACGTCATCATATGACACAACACGTCTGAAAATTTAGAAAAAATTTAAAATATTCTCTAAATTAGCGATTCCTGGCCAAAATTAGCTAGAATGACTAAATTGGTAAATCGTCAAAAGATTTATAACTGAATTGGCAAACCGTCAAAAATTTTAAGACTAAATTGGCCAAATTAAAAGTTTTAGAACTGAATTTGCAGAAATGCAAGATGTTTCAGACATTTTTTGGTAATTTTCTCCTTTACTGATTACTATGACTAAAATTTGTACCCATCACTTGGCATGTTGCTGGATCATTAATTGTATTGACTCTATAAATGAGAGGGCCCGTGATCGAAGACTTTATAAATAGCACTCAAGTTCCTCTCCTAACCTGATGATGCACAATTTGACTCACATACAGATCTAGAGAGAACTTTCTTCTCGTGAGTGGCAATTTCATTAGGCTAGTGTTCTAACGAAGGGTATAGGAGAGAAGAACTTAAGTTCGTATTTGGACACCGTCGCAAATTTCGGGTCAAGTTCGATGGATTTCAAATCAGGTGGGCGAATCAATAATTTCTCCATTAACGTGTTTCGATTTCTGATTATGGTGATCCTAGGTGTGTCATTTTCGTGGCCAACATGTGGTATCAGAGCTTGCCATAGATTAGAACTGAAACATGCAGATTATGACTGTTTTCGTTATGTCCGAGAGGTTGTTACCCATTTTCGAAATTTTTTGTCGGTTGAATGTAAAATTTTATTACATATTCGGAATCTACTCGTCGAGACGAGAAGATTGACGGGTGGCACGTCATCGGACAAGGCCGCATGCGCCCTCACTCGCCAACACGCATCGTGGGCGTGGCGGCGCATGACAACCACGCGCGGCCGTGCCAAATCGGCACGGTTTTCGCCGGTAATCGCAAGCTGACGTCAGCGAGGGTGCTGATCTGGGTTGACCCGGATTTTGACCCGAACCAATCATTGACCCGACCCAGATCCTGACCCGACCCGACCGATCAACCGATCGGACCGGTCCGTTGACTATTGACCAATTGGACTAGTCAACCGGTTGGACCGATTATTCAGACCAGTTTGACCGGCTGAACACATGCGCACACGCCGTGCCTTCTAACGGCGATTGAGGGCGCGTCCGACATCTGTTTTGGACGTTCTTGGTACCCATGTGCTTGTATCGAGATTCTATATATTATGGTGTATTTATTTTACATGTTTGAAGCTTTTACATATGTGAAAATACGTATAGAACCCTATATACACGTATTTTTAGGGTATTTTTGCGTATTTTCTTGTATTTCTCTATAGTTTCGGAAATATATATGGTAGCTCACATGTATATCACTACATAAGGATTGTATAGAGTGTAATTCTTTGTCTATCAATGAATGAAACAATATAATTAGCATGACATATAATTTTAGAAATTTACGCCCTTGTTTTTACCTCTAGTATTACATGTATATAGTGAATCCGATATATAAAGTTCATATCCCTAGTATGAAAGATTTTCAAAGATTCAGTTGGGTAGTGACCACCAAAGTGACATACTTGACTGGGTTTGAGAAATATTAGTCTCTTATTGTGGTGGAATGTCTCCTATTCTATTGCATGATCATACTCCTAAAGGAGGTGATCTTGTATTGGTTCATAGAGGGGTACATGTATAGCATGTGCTTGAGAAATGACTGATCTTAGTAGTTCATACACCCAAAGGTGGTGATTTCATGAAAGATTAAAATATGTTCTCATAGCTGCTGTCATATGGAGAGTGTACAACTG
Organism: Syzygium syzygioides; assembly: GCA_031216285.1. NCBI lineage: Eukaryota > Viridiplantae > Streptophyta > Magnoliopsida > Myrtales > Myrtaceae > Syzygium > Syzygium syzygioides. Next base: position 11,193,469 of record CM062244.1, on the reverse strand, counting down.
CATGTCATATTTTCTGTCCAAAGGTGATAATGTGATGATGTATGTAACTCTATGGATAAGTATTCACATGATGCTGATTGTATTGTTTGTTTGTTTTTTAGTCACCTTTTCTGTAAACGGCAATTTCATTTCTATTGAAGTCCTTACTGGATTGAACTTTAAGAAATGGAAAGAGGATTTTCTATTTGGAATGAAGCCGGTGGATGTTCGCATTTCTTTTATAAAGAATAAGCTTGCAGATATCACTGCCACCAATACTGAAGCTGAGAAAATGGACTATACTGTCTGGAAAAAGAGCAATCGGATTTGCTTATTGACAATGAAGAAATCCATTTAAGAACACTTGAAAAGTGGTTTGTCAGCTAACTATACTGCTAAGGAAATGATGGCAACTTTAGAATCTAGAAATCGTATTTCATTTAATGCTGAGGTTAGTACAATTCTTCAAAAGCTCTTCAATATGAAGTATGATGGTATTGCTGGGGTTAGAGATTATGTCCTTAGGATGATAGACCTAAAGACGAAGCTTCAAACTCTTAATATTTCCATTCCTGATGCTTGTATTATGCATCAAGCCTTGAACACCCTTCCACCTGATTTTGGGATTATAAAGACAAATTACAATTCTCAAGATGAGACTTGGTTAATGAATGACTTGATAGCAAGGGTGGTGGTAGAGAAAGAGAAACTTAGGAAGGAAAAAGGGCATTTAACCTTATATGTTTCTAATTCCCACAAAAGGAAGGACAAGAAGTGCAGAAATCGTACTCATAAAGGTACTTATGTCACTACTGGTCAATCTGACAATATAAGTCCAAAGAAAACATCCTTCAAAAGAGATGGTGACCGTCGCTTCTTTTGTAAGAAGAAATGTCACATAAAAAAGGACTGTGAAAGTTCAAAACTTGGTTATCCAAATGTGAGCCTACGGGTAATGATTTTTTGGCACTTGTTTGTGAATCCAACCTATCAGAAGCACCATCCAGTTTTTGATGGCTCGATAGCAGTGCAACTAATCATGTTACGTTTACCATACAAGGATTCATAAACCGGAGAAAGCCAAATCAGGATGAGTCGAGACTCACTGTGAGAAACAACGAGAAAGCTGATGTTGTGTTTGTGGGAGATGCTATATTGATTCTAGACTCTGGTTTTAGATTAATGTTGAAAGATACTTTTTTCTTTTAGACGAAACTTAATTTCCATATCGTGTTTGGATATGTATGATTACTCTTTTAAAATCAAGAACAATGTTATTTCTTTATTTCTTAATTCAAATATGGTTAGGTGTAGTAATATGTCCAACGGATTGTACGGATTGTGTTTGTCTCCCAATGACATATACGTTACTTATACAGTTGAAAAGGCTGTTTCCAAGAGACCACTACCTTAGGAACAGTCTTATGCATTGTGGTATAAACGGCTTGGTCATATCTCTAAAGATAGAGTAGATAGGCTGATAAAGACTAATATCCTGTCTGCTCTTAAAAATAACCTAGAGATATGCGTAGAATGTTATAGAGGTAAAATGATTAAGATAAGGAAGAAAACTGCAGTCCGAAGTTCTGACCTGTCAGAGGTCATTCACACTGATATAAGTGGACCCTATACGGCAACCTTGTGTAGAAATTTTTATTTTATCACATTTATTGATGACTATTCTCGATATGGCTATCTGTACTTGATTAAAGAAAAGTCTAAGTCTCTTAACAAGTTCAAGATTTTTCGGACTGAAGTCGAGAAATAATTGGGAAAGGTCATAAGGTTGTTAGATCTGACCGAGGTGGAAAGTATTATGGCAAGCATGGCGATGCCGGACAGCTTAAAGGGCCATTTGCCAAACACTTAGAGGATTCTAGGATAGTGGCTCAGTTTACTATGTCTGGGAGTCCTAAGCAAAATAATATAGCCGAAAGGCGCAATCACACCCTTATGGAAATGGTGAGGAGTATGATTAGTAGGATAAATTTACCTGATTTTCTGTGGGGTGAAATTTTGAAAATAGCTTTGTACATTATGAATCGTGTACCTACTAAAGCTGTTCCATTGACTCCTTTTGAGTTGTAGACTGGACGTAAGCCTAGCTTAAACCATCTTAAGGTTTGGGGATGTCTTGCAAAAGTGAAGTTATATAATCCAACATTAAGTAAGTTGGACTCCAGAACTACTCGGTGTTACTTTATATCTTACCCGAATCATTCGAAGGGATATTAGTTCTATAATCCCAATAGAGGCACAAGAATTATGAAATCACAGACAGTCAAGTTTCTGGAGTTTGATGTGGTCGAAAAAAGTAGCTGCTAACAAACTATTAAGGATAATAGTACGGTGGGTAGTGTTGTATCTTTATCTCCTCTCATATAGATAATTGTGGAGACTCCCACACTATGGACTAAACCTGTTGAGGCTCAGGATCCTATTGTCAAGACAGCTCCAAATGAAGTTCCTCAAGGCTATCAGGTGCAAGATGAGGATGTTGTTGCTCCAGTAAGGAGATCCATTGGGGAGAGACGATAAGCTATACCACCGGACTATTTAGTTTATATAGGAGAGCAAGACTACAATATTAATTCTGTGGCTGATCCAATAACTTATGCGAAAGTTGTTTCTTGTCCTCAGTTGGAATTGTGGTTAGATGCAATGAAAGATAAAATGCAGTCTATGAAGCATAATGGAGTTTGGGAACTTGTTGAATTACTTGAAGGTCATAGACCCATTGACTGCAAATTGGTGTATAAGACTAAACGGGACTCCAAATGAAAGATTGAAAAGTTTAAAGCCAAACCGGTAGCCAAGGGTTTCACTCAAAGAGAAGAAGTAGACTATGACGCAACTTTTTCTCCAGTCTCTTCTAAAGATTCTTTAAGAGTAATCATGGCATTGGTAGCTCATTTCAATATGGAGTTACACCATATAGATGTTAAAACTGCCTTTCTAAATGGAAACCTTAATAAAAAAGTCTATATTGTCACGCCCCGCATCCCATTGGGCTTGCGACATCCTACTTCGTTCGAAATGATGCGACGTCCCAACAACGTCGCCGACCCAACCCAAACATCAGAGCCACATGCAGAAGCGAATATAAACACCCTGGACAGAAAGATGACGACAACGGGGTAGAACACCATAACAATCAAATAACAACATATTCATGCAATACCAAATATACAAACATTATATTACAAATAAATACATCACGCTAACATTCGAAATCACTGTTATAACAAAAGATCAGGGTCTGGTTATCTTAACTTCACTATCGGATAACCCAAGTTAAACAACCCCTAAAATACCCTAGGGAAAGCCTACTAGTCGTCCTCCTTTCCATTCTACTCCTGATTCTTTGGACTTGAGCCTCCAGACACTCATCTGCAGTTCCACCTAGCACCAAAGACAGTTCCTCGAACTTCCAAAAAGAGGAGGCGAACTTCCAGGGTCTAAGGTTGGGGGTCTGAAATTGTGAATTATACAACTATGAGACGAATCTCAATAAGTGTACAACCCCAAACCCCACGTAGGCACTCATGTACCGCTAGACAGAACAAGCATCTCACACAACGATCAATCAATCTAACAATCACACACGGACCTACCTAGAACCCATCATGCACGTTCCTGCACATTAAACCATAATACAGCCAGCACATCACAGTAAGAAATCACAGACGCGCATGTGCCTCAATTATAAGACAGAAACCACTTGGGCAAGTCCCATACCGTGCCTAGCAGTTTCTACCCCATAATTAAGCATCACATCATGCGATACAAACACACTCGCATGCTAACTCACACCATGCGTCATTTCTACAACCCTCACACGTCCAGCCAAATCCCGCTCATTCTCAGGATTTCCACTACTACCGCGCTCGCGTAAAACGCATCAGGCCAACGGTCTTCTGACCTTGTCAAGCATCGTCACCCCGTCGGGCCGGACATCGTCACCTTGTCAAGAACGGCATCGTCCAGCGTAAACAAACACGTCTCAAGATGGATACCTACCTCTCCTTTTTCTTAATTACCGTGCCCACTTAAAACGTATCAAACCAACGGTCTTTTGACCTCGTCAGGCATCGACACCTTGATGAGCCGAGCATCGTCACCTTGTCAGGGACAGCATCGTCCCGCATAAATGAACACGCCTCAGGACGGATCCTCTTTTCCAACTAATCCTACTTTTCCGTACCTTCGTTCCATTCAAACTACACTTACACACAGCCAACAACCGCCCGACCAAACACAATTTCACATTTCACAAACATTTCACAATTCACATACACTTCACAAATATACATTCTCACCACACAAGCACACCACACAATCATACACATATAACACGCGATCTCAAAGCACAATCACACCATCACCACATCTCACTACCACATACATGTCACTCTGCCAAGCCACATTCAGCCCAATCACAATCCCAAATCAGCCCACAATCATAAATAGTACGCTTAACCCAACAAGCCTAATCAAACCATAACAATTCCAATCACACAATTAATCCTTGATCAATCCACAATATCACAGCCCCAACTCGGCATTCCTAAATCTCAAATTTTAGCGCCCAAATCACTCCATATTCTTCGAACAACCAGCCTTAATCTAAGTCCTAAAACAGCCACAAAATTGCCTAAACCGAGTCTTAAATAAGCCTAGAAATACCCCAAGTCCTAGGTAGTTTTTGGGGGAGACACTTACCCTAGAAAAACAGGACAACTCGATTGAACAAGGGTGAGGACAGCGGACTAGCAGCGGCAGCAACAGCGACATCACCGGCGACATACGGATAGCGTACGGACGACGACATACGGGCAGCTGGAGGGTCACGGCGGCAGCAGCTCAGCCGATTGGGCTCCGGCGCGGCGGCGGTGAGCTTCGGCGAGCTTTGGCCAAGAGGGAAAACCAAGAGGGAGAGAGAGATTTCAGGGGAGAGGAGAGAGAGTGGTCTAGCCAGAATGAAAGAGGAGAGAGAATGAGATCCAAACTGATCAAATATTGGGGCTTGGGTGGACACGTGTCGCCGATCTGGGAAATTTGACCAAAATACCCCTAATCCGACGGTCCTCGTTTATCCCTATCCAATAATTGAGTAGCAAAAGGGTAATTCGGTCCAATAATACAGCCAAAAAATCTTAATAATTATCTCAAATAATTCCCAAAATTCGAAATCCAAAAATAACGCAAGGGTAAAATGGTCATTTTTCCAATCCTGGGGCGAAATTTCAATTTTTGGTTACACCAACCCCAAATATGTGTGTCCAATATAATATGGCATCAGAATCGTGAAAATAACATCTTAAGCCCTCAAAAATCGACTACAAAGTCCTAGAGATTAAAATAATATTATTTTTCACTTTCAAGCCAAAACTCTAATTTTTTACCGTAACTACTCTAAATATGCGTGGCCACCCCAAAATGTTATCAGCCTCGAAAAATAATCTCATACAGGCTCAAAATCAACGTCGGTGTCCTAAGGGGCAAAATCGTAATTTTCCCAGTCTCGAACCGAAATCCATTTTTTTTGCAGAAATGGGTGGCCCCAAAGTTGGCCAAGCCAAAAACATCATCGGTCGCTTAAAATTGTTACTTTTAAAATTCTTGATTCCCGAGCCCGAATTCTATGAAATGACTAAAATTGAACAATCACGACTTTAGCTTATCTCTGGCTAACGAGTGGTTCATTAGGATTACGCGCTCTCGACCCGTAATCGACACCAACTCAAATCATATTTAAGTTTACTCTACCCGGGACGACCTCGGTTGTCATATAAATGCGAGGGTCTATCGCTAGTTCCCTTCGGACATGATCAATCAAATAGACCGGTCTCGATTGACTCAAAGCATTCTCTCGTCAATCCATATGGTCGAAGATCAAACCCAAGTCGAGTTCTTTGATTGTGCAAAGTCAATCCCGTAATAGCCCTACCTCTAAGGTTAGCATCCCGTGAATGCGTTATTTTAGGTGAGATCTCACTATAATGCATCGATCAATTTCATTTCTTAAATCCCGGGAAAATGAGCGAAAATTCAGACTGTTACAATTCTTCCCCCTAATAAAAATTTCGTCCTCGAAATTTACAACTATACATGCTATCCAAACAGATGGGGATGATGACGTCTCATTATCCCTTTCTCTCAAATGGTACATTCTATCCCATAATAATCTCAAATATCTTTAACCAATGGGACCATCTTATTCCTTAAAACTGGTTCCTTTCCATTTGCCCCTAAAATCCAATATACATATTCCCAACATATCCTTTCAAATCTGTATAGTCCGTCCAAACTGGCCGATAACATCTCTCCCTTAAATTCCGTCAACAACGCAACTATCGAGGTTCCTCCTCGACTCCTTACAACCTCAAATCTAAGGTGTCCAGCCAGACTAAACTGAATTACCCTAATGCTACATTCCATTACAGCATTATGTTTAACTAACCAATTCAATTCTACACTCAAACCAAAATCACACATAACCAGCAAAGCCAAATCTATAAACTGAATCACCCTAATGCTGCATTCCATTACAGTATTATGTTTAACTAACCAATTCAAGCCTACACTCAAACCAAAATCACACATAACCAGCAAAGCCAAATCTATTCCGCTTTCTACACCACCAAACACCACTTCACAATCTGAACATTCCAACAACATGCATATCTTATTCATCAATGGCGTAATCACACACGCTTATACTTCTGAAAACAATTTAATCTAGTTAGATAACGAATTAAATAGACACAAACGAGTGCGACGCCCCCGAATCCATAAAACAAATGCCACATAATTATACAGAGAAACCATACCTGTACTTTTGCTTGATATATTCTCATGCCCTTTCGTGACAGAGAATACATTTGTCCTTGTGCCAGCGGTCTGTTCGAACTAGCTGGCAGGGCTGCACTAGTCGGATTCCTAATCCAAGGTGTCTGTGATGACAGGGGCAGTCGAACCTGAATATTTGGACAATTCCTTATGTGATAGCCCATTCCACCACACCCAAAGCATGCCCCAGTCACACTTGGGCAGGGACCATTCCCGTGATATCTTCTACATCGTCTACAGCTTGAATTAGACGGATGTGCCAACTTCCCAATATTCCTTCTTGCCGGAGGAACAAAACATCGATTTTCCATCATCGGCCTTTTCCACTGCTAACGATCATCCCTAGCTGAGGTATGTTATGATCCAGACGCAGCAGCTTTTTTCGTCATATCCTGCTCAATAATATGAGCTCGCCTATACATTTCTCCATAATCTTTAAGATCATGCGATAATATCTGACTCCGAAGATCCGGCTCCAATCCGTCCTGGAATCTTCGAGCCCTATCCCATGGATTTTCTACCATTGTCGGGGCAAACTTTGCCAACCTCGCAAACTCCACTTCGTATTGATCAACTGTCATCTGTCCTTAGCCCAATCGCATGAATTCTATCAATTTCTTCTCTTGGGCGTTCTTCAAAAAATATTTCTCATAAAAACTTTCAACAAACACAGCCCAAGTTTGGGCCGTTCCTTCTGAAAATACTCTACCTTCAGTGGCCTTCCACCAATCATGGGCATTTTCCTGTAACTAATATACCGCCAACGTTACTTTATCCTCATCGGTGCACCCCAAAACTTTAAAAGTTTTCTCCAATGATTCCACCCATCTCGGTGCAGTTTCGGGGTCACCACGACCATAAAACTAAGGCAGCTTCAACTTTATGAATTGTTCCACTAATTGGGGTATATGTCTAACCCCTGCTGTTTGAACCTGCCCTTGCTGGGCTTGATTTCCTCTAACACCAGCATTCTCATTAACTACAGTAGCTGTAGCCTCAGCAGCTTGGGCTATCACATTATCTCTCTCTTGAACTTGCCTATCCATCATATTCCCAATCTTCTCTAATACTCTGAGAACTCCTTTCATACGCGGATCTTCCGCAGGTTTAACATTAGCTTTGGGATCCACTGCAGCTCCAATACCAACTTCAGGGTTTTCTACCACTCTAGCACCCATATCAATGTCATCTACGGCTCTAGCTCTAGCACGACCTCTACCTCTTATTTCTCTTCCAACACCTCTTCTTGAGACTCTTCCTACTCCTCTTCCTTCGCTGCTCATTGTATCAGCTTTTTACTATTCTCCTACCTGCTACGAGTCCACACAGGTATCAGAGGTCTAAGCCAACTACACCAGTCCAAATCCTAGGCACCAATCTCGACAACCAACACTCAACAACCAACAACCCACCATCAAACCAATCACCTAACATCAAGTCAACACTAATAAGCACTCAATAGGGTTCTCGTACTCACCTCAGGTCCTGTCGCACCTTCGGTTCAACCATCATTATAACCACAACATCACAATCACGATAACCCACAGCAATCACAGGCGTGTCCTCACAAAACACGCACAATCAACATAAACATGCATTTACAAAGGGCTCCCTAACTGGCTACCCTGAATTCATCGCTCCTTATCACTCCAGGTCTCAACCTTATCGGTATCAAGCTAACCTTATTCTGATGCCAATTCAACAACAGGGGATGTCACGGCCCGAACCCCATCGAGCTCGCGACATCCCGCTCCGATCCAAATGATACGACGTCTCAGGAACATCGCCGACCCAACCCAAACATTAGAGCTACATGCGGAAGCAAATATAAAAACCCCGGACATAAAGATGATGACAACGGGGTAGAATATCACAACAATCAAACAATAACATATTCATACAACACCAAATATACAAACATTATATTACAAATAAATACAGCATGTTAGCATCCGAAATCACCGTTATAACAAAAGATCAGGGTCTGGTTATCTTAACTTCACTATCGGATAACTCAAGTTAAACAACCCCTAAAATACCCTAGGGAAAGCCTACTGGCCGTCCTTCTTTCCATTCTGCTCCTGATTCTTTAGGCTTGAGCTTTCGGACACTCACCTGTAGTTCCACCGAGCACCAAAGGCGGTTCCTCGAACTTCCAAAAAGAGGAGGCAAACTTCCCGAGTCTAAGGTTGGGGGTCTGAAATTGTGGATTATACAACTGTAAGACGAATCTCAATAAGTGTACAACCCCAAACCCTACGTAGGCACTCACGTACCGCCAAACAGAACACGCATCTTACACAACGATCAATCAATCTAACAATCACATATGGACCTACTTGGAACCCATCATGCACGTTCCTGCACGTTAGACCATAAGATAGCCAGCACCTCACAACAAGGAATCACAGACGCGCGCATACCTCAATTATAAGATAGAAACCACTTGGGCACGTCCCATACCATGCTTAGTAGTTTATACCCCATAATTAAGCATCACATCACGCAATACAAACATACTCGCATGCTAACTCACACCATGCGTCATTTCCACAACCCTTACACGTCCAGCCAAATCCCGCTCATTCTCAGCTTTCCTACCACTACCGCGCCCACGTAAAACGCATCAGGTCAACGGTCTTCTAACCTCGTCAGGTATCGTCACCCCATCGGACCGGGTATCGTCACCTCGTCAGGGACGGCATCGTCCCGCGTAAACAAATACGCCTTAAGATGGAATCCTACCTTTCCTTTCCTTAATCACTGTGCTCGCGTAAAACGCATCAGGCCAACGATTTTCTGACCTCATCAGGCATCGACACCCTGTCGGGCCGAGTATCGTCACCTTGTTAGGGACAGCTTTGTCCCGCATAAATGAACACGCCTCAAGACGGATCCTCTTTTCCAACCAATCCTACCTTTCCGTACCTTCGTTCCACTCAAACCACACTTACACACGACCAACAACCGCCTGACTAAACACAATTTCACATTTCACGCACATTTCACAATTCACATACACTTCGCAAATATACATTCTCACTACACAAGCACATCACACAATCATATACATATAACACTCGATCCCAAAGCACAATCGCACAATCACACCATCACCACATCTCACTACCACATACATGTCACTCGACCAAGCCACATTCAGCCCAATCACAATCCCAAATCAGCCCATAATCACAAACAGTACGCTTAACCCAACAAGCCCAATCAACCACACAATTAATCCCTGATTAATCCACAACATCACGGCCCTAACTCAGCATTCTTAAACCTCGAATTTCATCACCCAAATCAGTCCATATTCTCCAAACAACCAGCCTTAATCAAAGTCCTAAAACAGCCACAAAATTACCTAAGCCGAGTTCTAAATGAGGTTAAAAATACCCGAGGTCCTAGGTAGTTTTCAAGGGAGACACTTACCCTAGAAGAACTGGACAACTCGGCTAAATAGGGGTGGGGACAATGGACTAGCAGCGACAGCAGCAGCAGCGTCACCGACGACGTACAGACGGCGTACGGACAGCGACGTATGGGCAGCTGGAGGGTCACGGCGGTAGCAGCTAGGCTGATCGGGCTCCGGCGCGACGGGGGTGAGCTCTGGCGAGCTTTGGCTGAGAGGAAAAACTAAGAGGGAGAGAGAGATTTCGGGGGAGAGGAGAGAGAGTGGTCTAGCCAGAATGAGAGAAGAGAGAGAATGAGGTCCAAGCTGGTCAAATATTGGGGTTTGGGTGGACACGTGTCGCCGATCCGGGAAATTTGACCAAAATACCTCTAATCCGACGGTTCTCGTTTATCCTTATTCAATAATTGAGAGGCAAAAGGATAATTGGGTCCAATAATGCAGCTGAAAAACCTTAATAATTATCCCAAATAATTTTCAAAATTCGAAACCCAAAAATAGCCTAGGGGCAAAATGGTCATTTTTCCGATCCTGAGGCGAAATTTCAATTTTTGGCTATACTAACCCCAAATATGTGTGGCCAACATAATATGGCATCGAAATTGTGAAAATAGCCTCTTAAGCCTTCGAAAATCGACTACAAAGCATGAGAATTAAAATAATAATATTTTTCACTTCCAAGCCAAAACTCCGATTTTTCACCATAACAACTCTAAATGTGCGTGGCCACCCCAAAATGTTATCAGCCTTGAAAAATAATCTCATATGAGCTCAAAATCAATGTCAGTGTCCCGAGAGGCAAAATTATAATTTTCTCAGTCCCTAACCGAAATCCATTGTTTTTGCAGAAATGGGTGGTTTCAAGGTTGGCCAAGCCAAAAATGTCATCGGCCGCTGAAAACTGTCACTTTCAATATTCTCGATTCCCATGCCCAAATTTCAAGAAATGACTAAAATTGAACAATCGCGACTTTAGCTTATCTCTGGCTAACGGGTGACTCATTGGGATTACGCGCTCTTGACTCGTGACCGACACCAAGTCAAATCACGTTTAAGTTTACTCTATCTAGGACGACCTCAGTTGTCATATAATTGCGAGGGTCTATCTCTAGTTCCCTTCGGACACGATCAATCAAATAGACCGGTCTCGGTTGGTTCAAAACATTCCCTCGCCAATCCATATGGTCGAAGATCAATCCCAGGTTGAGTTCTTTGGTCATGCGAACTTAATCCCGTAATAGCCCTACCCCTAAGGTTAGCATCCCGTGAATGCGTTGTTCCGAGTGAGATCTCACTATAGTGCATTGATCAATTTCATTTCTTAAATCCCGGGAAAAGGATCGAAAATTCAAATTGTTACATAAATGATGCAATCCAAAGGCTTTGCAGCAAATGATTTAGGTACGCTTGTATGTAGACTGAAAAAGTCTATTTATGTCTCAAGCAAGCTTCTAGACAATGGTACTTGAAGTTTCATAGTGTTATCGCTTCATTTGGTTTTGTTAAGAACAAACCAGATCAGTGTATGTACTGCAAGGTCAGTGGGAGGAAATCTATTTTCCTTATACTCTATGTGGATGATATTCTGCTTACGAGCAATGACCTTGGTTTATAGTATGAGACAAAGCGGATGTTGTCAAAGAACTTTGATACGAAGGACCTTGGTGAGGCGTCTTTTGTCCTTGGCATTGAGATTCATAAGAATCGTTCTCGCCGACTATTGGGTTTATCTCAGAGGGCATATGTTGATCGTATCTTAGAAAGATTCAACATGCAGCAATGCAAGCCAGGAATTGCTCATGTCATTAAGGGTGATAAGTTGAGTCCGTCACAATGTCCTCATTCAGATTTTGAGAAAGCCCAAATGAAGAATGTACCTTATACGAGTGCACTTATGAGTATTATGTATGCTCAAGTATGTACTAGACTAGATATTACTTTCATAACAGGACTTCTAGGCAGATATTAGTCAAATCTAAGACACGATTATTGGGTTGCTGCCAAGAAAGTTTCAAGGTACTTAAAGAGGACAAAAGACTATATGCTGATTTATAAGCATGTTCAGGACCTACAGCTAGTCGAGTATTCGAATTTAGACTTTGCTGGCTGTCAGGATGAAAAGAAGTCGAGAACGGGTTACATCTTTAAGTTGGTAGGAGGTGCAATATTATGGAAAAGTAAGAAGTAGAAATCAATGACATCCTCTACCATGAAAGCGGAGTTTGTAGCATGCTTTTCGGCCGCTACTCAGGCAATTTGGCTCTAGAACCTCATTAAGGAGTTGACCGTATTTGATTCTGTGGATAGGCCCATACAGTTGTATTGTGACAATAACTTTGCAGTGTTATTTATTAATAACAACAGAGGTCTCAAGGGATCTAAGCATATGGAGGTAAAGTACTTGACTATAAAGGAAAAAAGTTCAAAATGATGATATTGCAGTGTAGCACATTTCAACAGATGATATGATTGTAGATCCACCAACTAAAGGCCTTCGCCCTTGTGTATTTGATCGACATGTCATGAACATGAGCTTAGGAGTATCATGGGATACTATTAATTAGTGGGAGCTGTTTAGTTTTATGTTGCTCTTATGAAATTTGTATATGATTTTTTGTTACATTTTGTAATATTTGAATATGTATCGACTTTTTTGCATTCAATGAGGTATTTGTGAATGTAGATTTATCAAGTTGAGTACACATATTTGATGAAAATCTCGAGGCATTATGTAAATCTTAAGTACAAGCTATGGGGCATTCTTGGTATTAACCTTAACGATATGTCTTGTTACACATAAAGTACAGTTGATTATTAAGGTAAAACATATGCAGGTTCGTTGGAACCATGAAGGATATTCTATAGTGACACACTAGGTTTTGTGACACTTAAGGAGAGAAAATTTGGACTAACAAAATGGACAACACATGAAGTATCACTCATTATGAGGTATTGTCCATTTGACACACTATCATATTGAATCCATATCAGTAAAGTTAAAAGCACTCGTGACCATGGAAGGCTCTGCGTGAGTACATGCAGTTACCGCCATGATTTGGTGTTCGAGATTTTATGGGATCGGATTGATTATTAAGAATAATCTCTAGACCAATATAAGGGTGCGCACATGGTTCTGTTTCAATTAATATCGTCCAAGTGAAAGAATGTAAGAATTTCTTAATATAGACTTCATTAATTGAAATTAACTGAATTAGTTTGGTCTAATAAAGGTAAGATGTATGGATTCTTAATAAGTCTAATATGGAGCTGGCTGGTGTAGACCCAATACGGCCCAGCTTGTAATAAGAGGGCTCGTGATCGAAGACTCTATAAATAGCGCTCAAGTCTCTCCCATAACCTGATGATGCACAATTTAACTCACATACGGCTCTAGAGAGAACTTTCTTCTTGTGAGTGGCAATCTCATTAAGCCAATGTTCTAATGAAGGGTATAGGGGAGAAGAACTTGAGTTTGTGTTTGGAAACCGTCGCAAATTTCGCGTCAAGTTCAATGGATTCCAAACCAAGTACGCGAATCGACAATTTCTCCATTAACGTGCTTCGGTTTCTGATTATGGTGATCCTGGGCGTGCCATTTTCGTGGCCAACAAATCAATAATCTAATCAAGTTACAATAAAAGCCATCAATAAAAAGGAATTATCAAAATCTTGTGTTTCCCTCTGGCCACATGAGATCTACTAATCTGTTGGTCGAACCTGAGTTGGGGGCGTAGTCCATTCCAAATGCCTCATAGGGAGGCGCATGAGGAGGGTTCGTGAGGTAGCCATCGAACCGCTTCTCCGGGACAATGAACCGGCACTTCACATCGGTCGGAAGCTCAAGCAATTCCTCCAATTCTTGGAACAGATCATTGTGAAGCTCCAAGGTCATCTTATCATACAAACTTCGAAGCAACCGAATTCTTCAAGGGCTCGTCGGACTTGACATAGCAAGGAGTCCCATCGACCCGTCCCTGGCTTGGAGCCATCTAATTTGGACAGATCTATCAGGGGAAGCTTCAGTGTTGGAATAGAGCTCATGATTAATTTGTCTTTCTTTCTAAAACTTCTCCCCTATTTTGTTCTTGGGGTGGTTCTCTGCTGGATTTATAGGGCTCGCGCATCCTCATAGTTCCCGCTGTGGCAATTTTAGAGTTACAATCTTTCTATGAAGAGTTGATTTTTTTCCTTTCTTGCCCTTCTTTCTGTGGTTTAAACAAGGGTTGACTAGTCAATGCTAGTTTTTTTTTGGTCATATAGCTTTTGGATAGTTAGTGACTCGACTGTAATTGAAGCAATGATGTAGGCTGTCTTCCTATTCCGGCATGTCTTCCACGGGGAATACATGGAAACAAATCAGCAGTAAGGTGAAATTTGAAGCCTAATATTAATGGCACACTCAGAAAGAGCAAGCCCTGCAAGCAAAGAAATACCTCTTACTTTTTTACTAATGCTATGTTATTATCTTTTTAAATATCGCATGACATGCTGACAATAAATCATTCATCATTTAAATATTGACATTTGTAAAATTGAAAGAATACGAGTGATTGGATTGATGATATAACAGTGTGTCTACCTTATATAACGATAATTTAGAACATTTTAATGTTTGAGCTCTTAGAGAGTTTAAAAAGCTTAAATCAAAAGCTAGTGGCCCATTGAGAGTTTTGGAGGGAATCAAAGAATGTACACAACTCTTGAAGTTCAATTGTAGGAGGATAGGGAATTTCTTCACATTCTTATGATGAAGAATAGACCAAAAGAGCCCAAACCCCAGATTGATGATTAAGAGTCATCAGAAGGTGGCACGATGTTGCTGTGCACCAAGGTGACGACCTGACTAGTGGGCTGCAAATGATGAGGCACGCTCGATCTCTGATGATTGAAGTACTAAAATGCACGTATGAGTTGTGTTAGAATAGTCTCGCATCGGAAAATTGGTGTAGAGTGAAGTAGTTAATACATCTAGGTTGGCTCATAACTCATTGGTTTGAGTTTTTGAGTGAAAGTGGATTCAACTGAATATATTGATAGGCTTAGAATTGGCTCTCTCTTAGTGATCTCCTCAAGCAAAGGAATCAAGCCTCTGCTGTACTCTCCCGATAGGAAAATGGTGCATGAAAGAGAGAGACTTTGGTGAAGATGTTTGCTGGCGATGAAAGCAAGTAAAGGAATTGTCAAATTCCAATCGAATTTGGAGACGAGCAGGACGCTGGTGGACGGTGGAGTCTAAGTGAAGAAGCGGAGAAAGTGATGAAGAATGGGATGCAGCGATGGAACCAAGTAAAAGAAACGAGATTTTATACTATAGATAGGATTTCATCATAATCGTCCCGGACTAGATGCATAAATGACAATGTTTTAAAATATTATTTAGGTCGATGTTCTATCAAAATTAGTCTAGAAAATTAGAATTTTATCGTCACTTTACAAAAATAAAAATACAGTCATAAGTAAATCTAATTATTACTCCACTAAATTTATCATTCTTGCGTAAGTAAGTCACTAATTAAATAAGACTAACCCTAGTCTCATAGACATATCATATGGCGACAAAATCAAACTCAAGTTGAATTGGCTTATAGTCAAAAATCCAAGGGCTCATGTATGCTTGCATTTCCAAAAATATTTTTAGAAACACAGTCATAAAACAATTGTAAGCTTTTGAAATCGAGCATTATGAAAATTGTAAGGATCAAATCATTTAGTCAAATGGACATGCATACACATCACACTAATAGACATCATTACATGGCACGTTAGCATATGACACAACACGACACAACACGTTAGAAAATTCATAAATTTTTTAAAATTTTTAAATATTATACCTATTAGTGATTTATGGCCAAAATTATCTAGAAGGATTAAATCGGTAAATCGTCAAAAAAGTTTAAGATTGAATCGGTAACTTAGCGAAAAGTTTAAGATTAAATTGGCCAAATTGAAAGGTTTATGACTGAATTTATTATTACTGTGACTAGTATTTTAACCCATCACTTGGCATGTTGCTGGATCATTAATTGTATTGACTGGACTACTCTAGCACTCGAGTGTGTTGTCTTGTGGCATGGCTCGAAGATGTAGGCATATATATGCAGCAAGGGAGTGGTTGGGGAAAGAGACCATCTTCACATTTAATGCCGAATTCAGCAGGGGCGATTCTTTGCAAGCAAAGATAATATGCAAATTTGTCATTGGGTCTATGTGCAGTGAGACATCACCTAGCACAAGCAATGTCGTTCGTGTCTTGAAATAGCCATTGCTTGTTGGGTTAGCTCGTTTTAAAGTCTTATGGCAGTTCAAAGTCATTTTGTTAAGTAGCTAACTTGCCATTTTCAAATACAGAAATGGAAAACGATTGGAGTTAATCTTATTTTCTGCACATTTTCTGGATAGAGTAGCTTCCCTAGATGGCCATAGATATTCATCATGCGTTCTCGTGAAGGAAACTAAATTTTATATTGCATATATTGACGCATGCATGTGCTGGATCCGGACATATGAAGTTGAAATTGTTAGTGCAACTGCAATTCTTAGGTTATTTTAGGACTTATTGAATTCTGTACAACAGGTTTTGGCAAATTCTGTACAACGGGATTTGGACTGATCAATAATTTTTTCTGTCGAACTTTGAGTAGCTCGCTTGACGAGACAATGGGTCTGAAGCAAAAAATATATGATCAAGCAATAAAATAAACAGAATAAAGGAATCAAATTGGATACTGAATTTACTTAATTTAGAATAAAGGAGGACATCATTCCACTATAAATCTAACGATACAACGGATCTTACAACCATATACTTGAGTTATTCAAATACTCTTAGTGTTTCCTAACTCTTAATTATTCCCAATAATACATCGTTTAGCCCTCACAATTTCTCGTAAAACAATCTCTCAGTTTCACAGATGAGTTACACTATATTTTCACGGCTTCAAATCCTTATGATGTAATTCACAAGCAAGCACACGATTGATTGTCAAATAAAAGAGTTTCTTTGGATGCATTTTACAAAGTTGACTTACTTCTTATATAGAAAAAATTTAGATTCAAAATAAGAAATCTACTCAAACTAGGAAATCTACCTGAATCAAGGTTTTTTTATGGGATCAAATCGAGACATATTTTCAACATGGTCCAAGTGCTTTACTAAGGCATCGGTCCTACATGAGTTAATGAGATGAAAGACTGGTGCTTAGAGAGCTGCTTTTTGGCTCCTATATAATAGTACAATTAACGTGAGCCAACCTTCTTTCATTTACACCAAAACATCTTTTTCTTTTAAAATTTTTTGTAAGTAGTAGAATGCTTTTTGCTACTAGTGGGAAATAATTAATGAGTTTTTTTTTTCCATAGAAGAGAGAAAAGAAAGGAAATTTATTCATGAACGCCCATTTCTTTGTCATTTTCTTTTACAATACTTGCTTGCTAGATGCAATCACGTCATCAACAGCCTGAAGCACATAAGCTCCGAGAATCAGCAGTGGGGTCAGATGATTATAACCAAAACAAGCTCCAGAAGGGGAAAGCAAGGGAAATCTAATATGCTTCTCATATATTGAGCGACCGTCCACTCAATTAATTATTAACGACTGTAAAACATACTCCTTAAGGCTTGACTTGCGGTTGATTGATGGGGCGAAAGGACACACAATGCTTCGACGGCACCTCAATCTCAAATCCTGTAAAAGGTATCCATCGCCGAGGCTCCATTTTGGCCCTCTTTGATCTTGTAGATGCGGGAGAGACCAGCAACATCAAAGGGCTTAAAAAGCAAAGGGTGTTGGTCGTCTACAAGCTCATCTGGACACTGAATCGTTCCTTGAACGGAAGAGAAGAGCCCCATGCAATATCTTGGCTCATGCCCGCTCATCATTACACGGTGACAAGGGCTGTGTAATCTCCCATTGCTCCATCCCTGCGTGCAAGAAGAAAAAAAGTGAGAGGCTCACAATGATCAAGGTCAATTATCCAGGAGATTATAACTCTCAAGAGGCTCAACATCTTGACTTCTTCTGACCGTTTATACAAGGTCTACATATTTAGGTTGTATCTGTCGAGATGTCTATCTCACCACAAGTTAGCATCAATCTCACCAAATCGATATGATTTCAACCATACATGAATCTATGGTTCACAAGGCGACCGGTCAATAAGGATTCCACAAAGAAATCTGCTTTGATATCGTAATTCTAGCTATTGCCAGAGGTGATATTCTTGTGGATGCTTATAGCATGTTACCTCCTTTACGATTGCGGGGTGGGGTGGGGGTGGTAGGGGTGGGGGGTACTCACATAGAATGACTCCCCGGCGAGGACAATGAAGGAGGAAGTTGAGGACGGGGCGACCTCGATCCAACATCCGTCCTTGGTTTGCACTTCCAATCCGTTCACATCATTTTGGTGAAGTATGGTCACTAAGTTCGCATCCCGATGGCTCACAGTCCCGGGCTTCTTGGACTCCTCGGTCCCAGGAGCTGCATATCTCATGAGACGGTAATTGTATTTGACCGACTTGGCTAGCGACCCCACGTACTTGTCTACGCCCAAGCTTCCCAAAACCAGCTTCCTCACCAGTGAATCCAATTCCAAAACCATCATAACATACGTATTCATTGTCTCGCTGCATGTTCATGAAAAAGGCACATGTAACTTCAGTTTCCATAGATAAAGGGCGTGGATTGGCATCTTCATGTTACGTGTGTTTTTATGTACACCACCGGGTAAGATGATTCATTTTAGATTTTCTTCTTGCATCAAAGTAATTGAAATTCAAATTTATCGTCATTGGTGATCAATTTCATAAATATTTTAATCTCTTAACACTTCCTTATTGGGAAACGATGATATATTTGTTAGTGATAAGATAGGGATTACCAAAATCTTGTGTTTCCCTCTGGCCACATGAGATCAGCTAATTCTTCGATCGAGCCCGAATTGGGTTCATAGCCCACTCCAAACGCCTCGTAGAGAGGCGCATGAGGAAGATTCGCGAGGTAGCCGATGTATGGCTTATTCGGGAAGTCAAACCGGCGCTTCACATCAGTCGGAAGCTCGAGCAATTCCTCCAAATCTTGAAACGCATCATTGTGAAGCTCTGGGGTCATCTTATCATACAAAGCTTCGAAGCAACCGAATTTTTCAAGGGCTTGTCGGACTTGATTTTGCAAGGAGTCCCATCGACCCGATCCTGGCTTCGAGCCATCTAATTCAGACAGATCTATCAGGGGAAGCTTCAGTGTTGAAATAGAGCTCATGATCAATTTGTCTTTCTTTCTGAATACTTTTTCGAAAACTTCTCTCTTATTTTGTTCTTGGGGTGGTTCTCTGCTGGATTTATAGGGCTTGTGCATCCTCGTAGTAGCCGCTGGAGCAATTTTAAAGTTACAATACTTCCATGAAGAGTTTATTATTTTCCTTGTTTTGCCAGAGTTGAATAGTCAATCAAGTTTGTTTTTTTGGGCATATAGCTTTGGATAGTTAGTGAGTAGACTTTTAACGCAAGCAATGATGTAGGTTGTCCTCCTCTTCCTGTATGTCTGCTTCGTGGAATCCATGGAAACAAATCAGCAGCAAGGTGAAAATTGAAGCCTTATATTAATGCCACACTCAGAAACAGCAACCCCTGCAAGCAAAGAAATAACTCTTACTTTTTGAATATTGCTATGTTATTATATGTTTAAATATTGCGTGACATGCTGACAATAAATCATTCATCAATTAAATATTGACATTTGAAAAAATGATTCGCGTTTATTTAGTTTCCGAAACGAAATACAATAGTGAAAATTAGAAAAGAATACAAGTGATTGGATTGATGATGTAATAGTGTGTCCTCCTTATATAAATGTTAACTTAGAACATTTGACGTTTGAGCTCTTAGATGTTTGAAAAGCTTAAATCAAAGGCTAGTGGCCCATCTAGAGGTTTGGAGGGAATCGAAGAAAATATTTAACTTGTGAAAGTTCAATTGTTGGAGGATTGGGAATTTCTTCATACTCTTATGATGAAGAATAGACCAAAATATAAGAGCCCAATGTCTTTTTCACCTAGGGAAGATTGATGATTAAGAATCATCTTAAGGTGGTCGCGGTGTTGCTGTGCACTAGGGTGACGACGTGACTAGTGGGCTTCAAATAATGAGGCACGCTCGTTATTTGGTGTTCAAATTATAGTGATTGAAGTGTTGAACTCACATGTTGTAAAATTGATGTAGTATGGAATAGTTAATTCACATAAGTTGTGTCATAACTTATCGACTCAAGCTTTTGAGTGAATATCTATCTAAGTGGATATGTTAAAGGGCTTGAGCTTAGCTCTCTCTTGGTAATATCGTGAGAAAAAGGTATCGAATGTCTGCTGCGCACCATCAAAAGGAAAATGGTGCACGAGAGAGAGAGAGACTTTGGTGAAGATGTTTGCTAGCGATGAAAGCAAGTAAAGGAATTGGAATTTGGCGAAGAAAGCAAGAGTAAAGAATCGTCAAATTCCTATTAAATTTGGAGATGAGTTGGAGGTTGGTGGACGGTGGAGTCCAAGTGAAGAAGCGGAGAAAGTGACGAAGAATGGGATGCAACGGCGGAACCAAGGAAAAGAAAAGAGATGAATATCGTCTAGACAAATCGATCGGAATCAGCCGTTTAATCCATTCGGAAGCTTCTTTGAACTATAGATAGAATTGCATGATAATCGTCCCTGATTAGAAGCATAAATGACAATGTTTGAAAATATAATTTAGGTCGATATTCTGTCAAAATTAGTCTAGAAAATTAGAAATTTATAGTCACTCTACACAAATAAAAATACAATCTTAAGTAATTCTAGTTGTTACTATGCTAAATTTACCATTCTTGCATAAGAAAATACCTAACTAGATAAGACTAACCGTAGTCCCGTAGACAAATCATATTGCGACAAAATCAAAACCAAGTCGAATTGGCTAACAGTCGAAAATCCAAGGATTCACATATGCTCGTTTTGCCAGAAATATTTTCGAATCACAATCACAAAACAATTGTAAGCTTTCGAAATCAAGTGTTATGGAAAATCGGTCGAATAAACCACATGAGAAAAATGGCTCCACCACTTCAAAACTTGCATAATTAAGGATCAAATCATTTAGTCAAATGGACATACATACACATCATGCTAAGATTCATGCATTCACGTGATCGCGCAACATATCATCACACAACACTTCCCCACATAATAGACATCATTACACGGCACGTCATCATATGACACAGCACGTCAGAAAATTCTAAAAAAAATTTTAAAAATTGTCAATGTCAGCAATTTCTAGTCAATAGTAGCCGGCATGACTAAATTAACAAATCGTCAAAAGGTTTAGGACTAAATTGGTATAATTAAAAGGTTTAAAAAAATTATCATAATGTCAGTGATTTTTAGTCAACATTGGCCGGCATGACTAAGTTAGCAAATTATCAAAAGATTTATAACTAAATTGACATAATTAAAAGATTTAGAATTAAATTGGTATATCGTCAAAAGATTTAAGACTATTTTAGTGATTTTTCCTTTTACTAATTACTGTGATTAATATTTTAATCAATCACTTGGCATGTCGCTTGATCATTAATTGTACTGACTGGGACTACTTTAGCACTCTAGCGTGTTGTCTTGTTGAGTGGCTCGAGCGTGTAAGCACACACACACACACACACACAAACACAGACATATATATATATATATATATATATATATATATATATATTTATAGACCCCAGATCCTTGGACACTTATGGTATCAGAGCCGAGGGGTAGATAATGATATTCTTTATAAGTTCATCCGCAGTTAAGGCTTTGATACCATAAGTGTCCAAGGATCTGAGGTCTATAAATAGAAGAGATATAGATGTAGAAGAAAATGTCTAAGTATATTGAATATCTGTCTTATTCCTCGAAGTCGCCACTGATAATTATGAACAAAAGAATTTAAACAAACAGAAAGGTTATTTAAATCAATTGTAATATAGAAGGCTCTATGAAAAGCTAAAATAGATAATAAAATAGAATAAATATTTTCTACACAAAAAGCTATTAAATAAATTAAATCAAATAAAATGCCGCGCATTAATAATAATAAAAATGCCGTATGCAAGATAAAGGATGACAAATAGGATAATTAGAAATTCTAGACCAACCATATAGGTGGTATTACTAAGCAAGTATAAGTGCAGAAAATTAAAGTACAGACCTTTCACAGGCGGTTCGACCAGCCGTTTGTGGGGTATGTAAATGTAAATACAAGAGAGTATAGAAATGATTCTGGTATATAAACAATATTGAAAGATTACAACAGTATGGAAAGATTACACAACGTGAATATTAAAATACAAGTGCAGGACAAAGAAAATTTCTTTGGTAGAAATTCTCCCGTTACTCAAACTATAGAAGTCTAGAACGACAAGATTTTCCACACTATGGGACTAGAAAAGGGTTCGAAAGATCTTAAAGGATGGAATAAGATCTTCGAAGGGGATAGAAACTTACTGGTTATGGAAGGTTATAGAAAGTTTCTGAGATATGAGATCTCTTATTTAGAAAAGTGAAGGTTCGGATGAGCGAAAAGGATGTGAGGAAAAGGATGTATGCGAAGGGATTCCCTCAATGTTCAGGATGGTATGGAAAAAAGGATGTCCTTCTGAATGAATGAAGGTCTCCTTTTATAAGCAAAGGTTTGGTTACTGTTCGCGAGTGGTACTGTAGCAAATAGTGATAAGTGCACAGTGTTACAGTAAACAGTGATCAGACATAAATTCGAAAGTTGTTCACGGATTGTTACTGTAGCAAATAGTGAACAGTAGAAAAAATTTGCTTCAGAAGAAAAGTTGATGGATTTCTGACAGACTCCTTTCGGCGCTGACGGACTTCTTCTTTTCTTCTTAGAAATTATGGAGATCTCAGAATCTGGAGAGATCTTCTGCAGGGTCAAGATCTTCCTCTTCATCATCATCCTCGTCTTTTACACTTCCCCAATTGCGAGGAATGGTGCTTATTCCAGGGATGCCATAGCAATCATCTTCATTGGAATTTCCGCTATGGTGAGATTGTGATGAGCCTGCTTCTTCTAGATTAGAAAGGGCTTGCTTCAGCATCCCAGTTAGTTGTTGATGGGATCTAGCTGAGGCTAGTCGAGAAAGCATAAACCCCTTATCGTGCAGAAAAGGAGTAATATCTTCACTAGTAATGGGTTTATCACCCCTAGAAATTAGCTATTCCGTCACTGCTTGTCTGGTGGCCTTATGGAAAAATTTGAAACCGTCCCATCATTTGACTTTAAATCGTCGTATAAGGATGGGGATGTTGGTTTCTGGAGATTTTCTATATTCAAAGTACCATCTAGTGACCCAAGAAAGTCCGAAGTAGTAGAAAAAGAGGAACAACTTCGGGAAATTCTTTTCAAATGGTTGTGGAGTAAATTTTTCTAGAAAGAGTTCATAATTGGGTTGGATTTTGGGATGGATAACTTCGTCGGTTGGTCCCAAATGATCCCACCAACGAATGAACCAGTAAGGGATGGAATTGATATCAAAATTTTCAAAATAGAATAACCAAGTATGGGTGTTGTTGGTGTTCTTGATCCAGAAAGTGTTCCACCAGGCTTGTTGGTAGTCAAAATATAAAAAGGAAGTTCTGTATGGTAGAGCTTCATTTGTTTTTGTGGTTAATTTTTTCAAGCCTCGGGGGTCAGGCTTCCATTGGGAAGGGTGAACGACCCTATGAATTATAGCTTTCGAGTAACTTAGGTGACCTTTATCAGAAAAGTGTTTGAAGGTCACAGAATTTGTTTCTTCCAAAATTCTTTCATAAAATTCTCTAGTTTTAAAAATGTCATGTGGTGTGTAAAGAAAGTTTTCAGAAAACATGTTCTTTGCAAAAACATATGGGTCTGCATTATAAAAACCATTTTCAGCATTGCAAACGTTTTGAAAAATGGTTTTATGAATGAATTTTGATTTCGGGGTGGTGGCTTGGGTTGATTGGATTACCACCTCACTAGAAATTGTATTTCCCTTAGCCTTTTGTGTAGCTAAAGGTGAGGGATCTGGATTCACAATGGCCAGAGAGGGTTGTGTTTGGCTATTAAAGGCTTGTTGAAGAAGTTGTAAAGCTGCTTCTTTAGAAAGCTGGGTTATATCAAACTGTGTAGATCTAGAAAGAGGTTTTGTTTCAGAAATGGGTTCTTCCTTG
The DNA here is from genome assembly GCA_031216285.1 of Syzygium syzygioides. Lineage (NCBI taxonomy): Eukaryota > Viridiplantae > Streptophyta > Magnoliopsida > Myrtales > Myrtaceae > Syzygium > Syzygium syzygioides. Next base: position 11,169,001 of record CM062244.1, on the reverse strand, counting down.
GCCTGGTTAGAAATTGTAGTAATATTTAAAGATGGTTTCGATGGTGACTGGGTAGTTGCCTGTAGCCATGTTCTTATGTTGGTAAGGCCAGGGGACCTTTTTTCAGAAACTGCAGCAGAGGATGCTATTTGCTTGCTTTTATCCCTCCTGGTAGGTTTGTTGGGAGGTTTTGGAGGCATTTTCCCTACAAAAATTCTCGAGTGAGAAAGTCTGGGAGAGAATTTGTAGAACCATTAATGAATTCTATATCAAAATCAAAAACAGAAAGAATGGCTTGCCATCTAGCAAAAATTTGTTTGGAAGCAATATTTTGAACATCTTTCTGCAAAACATCTTTTGCAGATTTACAATCGATTCTTAATAAAAATTTTTGGTTTAAAAGATCTCCTTGAAATTTGGAGATAGAAAGCACAATAGCAAGAATCTCTTTTTTAATGGTAGAGTAGTTCTTTTGGCAATCGTTCCAATGTTTGGAGACAAATTGAACAATTTATTCTTTATTGTCTTTAAATTGCTTGAGAATTCCTCCATAACCAATATCAGAAGCATCAGTTTCAACAATTTTGAAAGCATGAGGATCAGCGAGAGTAAGCAAGGAATTTCCTTGACAATTCGCTTGATTTGCCTCACAATATCTGTATGAACCTGCGTCCATGGTGGAGGGTCTCTTCTGAGCCTCTGATGGAGTGGTTTACAGATTATATTAATGCGGGGAAAGAAATCAATAATATAATTTAAACTTCCGAGAAATTTTTGCAATTGATTTTTATCTCTGATTTCATCAGGAAATTTTTCAGAAAATACTATTGATCTCTCAATAGGAACAATGGTTCCTTGATGAATGTAATGTCCTAGAAAACGAATTTTTGTTTTAAAAAGGGAAATTTTAGTAGGTGAAACTACTAAACCATTTTCTTTCACAATGTGAATAAAATGATTAATATGCTTGAAATGTTTGTCTATAGATGTAGAAAATATTAAAACATCATCAATATAGACAATAATATAATCAGAGCAATGATTAAAAATTTCATTCATAATTCTTTGAAATTCAGAGGGGGCATTTTTCAAACCAAAGGGCATGACATTCCATTCATATTGGCCAAAAGGAACAGTAAAGGCTGTTTTGTACCGATCCTTTTCACTAATCTGAATTTGTCAAAATCCTGGTTTCATGTTGAATTTAGAAACGATTTTCGCATCATAGAGTCTATTTAAAAAATCTTTTTTTATTAGGAATTGGATATCTTATCCATTTTAAAGCAGTATTTAAAGGTTTATAATTTATAACTAGTCTTGGAACTCTTCTTTCTAGTTCAGCATTTTTGTTGACATAGAAAGCAGAGCAACTTCAAGGGGACTGGCTTTTCCTAATAAGCTTCTTCTCAAGAAGTTCCTGTATTTCCTTTTGACAGAAATTTAGAACTTCATGATTTATTTGAGAAGGCCTAGCTTTAGTAGGAATATTTTTCTCAGAAAATTCTGGTTCGTAAGGTAAATCAACTATGTGACTTTTACGAGACCAAAATGCATTTGGAATATTAGAACATATGGAATTCTTGATTTGGTTTTCAAGATCAGAAATTCTTTTTTGAAGACTTGGTTCAGAAAGGGTTTTCTCAATCCTTTTGTACTCAAGATCTTCTTTCAAAAATTGTAAATGAGATTCTTTGCTTTGGATAACGCAATTAATCTCGGAAATAGAATGTTCTTGGAGGGTATTCAAGTTTCTGGTTTGGGGTTTAGAAATGAAATCGAAACACACCTTTTTTCCTAAGGTTTTTGTTTCAATTCCTTTTTAGTAACTTTAAAAGGTTGAAGCAAATTTATGAAAGGTGATCCCAAAATAACATTTTGTTTAATGTTTTTCACTAGAAGGAAGGGTGTTTTGAAAGAAACTTGGTCTTTTACAACCTCTGCTTCAGGGAGTTTGAAATTTATTTTCAACTTATCTCCTGAGGCTGATTTTAAAGACTGATATGTTTTTTCAAAATACTTTGTTGGAATAAGTCCTTCTTTTATGCAATTAAGGTCTGCTTCAGTATCAAAAATGGCTGTTGTTTCTAAAACAAATTCATTTTGAATTTTTATAGAAATGTTGATAAACCATTTTCTGGTAGTAATTTCAGAAAGCATCAAAAGAAAATTTGTATCAAAAGAAAAAGGTATTTGAGGAATCTCATCATTTTCTTCTGAAATTTCTTCCTTTTGTTTTTCTTTAAGATTTTTTAATTTAATATTCAAAATGTCCTTTTGCATAGAAATTTGAGCTGCTTTGAGCTCCTGAATTTCTTGCTTTTGTTTATTGATTTCAAAAGTAAGATCACTGATAGAAACGGGTTTAGAAACTTGTTTCTTTGCTCTATTAAGAATAGTATAAATATTGTAAGGATTATCAGAATGAACAGGAGGCTTTAGGTTTTGGAAATTATTCAAATATTTTATTTTCGTTTCAGGGTCAGAAATTTGATCAAAAGTTTGCAAGAAGATTTCTTCTTCTTTTGTCAAAACATTTATTTCAAAATCATTTTGTCCTTCTTCGCTTGAAGAAAAAGAAGAAGAAGTTTCTAAATCATAAATTTGCAATCCTTCTTCAAAATTAGATTCATCAGAAGAACTTTCATCAGTTTCGATCATTAATTGATTGAGCTGACTGATTGTTTCTTCGTCTAAATCTAGTTCATTGACCTTTTTGCTGATTTTACAAAATCGAGAAGTGTGGCCTTTCTTGCCACAGTTATAGCAAGTGATGTCTTTTAAACCCTTTTTTGATTTTTTGGTTTTTTCAGAATTATCATTTTCTTTTCTTTTAGTAATCCTTTTGTCAGAAATTTTTTTGTCAAATTTCTTTTTATAGGGTTTTTTATAGAATTTTTTGTGTTCTTTCCTTTTAGAGGAGCATTTTCCAGAACACTTTGATTTTTCAAAAGATTCAAAAGATGGATCATATTGGGCACAAAAATCTCCTAAACCTTTCTTCGAAAGTTTTTGTTCTTTCTTAATCTGCTTTTGGAGACGAATATTGGTACACATTTGTGTTCCAATTTTACAGACATAAGAGGTTAATTCGCCATAAGAAAGATGATCATATGGAATTATATTTCCATATTCTTCTCTTATCTTACTGCGAACTTGTTCTCCTATGAGTTTAAGCAAACCAGCAATAAATTTTTCTTTCCAGAAAGATTGATTGCAATCAGTTCTCTGAAGAACTCTTTGCAGAAATATCTCTTTATATTCTCGGAATTCTCCTAAAGATCTGCATTTCATATTGGACAAGAAATCTTGATTTTTATCGAGAATATGGGAGGAATCTCCTAGAAAATGCTGGGATATAGAAAACATTAAAGTGTTGACAGCATCTTGGATGGGTTGATCATCTTCATCCAGGATGTTTTGACCAAAAGGGTCGAGTTTATGAGCATTCAAAATTTGAGACCTTTGTTTTTCGGTTAGGTAGTTATCCCACCATCCTTTGAGCTGGCCTGTAAATCCGGCTATCAAAAGGTATGCAACAGAATCATCAGAAGTATCAGGAATTGTCTTATAGGTGTTTGCAAGCATGACCATTTGGGTCAGAATATTTACAAGGTTCTGTTTAGAAACACCATCTATATTCCATTCGTAGATAGCATCAGAAGAATACTTATTCTGAACTTTAGAAAATGTTTCTTCTGTGAGAATATCAGGAGTAGCACGAGAATAGTAAAGTTTTTTAGGATCCTTTCAGGTGATACGATTTATCTCTGGAAGAGACTCAGTGTCAGATTTATCAAGAAGATTGATTTGATTAGAAGCCTCAACTCGATCTGGAGTATCTTTGACACTCAGATTTTGTATTAAAGGAGTATCTAAAACTATAGGATTTTTAGGAATCAAAACTGCTTTTCCTTTGAGGAGTCTTTTTCTGTCCTCTAAGGCTTTGGCAAAATCAAAATTGAGATTTTTTGGGATTTCAAAATTCTTAAAAAGAGGAGGTTTTACATCCTTTTTTGGAATTGTTATAGAAGTGGATGAAAAATTATTTTGAGTAAGATTTTCAATTCGATCAAGCTGTTTTCCTATGGTGTGGAGATGTTGATTAGAAAAATTATTTTGTTCAACAATCTTCTTAATTCCTACACCATCTAAATCAGAAGTGGTTTTGAAAGGAGAGGCTATTATTTCAGTCTCTCGATGTTCTATTTTGATTTTTCTAAGAGGGGGATGATTAGACTCAATGACATGGCCATCGTCTAATTTCCACTTATAGAATTGGTCTAAAACAAAAATCTGTTTTTCTTTTAGAAATATATTTTCAAACCAATCAAAGAAGAATACTTCGACTTCATGTTGGTACATGTAATCATAATATTCTTTTTTGATTTCCAGAGCCTGGCTGCAAAAATTATCAAAGAAAGCCTGGCTGCAAAAATTATCAAAGAACCATTCTCTGATTTGTTTGTTTTTAAAGGAATTGAATTCTTTATTCAAAACGATCTTATCAGTTTCAAAAGCTATTTCCAAAACATTTATTTCAGGGTCTTCCATTTCGGAAGGAGTAGGATCTGGAAAATCAGGAGTATGTTAGTAAACTGGTCTGGAAATTCCTGACCTATTATCTATACCACTGATGTTAGGAAGAGGGGGAGCACTCGCAAATGCTTCCTCAGGATTAGTTAAAGGGATATTTGGAGTGGTATCTACTGACCTTCGAGATGAAGTAGAATGCCAAGAAGGAATGGATCTGATGTCGCAAGACCTTCTAGGGATGTCAATAGATCTCCTAGAAAATTGAATGGTTACCCTACCTTCAGGATGTTGAATGATATTGGTAGGGTCAGTGTTTTGAACAATAGGGTGGGGAACTTGGTTCTCCAATTCCCATTAATCTGGAAGGGTTACCTGATTCCAAGGAATGGTCCTAGGAATGGTAATATTTGCTTTAGAAATGTCTGTTTGCAACAAAAGAGTTTCTCTATTGGAATTCAACTTGAAAGCTTTACTGCCAAATGCAGAATTCATAACTTTATAATAAACTCTGTAAATAAGGGCTATAGGAATAGACCCTTCAGCTATGGAATAATTATGAGTTTTTATTTGAAGAGTGAGTGATTTTAAAATGTTTTTGTCTTTGAGAGAAACAGTAAGATTAGGATGACTATCAAAATGGATTGGTCCACTGCAGAGACTGGTTTCTTCAGCTCCAAGAATGGATTCATCGTATTTCAAAAGTCTCGCATCTCTCAAAACAAGGAGTAAGGAGATATCTAAACCTTCTTTGGCAAGGGGTTTTGCTCCTACCTGTACCAAACCTATATGCATATAATTCCATTTCTGGGAATGTTTCCTTATAGAATCTTTATTTAAAAGTTGTATTGAAGCAAAAGAATTAGAAAGAGGTACATCACGTTCTTCAGTAACAATGACATAATCATTGTTTCCAAATAGTCTAAACTTAGAATGTTCATAAATTTTATCAAGTTTGACTTTAGGAATAAACCAATTTTCAATAGACTTATTAAAATCTTCTATATTTATTTCTTCTCTATTTATTGGTCCTTGATCAAAAGACATTTGCGATAAAGAACTAGAAGAAGACTCAGATCTTCTTAATAAATTCATTGCATAAAACTACTTTCTTCTTTTTGATAGATATCGGTGAAGCTTACCAACGGACTTACTACCCCTCCTGGGCTTTACTGCCTGGAACACTTCCTGTGAAATCTCTATCAAAAAGATTACCACGAAGGTGATCGCCTTAACTGCAGATGAACTTATAAAGAATATCCTTATCTACCCCTCGGCTCTGATACCATAAGTGTCCAAGGATCTGGGGTCTATAAATATATATATATATATATATATATATATATATATATGTCTGTGTTTGTGTGTGTGTGTGTGTGTGTGCAGCAGTAGAGTGGTTGGGGAAAGAGACCATCTTCACATTTAAGGCCGAATTCAGCAGTGGCGATTCTTTGCAAGCAAAGATCAGATGCAAATTTGTCAGTGGGTCTATGTGCAGTAAGACATCACATGGCACAAGCAATGTTGTTCGTGTCTTGAAATAGCCATCACTAATTGGGTTAGCTCATTTTAAAGTCTTATGGCAGTTCAAACTCATTCCATCAAGTAGCTAACTATGGTATGGCATGGGTTAAGGATTTCTTCCGGTTGGCAATTTGTGTTGCCAAATACAAGCAGTTGATATAAGAAAAGACAACGAAATAAAACTACCATGATTTTAGAGCTGAGGAACACTTTTGCCACTGTGATTGATTTCTAAAGAAGAAGAAGAATGTGAGGTAGCAGTGGCAAAAAGTTGAATGTTGGTGAAGCGTACGAGTGTTCGGTACTTAGGCCGGCCAAATTGGGCAAAAGAAACAGAAATGTCTAAGCCGAAGGATGGCCAACATTTGCATACTATCTTTCTTGAATCGTTCACCATGGCAAATTTCTCAAAGAGCAGTGCTGACTTCTCCTAAGTAATAATTTTGTTGCTAAGCCCAGCTCGGCACTCCATTTAAAAAAATCTTAGGATGAATGTGTTTCAAGCAACAATCCCCAAGTGACACCTACCCTAGGTATTAATAAAGCACGTTAATTATATCCGAGGAGATTAATCACAAGGCAATACATTTTAAACTCAAATAAATATGGCGACTAAGACTTCATTTCTTGAGTAACATGAGGCTACAAAATTCAACTAAAAGTTTAAATTATCAAACGAAAGCGTAGTTTAATATTTAAGTATTCTAGCACTCTTCCTCACACATTGGTTAAATTTAGCCTTACACTAAAGCATGGAAATATATAAAAGAAGGCAAATAAGATGCCTGGAAAAATTTTAAATCATGACTTCTCACTCTAATACCATGTAAATTTTTGTGAGGTCATTGTCAATTGGTCTAAAAGTGGGATCCTTCACCGACGATAATGTCCGAAGTTAGCCAAAGTGCCAATTAACTGATCAACAACAACTTAATTTACTAAAACAAGCTTTTCAGGTGCCAAATAATCATTTTGTCAATCTTAACACTATATTCGCGACAGCTAATATAACGTAAAGCGGACTAGATTGTATAATTGAGAACGCTATGTATTTATGGCTGTAGCCAGTGAATAAATTGATTAAAACTATACTCCTAGAATCAGTCATCCCCCCCTTCATTGACTTAAATAGGCAAAAGTACACTATAAGTGCCATAACTTGTGTACGGCGCTCACTTTGGTGCCATAACTTTTTTTCGGATCACTTTGGTGCCAAGTCGGAGGAAAAACGATCACTTAAGTGTCATAACTTTTTTTTGGATCACTTTAGTGCTAAAATTTTTGAAAAATGATCACTTAAGTGTTAAAATTTTTGAAAAACGATCATTTAAGTGTTAAAATTTTTGAAAAACGATCACTTAAGTGCCAATCTCCGGCGAGACTCCGGCGAGCCACGTCAGCTTCAGAAATTAATAAAAAAAATGTCACGTCAGATTTCCGGCGAAAAATTATGTACGGCACCGGAGTTGGTACTTAAGTAATCATTTTTCAAAAATTTTAGCACTTAAGTGATCGTTTTTCCTCTGACTTGGCACTAAAGTGATTCAAAAAAAAGTTATGGCACTAAAGTGAGCGCCGTACACAAGTTATGGCACTTGCAGTGCACTTTTGCCGACTTAAATATGATATTGGCTTTTTCATAGCCATTGTTTCGTATTGCGTTTGGAGTGTGGCCTTCCTTTAAAGGTAGAAAAGTGGATCTAATAATAAGTAATAAATCTGAATATTTTTGTCAAGATAATATTTCATTTATTTCCGCAAAAATACAAGAGAGAAACAATGCAATTCAGCTGCAAACCAAGACAAATCCCAGACAGTTTCTAAACAAAATGAGCTCCAAATAACAAAATTAATCTTCATAATATGTTTAGGGATCACATGCTCAAAAAGCAGATATGTGACTTCCACAAACCAAAATCGACGGCTCATCACCGAAGCCATCTTTAATAATGAACTTACATCGAAATATTCAGCTATTACTACAGCTTTGCCTTTCGGCGGTGCGTGCCTAAGTTCAACACTCCCAACACCTTTGACGTTCAGAATAAAAAGGTTGAACGAACACAGATCTAAGATCTGTGAGAGCAAAACCTTTGCGAAGCTAATTTGATCCCCTTCAAAATTGGACTTGTACACCAACAAAACCCAAGGGAAGCAAAACCCCAAAGTCATTCATGCAAATATCTCCAAATCTATACTAGATCGGGATAGAAACCTCTCTGAAATAGTAGAGAGAAGCTTTTAGATTCGGACTAGATCATAAGAGAACGGCTCCCCAAACGGGAGGAAATTAAGACAAAAAATACAGAGAGCCAAAACAACCAAAGAAAAAAGAGAAAAAAGGGTGGGGAGGGAAATTTAGCTCAAACCCTCCCCTTCATGGAGTTTAAAGAAAAAACCTGCGTGAACATGAGAGGGAGAGGAGAGAATCCAGGGTTTCGGGAAAAGTTCGGCCAAATATAGTTATATACATTTTTTTGCTAAGAAGCATGCAATATATTTTTACTCTATGGCGTTGGCAAAAGATCATAATTTATTTTTCAAGGATTGTCATGCCCCGAACCCTCGAGCACGCGAACATCCTTCCTTGATCATGAAATTACGATATCCCAAGACGCAACGTCGACCCATCCATTTTCACTTTAGATCATGCAAATGCGGAAGCGTATATCTCCTGACAACAACCGGAATAGAAAGGAAAATATACAACATATATATATACACATCATCAGTAGTACATCAGGGATTAATATATTACCAATCTGCCACGCAGACCTTCCTGATTACAAGAACAATGGGTAGGGGTTTAACTTAGCTCCTCTATCTACGAGGACAACCTCAATAGGTGTTTCCCCCTCGACATAACCATATCACAAGGAACGCAACGCGTACTCATACCTGAGCACGTGAAAAGATGGTTAACAACAACGAATGAAATAAAATCTCAGTAAGTTAACGACTTACACCTCGACTAGGAGGTTAACTCATATCGGATGCACCTAAAACATATAGCAACCTATCGATGACAAATCAATAGCAAAGCAACCCCTACTTTGCCCTAACTATTCACACAAGCAGGGTACCCAACCTAACATAAACATATGTGCCATTAAACAATTGCAAACATTCTTTCCTTACCTTGGCACACACACCCTGCACGTTATAAACTATCATATACAATCATAATGCAACAAGCATATAATGTAATCAGAATACGCAACAACTTTCCCATGCACAATGCATCCACACGTGTCCCGATTATAAGGTGAAATTGCTTCGGCCCGTCCCGTACCGTGCCTCACAATTTCATCGCATAATCAAGCGCAATGCCACCGCAATCTTTCATGCGTATTTCGATTACTATAGCCACACAGGATACGGCACAACCTGCATTATTCGCATCAAGTTAGCAATCTTCCGGCATAACCAGGCATCATCCCACCCCGTCGGGTATGGCATCATCTCACCCGACCACAATGACGACATATCCCATAAATGGGTTCATTCCGAATCCGATTTATGAATGACTACATCTCCTCTGCTACCAGCGACGACTTCCAATTATCAAATTGGGGATACCCGTTAGGGCCACGGCCAAATCCTAGGTTGGCGGTCATCCGATATACGGTTTTTTGATATAACCGAGCACGAAAGGAACCTTTAGATGATCATGCACACATAGCAACACTTAGGTTCCATCATTATAATTTTCAATAAATGATGCAAACATAATCCGTGCTAATACATTGACATATCACAACTTCCACACATAAAAATGTACTAAAATATTCACACGCGATTATGCACATGTCAATAAATTCCCAAACTTGGCATGCTTCTATATTCAAGCATCCACAACATATTTCTCACATAAAACTTAACAAATAAACCCGACACCTCAGGGCTTATTAATTTAAAACCCGTAATTCTATATTTCACCATAAACAAACAATTCAATTTGGCATACAAGCCAATATATAAGGCAATTCTAGTTTAGGCATCACAATTTAAGCCTAAAATAAACACGATTTAATTTCGGAATTTCCACAAAAAATATTAATAAAACAATAATATTTTTAATTCCGAAAATTAATAAAATATTATTATTTAATTCCCAAAAATTAATATAATATTCCAACAGCTTAACAACTAATTCCTAATTAATTAACACTAAACATAATTGACTTAAACTAATCCGCTCTAATCAAGTTTAACCTACTAAGCAAGGGATTAGGGTGATAACTCACCCAATTGAAAATCCGAAGACACCGGCACGTCGATGACAGCGAGGGCTACGTGTCATGGTCCAGAAATGACATGGAACGACGACGGCGATTGGGTCTCGGCCGGACAGCAGCTTTGGCTGCTTGGTGGGGGGTTGAACGGGCGGCTACGAGTGGCGCACGGCGGTCCAGCGGCAAGGGGGCGGCTACAGGTGGCTTGGGGACGAAGATGGGGGTGAACGGCGGCTAAAAACAAGGAAAAAGGAAGAGAAAAGAGAGAGAAAAGGGGGCTGCCAAGGGGGAAAGCGAATTTGAGAGAGAGAGAGAGAGAGAGAAAGACAATAGAGAAAAAGAGGGAGAGAGAAAGCCAAGGCTTATTACTTCAAGCAAGGCCACTAGGTCTTGAAATATCTCACATTAATACTTGCCCCTAAAGTCCTCTTCCATCATCACAAGACACCAAAGTCTTCTCTCTTAATATCCTTTTGTTTCTAGGACATAAATGCTTGAAGGACATTTTAGTAAATTCACACTTGACACTATTCACGTGCACTATTCAGTGGGCTCAAGCTCAGGCCAGCAAACTTGGGCTCGAGCTTGAATGGGCCCAATTGGAAGAGAAATGGGCTTGAAAAGCTTAATGGGCTTTCCTTGGGCTCATTTGGGCTTTTGTCTTAGGTGTGAGGCCCATTGGGCTTTTTTCCCGGCCCACTCCCTTGTGGACTTCCATTCTCGGCCCACTAATTCCTTTGTCCAAAGTTTCAGGGTCCAAAACTCTTCCCGAGTTTTACCCCGACTAACTCGGACCAGAAAGTCTTGGAACAATCCTTAATCGAAAACCTATAATCGGATCATGGCTTGTGGCTAAACTTCAATGGGAAGTATCCCTAATACAGCCTATTCGAGTTAGGTGGCCTCTTGGGGTATCGCTAGCATGACTTATGGTTGATTCGTTAATCAATCCATATTCGTCTCTTGTTAATCCCTGGATCATTTTTGGTTATCATGTAATCGTGTGGAATTGACTTATTTACCGGGGGCACATGGTCTGGTGAAATTGACTTAAGATCATTCGGGTTTAGTATATTGATCGTACGGAATCACCCGCAATATGACTATGTATACTTTCGCCGAATCGATTCCTAACCTTTCACTAATTGACCCGTGACGTCATAATGTCACCCCGCATCGATTCTTATGGTCAAGCTATTTTCCATGGTTGAGTACTCTAGTCGATCGTATTGTCCAACTCTCAATTGCCTTTCCTAATTGAATAGTCCCATGAACGATTCGTGAATCGACTCATGGCCTAATCCTGCTATTAGAGCATTGACAGTTTAAGCCACTTCACTTGCCGAATTAGGTTCAGAATCAAGGATGTAACAATTCTTCTCTCCTTAAAAGAATGTTGTCCTTGAAATTTGAATGCTCATCTAGTTCCTTGAACAACATGGGTTAACGAAGCCTTAATAACTCTTAATTATGCACCCCTTACGATTTCTCGCAAAATAATCTCTCAATTTCACTGATGAGTTACACAATATCTTCACGGCTTCAAATTCTCATGATGTGATTCACAAGTAAGCACACGAATGATTGTCAAGTGAAGAAGTTTCTTTTGGATGCATTTTACAAAGTTGACTCCCTTCTTATACAGAACAGATTTAGATCCAAAACAGGAAATCTATTCAAATTAGGAATCTAACTCAAATTAAGAAATCTACCTGGATCATGTTATTTTTATGGGATCAACTGGAGATGTATTTTCAACACGCTCTAAGCAATTGACTAAGGCATCAGTCCTCCATGAGTTGTTGAGATGAAAGACGTGTTTTGGCTCCTACATAATAGTACAATTAACGTGGGCCAACCTTATTTCATTTACACCAAAACCTCTTTTTTTAAAATTTTTTGTGAGTAGTAGAATGCTTTTTGCTGCAAGTGAGAAATAATCAAAGAGTTCTTTTACTCAGAAGAGAGAAAAGAAAGGAAATTTCTTCATGAACACCCATTTCTTTGTCATTTTCTTTTACAATACTTGCTTGCTAGGAGCAATCTCATTATCAACAGCCTGAAACACATATAGCTCCGACGATCTGTAATTAAGTCAGATGATTACAACCTAAACAAGCTCCAAAAGGGGAAAGAAAGGAAAACCTGATAGGCTTCTTAAATATTGATCGACCATCTACTCAATAAATTATTAACGACAGTAAAACATGCGCCTTAAGACTTGACTCGCAATTGATTGATAGAGCAACAGGACACCCGATGCTTCCAAAGCACCTCGATTTCAAATTCTGTAAAAAGTATCCATTGCCGAAGCTCCATTTTGGCCTTCTTTTGTCTTGTAGATGCGGGAGAGACCGGTTGCATCAAAGGGCTTAAAAAGCAAAGGGTGTTGCTCGTCTACAAGCTCTTCAGGACACTGAACCGTTCCTCGGTCGGAAGAGAACAATCCTATTGAATATCTTGGATCGTGCCCGCTCATCATTACACGGTGACAAGGGCTGTGTAATCTCCCGTTGCTCCATCCCTGCGTGCAAAAAGAAGAAAGGGAGAGGCTCACAATGATCAAGGTCAACTATCCAGAAGATTATATCGGACAAGACGTCTTAACTCACCACATGTCAGCATCAATCTCGCTGTATCAATAAGCATTCGACCATTTGAATCTATGGTTCACTCGGCGACCGGGTCAATAAGGATTTCACAAAGAAATCAGCTTTAAAGTCGTAATTCTAGCTATTGCCAGAGGTAATGATCAATACTATAAACATAAACAACAATTTACAATTAATACGTAAAGTCATGCGCTCGAATTCTTGTTCGATGCTTATAGCATGTTACCTAACTTTTGAACCAAATTCAATAGAAAGAGAGAGGGTGGTGGGGGTACTCACGTAGAATGACTCCCCAGTGAGGACAATGAAAGAGGAAGCTGAGGAAGGGGCGACCTCGATCGAATGTCCGTCCTTAATTTGCACTTCCAATCCATTCACATGATTTTGATGAAGTATGGTCACGAAGTTCGCGTCCCGATGGCACATAGTCCCGGGCTTCTTGGACTCCTCGGTCCCAGGAGCTGGATATCTCATGAGACGGAAATTGTATTTGACCGACTTGGCTAGCGATTCCATGTACTTGTCTACGCCCAAGCTTCCCAAAACCAGCTTCCTCACCAGTGAATCCAGCTCCAAAACCGTCGTAACATACGTATTCATTGTCTCACTGCATGTTCATAAAAAAGGCACGCATCAAAACTCCAGTTCCCATAGATAGGGGTGTAAATTGGCATCTTAACGTTGCATGTGTTTTTATGTACATTGCCGTGTAATATGATTCATTTTAGATTTTCTTCTTGCATCAAAGCAGTTGAAATTCAAATTCGCGTCATTAGTGATCCATTTGATGAACATTAATATCTTAACACTTCCTTAACGGGAACCGATAATATAATTACCAGTTAAAAAAATAAAGGATTACCAAAATCTTGTGTTTCCTTCCGGCCACATGAGATCCATTAAATTTTCAATCGAGCCTGAGTTGGGGGTGTAGTCCACTCCAAACGCCTCGCGGCGAGGAAGATTTGCAAGGTAGCCGAAATATGGCTTATCTGGGACGTCGAACCGGCGCTTCACATCGGTTGGAAGCTTGAGCAATTTCTCCAATTCTTGAAACACATCATTGTGAAGCTTCAAGGTCATCTTATCATACAAAGCTTCGAAGCAACCGAATTCTTCAAGGGCTTGTCGGACTTGACTTTGCAAGGAGTCCCGTCGACCCGTCCCCGGCTTCAAGCCATCTAATTCGGACAGATCTATCAAGGGGAGCTTCAGTGTTGAAATAGAGCTCATGATTAGTGTGTTTCTTCTGAATACTTTTTCTGAAAATTCTCTCCTATTTTTTTCTTGGGGTAGTTCTCTGCTGGATTTATAGGGCTTGTGCATCCTCGGAGTTGCCACTGTAGCAATTTAGAGTTACAATCTTTCCATGAAGAGTTGATTATTTTCCTTTTTTCGCACCTCCTTTTGTGGATTAAACTAGAGCTGACTAGTAAAGTTTTTTTTTGGCAAATAGCTTTTGGATAGTTAATGACTTGACTTTAACTCAAGCAATGGTGACGGTTGTCTTCCTCTTCCGGCAAGTCTTCTACGGCGAATGCATGGAAACAAATCAGCAGAAAGGTAAAAATTGAAGCCTAATATTAATGCCACAATCAGAAACAGCAGCCCCTGCAGCCAAACAAATAAATCTTACATTTTGAATATTGCTATCTTATGATATTTTTAATCATCGCATGACTCACTGATAATGCATCATTCATCAATTAAATATTGATATTTTAAAAAAGAAAAACTACTCGTGTTTATTTAGTTTTGCGGAAAGAAATATAAAAGTGAAAATTGAAATGAATACGAGTGATTGGATTGATGATATAATAGTGTATCTACCTTACGTAAGTGTAAACTTAGATCATTTTAATGTTTGAGCTCCTAGATGTTTTGAAAAGCTTAAATCAAAAGCTAGTGGCCCATTTAGAGGTTTAGAGGGAATTGAAGAAAATACTCAACTCGTGAAGTTCAATTGTAGAAGGATAGGGAATTTCTTCATACTCTTATGATGTATGTGAGATTTTGTGACATTGGCATTTTAGAACGGTTGGCAGTAGTCTTGAAAAATTTCACATGATATCAAAATTGGAGGTCATGAATTTAAATCTTTTCGAAAACCATTTGCCTTATCAATTAAATTTGTTTTTTTTTTTTGGTAAGGGAATCTCAATTAAATTTGTTTACGCTTAGTAACAAGCAAAAAGACCAAACTAAGCGTGAGTGGAGTATTATAATAATTAAATATTAAACAACGCATTCCTCTAATAGCTTAAGCTTTTAGAATAGTTGACAGTGGTCCCAAAAAATCTCATATGGTATTAGAGCTGGACGTCCTTAGTTCAAATCTTTCCGGGCTCCATTTGCCTATCCAATTAAATATGTACATGCTTAGTACTAGGCAAAGAAATTAGACTAAGCATGAGGGGGAGTGTTAGAGTATCTAAATAATAAACCACATCTTCATCTAATAACTTAAACTTTTAGAACGGTTGGTGGTGGTTGCATAAAATCTTACAGAATATACTAGAACATAAGAGTGCAAGGTCCTTTTCACCTAGGGAAGATTGATGATTAAGAATCATCTTAAGGTGGTACGGTGTTGTTGTGCACCAAGGTGACGACGTTACTAGTGGGCTACAAATTATAAGGTGTGATCAATCATTGGTGTTCAAATCATGGTGATTGAAATATTGAAATGCACGTGTGAATTGTGTTAAAATAGTTCCACGTTGAAAAATTGATTTTTTTGTCAAATCATTGGAAAATTGATGAGGGGTGGAGTAATTAATACATCTAAGTTGGCTCATAATTCATTGGCTCAAGCTTTTGAGTAAGTATGGGTTCAACTAAACATATTGACAAGCTCGGACTTGACTCTTTCTTGGTGGTAATCTCCTCAGGTAAAGGTATCGAGCTCTACCACTTCCTTTCGACATTCTTGGTGGTGATCTCCTCAGGTAAAGATATCGAGCTCTACCACTTGCTTTCGACAGGAAAATGGAGAGAGAGAGAGAGAGAGAGAGAGAGAGAGAGAGAGAGAGAGAGAGAGAGAGAGAGAGAGAGAGAGAGAGAGAGAGAGACTTTGGTGAAGATGTTTGCTGGCGATGAAAGCAAGTAAACGAATAGATTCCCATTGAATTAGGAGATGAGCAGGGCAATGGTGGACGGTGGAGTCCAAGTGCAGAAGCGGAGAATATGACGAAGAATGGGATGCAGCGATGGAACCAAGGAAAAGAAAAGAGATGATATACTTTGGATAAGATTTCATCGTTATCGTCCCGGACTAGATGCATAAATGACAATGTTTAAAAATATAATATAAGTTGATATTTTGTTAAAATTAATCTTGAAAATTAGAAATTTATCGTCACTCTACAGAAATAAAAATTCAGTAAATCTAGTTGTTACTCCACTAAATTTACCATTCTTTTGTAAGTAAATCCCTAATTGAATAAGACTAATACTAGTCTCATAGACAAATCATATTGTGACAAAATCAAACTCAAGTCGAATTGGCTTATAGTCGAAAATCCACGGGGTCACATATGCTCACATTTGAAAAAAAATGTAGAATTACAATCATAAAACAATTGTAGGCTTTTGAAATCATGCATTATGGTGAATCGGTAGGAAGAGATTATTTGCCTTATCCGACATAATTAATGCCCAAATAAGCAATATGAGAAAAATTGACTCCACCACTTCAAAACATGCATCATTAAGGATCAAATCATTTAGTTAAATGGACACGCATATACATCACACTTATAGACATCATTACATGGCACGTCATCATATGACACAGCACGTCTGAAAATTCAAAAAAAATTAAAATATTATGCACGTCAGCAATTTCTGGCCAAAATTAGTTAAAAGAAATAAATTGGCAAATCGTCAAAAGGTTTAAGACTAAATTGACCAAGTTAAAAGATTTAGAACTGAACATGCAGAATTGCAAGAAGTTTTGGAAGTTTTTTGGTAATTTTCCCCTTTACTGATTACTATGACTAATACTTTAACTCATCACTTGGCATGTTGCTGGATCATTAATTGTACTGACTGGACTACTTTTGCACTCTAGTGTGTTGTCTTGTGGCATGGCTCGAAGGTGTAAGTATATATATCCAGCAAAAGAGTGGTTGGGGAAGGAGACCATCTTCACATCTAATGCCGAATTCAGCAGTGGCGATTCTAATCATAACATCCGGTAAGCATTCGTGCCCCTCGTTCATATGATCGGAGAATTTTTCCAATTTAGGGCTTGAAATTCGGAATTTTGGGAAATTCGAGCAGCGAAGTCTGATTTTTGAGTCGTAGAGCTGCGTATTTTCATAGAATTGATAGTTTGTAGTGTTGTGGAGCTGTGGGATTTTACGGATCTTGATTTGAACCTACGGTTTGCCTAATATGAATTTTTAAAGTTGGCCGCGTAAGGTGAACAGTGCGCGATCAACGGCTTTTAGGCTGATTTTCGTCGGATTCCAGCTCGATTTTGGGACGGCCAAGTTGGGGTTCTTGTAGTGCTCTAAGTGGGTTTTCTATTGACTATAAGCTCGCTTGGAATAGAGTTTGGTAAAAGAATTTATGGTGCGATCAAGTTTCGCGTTCAAACTGCGTGTTGCGAACGGTTTGGATAATCGATTTGGAGAAGCGATTTATGGGCACTTTTGAGTTGTCTTGTTAGCATTTAAGTGTCGTTTAGCTGATTCGTAGTTTTTTTAATTGGTTTTGATGTCGATTCTCATTTAATTGTTAGGATTACGAGATCATCGGTTCGAGTGAACGTGATTGTTATAGTTTTGGGAATTCTAGGTAAGTGGTACTATCTTTTTTTTATTTTATAAAAATCATATCTCAAAGGAATTATGATTCAACATAAATATGTATGTTGAACTTAAAAGAGCATTTTGTTGGATAAATCGGGTTCGAGCATTTACTACTTTTTAGTATTTGAGAATGATTTGGAAATCATTTTTGTAAATGTATTGTGCAAGGATACATATGTATATTGCGTTACGAACTAGTTTATGAAATGACTTCGGAAATGATTAAAAAAATGCCAAAATGTATTTTTGGAGGTTGAGCCGTGTTGCGAAAGTTATTTGTTTGGTTTGTGAAATGTATTCTAGATTGGATTTATGATATTAGATGATGATTATTTGATGCTCAATATCGTTGTGAGCCCAATGAGGGGCTTCGGGATATGCATACCGGGTTTAGGATATCCTTCTGGGCCAAGCCACCGGCTTTATAGGTGGAGACATTGCCAAGGGAGGAATCTTGATAGCCTTGTCATAAGACTTTGTGTCGTGACCATGATTAGATATTGAGCAATAGATTGATCGATGGAATGGACCATCGAAATGTGATGTGATATGAGATTCATCAATGGAATAGACCATTGATGTGTGATTTAAGATTAGTCAATTGAATGGACCATTGATGTGGTTTTTATAAAGATTGATCAATGGACTTGACTATTAATAGTTTGAATTTGATGGATTTAAATGTGTATTTGTGACTTGTACCAAGTTTTGATTAAATGAAATAATTCTTATGTGATTTTATATTTATTTTAAACCTTGGGTTTGGCTTCTAAAGTTCTGGTATTGCTTTGTACACATGCATAGTGATTGCCCGATCTACTTAGAAGAGATGTACTATTCACTGAGCTGTAGTTACTCATCCTTCTCTTTTCCAATTTTTCAGGTCCTTTATTTAGCAGTCAATAGAGCGAGAGCGATGTCATGGGGACTTTCAAGTGATTTGAGGCTGCGTCCTTAGGAGGAAGGACGGCCGTGTCATCTCTCATCCCGATAGATTTCGGGGTGTGACATTTATTGGTATCAGAGCTTAGGATATGATTTTTGGGGTACATAGTCTATGGGACGTTGTGAGGTTGTGCGTTAGGGTGTGTGTTTCTTTTAAGGTCTAGGTGATCGTTAGTTCTGATTCAGAGAAGTATGTTTTGCCCTGTAAGAAATAACAAAGGCAATTGAGTTGTTACTTTTGATACCAAGAATGTATCTTAAGGTTTTCAATATGCGGTTTTGGCAAGAAAATAAAGGGGAAGATATTTAGCAAGTCATAACTCAAGATGTGTACTCTTGAATAGGACCGGTTGTCATCGACCATGGATAAGCAAGAATACAAGGAGTTTTGAGTCTCTAGTGCATCCGAAAGTGTAGTGTCAATAGGTGAAGATGGAATTAGTGGTGGTAGGGAAGAAAATCTAGCTAGAGCTAGGGATTGTAATGGTCAAGGTCAGAGGGAGGAATCTCTTACTGTGGAAATTGTTGTAGATAAGGGTGCGTTTAGTAATGAAGATGATATAATAGTCGAGGTTACAAATTCTGAAGTTTTTGTAGATGACATTTGCAAACCCATTGATGAAAATCTAAAAGCTGAAGGCAATCGTGATGCATTGGCTGGCAAAAATAGGGAGTTGGAGAGAGATGTAAAGTCTATGTGGGAAGAAATTAAGGGCTTTAATGGGTGCTATAGAGTGTTCTCTCCCTAGTGGAGTAGCAAGTCTCGACCCTACATATTCCAAATAAACAGTGAAGGAGTTACAAAACAAGAACGTGCAATTTACGTACAATCAAGTGGGGCACGCTTGGCAGGTTCGGAAAATTATGTACACTTTTTGCAAGAAGAAATTAAAATGAGGAAGAAGTGGAGAAAGATGTAAATGCACAAGTTGAAATATTCATTTTGCAAAAGTTTGTTGGAGATTTGGAAGAAAAGAATTTATCCCTTTAATTAGAATGTGAGAAACATGTTGGAGCCTCCAAATTATCCAATAAGTTGATTAATGAACTGGAGAGTGAAAATCTTGAGCAGCCGGTAAAAAGGGAAATGCTAGTAGATGAAACTGGAAGGTTGACGACAACATTTTATCAAGTGTTCAGGGCCCATTCAAATTGATGCGGAAGTCGAGCAGGAAGGTGAGATCACAAGACAGCATATACTTTCCCAACTTGACAAATTGTCTCTAGAGCATATTTTGGACGAGGTATGGACAATTAAAGAATCGCTGACAAAGAACAGGGATGAAGAGCAAACGTTGCTGGTTGAGATAGGTTATTTTTCTTGGTTGGAAAAGGAGAATTTATATTGGAAGTCTTGATATGTGGCAATATTTGATATGATAAGAATTGATCTTAGAAGCTATAAGCTTGAATTGACATGTGAGACAGAGATTTACTTATGGTAAATAGGTGCGATCAAATTATGAACTTTTGAATAGCAGGTTATGATCTTACTCTAAATTTTTTTTGTGGAACTAATAGAGACTGTCAGTTTCAGTTATGGTTTTCGGTAAAATGGTAGCACGAGGCAAGTGCTTCAGTCTTTGAATTAAGAAGAGATAATTTTAAGTGATGATTCTTTAAGTTGAGAACTTGAGACCATTGAATTTAATGGAAACTAGATATGTTTCTATCTCAGTCTCAGTGAATTGGGAAGTTGTAAGCATTCAATCATAAGATATGATCTCTTAAGTGGTAAAATTCTTAGATAAGATTTATGGGTATTTGGGGTGATAATTGAGATTGGAAATTTGAATAAGTGGATCTTGTCTTGAGAGTGTTAAGAGTTAAGTATCTTATGGTATTAGATTGGCAAATTTTGAAATAGTATTATCAATAATCTCTTCTTGAGGTGTTAGTCAAGACAGGAAAAGAATTCAAAAGGTTTTGTGCAATGAATAAGAGTTGATTTGCGTGAATCTTCAAGTGGATGATGTGATGTTCTTGGACTATGTACGTAATTAAAGTAAATGGAATGTTGAAAGGAGAATAAACAACTTGTGAAAATTCAGGTTGTGATATGTTTTGATTTGATAGATATTCAATGGATTATATTTCTAGTATGAAGATTTGTATGTACTGCACGTCACAAATCCCGAAGGTTGTGCAAGAATGGTCAGACTAGTTTCTATTCTCTGATGCTTATATGAATAAACTATGAACTACTTTTTGTGATCGAATAATTTTGGGGGTGATGATAACCTGAAATAGAAAAGAAAGCAAAATTGATTTTTGATCAGAGACGCAGCGGAAGTGTGGTGGACCTTTGGGAGGTGCTAGTAAGCTTAAAGAAGCAGAGGAGTTTATTGAGAATATATATAAAGATCCAATGACAAAATGGAAAGGGCTTCTTGGGAATTATTAGGAGGAGGAACGACGCAAATATCCTTATTTGTTTGTTGATTGAAGTAAGCACAAATTTCGAGGACGAAATTTCTTTTAAGGAGGGATGGATGTAATATTCAGGTATTTAAAAAAAAGAGTCAAAAAGTCAAAAAGTATCTACAGTGGACGCTTGGCTCTTCTATTTAACAGAGAGCTCCTTGGCCGAGAAAATAGAAACGGAAAAGAAAGAAGAAGAAGAAGAAGAAGAAGAAAGGAGGGGGGTTTTGCACTACGCGAACCTCGCCTAGCCAATCCGAATTGGTATCACAACGTCCGGTAAGCATTTGTGCCCCTCGTTCATATGATCGGAGAAGTTTTCCAATTTAGAGCTTGAAATTCGGAATTTTGAGAAATTCGAGCGGCGAAGTCCGATTTTTGAGCTGTAGGGCTGTGTATTTTTATAGAATTGATAGTTTGTGGTGTTGTGGAGCTGTGGGATTTTACGGATCTTGATTTAGACCTACGGTTTGCCTAATATAAATTTTTGAAGTTGACCGCGCAAGGTGAACAGTGCGCGATCAGCGGCTTTTAGGCTGATTTTCATCGGATTCCGGCTCGATTTTGGGACGGCCAAGTTGGGGTTCTTGTAGTGCGCTGAGTGGGCTTTCTATTGACTATAAGCTCACTTGGAACGGAGTTCGGTAGAAGAATTTATGGTGCGATTAAGTTTCGCATTCAAACTGCGCGTTGCGAACAGTTTGGATAATCGATTTGGAGAAGCGATTTATGGGCGCCTTTGAGTTGTCCTGTTAGCGTTTAAGTGTCGTTTAGCCGATTCGTAGTTTTTTTACTTGGTTTTGATGTCGATTCTCGTTTAATTATTAGGATTACGAGATCGTCGGTTTAAGTGAGCGTGATTGTTGGATTTTTGGGGATTCCAAGTGAGTGGTACTATCTCTTCTTTAGTTTTATAAAAATCATATCTCGAAGGAATTATGATTCGACATAAATATATATGTTGAACTTAAAAGAGCATTTTGTTGGATAAATCGGGTTCGAGCATTTACTACTTTTTAGTATTTGAGAATGATTTGGGAATCGTTTTTGTAAATGTATTGTGCAAGGATACATATGTATATTGCGATACGAACTAGTTTATGAAATGACTTCGGAAATGATTCAAGAAATACCAAAATATATTTTTGGAGGTTGAGCCGTGTTGCGAAAGTTATTTGTTTGGTTTGTGAAATGTATTCTGGATTGAATTTCTGATATTAGATAATGATTGTTTGATGCTCAATATCGCTGTGAACTCAATGATGGGCTTCGGGGTATGCATACCGGATTTAGGATATCTTTCTGGGCCGAGTCACCGGCTTTGTAGGTGGAGACCTTGCCAAAGGGGGAATCTTGATTGTCTTGCCACAAGGCTTTGTGTCGTGACCATGGTTAGATTTGAGCAATAGATTAGTCGATGGAATGAACCATCGATATGTGCTGTGATATGAGATTCATCAATGGAATAGACCATTGATGTGTAATTTGAGATTAATCAATGGAATGGACCATTGATGTAGTTTTTATAAAGATTTATCAATGGACTTGACCATTGATAGTTTGAATTTGATGATGGATTTAAATGTGTATTTGTGACTTGTACAAAGTTTTGATGAAATGAAATAACTCTTATATGATTCTATATTTATTTTAAACCTTGGGTTTGGCTTCTAAAGTTCTGGTATTGCTTTGTATACATGCATAGTGATTGCTCGATCTACTTAGAAGAGATGTACAATTCACAGAGCTGTGATTGCCCATCCCTCTCTTTTCCAATTTTTCAGGTTCTTTGTTTAGCAATCAATAAAGCGAGAGCGATGTCATGCGGACTTTTGGGTGATTTGAGACTACGTCCTTCAAGAGGAAGGACAGCCATGTCATCCCCCGTCCTGATAGATTTCGGGGGGTGACAGATTCTTTCCAAACAAAGATAAGCAAATTTTGTCATTGGGTCTATGTGCAGTGAGACATCACCTAGAACATGCAATGTCGTTCGTCTCTTGAAATAGCCATTGCTTGTTGGGTTAGCTCGTTTTAAAGTCTTACGGTAGTTCAAAGTCATTTATTAAGTAGCTAACTTGCCATTTTCAAATACAGAAATGGAAAACGATTGGAATTATCTTACTTTCTGCACATTTTATGGATACGGTAGCTTCCCTAGATGGCTATTGATATTCATCGTGCGTTCTCGTGAAGGAAACTAAATTTTATATTGCATATATTGACGCATGCATGTACTGGATTCGGACATATGAAGTTGAAATTGTTAGTGCAACTGCATTTCTTACATTATTTTTAGGATTTATTGAATTCTGTACGGCAGGTTTTTTACTGATCAGCAATTTTTTCTGTTGAACTTTAAGATAGCTCGCTTGACGAGGCAATGGGTCTATAGCAAAAAATAAATGATTTAGCAATAAAATAAATAGAATAAAGGAATCAAATCGGATATCAAATTTACTCTTTTCCGTTAGCGGGACCTACCTCACGAGAGAGTAGTACAGCATTTCACTATAAATCGAGTGATATAATGGATATTATAATCACAAATGAGTTACACAAGATTTTCATAGCTTCAAATTCTTGCAATGTGATTCACAAGCAAGCACGCGATTAATTGTCTCGGAAAGGAGTTTTTTTTTATACGACTCACAAAGATGACTTACTTCTTATATAGAAAAGATTTAGATCCAAAATAGGAAATCTACTTAAATTAAGAATCCAACTCAAACTAGGAAATCTACCTGGATTAGGTTTCCTTGATGGGTTAACTCAAGACATATTTTCAATAAGGTCTGAAGCACTTTACTCGAGGCATCAATCCTCTATGATTTATTGAGATGAAAGACGTGTTTATAGAGACGTTTTTTGGCTCCTATATAATAGTACAATCAACGTGAGCCAACCTTATTTCATTTGCACCAAAACCTCCTTTTTTTGAAATTTTTTGTAAGTAGTAGAATGCTTTTTGCTGCTAGTGGGAAATAATTAAAGAGTTCTTTTCCTTAGAAGAGAGAAAAGATAGGAAATTTTTTTACCCAGGAAATTTCTACCCACCCATCGGTGGCCGTGATGGTTTGCGCTCAATTCCTTTCATAAGAGGTCCTGGGTTCAAAACTCGTAGATGCCGGTGATTTAAGTGGAGGGTCGTGGCGATGGGATGCTGCACTAGCCCCCCCGAGGGATGCTGCACTAGCCCCCCCGAAGACTAGTCAAGCTTCACCGCTGGTTTGAGCGCAAGCTCGCAGGCCGCGCGAACACCTCGGTCATCAAAAAAAAAAAAAGAGAGGAAATTTCTTCATGAACACCCATTTCTTTGTCATTTTCTTTTACAATACTTGATTGCTAGAGCAATCTCATTACCAGCAGCTTGAAGCACATATAGCTCCGAGAATCTGTAATTAAGTCAGATGATTACAACCTAAACAAGCTCGGGGAAAGAAAGGAAAACCTGGTATGGTTCTCAAATATTGAGCGACCGTCTACTCAATTAATTATTAACGACGGTAAAACATATGTCTTCAAGACTTGACTCACGATTGATTGATGTGGCAACAGGACACACGATGCTTCGAAAGCACCTCGATTTCAAATTCTGTAAAAAGTATCCATCGCTGAAGCTCCATTTTTGCCCTCTTTGGTATTGTAGATGCGGGAGAGACCAGCAACATCAAAGGGCTTAAAAAGCAAAGGGTGTTGGTCGTCCACAAGCTCATCAGGACACTGAACTGTGCCTTGATCGGAAGAGAAGAGTCCTATGGAATATCGTCGCTCGTGCCCGCTCACCCTTACACGGTGACGAGGGCTGTGTAATCTCCCATTGCTCCATCCCTGCATGCGAAAACGATAAAGGGAGAGGCTCACAATGATCAAGGCCAATTATCCAGAAGACTATGGCTGCGTTTGGGATTAGCTTTCCCAAGGGCCTTTAGGGGTCCAAAGCTCCTTCAGCCAAATATTGGGTGTTTGGCAAATTTTTTGCAACTCACCTTGAGGAAAAGAAAGCCTTCGGAAGGCTGAAAGCCCAAGGCAGGTCCTAAGCTGCCTTGGGCTTTTCAGCTTTCTCGGCATACAACTCTCAAGAGTAAGTGAAAATTTTTTTTCCCGAAATTACCCTCATCTTTTTGTTTATTTTCCAGTTTTGGCCTCATATGTACTGTTCATCGTCTTCTTCGTCGGTAACATACGAGGGCTGCGTTTGAGCTGTGTTTGTGAGGCAACGGCGATCGGTCGGAGGGGGGCCAGCGTGGTCGCGCAACCCACCGGCCATCGCCTGGGCTACGGCGACCGCCGCGAGGGGTCACGCGACCCAGGCAAGGACCGCCTGAGGTCGCGCGACCTTGACGACCCTCAAGGCCTGCCGGCAACCCAAATCCAGAAGCCGGTGGCCGTCGTCTCAGGCGAAAGGACCTCCGGCAGCCCTCGGCGACCACCGACGAGCTGAGGTCGGTCGAGATTTGCGTCTGAGGCGAGATCTGCGAGGCGCCGGCGCCAGATCTCGCCTCATTCGCGATGTGGGTCGCGGTCCTTTCGTCGATACCGACGAGCTGAGGTCGGTCAGCCTCGGGCGAGGCCGCGAGGCGTCAGATCTGGGTCATCGTCTTCACAGAACTGGAAGAACGAAGATGTCGTCGTTCCTGCAGTCGCTTCTGGATCCGAAGAAGAACTGGTTCGCCGCCCAGAACGTGAAATCCCTCTCCAAGCGCCTCCGCCACTACGGTCCGTTCCGAAGCAGCACCACCACCACCACAACTTCCTTCCTTCCTTCATCATCGATTCCCCCGTTTTCTCTCTCTCTTCGTTCCTTTTTGCTCTCGCCATCAATTCGAGGATTGCGATTGCTCGATTTGGTTCTTCGTTCGCCGGCGGCTCTCGCCTGGTTTTGGCGACCCTCGTCGGGGGTCGTTCGACCCCAGGCAGCCCTCGTTGATGGTTGCCGAGGGCTGCTGGAGGTCCTTTTGCCTCAGACGACGGCCGCCGGTGCCGAATCTGGGCCGCCAGCGGCCGGCTGCCCTTCAACGGAGCCGGCGAAGAATTTCAACATTTTTAATAAAAAATAAAAAAAGAGCTTTGCAAGTATAATTTTTCCAAACACTATTTTACCCAAAATTACTTTGCAAAGGATTTTTAAGTTATAACTTACCAAACACAATTTGCATTTTCAAAAACCTCTTTAACCTGAAGTCCTTTACATTTCCCCAAAGACTTTCTCCCAAAGCGTTCCCAAACGCAGCCTATATCGGATGAGACTTCTATTTCACCACAAGCTAGCAGTCAAATCTATGGTGCATTCAACCAGTCGAATGTATGGTGCACATGGCGATGGGTTAATAAGAATTTCACAAAGAAATTAGCTTTAACGTCGTAATTCTAGCAATTGGCAGACTTGATGATCAAAACAAGAAATATAAACAATCATTTAGAATTGA
Source organism: Syzygium syzygioides (assembly GCA_031216285.1). Classification (NCBI taxonomy): domain Eukaryota; kingdom Viridiplantae; phylum Streptophyta; class Magnoliopsida; order Myrtales; family Myrtaceae; genus Syzygium; species Syzygium syzygioides. The sequence continues at coordinate 11,142,509 of CM062244.1, read as the reverse complement.
TATGTAAAGTCATGTGCCCGAATTCTTGTTCGATGCTTATAGCATGTTGCCTACTTTTTGAACCAAATTCAATAGAGAGAGAGAGTGGGGTGCGGGTGTTGACACCTAAATTTTGGGAATCCATTTAGGTACATATTGCATAGGAAAATTAGGGATCGATCTCGGTCCCTAGAAAAAAAATTAATTAGTTAAATTGCATATAGATATTAGAAGCATTTGCATAGGCTCATATAGTTACATTTGCATTGGATCGGCGGTGGATGGACTCGAGTGAACGACTCTGAACTTAATGAAAGTGGACTAAGCCCGCGTTCAAGAAAATTCTTGGCCAAGCCCATGAACATTATAAGAGCTAAAATTTTCATTGGAAAATGTCGAGTTGGAAAATATTGGTTTATCAATCTTGATATTATCACGATTCAAATTGAATGAATTGATATTATCACAGAGATATTACAATATTCTCTTTGAATCAAAATAGGAAGTAATTGCAAGCAAAACCCTAAACTTTTCCTATAAATAAAATCAATAAGGGCTTCGTTCAAGGGGGGAAGGCCATTAAAAAGAAACACAAAGAAGAAAATCGTGAGAGAGGAGGCTATACGTCCAGGGGAGGCTTCGTTCAAAGTCTTCACGTTCTGGACAAGGAAAAAGCAAAAGAAAAGTCAAAGGAGGAGAGAAAAACAGAGAGAGAGAAAGTCACCTTCTGACGCCATTGACGTTGCACTGGAACGGTTGCTGCTTGCTGCTCCGCGACGACTGACCTGGCTGCTTCGCAAGTTGCACAAAGCAACACCCGACGAACTGCTGCAGCTTGCTGATCCCGTGGAGCGCTTACTCTTGCTGCGCAGGGAGTCGATCCAGCCGCTTCGCCTTGCATCAAGCTTGGCTGTGACTGACGTTGCTGCTGCCTACCCCGACTTCGACGAAGGTGTTGCTGTTCTGGTCCCTTTTGCCGCCGCCGCCGTTGACCGCAGATACTAAGCCCGGCGTAGACGCTGCTTGCTGGTTCGTGGCATCCTGTCCGCGGCCTTCCTGAACCGCGACGACGACTTGCTGCTTTCGTCCCAGCCCGAGCCATTGCAGTCCCAACGACCACAGCTGCCGCCTCTGCTCCTATTCCCACTTCATCGATATTCCCAGGCTTGAAATCACCCCAGACCATTGGACGAGCTACAGTTTTTGGCCCACGACGTTCCATTGCTTGTGCTGAAACGCTGGTTCTAGTCAACCATCAAGCCAAGGTGTATTGTTGTTTTGCAGGTTCTTCCGGTGAGTTCGTTAACCATTCAGTCACGACTCCAGTTGAGCAATCGCTGCCGGTCCACCCACCATCGGTCATCCCGATTCGCAATCCCGATCCGCGAGTTCAAATTTGGAAATATCCCGAAATTAGGTAAGGATGATATCCGATACTTTCAGAATATTTGGTTTCTTAATTTTCGGATGTTTGAATATTTCGTGAATATTACGTGATTGACTAGATACCCTAGGATAATTTTGTGGTATCCGCAATATTCGAAAACACTCAAAATTAGGAATCATTCCTAATTTGGCAACGTATCTGGACGACTATCCGACCTTATCCCTAAGGTACGATACGCGACGATACGGAAAATCGTTATTTTATCCATAATCACTTGGATATGATAATAGATTTTATTTGCTTTCCAAATTTGAACAATCAGCTTTCCATTGATATCTATAACCCTATAGATATGACCGTTAATTTGATTTCTTTGCCTAATATAAATTTGAAGAATCTTGCGGATTGCGTGCATTGTTTGAACGTGATTGTTATCTTCGTTTGATTGTTTTCCTTTTAAATAAAGAAAATCCAAAAATTTGTTAGTTAGGTTTAAATTAGAAATTTTGCATGCTTAGGAAATCTTAAATATATCCAAAAGAATAAGATAACTATTTGATTTAAATTGGGATTTAGGGTGGCATATTTCCTAGTTTAAATTAGAAATTGTTTTAATCTTGGTGGATTATTTAGGTTACTTAATAATTTCGAATTTTAATAAAAATCCCAAAAAAAGAAGTCACTTTAGGATAGATTAACTTATCTTCTCTAGGATAGATTGCATGTTAATTTGAGTAATTTTTAATTTCGAATTCCATTGAAAAATACCAAAAATAAATCATTTGTCCGTCATTAGAATTAGGTCACGTCATCGCATGACATATAGTTTGTATGTTGGCTGCATTAATCGCATGTTAATTTTTGCACGTCATTACATATAGGTTAGCTTTCATTTAAATAAGTGAAAATTTAAAAAAAAATATTGAGTGAACTGCTTGTTAATTAGAAATCATATTAGGATTGTTGATGTGATTTTCTAGCTAACAATGCAGATGCTTACGTTGCTTCGAGGTAAGTAATTCTTCCAAATCTTGCAACTTATTTAATGTTTTGATTATTGGGTGTTACTTTGGTGGTTTGCGCACCCGCATGATCACCTCACATGCTAGTGACTAAGTTAAAATGAATCCAAATTGTCTGCCAAAACATTTTTTTGAAAAGAAAAGGTACCGAAAGGGCGCTAGACTAGATCTAGCGTAATCAAGTCTCCGAGCTTAGAATCTCTGGTTCGTAGAAATAAAACATATCTCCCTATGTTTTATTTAGGTTTCTAATCGACCTACCACAAATAGATTAGTGGCGACTCCAAGCATGAAAATTTTTGCATGTTAAAAACTTAAACCCTAAGTTGCGAATTGGTAGGGCTTGGGAGAGCCCGAGTTAGGCTTAGTCTTAACAATCCATTAGCCTGAGAGCAAATTTTAGGTCGCGACAGCTTGGCGACTCCGCTAGGGACTTGAGTTAAAACTCTTAGTGGACTTAGGCCAGTTTTTCTTTTCAAAAAAAAAATAATATTTTTGTTTGGCAGCGAGGATCCCAGGTACGTCCCTAACATTTTATGTGTTAAATGTTTTTGCAGAATGTGAGGTATAAGGGGAGGCGTGATTGTTAACCCTTGTTTTGCAGGGAGGTGTTTTGATGTATGGTTTATTTTATGCACGGAGCGCTGTATGATATAACCTGCTGTGCATGCCTTGCATTTACACTACACCGCACACACTACCCGCTACCGGACCTGGGCGGCACAGGTTTAGGATGGTACTGAGACAGCGGACACCCCAACTACACCCGCGTGGTATGGGTCGCCCTTCTTGGTCCCGAAAGTTCTTTCACGGTGTCATTGAGTTCCCACCACGGTTGCACCCTTTGCAACCCGGGTCGGCTCCCTGACTAAGCCGGAGTCAGGGGAACCCCGGCCTAACCACCACCATGACTGGTTTAGCCCGGTAATCCTCGCGTCTCTACTTTGTAAGCCAGAGTCTAGATAGAAATCGAACCTCACGTTTTATGTGCATGTCTATGTGATTGCCATGGTCCTACCAGGTAAAGTAAGTCTTCTGAACTCTCCTTTTTGCAATTTATTTAGTTATTGCATTTTTTGGGTCGGTCCATGATAGGTCTAGGTGGGTTTTAAATTTGAAAGTAATAATCATTGAGTCCTTTTTTTTTAACAAAAACAAAAAAAGAAGTGAGAAAGCTCTTTTGGAGAATTATTTTCAATTTATGTCTTTATTTTCTTGGATGTGTCATAGGTCATTATTTCCTGAGAAATTTATCATTTTCACAAGTACATGGAGTAATGGAAAATGTTATGAAAAATGGGAAAAAAAAGGAACAATTAGACTGAGTCATGGACTGATCGTTTTGAGGACGTATACTTACCATGCTCTATTTTTTAATTAGGTTATTACGGACCGTCAACGTTCCCCAATCCGTACTCGCTCAAGAGCAAGAATGACTGACCAAAATGAGCAGGCTCGTGTTGCTGTCCTTGAAACTAAGATGAAGCAAGTCCTGAATGTGCTCGAGAATCTCACCAAACAAGTTGCTTCCCTACAAACAAACATTTCCACACCGTCTGCACCCGCTCAACCGATTGTAGAGATCGTACTGCCCGATGACTCTCCCCCTGTTGAGTCAAAAGATAAGGGAAAAACCGTTGCCATTGGCACTTCCTCGATCGAGAATGGTGCAACTTTAACTGACAAAGCGTATCCGATCATTGCAAATGGGGGCGATGCATCTTCTAAGCCACCAAAAAGTGATGAGGCTGAGCGCATTGATAAACTTGAAGAAAAATTCCGTCAAATGCAAGGCTTTGATGATCAACTCTCACGAGGTCTTGCTCACATTGTCAAGGTACAAGTCCCTAAGAAGTTCAAAGCGCCCGAGTTTAACAAGTTCGATGGCCTTTCCTGTCCTAAGATCCATTTACAGTACTACACGACGAGGATGGCGCCGTATGCCGATAATGTGCCACTCATGATCCACACTTTCCAAGATAGCTTAACCGGACCACCCTTACAATGGTTCGTTTTGAAGAAGATTCACTCGCTCAAGACATGGGAGGATTTGTCTGATGCCTTCATCCGTCAATACAAATTCAATATTGACGTGGCCCCGTCACGTGAGGATTTGATTCGCACTGAAAAGAAAAAGACCGAAACCTTCAAGTCCTATGCCACTAGGTGGAGAGCTCTAGCTGTGCAAATCATTCCCGAGTTAACTGAGAAAGAGATGCTCGATACCTTTATGAAGACTTTACCATTCGAGTTTCGTAATCGAATGTTGGGTTCTAATTTTAATTCTTTAGCTGAGCTGATACCTGCGGGAGAACGCATTGAGATCGCTCTGCATGATGGTTGGGCCACTGAGCAGACTACCTCCGCTAAGAAATTCACCCTCAGGAAAGATAAGGAACCGGCACCTGAAGTGAATGTAGCTTACTCTCAACAAAGCCGTGACACTACTCCGACAATGCATTTTGCTGGCAAACAACAAGGTGGACGCCAATTCACTAGTCGACAACAAGGTACTAAAAGGAACTTCACGCCTCTGCCTGGGCCGTTATCCAAAGTTCTGCCTGTTCTCCAAAAGAAAAATTTGCTTTCAAGTGAGCCGAAACGCCCGAATCCCGAGCGGTTCTCTGGTTATGACTCCTCTAAGAAGTGTGAGTATCATATGGGGGAGGTCGGTCATTCTACTGATGATTGTTACGTACTAAAGCACAGAATTCAAGACCTCTTGGACACAAAGGCATTCTCTTTCCGCAGTGATCAACCAAATGTCCAGCGGAACCCTCTACCCAACCATGCTGGAAGCACGGATGCTGTCATTAAGTAGAGATATTTCTGTTTTTATACTCCTCTGTGAAGGAGTCTTTCATGCTTTCTAGGATTTCAAGTATTTTCTAGGATTTCCGACTTTCTAGGATTTCAATTCATGTTTATGTTTTTATTCGTAGGGCTTTGATTATTTGCATTTCTCTTTCAATAATGTAATTCATTCGACTCTATTCAATGAAATTACAAGTTTATTTGCATTTTGAGGGCATGTTGAAGTATACCAAACTAGCCCGGTGATGATATCCAACCATCAAAAGAAAATATCATCCAAAGAGAAATTCTGAGGGCTGGGCTTTCTCATGCTCCCTCCAAAAAAGACTTTCCGAAAATAAAAAAGCATTTCATTGCTTTAAAAAAAAAACCTTTTTCCAAATCATGCATCAAATAAACCCTGTTTGTTCGTCTGACTCATTTACTTTATGTTTCAGAGCATAATACTCTAGCTTGTTATGATGAAAAATGACACATCCATTCAACGGTGATGAACCCATTGGTTCAATTGAGAGCTAACAAAGCCTTCGAAGGAAAGTGAGCTTGCAAAGACTTATCTGAGGGCAATGAATCATAACTTGATTTGGTGTGGTGCTATATCTGTAAAGCCAGAAAAGGAGATGACAAATCGGGGGCATGACAGACTTCTGTAGCGGCCATTGAGATAATTCCTTGGATAATTGAAATTTACTAAGTCTCATTTTGCGTTACATAGAATCCTATTCATGCACGTTCTCTTGTACAGGGGCAGAAGCAACGATGGAGCATTCATGTGTCCATTCCTTCTAAATAGGGGCAATCAAAGGGCTTCCATTCCAAAAAATGTCTCTCTGTGTTGATGTTCTCACACCTTTTGCAGGGACCATTTATTTTGAATGCTCAATGCCATATTTTTCATGCTTATGATGAGATTTTTGAGTATGATAAATATGTTCGGAAGTTGCAAACTTTTTTGTGCTTGAAATTGATAAGCTTGTGAAATGATCACATCTTTCAAGGAAAAGAAATTTTGCTTGGTTAGTTTACCTATTTGACCCATCAATCTCATGTTGAAATTTGTCAAGTTGGACAATTTAATGAATGATGTGGAATTGCTTGAGTATGCTAAATGAGATGTGTCGGGATGATGAAAGGCAAACCATATCCTATACACAGTTCCCTATTCATACACTTGTGAGATGAGTGAAAAATTCCATGTTCACAAGGTAAAGGGTTATCTCGCGAAAGGTACGACTACCGAAATGATGAGAGGCAATTCACTTCTTTATCTTAAACACTACAGGTTGTCCATTGTTTTGCCACTTTGAGCCTAAACACTTGGAGAAGTTTTTTCAAATTACCCCTGTCAAGAATCACCCCACATCGGGGTAAACTGGATGTAAGTCGACATCATAAGGTGAGAAAAATGGATAAAAATTTTCTTGCTCACACTTGCATCAATCTTCGAGTGTTGCTATTGCAAATGAACTCAAACATTAATTCAAGTGCCTTAAGATGATGAAGAGCGGTTCTTTCTCTATCCTACACACTTTATCCATTGCTTAGCCCACTTGAGCCTATATTTTCGTTTCATATGAACCTAGTTGGTGATCATTCCCCACACTGGGGCAAAGCAAAAACCATCATTGTCCAAGAAGCATATTTGGAGCACCAACTGAAGACGAAGACCCTTGAGAGTCTAAATGTCGAGCTGAAGAGTAATTGGCCAATGTATGCGTTGTAGACAGTGTGTGTCAAAAAAAAACTCGGGGGCATAAAAAAAGCAATGTGCCTGATAAAAGCAAGGCCATTCCCCTGAAAAAAAAAAGTCGAGAAAAAAAAGGGAAACTTTAAAGAAAAAATGTCAAGATATGACATGTCAAAGTCATGAATTCCAGTGGAGCAGTAGTCCTACAAGTCTCGAAGGAATCAAGTGACGAACTCTCGCGGCCAATAGAGCATCTACCAAGAAGACAATCCCTAGCAAAGAAGAAGATCGGTGATTATGCCTAGATGATCACCAACTCTCACCCTTATACACATTTTGAGCCTGATATATCCTTTCGTTTCTCAACCCGTGAACCTAGCCTACGTTACGTCCCTTGCAAAGTCTCTTCTGATTATGGCACTTGAATTAACGAGAGTTTCATATATTTATAAGCTTAGCTTGAAGAAGTGCGAGCAAATCTATTTTTATCTCATTTCGCAAGGTTCTTGACTTGTAAACCTGAAGATGATTATGGAGTATTTTCTTTCAATAGCCTCGACTCGAAGAGTCCCCTTTGTTAAACCATTGACCAAACCGACACTATGGTCCTGACAAAGACCTCTCAGATTGGCAAGGCTGTACCGCTTGCGAGAATACTCGGACCCTTATCGACATGATGATGGTGAGATGGAGTGATTCTCATAAAATGGCCCTTTTGAATGAGAGTAAGCGAAAGCTCTTTCTAACTAAAAGTCTCTCATTTAGCATTCCTAAGAAATCCATGTTATGTATGAAAATTGTCTTAATGATAATTCTCCCCAGTGGAAATTTGGTGATGCAAATATGGTAAAACCATCATGCTTAAACCTCAATTGAATTGATGAATTCTGAAATGTGAGTTCTAGAATAGCCGAGATTGCTAATCTTCTTGAATGAATGCATCTGTGTTTTGCTCTAATCATGTCTGACAGGTAATGTTTCCTCAAAGACTAAAGAGTTCTTGATGCTACAGTTGTTTTTTGAAGCTTCGTGTTCGTCTAAATATTTTTGAATATCCAATTACCTTATTATAGTTTCAGGTATCATTTTCGAAAATCCGAAGGGAATTTTCGATCCTATTAATCATATCTGATTGCAGTTTCAGATAATTTTCTCGAAGATCCGAAGGGAATCATCGAGCCCATTCAAATATCTGATTAAATTTTCAGGTATTATTTCCGAAAATCCGAAGGGAATTTTCGATTCTATTAATTATATCTGATTGCAGTTTCAGATATCTTTCTCGAAGATCCGAAGGGAATTTTCGAGCATATTCATATTTGACTACAGTTTCAATTTCAAGTTTCTTTCTCGAAGATCCGAAGGGAATCTTTGAGGCCATTCAAATACTTGATTGGAGTTTCAGGAATTTTTTTTGAAAGTCCAAAGGGAATTATTCGATACCTTTTATCGAAAATCTAAAGGGAATTTTCGAGCCCATCTCATCTCAAGCATCTTCTCTGAAAATCCGAAGGGAATTTTCAAGATTATTTCAGGTCTTATTTCGACAATCCGAAGGGAACTTTCGAGCTTTCAAATACTATTGGGAATTCCAGATACTTGGCGAGTTTCCAAAGCTGTTCCATACCCCAATTTTGCTTTCCCAAATTTTCAGGTAAGTAAATGCAGGTATGTTTTCTATTTTTGCATTTGCATTTTCAGATCACATTAGAAAACGGGTATGGGCTCATTGAGATCCCATTTACTCGACAAAAGACTAATTTTTCTCATTGTATTTGCATAGTCAAAATTTAGGTATCATTTTGTCTTTGAATGCAACCTCTTCGAGCTCACTTTCAAAGAGGGGCAGCTGTTGACACCTAAATTTTGGGAATCCATTTAGGTACATATTGCATAGGAAAATTAGGGATCGATCTCGGTCCCTAGAAAAAAAATTAATTAGTTAAATTGCATATAGATATTAGAAGCATTTGCATAGGCTCATATAGTTACATTTGCATTGGATCGGCGGTGGATGGACTCGAGTGAACGGCTCTGAACTTAATGAAAGTGGACTAAGCCCGCGTTCAAGAAAATTCTTGGCCAAGCCCATGAACATTATAAGAGCTAAAATTTTCATTGGAAAATGTCGAGTTGGAAAATATTGGTTTATCAATCTTGATATTATCACGATTCAAATTGAATGAATTGATATTATCACAGAGATATTACAATATTCTCTTTGAATCAAAATAGGAAGTAATTGCAAGCAAAACCTTAAACTTTTCCTATAAATAAAATCAATAAGGGCTTCGTTCAAGGGGGGAAGGCCATTAAAAAGAAACACAAAGAAGAAAATCGTGAGAGAGGAGGCTATACGTCCAGGGGAGGCTTCGTTCAAAGTCTTCACGTTCTGGACAAGGAAAAAGCAAAAGAAAAGTCAAAGGAGGAGAGAAAAACAGAGAGAGAGAAAGTCACCTTCTGACGCCATTGACGTTGCACTGGAACGGTTGCTGCTTGCTGCTCCGCGACGACTGACCTGGCTGCTTCGCAAGTTGCACAAAGCAACACCCGACGAACTGCTGCAGCTTGCTGATCCCGTGGAGCGCTTACTCTTGCTGCGCAGGGAGTCGATCCAGCCGCTTCGCCTTGCATCAAGCCTGGCTGTGACTGACGTTGCTGCTGCCTACCCCGACTTCGACGAAGGTGTTGCTGTTCTGGTCCCTTTTGCCGCCGCCGCCGTTGACCGCAGATACTAAGCCCGGCGTAGACGCTGCTTGCTGGTTCGTGGCATCCTGTCTGCGGCCTTCCTGAACCGCAACGACGACTTGCTGCTTTCGTCCCAGCCCGAGCCATTGCAGTCCCAACGACCACAGCTGCCGCCTCTGCTCCTGTTCCCACTTCATCGATATTCCCAGGCTTGAAATCACCCCAGACCATTGGACGAGCTACAGTTTTTGGCCCACGACGTTCCATTGCTTGTGCTGAAACGCTGGTTCTAGTCAACCATCAAGCCAAGGTGTATTGTTGTTTTGCAGGTTCTTCCGGTGAGTTCGTGAACCATTCAGTCACGACTCCAGTTGAACAATCGCTGCCGGTCCACCCACCATCGGTCATCCCGATTCGCAATCCCGATCCGCGAGTTCAAATTTGGAAATATCCCGAAATTAGGTAAGGATGCTATCCGATACTTTCAGAATATTTGGTTTCTTAATTTTCGGATGTTTGAATATTTCGTGAATATTACGTGATTGACTAGATACCCTAGGATAATTCTTTGGTATCCGCAATAATCGAAAACACCCAAAATTAGGAATCATTCCTAATTTGGCAACGTATCTGGACGACTATCCGACCTTATCCCTAAGGTACGATACGCGATGATACGGAAAATCGTTATTTTATCCATAATCACTTGGATATGATAATAGATTTTATTTGCTTTCCAAATTTGAACAATCAGCTTTCCATTGATATCTATAACCCTATAGATATGACCGTTAGTTTGATTTCTTTGCCTTATATAAATTTGAAGAATCTTGCGGATTGCGTGCATTGTTTGAACGTGATTGTTATCTTCGTTTGATTGTTTTCCTTTTAAATAAAGAAAATCCAAAAATTTGTTAGTTAGATTTAAATTAGAAATTTTGCATGCTTAGGAAATCTTAAATATATCCAAAAGAATAAGATAACTATTTGATTTAAATTGGGATTTAGGGTGGCATATTTCCTAGTTTAAATTAGAAATTGTTTTAATCTTGGTGGATTATTTAGGTTACTTAATAATTTCGAATTTTAATAAAAATCCCAAAAAAAGAAGTCACTTTAGGATAGATTAAATTATCTTCTCTAGGATAGATTGCATGTTAATTTGAGTAATTTTTAATTTCGAATTCCATTGAAAAATACCAAAAATAAATCATTTGTCCGTCATTAGAATTAGGTCACGTCATCGCATGACATATAGTTTGTATGTTAGGCTGCATTAATCGCATGTTAATTTTTGCACGTCATTACATATAGGTTAGCTTTCATTTAAATAAGTGAAAATTCTAAAAACAATATTGAGTGAACTGCTTGTTAATTAGAAATCATATTAGGATTGTTGATGTGATTTTCTAGCTAACAATGCAGATGCTTACGTTGCTTCGAGGTAAGTAATTCTTCCCAATCTTGCAATTTATTTAATGTTTTGATTATTGGGTGTTACTTTGGTGGTTTGCGCACCCGCATGATCACCTCACATGCTAGTGACTAAGTTAAAATGAATCCAAACTGTCTGCCAAAACATTTTTTTGAAAAGAAAAGGTACCGAAAGGGCGCTAGACTAGATCTAGCGTAATCAAGTCTCCGAGCTTAGAATCTCTGGTTCGTAGAAATAAAACATATCTCCCTATGTTTTATTTAGGTTTCTAATCGACCTACCACAAATAGATTAGTGGCGACTCCAAGCATGAAAATTTTTGCATGTTAAAAACTTAAACCCTAAGTTGCGAATTGGTAGGGCTTGGGAGAGCCCGAGTTAGGCTTAGTCTTAACAATCCATTAGCCTGAGAGCAAATTTTAGGTCGCGACAGCGGGGACTCACGTAGAATGACTCCCCAGTGAGGACAATGAAAGAGCAAGCTGAGGTAGGGGCGACCTCAATCCAACGTCCGTCCTTAGTTTGCATTTCCAATCCGTTCACATGATTTTGGTGAAGTATGGTCACGAAGTTCGCGTCCCGATGGCACGTAGTGTCAGGCATCTTGGACTCGTCGTTCCCGGGAGGTGCATATCCCATGAGACGGAAATTGTATTTGACCGACCTGGCCAGCGAATCCACGTACTTGTCTACGCCCAAGCTTCCCAAAACCAGCTTCCTCACCAGTGAATCCAACTCCAAAACCCTCGTAACATACGTATTCATTGTCTCGCTGCATGTTCATGACAAAAGCACATAGCGAAAGATGATTCACCATCGTATAAGACGATTCATTTTAGATTTCTTGTACCAAAGTAATTGAATTGATTATCAATTCAAACTCACTTTATTAGTGATCCATTCGATAACCATTAATCTGTTGACACTTGCCGAATGAGAATCGATAATCTAATCAAGTTACAATAAAAACCAGCAATAAAAAGGAATTACCAAAATCTTGTGTTTCCCTCCGGCCACATGAGATCCGCTAATCTTTTGATCGAACCTGAGTTGGGGACGTAGTCCATTCCAAATGCCTCATAGGGAGGCGCATGGGGAGGGTTCGTGAGGTAGCCATCGAACCACTTCTCCGGGACAACGAACCGGCACTTCACATCGGTCGGAAGCTCAAGCAATTCCTCCAATTCTTGGAACAAATCATTGTGAAGCTCCAAGGTCATCTTATCATACAAAGCTTCGAAGCAACCGAATTCTTCAAGGGCTCGTCCGACTTGACATCGTAAGGAGTCCCATCGACCCGTCCCTGGCTTTGAGCCATCTAATTTGGACAGATCTGTCGGGGGAAGCTTCACTGTTGGAATAGAGCTCATGATTAATTTGTCTTTCTTTCTAAAACTTCTCTCCTATTTTGTTCTTGGGGTGGTTCTCCGCTGGATTTATAGGGCTTGTGCATCCTCGTAGTTGCCGCTGTAGCCATTTTAGAGTTACAATCTTTCCATGAAGAGTTGATTTTTTTCCTTTCTTGCCCCGCCTTCTGTGGTTTAAACAAGAGTGGACTAGTCAATGCTAGTTTTTTTTATGCGCATATAGCTTTTGGATAGTTAGGGTGCGTTTGGTAACTATTTTGTTTTCGGAAACAATTTTTGCTAAAAAATTATTTTTTTTATTCCATTCCCGAAAATAATTTCTAAACCTTCGAAGACGTTTGGTAATTACCTAAAATTTCTATTCTTAGAATAGAAAAAGAACATAAATGCATTTGTTAACTGCACAAAATTTCTTTTTATTAATAATATTTTGATTTTTTTAATATTTCTTTTTTTTCTTTTTTTTTCTTTTTTTTCCCTTCCGTGGCCCATGGCCAGGTTGCCGGTCCTAGCGATAGGCCATAGGCTAGGGCCGGCCAAGGCAGCTTGCGACTTGGGTGAGGCCGGCCCTTGCCTAGGCCACAAGCTGCCCTCGCCAGATTTGGCAAAGGCAATAGTGAGGGTAGCCCATGCCAGATTTGGTGAGGGTCTAACCGTCGCCCTTGTCGGTGAGGGCTGCAGCGCCCTCACTGGCCCTGGCCTGTGGTCGGTCGCCCGCTGACAATGACCGGCCACAGGCCAAGAATAAAACCAAGAAGAAGAAATTTATTTTCCATTTTTGATTCTTGTTCCTAGAATCAAGAAACGACTTTTTTTCCTTCTTGATTATATTCCAAAACTGATTCTAGGAACAAATTTGTGCAAATTTGTGCTTGAGAACAAAAAATTTACCAAACGGATTTCTATTTCATAATTGATTCTGAGAACAAAAGAATAGAATTAGTTACTATTTGGTCAGTTACCAAATGCACCATTAGTGACTTGACTGTAACTCAAGCAATAATGTAGCCTGTCTTCCTATTTCGGTATGACTTCCACTGGGAATACATGGAAACAAATCAACAGTAAGGTCAAACTTGAACCCTAATATTAATGCCACACTCAGAAACAGCAAACCCTGCAAGCAAAGAAGTAACTCTTACTTTTTGAATATTGCTATGCTATTATCTTTTTAAAATATCGCATGACATGCTGGCAATAAATCATTCATCAATTAAATATTGACATTTGTAAAATTGGAACATTATGAGTGATTGGATTGATGATATAACTGTGTGTCTACCTTATATAAGTGTAATTTAGAACATATTAATGTTTGAGCTCTTAGATATTTTGAAAAGCTTAAATCAAAAGCTAGTGGCCCATTTAGAGGTTTGGAGGGAATCAAAGAATGTACGCAACTCGTGAAGTTCAATCGTAAGAGGATAGGGAATTTCTTCACACTCTTATGATGAAGAATAGACCAAAAGAGCCCAAACACCTTTCACCAAGGGAAGATTGATGATTAAGAATCATCACAAGGTGGCACGATGTTGCTGTGCACCAAGGCGATGATGAGACTTGTGGGCTGCAAATGATGAGGTGCGCTCGATCTCTGGTGTTCAAATCATGACGATTGAACTGTTGAAATGCACATGAGTTAGGTTAGAATAGTCTCACATCGAAAAATTAATATGGGGTGGAGCAGTTAATATATCTAGGTTGGCTCATAATTTATTCGCTCGAGTTTTTAAGTGAAAGTGGATTCAACTGAATATGTTGATAAGCTCAAACTTGGCTCTCTCTTGGTGATCTTCTCAGCCAAAAGTATCGAGCCTCTGCCGCGCTCTCCCAACAGGAAAATGGTGCATGAAAGAGAGAGACTTTGGTGAAGATGTTTGCTGGCGATAAAAGCAAGTAAAGGAATTGTCAAAATCCAATTGAATTTGGGGATGAGCAAGACGCAGGTGGACGGTGGAGTCTAAGTGAAGAAGCGAAGAAAGTGACGAAGAATGGGACCCAGCGATGGAACCAAGTAAAAGAAAAGAGATGTTATGCTATAGATAGCTAGGATTTCATCATAATCGTCCCGGACTAGATGCATAAATGACAATGTTTAAAAATATTATTTAGGTCGATGTTCAGTCAAAATTAGTTTAGAAAATTAAAAATTTATCGTCACTCTACAGAGAAAAAAATAGTCTTAAGTAAATCTAGTTGTTACTCCTCTAAATTAACCATTCTTGCGTAAGTAAATTCCTAACTAAATAAGACTAACACTACAAAAAAACACGCTTTTTCCAACGAAAATTTCCAACGAAAATTCTGGAAAATTCGTTGGAAAGGGAATTTCCAACGAATTTTCCAACGAAAAAAAATTCGTTGGTAATAGGTTGGAAATTTTTCCAACAAAAAATTTTAATTTTCGTTGGAAATTTGCAACGAATTTTCCAACGAAAAAAAATTTGTTGGAAAACTCGTGGCTAAATTCGTTGGAAACGAATTTTTTTTTCCGACGAATTTTTTTTCGTTGGAAACAAATAATTTTTTTTTTGGTTGAAAAATAGTGAATCTTTTTTTTTCCATTGAAAAAAAATTTTTGGTGGAATTTTTTTTGTGGTAATTTTTTTTTCTGGCGGAATTTTTTTTTTGTGGAAATGTTTTTTTCTTTTTTGGTCCAAAATTCGCCCTCGCCGCCGGCGAGGGCCGAGCTCGCCGGCGACGGCCGAGCTCGCCTAGATCTGGGCGAGCTCGAGCCCGCCGGCGAGGCCGAGCTCGCCCAGATCTGGGCGAGCTCGATCCCGCCGGCGAGGCCGAGCTCGCCCAGATCTGGGCGAGCACGAGCTCGCCGGCGAGGGCCGAGCTCGCCCAGATCTGGGCGAGCACGAGCTCGCCGGCGAGGGCCGAGCTCGCCCAGATCTGGGCGAGCACGAGCTCGCCGGCGAGGGCCGAGCTCGCCCAGATCTGGGCGAGCACGAGCTCGCCGGCGAGGGCCGAGCTCGCCCAGATCTGGGCGAGCTCGGCCCTCGCCGGCGACGAGGCTCGGGGGCGTCGGGGGGCGTCGGGGGCGTCGGGGGCGTCGGGGTGGCGTCGGGGGCGGCCCATGGTGGCCTCGGGGGCGTCGGGGGCTCCCTGGATGGCCGCGGCGGCGCCTTTGGGGAGGGAGCCGACGTCGCGGAGGAGGAGGGGGCAGCGGAGTCTTGGTGTCCATGGTGCCGGAGCCGGTGCCGGAGCCGGAGGAGGAGGGGGAGCAGCGGGGAGGAGGCAGAGGGGGAGGCGGAGGGGGAGACGCAGGGAGAAGTGAAGGCGAAAGGGGGGAGGCGAAGGGGGAGACGCAGGGAGAAGGTGAAGGCAAAGGAGAGAGAGAGAGAGAGAGAGAGAGAGAGAGAGAGAGAGAGAGAGAGAGAGGAAGGAGAGAGAACGAAGGTGGAAATTGAACGAGCACGAAAATGTTGAATAATAAATATGTAGGATTTTCGTTGGAAAATTCGTTGGAATTTCCAACGAATTTTCCAACGAAAATTGTACGTACTAAAATAATTATCAGAAAATTGAAATTCGTTGGAAAATTCGTTGGAAATTTCCAACGAATTTTCCCACGAATATAAAAAATGCCGAATTGTACCGGGTTTTTTTTAATTCGTTGGAAAATTCGTTGGAAATTTCCAATGAATTGTTTTTTCGTTGGAAATTTCCAACGAATCTTCCAACGAAAAATGTACACAATAAAATAATTTCTCGGAAAATTTAAATCGTTGGAAAATTCGTTGGAAATTTCCAACGAATTTTTCAACGAAAAATGCACATAATAAAATAATTTCCTGAAAATTTTAAATTCGTTGAAAATTTCGTTGGAAATTTTCAACGAATTTATTTTTGTTGGACATTTCCAACGAATTTTCCAACAAAAAATGTACACAATAAAATAATTTTTCGGAAAATTTAAATTCGTTGCAAAATTCGTTGTAAATTTCCAACGAAAATAAATTCGTTGGAAATTTCCAACGAATTTTTCAACGAAAAATGCACATAATAAAATAATTTCCTGGAAAATTTAAATTCGTTGGAGATTTCGTTGGAAATTTTCAACGAATTTATTTTCGTTGGAAATTTCCAATGAATTTTCCAACGAAAAATGTACACAATAAAATAATTTTTCGGAAAATTTAAATTCGTTGCAAAATTCGTTGTAAATTTCCAACGAAAATAAATTCGTTGGAAAATTTCCAACGAAAAAAAATTTGTTGGAAAATTTCCAATGAATTTTCCAACGAAAATTGTACACACTAAAAATAATTCCCCTGAAAATCAAATTCGTTGGAAAATTAGTTGGAAAATTTCCAACGAAAAAAAATTCGTTGGAAATTTCCAACGAATTTTCCAACGAAAATTGTACACACTAAAATAATTGCCGGAAATTCAAATTCGTTGGAAATTTCCAACGAATTTTGTGACTAAATTTTTTTCGTTGGAAATTTCCAACGATTTTTGCGACGAAAAATTTTTCGTTGGAAATTTCCAACGAATTTTATTTTTCGTTGGAAAATTTGTCGCAAATTTTCCAACGAAAATTTTTCGTCGCAAATTTTCGTGGCAAAAAAGCGATTTTTTTGTAGTGTAACTGTAGTCTCATAGACAAATCATATTGCGATAAAATCAAACTAAAGTCGAATTGGCTTATAGTCGAAAATCCAAGGGCTCACATCTGCTCGCGTTTCCAAAAATTTTGTTAGAATCACAATCATAAAACAATTGTAAGCTTTCAACATCAAGCATTATTAAAAATCGGTCGAAAGGGATTATTTTCCTCATCCGACAAAATTAACGGCCAAATAAGCCATATAAGAATATTGACTCCACCACTTCAAAACATGCATAATTAAGGATCAAATCATTTAGTCAAATGGACATGCATACACATCACACTAATAGACAACATTGCATGGCACGTCATCATATGACACAACACGTCAGAAAATTCAAAATATTTTTAAAATTTTTAAATATTATCCACGTCAATAATTTATAACAAAAATTAGCTAGAAGGATCAAATCGGTAAATCGTCAAAAGGTTGAAGACTGAATTGGCAAATTATCGGAAGGTTTAAGACTAAATTGGCGAAATTAAAAGGTTTAGGACTAAATTTACTTGTTATTGTGAGTAATATTTTAACCCATCACTTGGCATGTTGCTGGATCATTAATTGTATTGACTGGACTACTTTAACACTCTAGTGTGTTGTCTTGTGGCATGGCTCGAAGGTGTAAGCCTATGTATGCAGCAATAGAGTGGCTGGGGAAAGAGACCATCTTGACATTTAATGCCGAATTCAGCAGTGGCGATTCTCTACACAAGCAAAGATAAGATCCAAATTTGTCATTGGGTCTATGTGCAGTGAGACATCACCTAGCGCAAGCATTGTTGTTCGTGTCTTGAAATAGCCATTACTTGTTGGGTTAGCTCGTTTTAAAGTCTTATGGCAGTTCAAAGTCATTTCATTAAGTAGCTAACTTGCCATTTTCAAATACAGAAATGGAAAACGATTGGAGTAATCTTATTTTCTGCACATTTTATGGATAGAGTTGCTTCCCTAGATGGCTATAGATATTCATCATGCGTTCTCGTGAAGGAAACTAAATTTTATATTGCATATATTGACGCATGCATGTACTGGATCCGGATATATGAAGTTGAAATTGTTGGTGCAACTGCATTTGCTAGGTTATTTTAACTACAAAAAAACATGAAATTTGCGACGGAAATTAGCGACGAACCTTTTTCCGTCGCAAATTTGCGACGGCATTTGCGACGGATAAAAAATCCGTCTCAAATTTGCGACGGAAAATTTATCCGTCGCAAATTTGCAACGGAAAAAAGTTCATCGCAAATTTCCGACGGAAAAAAAAACCGTCGCAAAATCCATCTCAAATTTGCGACGGAAAAAAGTTTGTTGCAAATTTGCAACGGAAAATAAATCGATCGCAAAAAAGTTCGTCGCAAATTTCCGACGGAAAAAATAAAACCATCGCAAAATCTGTCGCAAATTTGCGACAGAAAAAAAGTCGTTGCAAATTTGTGATAGCAGATTAAGTCCGTCGCAAATTTGCGACGAAAATGAACGTCCATCGCAAATTTGTAGTTTATCAGCCCGTGATATTCCAATCCTATCTCTCTCTCACTCTCTCTCGCTTTTCTCCCTCTTTCATATGTCTGAAATTAGCAAAATCCGTGCACGCACAAAATAATCTCGGTGAAGCTTTTGTACCGGTAAGTATCATAGCTAGCTTCGTGACTATTCATCGTTGGATTGTAATATCTTTTTTTTATATATGTTTATGTTTGTTTTTTTTTTCATATCTGCATCACCGGTTTAACGACCTGCGACTGGCGACACCTCGCCAGCCTTTGAATGAGGCCGCCGCCCTCGCCATCGCCCACGTCCGCGCCGGGACCGCCA
The DNA here is from genome assembly GCA_031216285.1 of Syzygium syzygioides. NCBI lineage: Eukaryota > Viridiplantae > Streptophyta > Magnoliopsida > Myrtales > Myrtaceae > Syzygium > Syzygium syzygioides. The sequence continues at coordinate 11,123,693 of CM062244.1, read as the reverse complement.
CTGTGTGATCTGCCGGTTTTTGTTGTCCTTGAATCAAGTAAGCCAACTCCCTAAACCCTAGTTAGTATAATTAGGTAATTAGTCGGACTTGTTTATGAATTATTTAGGATCACTTTTCGTTGGCTAAATTACGAGTCGATTTCAGGATTGCATGTGGCTTTGATCGATGGTCGACTGGTTAATTTGTTTATTATGTGGATGATTAAGCATTAAATGACGATAAAATGATTGATTAAGCATTTTCACAGAAAATGCTTGAAAATTAAACAATTCTATAAAAAATCATGAAAAATTATGGAAAATTAAAAAACGGCATATGTTGACAACAAATATGAAATTTGACTGTAAAAATTTTTTAAAATTTTTAACAAACTAAAATTTCATAATATCACAAAATTGTAAAAATTAATAGTGACCACCCATTTTTAGCGAAATTTAGATTTTTTAACGTTCCGGGGAAAAAATATTAAAAAATTAAAATTTCCAGGACTTAATAAAATGGCTTAACATAAATGTGGTCACTCATTATGAGGGAAATTTTTATTTTTTTTGGTGAAAAAAATTACAAAAATATAAAATTTCAAAACTGCACAGAATTGCCTAGAAAACATGTGGCCATCAACTTGTAGTGAAATTTAAATTTTTTTAGAAGGCCAAAAAAAATTAGAATTCAAAAAATATCTATATTTCACGGAATGGCTTATAATACTTGTGGCCACCCACTTTTAGTTATATTTAATTTTTTTAACGTGCCCTAAAATTATTAAAATAAAGAAGGACTAAAATTTTGAAAACTTTACCTAATAGCTTAGACTACTTGTGACCACCCAATTTTAGTATGGAAATTTTTTTATTTAAAGGAAAAAAATTTATATTCAAAAATAATAATTTAAAAATTCTTAAAATTTTAAAATTTCAAAACTTTACAGAATGTATTAGAATATCGGTGGCCACCAACTTTTAGTGAAATTTTTTTTAGGTCCCAAAAAAAATTTAACAATAATAATAATTTTTTTCTTACAAAACTTTACAGAATGACTTAGAACATCTGTGGCCACCCACTTTTAGTGAAATTTAAATATTTGTACATGGTAAAAAAAATTTAATCAAAATGAATGCGATTCATATAGTGATGTTTGATACCTGTGGCCACCCATATTGTGCTCATACATTGACGTTTCATATCAAAATGAATGGGATTCATAGTATATTTGCTTGTAGGAAATTGCACGTCATAAACACTCGACATTGGCTCATTTCAAGGAAACATTTTCTCAGTCTTTCCATAAAAATTGTAAGCTTCGTCATGTACATCATTATGTATCCATAATACGTGTCAATAGTTCTTTACATATTCGCATAACCTTCCTACTTGTCAGTATAAACGTGGAGGTCACATGCCTAAAAGATAAGCCTCTTCCTCGTCCTCGTCCGTGTCCCTTTCCTCTTCTCCTGTCCCGGCATCTAATCCTCAACCACAATATGGTCCGTCGCAATATGGACACGTTGGCCCTTCTTCCAACACTCAACAACATGTTATGGGACTTGGCCACATGCGAACTGAATGTTCTCTAGTTCAATCTCCTTTAGCTCCCTCTCCTTCCGTTCCACCCCATTATTCGGCGGAACAATCGAATATTGACGGAAACAAAGATCAAGAAGATACCGATTCTTCATATGCCCATTTGGAGATTCGTAAGTACTTCATTTTTATTTTAGTATATGTAATATTTAGGGTTTTAGATATTGATGTCAACTGAATTGTCCATGTTGTACAATATCCGTATGAATGCAGATTCACGGATGCTCCATCTGTTGTGAGGGAATTGAACAAAATAGTAAGAAACTTTTGGATGGGAGAGTATATTACTTACATAAGTGTTCCACAAGAAGTGACAGAAATGTGGTGGAATGAGTTCAAGGTAAGTTTTACATATTTTATTTTCTCACTAATTAAGTTTGGTGTAGTATATTGATGGTCAAGAATGATGTAAAGGGACTAGAACAACTCTGTAGTTTTCGATAGCTAAAGGACCCGATATTTTCCTCGACATGAACTTTACAAAATTTATCTATATTTGTCTGGTGCATGATTATGGATATGTGATCATCATAATAATATTCAATTTGTGTTTTTATTCATTGCAGCGGAAGTCCAAGTGGGAGGAAGGGGAAGACAATGAAGTGAGAAGAATTTTCGATAAGAAAATAAGTGATTTTATGCGAAATGTCATGAATAGTGCGAAGAGCAAGCAAGCGAAACCGTCTTTCTTTACAACTGACAATTGGGAGGCAATTAACAGATTTGGGCATCTGAACAGAGTTGACAACTCTGTGAGCAGAATAAGAAGAATCGATCTTCTAGTTCTAGTGATGGGTCAGCCACATATGCTGGGGGCTCTATTAATATTACGGAGCATCGCAAACGACTGGTAAGTCTGTTAAATGAGTTATAAGTTAATTTAATTCAATTATTCATGTTTACATTTTGTAGGCACAAGAATTAGGGACGGAACCGACATTTGCAGCTACATTTGAACGCACATTTCAAAAGAAAGTAAAACATTGACTGGCGATCGAGCAAAAGCTGTTAAGGTATGTAATGTTATACTTTGGCTTATATGTAAACTATAATGAAAACCGTGAATGCTTTCAATATTTATGGTAGATATATATAGTGATTTTATTTTCATCTACATTATTAATGTAGGAAAAATATGATGAACTTTTAATGAGGAGTGCTAGTGGTAGTGATGATTGTCCTGAGTCCAGGCCATTAAGTGATAATATGGCATTATGGATGGAGGCAATGGGTGGGGTGAAAAAAGGGAAAATATTTGGGATGGGATCGTTGTCAAGGATGTACATGTCGAATAGTCCTGGAAGTTCATCATCCACTGCGACTGGTCGAAGGAGGTCATGACAAGACAAGCAATTGACCCAAGAAGTGAATCGTCTGAATAATTTACTTATTAAGAAGGATAAACAAATAAATAACTTGGAACAACAAATGAGATTCGTTATGCAACACCTTAACCTCAATCGCTATGACGATCCTCCTGTACCTCCAGCCAATCTAATAGGTGATGGGCACAATGATGACCAACACATTGATGCCGAGAATGCTGATGATGATGATGATGATGATTTTTTCCAAACTTTCTAGTTAAAATTCTCAAAATCGGGGGTAAGCTTGCTTCATAATTTTAGTTTTTTATAATTTCACTCATATTCATATGTAAGATCATTTATGTTCATCCTGAAACGTATTTTTGTTAACCCTCTTGTTATTTTACACCTAGTTCCACATCCATGCATAAAACGCTTGGACTGATTTATGTATCGACATTTCCTCATGTCTCGACAAAAGTGACTACTTTTATTGTTCTGCCATCGTACCAAAGCCGCGTCTTCTTATGTATGATTTTTTTGCGTCTTCTATGGTTGTCCCGTCTCTTAGTTCATATTTTGAATATATTATAAGATTGGACATTAAATAACATCATGTCAGACTCTACAACTTTCCTTCAGTTATTTATTTCAATTATATGTCATTGTGGCTGGTTTATCAGAATCTATGGTTTGTTCGTTTTTCTGTTTTAATTATATGTCATTATCTCCTTTGTTTGATATGGATAAGAATTTATGGCCGAAATGATGTAAAAATAGTGACGAATATTTGAAGTCGAATTTTGCTATCATTACAGTTCTTCGCTAATTTGCGACGAAATTCACGACGAATTTTGAGATGAAATTCGCAACAAAATTCGCGACGAATTTTCCGACAAAATTGCGACGAATTTTCCCACGAAAATTGCGACGAATTTTCCCACAAAAATTGCGACGAATTTTGCGACAGATTGGGTTCGTCGCAAATTTGCAATGGATTTTTGCGATAAATTTTGAGATGGAAATAGTTCGTCGCAAAAGTCCGACGAAATTTGCGACGAAATTGCGATGGATTTTTGCGACGAATTTTGCGACGGAAAGAGTTCGTCGCAAAATTTCGACGAAATTTGCGACGAATTTTACGACGGATTGAGTTCGTCGTAAATTTACGACGAAATATTTATGACGAATTTTGCGACGGATTGTATTCGTGGCTAATTTGTGACGAATTTATTTTCGTTGCAATTTTGCGACGAACTTTTAAATTTTCCGTCGCAAAATTTTGCGGCGACCTAGTAGCGACGGAATTTTTTCCATCGCAAAATTCGTTGCAAATTTGATTTGCGACGGATTTTTCCAATTTTTCCATCGCAAATTTTGTCGCTAATCCAGTTTTTTTTTTTTGTAGTGTTTAGGACTTAATGAATTCGGCACAACAGGTTTTTGACTGATCATCAATTTTTTATGTTGAACTTTGAGATAGCTCGCTTGACTAGGCAATGGGTCTAAAGCAAAATATATATTATCAAGCAATAAAATAAATAGAATAAAGGAATCAAATTGGATACCGAATTTACTTGGTTGGGTAAGTGGGACCTACCTCACGGGAGAGCCGGACAACATTCTACTGTAAATCAAGTGATACAATGGATATTATAATCATACTCGTGTTACGCAAATACTCATAGTATTTCCCAACTCTTAATTATGCCCCCCTTATGATTTCTCGCAAAACAATCTCTCAGTTTCATAGATGAGTTACACAATATTTTCACGGCTTCAAATTCTCACGATGTGATTCACGAGCAAGCACAAGATTGATTGTCAAGTAAAGAAGTTCCTTTTGGATGCATTTTACAAAGTTGGCTCCCTTCTTATATAGAGCAGATTTAGATCCAAAATAGGAAATCTATTCAAATTAGGAATCTAACTCAAATTAGGAAATCTACCTGGATCGGGTTATTTTTATGGGATCAAGTGGAGACATATTTTCAACAAGCTCTAAGCGCTTTACTGAGGCATCAGTCCTCCATGAGTTATTGAGATGAAAGATGTGTTTTGGCTCCTATATAATAGTACAATTAACGTGAGCCAACCTTATTTCATTTACATCAAAACCTCTTTTTTTGAAATTTTTTGTAAGTAGTGGAATGCTTTTTGCTGCTAGTGGGAAATAATTAAAGAATTATTTTACTCAGAAGAGAGAAAAGAAAGGAAATTTCTTCATGAACACCCATTTCTTTGTCATTTTCTCTTACAAAACTTGCTGGGAAAATTATCAAAAAAGTCCTAAACCTTTTATAGTTGTACCAATCCTAAACTTTTTTTTGCCAATTCAGTCCTAAACCTTTTGCAATTCGGCTAATTCAGTCCTTTTGGCCGGTCGAAGCTGACGAGGATGCTGCTTGGAGCTTACGTGAACGCCAGCCGGCGTCGGTCGGTGATATGGCAATATTTTAATATTTTTTTCGAATTTTTTTCCTTTCTCTTTTTTTCTTCCTTTCCTTCTTCCCCCTGGCCAGTCCGGCCAGAGGGAAGCTTGCCGGCAAGGTCCACTAGGGAGGCTTGTCCTTGCTAGGCAAGGCGAGGCGACCTCACCCAGCCTTGCCACGACTGTACGACGGCGAGGATCGGCGAGGGTAGAGCTCGCCATGGCTGGGTGAGCTTCACCCTCGCCAGTCCTTGCTAGTGCCAATGAGGGCGAGCCTCGCCATCGCCCTCGCTGGCCGCTCGCCATGGTCGGGCGAGCTCGACCTCGCCTAGATCTGGCGAGGTCGAGCCTCGTCATTGCTGTGCGACGACGAGGCTTATCCTCGTCAACACCGGCGAGGACCGGTGAAGGCGGAGCTCGCCCAACCATGGTGAGCTTCGCCCTCGTCAGCCCTCGCCGTCGCATAGCCGTGGCGAGGCTGGGCGAGGTTGCCTCGCCTTGCTCGGCAACGGTGAGCCTCCCCAGTGGACCTCGTCGGCGAGCTTCCCCCTGGCCGGACTAGCCAAGGGGAAGAAGGAAAAGAAAAAAAAAGAGAAAGGAAAAAAAATTTCGAAAAAAAATATTAAAATATTGCCACGTCACCGGCCGGTGTTGGCCGGCATCCACGTCAGCTCCGGCCGGTCAAAAGGACTAAATTGGTTGAATTGCAAAAGGATTAGAACTGAATTGGCGCAACTGCGAAAAGTTTAGGACTTTTTTGGTAATTTTCCCAAACTTGCTTGCTAGGAGCAATCTCATTATCAATAGCCTGAAACATATATAGCTCCAAGGATCTGTAATTAAGTCAGATGATTATAACCTAAACAAGCTCTAAAAGGGGAAAGAAAGGAAAACTCAATAGGCTTCTTAAATATTGATCGACCGTCTACTCAATTAATTATTAACGATGGTAAAACATATGCCTTAAGACTTGACTTGCAATTGATTGATAGCGCAACAGGACACTTGATGCTTCCAAAGCACCTCGATTTCAAATTCTGTAAAAAGTATCCATTGCTGAAGCTCCATTTTGGCCTTCTTTTATCTGTGTTGACACTTGAAATTAATTAGAGATATCGATGCTTAGGATAGATAAATAAAACGATAAGAGATGATGCCACCTGTACTAAATGGCAGCTGGTAGGTACGGGCAGTCATAAGCGGGAAATTTGAAATTCATATGGATGGGGATAAAAATGCTGAAGATATTTTCATCGAAGATGTCAACAAGGAGAAGAACGAATGTCAAGCTAGGAAATATTCGATGAAGGCCTTTGCTCCAGAAAAAATAGATGACCAAGTGCCAAAGGTGCTTTTCATCGATGACATCGATGAAAAGGATGATGGATGTCAAGTCAGAAAAGCTCGATGAAGGTCCCTATTTCTAGTGGACAGGTGTCAAACAGAGAAAAGGCTCGATGACGGTTATCGTCCCGAGAGACATGTCAAACGGAGAAAAGGCTCGATGATGGTTATTGTCTCAAGAGACAGATGTCAGACGAAGAGAAAGCTCAATGATGGTTATCGTCCCGAGAGACAGATGTCAGATGAAGAGAAAGCTCGATGATGGTTATCGTCCTGAGAGACAGATGTCAGACGGAGAGAAAGCTTGATGACGGTTATCGTCCCAAGAGACAGATGTCAGACGGAAAAAAGGCTCGATGACGTTTATCGTCCCGAGAGATCATCCCGAGAGACAGATGTTAGACAGAGAAAAGGCTCGATGACGGTTATCATCCCAAGAGACAGATGTCAAACGAAGAAAAGGCTCGATGATGGTTATCGTCCCGAGAGACAGATGTCAAACGAAGAGAAAGCTTGATGACAGTTATCATTCCGAGAGACAGGTGTCAAACGGAGAAAAGTTCGATGACGATTGTCGCCTTAGAGTACCAATGGGCTCGATGGCGGTTATCGTTTCAGAGACTAAAAGGGTTCAAGAGCGGTTATCACTTCATACAAAAGATAAGATTGATAACAGTTGATAAACATGTGTCATTAAATGAACGGTGAAGATGAAATCAACGATGGATAGCGGATACAATATCAAGAACGGTTACCAAGTTTGTGCTATAAATAGCATCTGATTATCAACAGAGGACCCCCTCGCACACATGAACAAAACAAATGTTGTCTTTTATCTTCCAAGTTTCACACTTTCAGTTTACATAGCTATAGTTTTTACTCTCTAATTTTTCACTTTCTGTTTCCCTAGCTGTAGTTGCTTAGGTCTTTGTGAACTTTGGACGCCATCAGCAATTCGATGGTTTTGTTTGAATATTCTATAAAAATCAAGTTCTTTATTCACGTCTAGATTGCTCCCGTTTGAAATTGGATCTAGAACTCAGTCTCCTTTCATTAAGAGCCGAAGAAAGACTTTCGATGAATTATATTTCGTCGTGAGGACATTTCCGACGAAACATAATTTTGGCACGCCCGATGGGACCCTTTAGATCAATTGGAGGGGTAATAATGGCACGAACGAGAAGTCAGAGCCAATTAGATCAGAATAACAATGTTCCAAGAAGCAGTGTACCCTCGAACCATGCTGTAGAACGATCGACACGTGCAGAATCGTCAAACGGGCGAACAATTACAGAGCAAGGTCAGGTGGGGGAGATGGATGTTCCCAGACACGTTACTAAAGAGTAAAGAAGGCAATTGGAATCAAATCTAGTTACACTTGCTACTATGAGAAGAATCATGGAAGAACAACATAATGATTTGGCTAATCTAGTCACTAGATGCATGGCTGATACTATTAGGCCATTATTTATCAATACAGTTCAGAAGATCACTGGAAGGATGAATTCATCAATAAATTCTTCTCAGCCACAAATTATCCCCGTCGTACCTCCAGGTGTGGTAGGAGGTTTTGGACAGCCCATAGTTACAAACTCTACTAGTGCAATAGCAGGGCAGCTTATGCCTCTTGCACCAGTAAGAATTCTTCAGAGAGGAGAAAACGCATTGGCAAGTCAAACACACAGCCAATTGTCGACAAATGAAGGTAATACGGTAAATCCAACTTATCGGAATGAGAATATCAATATGGGTCAACTACTAGCCAACGGAATAAATTTGTCTATTCCAGTTCAAACAAATGTGACTACCGCAAATATGGTTCCTCAGCATACTACTCCGTACCAATTACATGACAATGTGATGTCCGGTGGTTTTGCGGCTCAACCAAGCATTCCTCAAATGTTGTTCAAGCCAAATGTAAATACGAATAGTCCGGGGAGGAATGTAACACCACCACAGCCAATGTCACAATATCCACAACCATCATTGCAAAACACAATTCTACAATATCTACAACCACCATTGCAAAATGCAATTCCACAATATCCACAACAACCATTACAAATTCTAGCTCCGCAACATCTACAGCCAGTAGCACAGTATCCATTATTACAACCACCAATCCCATAAGCAGTAATACCTCAATATTAGGTGCATCAGCTACTGCAACAAAACGTACCACCAGTTATGATCCCAACAAGACAAAATCAATACACAATTGATCCAATGTTACAGCAATATGGTGGTGAACCAGGAGTTTTTAGGCAAGTATACAAGAAGTCATACCCAAAATGGACGGATGCAGTTCAGTACCTAAGGGGATTCAAAATGCCAGAATTTAGCCTGTTTACTGGCAAAGATGATCAGTCAACACAGGAGCATATCAATCGATTTACTACTTTATGTGGAGATGCTACGTACGGAGATCATTGGAAGTTGCGTTTATTTCCATTATCATTGTCCAAAATCGCTTTTACCTGGTACACATCTTTACCTCCTCATTCTATAGTTTCTTGGGATCAAATGGAGATGATGTTTCATAGTCAATTTCAAAGGGCAGTGCCAGACATGTCTGTGGCATATTTATCAGCAATGAAACAATATAATAATAAATCAATTGATCAGTTCATGTTTTGATTCAGAAAGGCAAGAAATAGATGTCTTGTACCATTACCTGAGAGAACGTTTGCTGAATTTGCTTTTAACGGTCTAAAGTTTGCCATTAGGGAAAGAATGGTAGGACAGGCCTATTATGATTTGTTTTCATTGACTACCATTGCTATGAAGCATGAAAATTTTTTGAAAGAAAATGATCGAAAGTATACTAGACATGAGGTAAACTTTGTTGATGAAACACTGGTTGATGAAAATGAATCAGAGTACGCTGACGTGGTAGTTGCCAAGATGATAATAGAAAAGCCATACACTTGCCCTGCTTTAAAGCTAGCTAAAATGAAAGAAAAGAAAATTATCATGGTTAAGTCAAAGGACGTCCAGTATTATTCCTTTGATATAAATAATGTCGATGAAATATTTGATTTTCTTTTGGCTAATGGACAAATCAAACTTACTGAGTGCCAAGTTATAATAAGCCCAGAGGATGTGAGAGGAAAGAAATACTGTAAGTGGCATCATTCATGGAATCATAATACAGTTGATTGTATTGTATTAAGAAAGAAAATTCAAGAAGCAATTCGACAAGGCAAAATCAAATCGCAGATGACAAAGAAAAAGCTCCTATGGATATGGATGTTGATCCATTCCCTGTAATGATGGGAATGGTGTCATTAAAACCTAAAAGTAAAATGATGCAGTCACACCTATGTGCTCGGTGTAAAGAAGAATTCAATTATGATCGAAGAAGAGAGCATCTTTCGATGCAGGATGTTTCACAAGAAAAGACTTTTTGGGATCAATTTGGATACCAAAATTATAACAAAAAGATTGAATATCGGAGTCGATCCCGAAATGTTCAAGATAAGAATAAACGTTTGAATCGGGAGCAAAACGCTCAGGTTGTTGATAATTCGAGACAATACCCAACAAAATGGAAGTCTTTCAAGCAACGTTACGAAGAAGGCGGCCCTAGAATTGGAACATTAGGAGAGCCTAGTGGTAACTTCGATTATTATGCTAACTATGGTCCACCTTCTAGATATTAAGAGGAAGTGGTTGCAACTGGATGGGGTGAGGAATTCGATGACCTACCTAAAAGAGAGACCAAGTCGGCTTTGACACCTCATCGAACTAGGACTTTGAAAATACCAAGTGATCCACCAGAAGATGAGTAGTTTGAATCAGGAGAAAGTTCAGGGTCCGGGGGCAATGTAACAAGTACTCAAAAAAGGAGGTTACAAAGAAAGAAGAAGATGTATGAATTGCAAAGACAGGTTAATCAGATTCATATTACTCAAACTCCATCAATGCCTTATAAACCTAAGAAATTCTGAGCTAGGAATTTAGTATGGAAAAAGGAATTCTGGATATTCTAGTTAGGAGAAGCATAATAATGATTAGAAAAAGGTTAAGACTAATGACAAAATTGTACTTAGACCTACCGTATTATCGAGATCTGTTTCGCCCTTGAGTTCATGCATGGTTCAAGCTAGACTTCCATTGCAATATAGAGTGACATCTGTAGACTCAACAACCAATGGAGGTTTAATTATTGATGAGGAAGATAAGGCAGAATTTCAATTTGAAAATGAAGAAGAATTAATGGAGTTTGAAAAACCCTCTTACAAAGGATCCAAACATCTGAGGGCACTTAATATAAACGCTAGGATAGATGACCGTCTGGTTTCCAAGGTTCTGGTCAATGGAGGATCCACTTTAAATCTGGTTCCATATAGGTTCTTTAAAAAGATAGGAAAAAGAGATGAAGAAATTATCCAATCGAATATACAATTGTTGGATTTTATAGGAGAAGTAACATAGGTCAAAGGAATATTTGTGGCTGTCCTGACTGTAGAATCTAAAACTTTTAGAACAGCTTTATGTGTTGTCGAGGCAGATGGTTCATATAATGTGTCATTAGGAAGAGATTGAATCCATGGAAATCAATGTGTATCATCAACCCCTCATCAGATGTTAGCTTTTTGGAATGGAAGCAAAGTTGAATATGTTGAAGCTAATAGTAAGGCTCATGTATTATGGGCACATGCTTTAAAGAATGATCGAGAGTTAAGGAAGATGCCAGATGATAATTCATACGTTATCGAACCACCTAGAATTGATTCAAGGGATGTTATATTCTGCCGGTTTGACAAGGAAAATGTCCATTGGATTCCCAAAATTGACCTGGTGGGATGTTTGGACAAGGTTGTTCATGGAGAACCATACATTATTAGGCGACCTCAATAAGAGGTATATGGCCTATAACGCTGAAGTAAGTAGTCAAGATCTTAACAATTGCATTATGAAATTTGAAGAATCACCCCTTAGAGAGGACAATAAACTTATTGAAGCTCAAGACCCGCTAATAGAAGTTAATATTGGAGATGCCCAACACCATCGACCAATTTTCATTAGTACATTGTTAGGTGAGGTTGCAAAGTCCCAGTTGATTGAGTTATTACGAAAGCATAGAGATTGCTTCGCATGAGATTATCATGAAATGCTGAGATTAGGACGAGATGTGATTGAGCATAGATTGTCAATTAAGAAAGGATTCCGACCATACAAACAACTACCAAGAAGGTTTGCACCAGAAATTGTGTAGAAGGTCAAAGAGGAAGTTGAACACTTGTTGACATCAGGCTTTATTAGAACTGCAAGATATGTCAAGCGGTTATCAAATGTCATACCAGTTAAAAAGAAGAATGGGAAGATAAAGGTGTGTATAGATTTTCGTAATCTAAATGTAGCAACCCCAAAAGATGAGTATCAAATGCCAATGACAGATATGTTAATTGACTCAGCATCTGGCAATAAGATTATGTCATTAATGGATGGTTATTCGGGTTATAATCAGATATACATTTCAGAGGAAGATGTGCATAAAACAACATTTCGATGTCCAGGAGTTATTGGGACGTTCGAATGGTTGGTGATGCCATTTGGATTAAAGAATACCAGAGAAACTTATCAGAGGGCTAAGAATTTTGTCTTCCACGGCATGATTAGGGATTTCATGGAAGTTTACATCGACGATATCATCATCAAATCAGACCAGGTAAGTCATCTAACTTATCTTGAGCATGCTTTTATAAGGATGCAGAAATTTAAATTGAAAATGAATCCTTTTAAATGTGTTTTCAGGATAAGAGTTGACAACTTTTTAGGGTTTATGGTTAATCAAAGAAAAATAGAAATAGATAAGAATAAAACTAAAGCTATTCTAGAATTGCCGCCACCCATAAGTAAGAAACAATTGCAGATGATCATAGGGAAGATAAATTTTTTACGTCGATTTATTGCTAATCTATCAAGTAAGATAGAAATATTTTCTCCATTACTTAAACTTAAGAATCAAGATCAATTCGTTTGGGGGAAAGAGCATCATCATGCTTTTGAGCAGATTAAAAAATATTTGATCAGTCCACCAGTTTTGATGCTACCCAAGCCGGGTAGACCATTGAAGCTTTACTTGTCGGCAACTAACAATACCATTGGAAGTGTGCTGGCACAGGAAAATGACAATGAAAATGAGCAAGCAATATATTATCTCAGTCGGATGTTGAATGATGCAAAAAAAAGATATACTCCGGTGGAGAAATTATACTTGTTATTGTAATTTGCTTGTACAAAATTACGTCATTACATGTTGTCGACAACACTTCAGGTAATTTGTAAGACGGATATTATTAAATATATGTTAACTCGCCTGATTATCAGAGGAAGAATTGCCAAGTGAGCTTTCGCTTTGTCCGAAATACATTTGATATACGTGCCACTTAAAACAGTTAAAAGTCAGGCGGTTACCGACTTTATTACAGAATATCCATGTGTACATCTGGAAGAGGAGAATGTCGAGGGATCGATACAGGTGGTACCATGAACATTATATTTTGATGGATCAAGTATGACAACCACATCTGGCACTGGGGTCTTGATCATATCCCCTCAGGGACATCGAACAAAACTTATGTGTCGACTTAATTTTGATTGCTTCAATAATCAAGCAGAATATGAAGTGTTAATTGTTGGCCTTAATATATTGGCTGACATGAACGTTAAGTTTGTAAGAATAAAAGAGGATTCTCAATTAGTGATCAATCAGTTATCGGGAAATTATCAATGCTTCAATGAGAATATTGTTCGATATTTTGATATGGAGAAAGTTTTATTGAACGAGTTCTTTGATTATGAACTGAATCATATAAAAAGAAATGATAATGTGGAAGCTAATGAGTTAGCTCAAATGGCATCTAAGTATAAAATATCAAAAGAATTAATAAAACTTATTGTTACACAAACAAAAAATTTGCCATCAATAGACAATCGAATTATAATGATACAGTCCAATAGGGAGCATATCGATGTCGATGAAGAAGATTGGAGAAGACCTATCATTCAATATCTAGAGAACCTAGTTTCTAATGATAAATCCTTTAAAAAGCAAGTGTTGAAGTACCTGCTGTTGAATGAAGAATTATATCGAAAAACAATTGATGATGTTTTGCTTAGATGTTTAAGTAAAAGAGAGTCATTTATAGCAATGGCGGAGCTACATGAAGGAATATGCTGTGTGCATCAAGCGAGGATAAAAATGAAATGGTTATTAAGGCGCCATGGTTTCTTTTGGCCAGCAATGACCCAAGATTATATTGATTATGTTAAAGGGTGTGAGGCGTGCCAAAAACATGGACCACTGCAACATGTCCCTGCGGCAATTATGCAATCCATTATCAAACTGTGGCCATTTCGAGGATAGGCAATGGACATAATTGGGAAAATATATCCTCCATCATCTAAAAAAAATAGTTTCATATTGGTTGCTACTGATTATTTCACCAAGTAGGTCGAAGCCGCCTCGTATAAGAATATGACTCAGAAAGTAGTAAAGGAGTTTATAGAGGAAAGAATTATTCATCGATATGGAATACCAGAGACAATAATGGCAGATTAGGGTACTGTATTTACTGATCAGGAAGTTCTAGGGTTTACTAGATCCAGGGGGATCAAGATACTTCAGTCAACTCCCTACTACGCTTAGGCGAATGGGCAAGCGGAGGCATCTAATAAGGTTATTATTAACCTTATTAAAAGGCATTTGGAAGAAAACCCTAGAGAATGTGATTCACTGTTGTCGATAGTATTATGGGCCTATAGAATATAGAAGAGGTCAAGTACGAGAGTTAGTTCATACATGTTAACTTATGGCCAGGAAGCTGTGTTGCCTGTAGAAATTACAGTACAATCACTACGGGTAAAATTACAAGGGGATATGTCCAAGGAAGAATATGACGAATTGATGTATGGAAACATCGATGAAGTGGGAAAAAGTGGGGTTATAGCTTTGGAGAAATTAATTGCCCAGAAGAATAGAGTTGCTAAAGCATATAACAAACATGTGAAGGAAAAATGCTTCGATTGGTGATTTAGTTTGGAAAGCTGTTTTGCTAGTGGGTTTGAATAATGAAAAGTTCAGAAAGTGGTCACCAAATTGGAAGGTTCATATTTAGTTACACAAGTTTTAAGTGGAAATGTTTATCATTTGATGGATATTGATGGGCTTGGAGAAATGCCTAGATCAATCAATGGAAAATACTTAAAGAAATATTATCCTATTACGTGAGATATGAAGGAACATGAAGAAACTGATAGTCATTCGATATAAGAGTCCATGAAACAAACTAGCAAATTGAATGGTTGGAGGGGTCGAGCTAGTCAAACTTAGGGGTTGGATTTACAGAAATAGTTTAGGCATCATTATATGATCAGTTTAAATCGATATGACACCTAAACTTGTTTACAGAGCTGCACAGACGACTCTCTATATGACGATTCTCGTCTTTAGCATGGAAGCAGGCAGAAGAGCTGGTGTTCCTGGTTGAGTAGGCCTGGTTACACTTTGCTTCTAGTGCTGTGAGGTTAGTGAAGCATGCGTTAGCCTGCTCATCCAAGTAATCCACTAGCAACCTGTTGGAGTTGATGTCCTTGTTTATCTGGGCTAGCAGTTCAATCAACCCCTTCTTTTCTATCTCTTCCGCTGCTCTTTCTTCGGATGTCAGCTTGCCTCGGAGACGACAGGTGGTGATGTCCAGTAGATCGGCTTTCGCTTCTCTTGTTTGGGTCAAACTACTTAGTCCTGCACGAACAGGTTCCAGAACTTTGAGCCGAACAAAGTATACTTTTTCAGCTTGAGTGACAAGGTTAACCTTGTTGAAATAATCACCCTCAGCGATTGCATGCTATTCGATGGTCAATTTGTTTTCGGAAAAGGCTTGAAGACCATGGGGAAAAATACTGTGAAATTCATTAAAGTCAAATCTAAAAGGATGGTCAGAAGGAAGGAACTTCAGCTTCTTTGAGGAACGTGAAGATTTCATCCACAGCTTGGGATTCGATAGACAGATAGGCATAGGTAAAGGACAAGTGACATAATATGTTGTTCCACAAGGAGATAAACTCCTCGGTGAAAAGTGAAGCGTGTGAAG
This sequence comes from Syzygium syzygioides, assembly GCA_031216285.1. Lineage (NCBI taxonomy): Eukaryota > Viridiplantae > Streptophyta > Magnoliopsida > Myrtales > Myrtaceae > Syzygium > Syzygium syzygioides. Next base: position 11,107,928 of record CM062244.1, on the reverse strand, counting down.
ACAAGGAAGAGGAAGATTTGGCCATGGCAAAGCTAGTTTGGAATATGAGATGATTGGATGAAGACGGTAAGACGGTAAGACTACAAAGATGGTTTAAATAGAGAGCCAAAGTGGATAGCCACGATAAGAAGTCCAAAGAACTTAAGCGACGTGAGTAATGAATCTAACTAATAGGTGCTTTGAACCAATTGGAGAGCAAGAACACGTCGCGAGGAGTTATTAATGCTGGTAGAAATGGAATGACAAGATAGGGTCATATAGGGGATCGTGTCTGCCGGTAGTTTTTGCAAGAAAAGGTGGGTATAATGAACCAAGACCCAGTAACACAAAAGGATTGCGCGGAAATCAAGCAAAGTGGAAATAGATGTAGCTGACATGTTCTTTGAACGGACGAAAATAAAGATATGTCAGGATATTATTGCTATCCAAGTGAATAAAACGGCATAGTGGAAGTACGGAAAAACTTGTGCAGCAAACCCGTCTGTAGCTTTTACAAGGAAAGGGTAGGGGCAGCTTATCAGAATTAATGGATATTTAAGATCCATATCTGCCAAGTACAGGAATATGAAGGGTTGCAATTATATGCTTCATCTGCCAGGCAGATGGATCATTATGACCAGCTATAAATTTGAGCATGTTTGACGTAAATGTTGAACGTTCGAAATTGGTATAATGCCGTTTGGATAAAGAATGACATAAGTACACCACAAGTGCCATAACTTGTGTACGGCGACCACTTTGGTGCCATAACTTTTTTTCGAATCACTTTGGTGCCAACTTTTTTAAAAAACGATCATTTTAGTGCCAATGCTGACGTGGCTCACCGGAAATCCAATGTGGCGCTGACATGACTCGCCGGAGAGATCCACGGCTTGCCGGAGAGGTCTAGTCAGCATTAAAAGCCAAAAACGACGCCGTTTAGCATGTTGACATGTACTTTTTTTTTTAAAAAAATTATATTATATTATATTTAAAGAAAAAACCCTGCAGCAGCGGCGAGGGAGCCCTCGCCGCTGCTGTCTGGGTCGCCACCACCACCGGGAAGGGCCGACGGTGGTGGGCGCAGTGGCCGGCAAGGGTCGTCGGCCCCTGGTCGGGGCCCGGCGACCCTCGCCTCTCCCAAATTAAGTGAGGCGAGGGTCGCCGAGCCCCGACCAGGGGCCGGCGACCCTCGCCGGCCACTGCACCCACCATCGCCGGCCCTTCCCGGCGGTGGTGGCGACCTAAGCAGCAGCGGCAAAGGCTCCCTCACCGCTGCTGCAACCCCTCTTTTTTATTAAATTAAAAAATTTGAAAAAAATCCACGTAATTTCCACGTGTACAAGTCAGACTATTTTTTTTAAAATATAAATGCTAGGTCAACTTTTTGGTCGGAATTTTCGTCAGAGTCACTAAAGTGATCTATTTTTCTCCGACTTGGTACCAAAGTGATCCGAAAAAAAGTTATGGCACCAAAGTGATCGCCATACACACGTTATGGCACTTGTAGTGTACTTTTGCCGATAAAGAATACTAGAAAAGAAGTAAAGCTCATCGATCAATCATGTTTAGTGAAAAGGAAAGTGCATATATTCAAGGTTTGAGAGTACACTCAGACGTGAATAAAACAGAGATCCTAATATATACATTAAGTATTTACAAGGAAAAATGGACCTATGGTTACATGAAATGCTGTTCAATTCCTATACAGAAGTTGTGTAAACGTATTTCTAGATCACAATTGGCCTTGAAGAATTGATCTTTTTCAAGGGTGATCTCTTGAAGTTTGTCTTCCATAGTCCTACATTCAATCTCCAATTGTTCAACCTATTTAAGTTGATTAGCTAGGTACTACAGTAGAATATCATCAACTGCTTGATAGCGTGCAAGGACAACACGTGCTTACTCCAGATCCTCTTGCCTGTTCAAATATGATTTTTCCATCTGGTCGAAGGTATCGATACGATCCTGTCGAAACTTATAAGATGCCAAAGCTGAGTTAAAAGATTAAGCCAACTCTTTGACAGCGTACTCCACAGCTAGACAATCTAAAGGACAAGGTAAATTGGATAACTCGGTCAAAAGATATTTAATTTCTGTCTCCATGGAAACATTATTAGAAATATGAGATAAACCAGATGACACTAAATAAGGTGACAGTAAATGAAAAAGTCGAATCCATTTGGATCGAAACTCGTCATTTCCCCAAGAAAGGAACGGTTTACCAAAATTTCGCCTCGATGAACATGGGTTGTCATAAAAAACCAGGATATAAGTTGGAGAATAGACTTCGACAGGTGTGCCAATATAAGTCTCAACTTCTTTTTATAAGACGTAACACTCATGTCTGCAGGACATGAAACAATAGAAGATGAAGTTTAAAGTAAATAAGAAATGAACCTTACGTGGGTTGGAAGCTAAAGGTGATACCTTTATCGGATGAATATTCTTATTCTGAGGAAAGGTCATCGCAGTTAGATGATAGATCACAAGGCCTCTCAAATGGGTGGTTTAATCCAGGAAGACAGTGAGTGACTTTGGACATCACTATATCGACGTGCGAAGAAAAAACATATGCTCGATATTCCACCCATCATTCATCAAAGGCATCGGTACTATGCAGGTCTCCGACAAAATGTAGGTAGTCAAATCTTTCAAGTATGGTACGAGTAATTTCATTGCAACAAGAAACACTTCCTTCATTGATGAAATAATGACTACTAGTACGAGAGAAAAGGATATTCCATGGAGTAAACAATAGAAGCTGGAATACCTTGAGTAAGACCGAATTGACAAGAACAGTAGTGCGGATTGTATACCTCGAACCCTGGAAAAAATTGGCCTTTGATCGAAAAGTCCACAATTAGATCACAAGGGATGAGAATGCTTTTCCAGAAAATACCGACATTAGGCTGATCATAGGAAGGACTAACCTCAAGAACATCGACACAAAATTTATAGAAGACAAAGTTCCTCGATGAAAGCAAATATTGAAGGAAACCTTCAAAAAGAGAAGTTCATATTAAGAGATAATAAAGAGGACGACAAAATCTCCAAAGATCAAATCCCTTTTTGATAGGAGGAAGATCAGTCTCGGACCAATGAACAGGAGGCATTCCTATATTAAAGAAGAGATCAGGAAAAGAGAGGTTTGAGCATCTGTAAGAGATCGATAAAGAATAGCAAGAGCAATTCGACCAAGACCAACATCAAGACCATGAGAAAGCATGTGAGCAATGTCGAGGAATTAAGAAGAAACTGATAAGGTTGGTGTATAAAAGATGAACCGTGAAAGCCAACACAAAAGAAATGCAACATGTTCGTTGGAATGAATTTTCCCTTCAGATCTAGCAAATTTATCCATAAATCATAGGAAAGATTAAGAAAGGTCGAGTTTTGAAAAGGTAAATATTCAAGGACATCTTGACCCCGGAACTCGACAAAAGGGGAAAGACCCGTTAAGGCCCAAATATCCAAAATAGTAATGGTTACTGGACTACAAGGAAGGAAAAAACAATGCGAAGAAGGTGACTAAAGGTACAGAGACTGCCAACGAGACCATACTCCACTGGATTAATAAACATGCAACAGAACATTAGAGCTGTGTCAATTCGAGCTGATTGCCATTTGGACTCATCACACTACGCAAGCGTTTATACCATTGAAAAAACCTCATGTCAAAACTAGGATAAGAATCAAATCTATAATTGGAGGTCAGCCAAGCATGAGCATGAATGCGGCTATTGTTAATGGGAAGAATTTCTTGATAATGGCGAGGAAAACATTTGGTGAACATAGGAGGGGCTGGAATGAATTTAAGATAAAGACCCAGTATAATGTGATCGTTGTTGGTGTTATAGTCCATAAAGGATAAAGAAATATGGCCTTTTATCTCATAAGATTGAAGATCATCAAGACGATTCAAGAACATAGAAGGTGAGGCATGAGAAAAAAAAGGAAAGTTGGATGCTATGTTTGAGGCGAATGAAGTAAAAATAGAGGTAGAAGGGTATAAATAGACCCAATGTGGTAACTAACTTCACCCACGATAAAGAACGTAGAAAAATTTGAATGAAACAGTTCCCGTTGAAAATAATTTATTGAAAGGAAATATCAAAATAAAGACAATAAATTCAAAAGAAATGGAGATGACTTTATTGATTAGAAGTTTTATTGGGGAATAACAGTTTCTTTACATCACTTTGAAGGGGCAACATACTACGGTCAAATTGACCATTCTCAGTTATACACTTATTTTTGGTACGTCGATTTTCAGCTTCGATTGCCAGTTGACGTCGATGCTTAGTATGTTTGAGGTCTTTGAGAATGGTAATATCTTTGTCAAAGTCCATCTCTAGTCGAAGCCTCTATATGTATTTGAGTTGTCGAGTATCTCGAAGAAAAGCCAACCTCTGTTCAATCTCTGCTTTCTGCTTTTCAAGATGAAGTTCTTCCTCATCGAGTCTAGATATTTCTTCAACTAGGGTGTGAAGGTTAGTCTGCCTCTCCTTTACAGTATGACTGAGCTCGTTTATGACTTGATTATTCTTGGCAGAAGGTTGATCAGAAAGAGTTAAAGACATAATTAGGTCATAATTACGTCGATAAGACTCTATCCTACTGACAAAAGCTTTTGAGAAATCATCAAGTTTGGCCTTCAGTTCTAGAGGCAGTATTTCAGTAGTTTCAGCACTACATAGCTCATTAAGCAGAAATTTCAGTCGATCAAAAGCTGTCTAATTGCATAGAAGCATAGGAAAACCCCTACTAGAAAGGTCTAGAAGTTGCAATAGTTTAACTCTGACCTTTTCAATAGCCATCTGCCTTGGGGAAACTATATATGAAGTAAGACCCAGTATATGAGAAGCCTCGTCTAGCATGTGCTTAGTTTTCAAGAGAGACTCCGGAGAATTTATTTCTTCGGTAGAAGGAATTGAATAGCTCGAAGAAGGCTATGTCAAAGGAGTAGTGGCACTCTGGAGTGGGACAAGAGCAGTGGCCAGGGTCAAAGTTGAACTAGAAAGGTTGACTTTAGTAGAATGGACAGGGGAACCAGAGGTGATGTGGCTATCGATAGGTGCAGTACTGGCAGTTGTTTGAGGTTCTGAAGTTGCTGAGATTGGTGATACCGAATCATTTAAAGATCTTAAAAGTGGAAAGAAATCAGTCGTTGAGACATATAGTGAATTATAACATACCATTATAACACAAATACCTTGTTTCGGTGCTGTGAGGAGTAATATGGGCGGATCAACGATTGCAACCTCAAGATTAAGGTCAACAGAAAGTCCTGCTATATATTGCCAGTAATGAATTGCTAAAATCTAATCACTTTGCATTGAATAAAAAGAACAAGTAAAGAAGGGTACAACAAAGGTATACCATTTGAATTATCTTCAAAATGGGTGAGATTGACCTGAGAATCCGAAGCCTCTACAGGATTGATAGTGGCCATAGAAGAAGAAGCTGATGTAATTGAGGGGTTAAGAAGTTTTCTTTTGATCAATACATCAATTGGTTCTTCATCTGCGTTCTCAATAGATTGACTAGATGATGGAGATTTTGTAAGAACAAATACCAGGGTTAAGAGGTAATGTGGGGATTATATGAAATAGAAAAGACTGCATTAAATGGATATCTTGCACCGGATCAGATTTCCTCTTGTGAAGAGATGTGTTATCATCGGTTAAAGGTTAATCCATTGCGGTAGCACAGTACAATCGGGTTCGAATGGGGGTACTTCTTGGGGGAACCACTTTCTTGGAAGAAACTATCGATTTGGCCTTAGTACTTTTGATTTGTGTCTTTTGAGTTATCCGCAATTGCCCTGATTTAGAACTTGAGACATCCAATCTTATGGAAAGGGCTTTCTTACCCTTCTTACCTTTACTCCTTGGCTTAAATACGCCTCCTGCTATTTGAGTCAGCATGGTTTGAGTAGCCTCCTCATAAGGGCTTTCAAGACAGAAAGAAAGCCACCAAGAAGTCCATGTAGGAGTGCATCTAGGTTTAGGTTCGAAGTCATCAACATCGAAGGCAAATTTGGCATACATAGGCCGAGTGATTTCAGCAGAGCATGTGAAGGGGGCATCCTTCTTGAAAGGATATTTTTGTTTCACCATGCTTAGGAATTCAACATAATAAGAAATTGGCATGGGAATGGCTTGAACTAAATCAAACTGCCTAACGCAGTATTAAGAAGAATAAATCTCAAAGCCATGGTAAAATTTGCCTTTCTGGGATAGCATTAGAGGAAGGTCCACAGGAGTAAGGATGCGTAGCCAAAAGTCAGTCGAATTAAGATGAGCTATCGAATCGAATAAATAACTGAATTCATTTGCATCATAAGCAAAAAATTCAATTTCATTTAGTTAAACTGTCAAGAGTTTATGAAGGTAAAAAGCAAAAGGAAAACAATTCTCTAAGATACTTAATGAGGAATAATTGAGTAAACGACATCCAAAGGAAAGGGGTGTTGATAGCTGGAATTCTGGAAATGAATGATCACAAAAGGTGCAAGGAGCGTGAGTGGAAAGAAAAGGAAAGTAATGCACCATCCAGTATTGAAGTATCCAAAATGGTCCAAACAAAGTACCTTCATCTTTGGACGTCATTGATAAAGATGCATGAGTTACTCCTCGATACAGAGTAGTTAGCATTAATAGTGGCAAAGCAAGTGTTTTACCAGCAGCAAGATTAGCTGCGAGTGGTAAGAAATCTTTGGAAATTTTTAGTGTGGGAGCAAGGAAAACATATTTAGATAGCTAGAAGAGAAGAAAACAAGTACGTTCGTCAGAAGTTATTGATTCAACACTAAGAGAATATGTTTCCAAAAATCTACCATATGCAAGATGTTCATCAGGAATAAAATGGTACTAATATCGAAGCCATGTCGCTTATGGGAGTCCCAATCGGAGGAAAATTAGTAATGGCATACATGTCCAAAAGAGTAACAGACATAGGGCCCTAGGAAAAAAAGAAACAGTTGGTCAAAAGGGACCAGATACTGATGGTAGCACCCAAAAGCCCTAGATCTAAATCATACGACAGCATGCTAACTTCTAGAGTGGTATCAATACCAGCTCTTATCGAGGCAAGGCAAGTAGTTATATCTCCCTTTAGTTTTACATACCAGCGGTGAAAACCTATCTTAAGAGAAGGAAACCCCTGAAATCGTGAATTTTCTGGAAACCAGATGTCTGCAACCGATGACTTCTGAACAAGAAGCAGTTCTCCTATTCTCTTTGGAAAATAGGGACAAAGAGAAGTGGGAATCTGGTGATGATTATGAAAGCAAGGACCTAGAATGAGTTGGTTGGAGGATTCATTGACCAAGTGCAATAGTTGAAAGTCACAGTTCGAAGACTCTTGATCATGACGTAGTTGATCAAATTTCTCAATGTATGATTTGGGAGAATATTTGTGGGCCATGAGTGCAGATTGAGTGAAAAATCTGAAGGAAAACGAAAGAGTGGAAAACTGAGAAGAAAACCTAGAATCGAAGAAGAAGATGGAAGGTCAAAAGTTGCAATTTTTTACCAGGATACGACGGTTCAAGTGATTCACTATCATAAAGATCTGCTAGGTCATAAATGCTCGAGATGACATGTCAAAGAAAAGCGAAGTGGTTCAGGAAGGATGAGCAAATAAAAGTTACGAGGCATTGAGAATAAGATTATTCAGGTCAAAAATTTATTTTAAAAGAATTAAACAAATGAATTAATTCTTTTTAAAAGGGGGCATGTGTTGATACCCAAAATTAATTAGAGATATCGACGCTTAGGATAGATGAATAAAACGATAAGAGATGACGTCACCTGTACTAAATGGCAGCTGATAGGTACAGACAGTCATAAGTGGGAAATTTGAAATTTAGATGGATGGGGATAAAAATGCTAAAGGTATTTTCATCGAAGATGTCGACAAGGAGAACAACGAATGTTAAGCTAGGAAAGATTCAATGAAGGCCTTTGCTCCAGAAAAGACAGATGACCAAGTGCCAAAGGTGCTTTTCATTGATGACATCGATGAAAAGGATGACGGATGTCAAGTCAAAAAAGCTCGATGAAGGTCCCTATTTCTGGTGGACAAGCGGAGAAAAGGCTCGATGACGGTTATCGTCCCGAGAGACAGATGTCAAACGGAGAAAAGGCTCGATGATGGCTATTGTCCCGAGAGACAGATGTCAGACGGAGAGAAAGCTCGATGACAGTTATCGTCCCAAGAGACAGATGTCAGACAGAGAAAAGGCTCGATGACGGTTATCGTCCTGAGAAACAGATGTTAGACGGAGAGAAAGCTTGATGACAGTTATCATCCCGAGAGACAGGTGTTAAATGGAGAAAAGTTTGATGACAGTTGTCGCCTTCGTTTCAGAGACTAAAAGGGTTCAAGAGCGGTTATCACTTCATACAAACGATAAAATCGATAACAGTTGATAAACAAGTGTGATTAAATGAACGGTGAAGATGAAATCAACGATGGATATCGGATACAACACCAAGAACGGTTACCATGTCTATAAATAGCATATGATTATCAACAGAGGACCCCCCCCCCGCGCATACATAAACAAAACAAATGTTGTCTTTTATCTTCCAAGTTTCGCACTTTCAGTTTACATAGTTGTAGTCTTTACTCTCTAGTTTCGCACTTTCGGTTTTCCTAGCTGTAGTTGCTTAGGTCTTTGTGAACTTTGGACGTCACCAGCAATTGGATGATTTTGTCTGAATATTCTGTAAAAATCAAGTTCTTTATTCACACATGGATTGCTTCTATCCTGAATTAGATTTAGAACTCAGTCTCCTTTCATTAAGAGCCGAAAAACGACTTTCGGTGAATTATATTTCGTCGTGAGGATATTTCTGACGAAACAGTCTTGTAGATGCTGGAGAGACCTGCTGCATCAAAGGGCTTAAAAAGCAAAGGGCGTTGCTTGTCTACAAGCTCTTCAGGACACTGAACCGTTCCTGGGTCGGTAGAGAACAATCCTATATAATATCTTGGATCGTGCCCGCTCATCATTACACGGTGACAAGGGCTGTGTAGTCTCCCGTTGCTCCATCCCTGCGTGCAAAAAGAAGAAAGGGAGAGGCTCACAATGATCAAGGTCAATTATCCAGAAGATTATATCGGACAAGACGTCTTATCTCACCACAAGTTAGCATCAATCTCGCTGAATCGATAAGCATTCAACCATTTGAATCTATGGTTCACTCGGCGATCGGGTCAACAAGGATTTCACAAAGAAATCAGCTTTAAAGTCGTAATCTGGCTATTGCCAGAGGTGATGATCAATACTATAAATATAAACAACAATTTACAATTAATACGTAATGTCAAGCGCTTGAATTCTTGGTCGATGCTTATAGCATGTTACCTACTTTTCGAACCAAATTCAATAGAAAGAGAGATGGTGGTGGGGGCACTCACGTAGAAGGACTCCCCAGTGAGGACAATGAAAGAGGAAGCTGAGGAAGGGCGACCTCGATCCAATGTCCGTCCTTAGTTTGCACTTCTAATCCATTCACATGATTTTGATGAAGTATGGTCACGAAGTTTGCGTCCCGATGGCACGTAGTCCCGGGCTTCTTGGACTCCTCGGTCCCAGGAACTGGATATCTCATGAGACGGAAATTGTATTTGACCGACTTGGCTAGCGATTCCAAGTACTTGCTTCCCAAAACCAGCTTCCTCACCAGTGAATCCAACTCCAAAACCCTCGTAACATACGTATTCATTGTCTCACTGCATGTTCATAAAAAAGGCACACATCAAAACTACAGTTTCCATAGATAGGGGTGTAAATTGACATCTTAACGTTGTATGTGTTTTTATGTACATTGCCGTGTAAGATGATTCATTTTAGATTTTCTTCTTGCATCAAAGCAGTTGAAATTCAAATTCGCATCGTTAGTGATCCATTTGATAAACATTAATATCTTAACACTTCCTTAACGGGAACCGATAATATAATTACCAGTTAAAAAAAAAAGGATTACCAAAATCTTGTGTTTCCTTCTGGCCACATGAGATCCGTTAAATTTTTGATCGAGCTTGAGTTGGGGGTGTAGTCCACTCCAAACGCTACGTGGCGAGGAAGATTTGCAAGGTAGCCGAAATATGGCCTATCTGGGATGTCGAACCGACGCTTCACATCGGTCGGAAGCTCGAGCAATTTCTCCAATTCTTGAAACACATCATTGTGAAGCTTCGAGGTCATCTTATCATACAAAGCTTCGAAGCAACCGAATTCTTCAAGGGCTTGTCGGACTTGACTTTGCAAGGAGTCCCGTCGACCCGTCCCCGGCTTCGAGCCATCTAATTCGGACAGATCTATCAAGGGAAGCTTCAGTGTTGAAATAGATCTCATGATTAATGTGTTTCTTCTGAATACTTTTTCTGAAAATTCCCTCCTGTTTTTTTCTTGGGGTGGTTCTCTGCTGGATTTATAGGGCTTGTGCATCCTCGTGGTAGCCACTGTTACAATTTTAAATTAAGTTACAATCTTTCCATGAAAAGTTGATTATTTTCCTTTTTTCACACCTCCTTTTGTGGATTAAACTAGAGCTGACCAGTCAATGCACAGTTTGTTTTTTTTTTTTTTGGCATATAGCTTGTGGATAGTTAGTGACTTGACTCCGGCAAGTCTTCTACGGGGAATACATGGAAACAAATAAGCAGTAACGTGAAAATTGAAGCCTAATATTAATGCCACAATCAGAAACAGCAGCCCCTGCAGGCAAACAAATAAATCTTACATTTTGAATATTGCTATCTTATGATCTTTTTAATTATCGCATGACTCGCTAACAATATATTATTCATCAATTAAATATTGACATTTGAAAAAAGAAAAACTACTCGCGTTTATTTAGTTTTCAGAAAGAAATATAATAGTGAAAATTGAAAAAGAATACGAGTGATTGGATTGATGATATAATAGTGTGTCTACCTTACGTAAGTGTAAACTCATAACATTTTAATGTTTGAGCTCTTGGATGTTTTGAAAAGCTCAAATCAAAAGCTAGTGTCCCAATTAGAGGTTTCGAGGGAATTGAAGAAAATACTCAACTCGTGAAGTTCAATTGCAGAAGGATAGAGAATTTCTTCGTACTTTTATGATGTATGTGAGATTGTGGCATTGGCATTTTAGAACAGTTAGCAGTGATCCAACAAAATCTCATATGGTATCAAAGCTGGAGGTCCTGAGTTTAAATCTTTCCAAATCACATTTGCCTCCCTAATTAAATTTGTTTACGCTTAGTAACATACAAAAAGACCAAACTAAACGTGAGTGGAGTGTTGTAATAATTAAATATTAAACCACGCATTCCTCTAATAGCTTAAGTTTTTAGAATAGTTGATAGTGGTCCCACAAAATCTCATATGGTATCAAAGCTGAATATCCTCAGTTCAAATCTTTTCGAGCTCCATTTGCCTCTCCAATTAAATATGTACATGCTTAGTACTAGGCAAAGAGATCAGACTATGCATGAGGGGGAGTGTTAGAGTATCTAAATAATAAACCACATTTTCATCTAATAACTTAAACTTTTAGAATAGTTGGCAGTGGTCCCATATAATTTTACAGAATATACCAGAACATAAGAGTGCAAATTCCTTTTCACCTAGGGAAGATTGATGATTAAGAATCATCTTAAGGAGGCACGATGTTGCTATGCACCAAGGTGACGACGTTACTAATGGGCTACAAATTATAAGGTGTGATCAATCTTTGGTGTTCAAATCATGGTGATTGAAATATTGAAATGCACGTGTGAGTTGTGTTAAAATAGTTCCACATTGAAAAATTGATTCTTTTTTTGTCAGATCATTGGAAAATTGATGAGAGGTGGAGTAATTAATACATCCAAGTTGGCTCATAACTCATTGGTTCAAGCTTTTGAGTAAGTATTGATTCAACTGAACATATTGACAGGCTCGGACTTGACTCTTTCTTGGTGGTGATCTCCTTAGGTAAAGGTATCGAGCTCTGCCGCTCGCTTTCGACAGTAAAATGGGGAGAGAGAGAGAGAGAGAGAGAGAGAGAGAGAGAGAGAGAGAGAGAGAGAGAGAGAGAGAGAGATAGAGAGAGAGAGACTTTGGTGAAGATGTTTGCTGGCGATGAAAGCAAGTAAAGGAATTGATTCCCATTGAATTAGGAGATGAGCAGGGCAATGGTGGACGGTGGAGTCTTAAGTGAAGAAGCGGCGAAAGTGACGAAGAATGGGACGAAGGGATGGAACCAAGGAAAAGAAAAGAGATGATATGCTTTAGATAGGATTTCATCCTAATCATCCCGGACTAGATGCATAAATGACAATGTTCAAAAATATAATACAAATCAATAGTTTTTTAAAATTAGTCTTGAAAATTAGAAATTTATCGTCACTCTACAAAAATAAAAATACAGTAAATCTAGTTGTTGCTCCACTAAGTTTACCATTCTTTCGTAAGTAAATCCCTAACTGAATAAGACTAACCCTAGTCTCATAGACAAATTATATTGTGACAAAATCAAACTCAAGTAGAATTGGCATATAGTCGAAAATCATAGGGCTCACGTATGCTCACATTTGCAAAAATAAAAAATTTAGAATCACAATCATAAAACAATTGTAGGCTTTCAAAATCAAGCATTATGGTGAATCGGTAGGAAGAGATTATTTGCCTCATCCGACATAATTAACGCCCAAATAAGCCATATAACAAAAATTGACTCCACCACTTCAAAACATGCATCATTAAGGATCAAATCATTTAGTCAAATGGACATGCATACACATCACACTTATAGACATCATTACATGCCACGTCATCATATGACACAACACGTCTGAAAATTCATAAAACAATTTAAAATATTATCCAAGTCAACAATTCCTGGCCAAAATTAGCTAGAAGGACTAAATCGGTAAATCGTCGAAAGATTTATGACTAAATTGACAAATCGTCAAAAATTTTAAAACTAAATTGGCCAAATTGAAAGTTTTAGAACTGAATTTGTAGAAATGCAAGATGTTTCGGACATTTTTTGGTAATTTTCTCCTTTACTTATTATTATGACTAAAATTTTATGTGACGCCCCAAAACGTCACACGCGACACGTATCAAATAATATAAAATGGCCAGCGGAAGTCAAAGACTAAATATGAATATCACACAAATTTGGTCAAAATACTTTTTCTTCTCATTAATAAACCCTTGTCAGCTTTACAACCCAGACAAAGCATCAAACAAGTACAAAAAAACAAAAACTGGGTAGGTCAGGGTTGCCTATCTCCAACTAGAACCTTCATCCAAAAGTTTGCTTAAAGTCCGACGCTGTCACGGGTTGATTACTTCACCCTCCGCTGTGGAACCATCATCGTCTAGGTCGAAGCCCCTCAACGAGCCAATCAACTCACCCTCCAAGTTGAAATACCAAGCAACAAAAAAGTAAGGAACCCATTCTAGAAGCCCCACATCAACCCATATCGTAGAACTACACTTAGTATATACAGCATCAAACTCCGGCGCAAACACATCCTCATAAACAGAATCAAAATGAACAGGAACTCCAAAACGTAGGGGCTGTAGAACATCCATCCTACAAGTCTGAAAAAAAAATGGAGTGAGCCGAGGCTCAGCAAATGAAATCTCTAGTTTTAAGTTAAGAAAATCCGCTTACCACTTCACCTGGCATAAATACATATGCATGCGTAGCAAACGATATGCCTAGAACTTGAATGCAAGTTATACCTTTTCTGTATGGATGTGCCGCAAAATCTAAATGATGCAACATATCATGATATTTTACTCAAATGCAAGAATGAGGTAAAACATTTATGCTCATGCGATTAAGTTCATTACTTCATCCTCCTGAATACTCCCGGGGCATCCCAACAACGGGGCATCCTAACTCTGAGGCATCCCTACACACACCCGGGGCATCCCGACCAACGAGGAATCTCGACTCCCGAGGCATCCCGAAACACTCCCCGAGGCATCCCGACACACGAGGCATCGTCACACACCACTAAATGGGCGACGGAATTAATATTATTCCCATGCAAGTCATGACAACCAAGTATTTGTATGCAAAAGTCCGCTTTGGCCCGTCCCATACCGAGCCATCACGGTTTTTGTACTTTAAAGCCATGAAATGCATCATCCGAGCAATTTAAACATGAAACAATACATTTCAAACTCAGAAGCAACTCAGCTCATAAGCAATTTTGGTTCAGAAGCAAATTCGAGTCATCAGAAGCAAGTTCAGATTCAGAAATAGATTCAGATTCAAAAGCAGGTTCAGACTTAGAAGTAAATTCAGACTCAGAACCGAATTTAGACTCAAAAGTAAATTCAGACCTAGAAGCGGATTCAGATTCAGAAGCAAATTCAGACTCAGAAGCGGATTCAGATTCAGAAGCGGATTCAGACTCAGAAGCGGATTCAGATTCAGAAGCAAATTCAGACTCAGAAGCAAATTTAGATTCAGCAGCAAATTTAGATTCAGAAGTGGATTCAGATTCAGAAGCTGGTTTTGAACAATAAAGTCTGAATCAGTTTTATAAGTAAGTCTGAACAGTAAATTTTGAACAGTGAATTTGAACAGTAAATTTTGAATAGTGAATCTGAATAGTAAATTTGAACAGTGAATCTGAACAGTAAATTCCGAGCAGCAAAGTCTAAGCGATTTTAAAAGTAGAGTCTGAACTGCAAAGTTTGGATGTTAAATCTGAAGGCAAAGTCTGAAGTAAAGTCTGAAGGTAAAGTCTAAAAGTAAAGTCTGAAGGTAAAGTCTAAAGTTAAAGTCTAAATATTTTTCAAAAGTAGACAGAACCAAATTTTGATAGTAAAGTCTGAGCAGGTTCAAATGTACACAGAACCAGATTTTGATAACAAAGTCTTAGCAGTTTTCAAGATACACAAAACCAAATTTTGAGGATTAAAATCTACCCAGTTTCAAAAACAAAATCATCCCTTTGAGTATCAAAATAAACATCATCATCACTTTGAGTAAAACGATTTTCTACCATTTTTAAACATACATAAACCAATAATAAGAATCCAACAATCACCTCAAAAATTACACTTACTCGTTTTGAATTAATCGTTCGCTTACCGATTATCGCTATACTTTAAGGAAACAAATCACATCCATTTGAACGTGCATAGAACCAGCAAAAACAGATTCAACCATCAACACAACCTCACTATTGCACATCAAAATAACCTTTCTCAAGCAACCAAGTTGCAAGTGCCAAGTAGATTTACTTAGCTTAAATCTAGAGTTTTCACTTACCTTGTGCAGAATTTAAACACCCCAAAAGTTAAAACTCTTCTGCAGATTTTTGGATCGGTGATGGTGAGAGCAGGAAGTGAAGGAGAGAGTGTGGGTTTGGGTGAAATGATCTTCGGTAATTACCCAGGTGAAGATGAAAATTGAGAAGTATATGAGGGGTGCGTAAATTCATTGTATTCACAGGTGGCATCTTATCTCTTCATCAAGGCCAGGTGGAAGAAATCAGTGGCTTAATTGTGGGAGTATTGGCCAAGGAAATTGATTACCTAAGGCTTGGGTGTCTGGTTTAAGGGGATAAAGCTTAGAGGTCAACTTTTCTTCAATAGCCACGTGAGGGAAAGAAAAGTTCAGAGGATATTTTGAGCACATTTTTTTTCCTTTTTCTTACGGCAATAACCTTACTTAACCAAGATTAAACAACAACAACAACAACAACAATAATAATAGTAATAGTAATACCCACTAATTACCAAAACGACGGTAATTTAATTAACAACGCACTACGATTAACGCACACAACAACGTCTAAATATTAAACACATTGGACTCGGTACGATTACGTTTCCGAATTCGCGCTTCGCGAAATACGATCCAACGAAAATTCCTACGCGTCTGCACGTATATTGATTCGAAAATAATACTTAGCTTTAAATCTAACTATCATTTTCAAACGTAGAAATTTCTAATGTCACAAACATATTATTATGAAATTTCCGGATGTCACATTTTAACCCATCACTTGGCATGTTGCTGGATCATTAATTGTATTGACTCTATAAATGAGAAGGCTCGTGATCAAAGACTTTATAAATAACACTCAAATCCCTCCCCTAACCTGTTGATGCACAATTTGACTCACATACGAATCTAGAGAGAACTTTCTTCTCGTGAATGGCAATTTCATTAGGTCAATGTTCTAACGAAGGGTATAGGGAGAAGAACTTGAGTTCGTATTCGGAGATCGTCGCAAATTTCGCGTCAAGTTCGATGGATTCCAAATCAGGTACACGAATCAATAATTTCTCCATTAACGTGTTTCGGTTTCTGATTATGGTGATCCTGGGTGTGCCATTTTCATTGTCAACATATGGTATCAGAGCCTGCCATAGATTAGAACTGAAACATGCAGATTATGACCATTTTTGTTATGTCCAAGAGGCTGTTACCTATTTTCGAAATTTTGTCGGTTGAATGTTAAATTTTATTACATATTCCGAATCTACTCGTCAAGACGAGAAGATTGACAGGCGGCATGTCAACGGACAAGGCCGCACGCGCCCTCACTCGCTGACACGCACCGTGGGCGTGGCAGCGCATGACAGCCACACACGGTCGTGCCGAATCAATACGTTTTTCGCCGATAATTGCAGGTTGACGTCAGCGAGGGAGCAAATCTGGGTTGACCCGAATTTTGACCCGAACCAGTCATTGACTCGACCCAAATCCTAACCTGACCCAACCATTGACCCAACCGGTTAACCGGTCGGACCGGTCCGTTGACTGTTGACCAGTTGGACCAGTCAACTGGTTGGACCGGTTGTTCAGACCGGTTTGATATGCTGAACAGGCGCGCACGCGCCGCACCTTCTAGCGGCGAGTGAGGGCGCGTCCGACATCCGTTTTGGACGTTCTTGGTGCCGACGCACTTGTATCGAGATTCTATACATTGTTGTGTATTTATTTTACATGTTTGAAGCTTTTACATATGTGAAAATACATATAGAACCCTATATACACGTATTTTTATGGTATTTTTGCTTATTTTTTTATATTTCTCTATGGTTTCGGAAATACATATGGTAGCTCACATGTATATCACTACATAAGGACTGTGTAGAGTGTAATTATTTGTCTATCAATGAATGAGACAATATAATTAGTATGACATGTAATTTCAGAGATATACGCCCTTATTTTTACGTCTAGTATTACATGTATATAGTGAATATGATATATAAAGTTCATGTCCCTGGTATGATAGATTTTCAAAGATTCAGTTGGGTAGTGACCGTCAAAGTGGCACACTTGACTGGGTTTGAGAAATATCGGTCTCATATTGTGGTGGAATGTCTCATGTTCTATTGCATGATTATACTCCTAAAGGAGGTGATCTTGTATTGGTTCATGGAGGAGTACATGTATAGCATGTGCTTGAAAAATGATAGATCTTAGTGGTTCATACAACCAAAGGTGGTGATTTCATGAAAGATTAAAATATATTCTCATGGCTGCTGTCATATGGACAGTGTACAACTGCATGTCATATTTTCTGTCTAAAGGTGATAATGTGATGATGTATGTAACTCTCTGGATAAGTATTCACATGATGCTGATTGTATTGTCTGTTTATTTTTCAGTCACCTTTTCTGTAAACAGCAAGTCCATTTCTATTGAGGTCCTTACTGGGTTAAACTTTAAGAAATGAAAAGATGATTTTCTATTTGGAATGGAGCTGATGGATGTTCACATTGCTTTTATAAAGGATAAGCCTGCAGATATCATGGCTACCGGTACTGAAGCTAAAAACGCAGACTATATTTCCTGGAAAAAGAGCAATCGGATTTACTTATTGACAATGAAGAGATCCATTGAAGAACACTTGAAAAGTGGTTTGTCAGCTAACTGTACTGCTAAGAAAATGATGGTAGCCTTAGAAGCTAGAAATCGCATTTCATTTAATGTTAAGATTAGTACACTTCTTCAAAAGCTCTTCAATATGAAGTATGATGGTACTACTGGGGTTAGAGATTATGTCATTAGGATGGTAGACCTAAAGACGAAACTTCAAACTCTTAATGTTTCCATTCCTGATACTTGTATTGTGTATCAAGCCCTGAACGCCCTGAACACCTTTCTACCTGATTTTAGGATTATAAAGATAAATTAAAATTCCCAATATGAGACTTGGTCAATGAATGACTTGATAGCAAGGGTGGTGACAGAGGAAGAGAAGCTTAAGAAGGAAAAATGGCATTTAGCCTTATATGTTTCTAGTTCCCACAAAAAGAAGGATAAGAAGTGCAGAAATCGTACTCATAAAGGTAATCATGACACTACTGGTCAATCTGACAATATAAGTCCAAAGAAAACATCCTTCAAAAGAGATGGTGACAGTTGCTTCTTTTGTGAGAAGAAAGGTAACGTAAAGAAGGACTGTGGAAAGTCCAAAACTTGGTTATCTAAACTTGAGCCTACAGGTAATGATTCTTTGACACTTGTTTGTGAATCCAACCTATCAGAAGCACTATCCAGTTCTTGGTGGCTCGATAGCAGTGCGACTAATCATGTTGCGTTTACCATACATGGATTCATAAACCGGAGAAAATCAAATCAGGATGAGTAAAGACTCACAGTGGGAAACAACGAGAAAGCTGATGTTGTGTTTGTGGGAGATGCTATATTGATTCTAGACTCTGGTTTTAGATTAATGTTGAAAGACACTTTTTTCTTTTAGACGAAACTTAATTTCCATATCGTGTTTGGACATGTATGGCTACTCTTTTAAAATCAAGAATAATGTTATTTCTTTATTTCTTAATTCAAATATGGTTGGGTGCAGTAATATGTCCAACGGATTGTACAGATTATGTTTGTCTCCTAATGACATATACGTCGCTTGTACGGTTGAAAAAGTTGTTTCCAAGAGACCACTACCTAAGAAACAGTCTTATGCATTGTGGCATAAACGGCTTGGTCATATCTCTAAAGATAGAGTAGAAAGGCTGATAAAGACTAACATCCTGCCTGCTCTTAAAAATGACCTAGCGATATGCGTAGACTGTTATAGAGGTAAAATGACTAAGATAAGGAAGAAAACTGCAGTCCGAAGTTCTAACCTGTTAGAGGTTATTCACACTGATATAAGTGGACCTTATACGGCAACCTTGTGTAGAAATTTTTATTTCATCACATTTATTGATGACTATTCTCGATATGGCTATCTGTACTTGATTAAAGAAAAGTCTGAGTCTCTTGACAAGTTCAAGATTTTTTGGACTGAAGTCGAGAAATAATTGAGAAAGGTCATAAAGGCTGTTAGATCTAACCGAGGTGGAGAGTATTATGGCAAGCATGGCGATGCCGGACAGCTTAAAGGGCCATTTGCCAAACACTTAGAGGATTTTGAGATAGTGGCTCAATTTAGTATGCCTGGGAGTCTTGAGCAAAATGGTATAGCCGAAAGGCCCAATCGCACCCTTATGGAAATAGTGAGGAGTATGATTAGTAAGACAAATTTACCCGATTTTCTGTGGGGTGAAGTTTTGAAAATAGCTTTGTACATTCTGAATCGTGTATATACTAAAGCTGTTCCATTGACTCCTTTTGAGTCGTGGACTGGACATAAGCCTAGCTTAAACCATCTTAAGGTTTGGGGATGTCCTGCAGAAGTGAAGTTATATAATCCAACATTAAGTAAGTTGGACTTCAGAACCACTCGGTGTTACTTTGTATCTTACCCGGATCATTTGAAGAGATATCGGTTCTATAATCTCAATAGAGGCACAAGAATTGTAGAATCATATACAGTCAAGTTTCTGGAGTTTGATGTGGCCGAAAAAAGTAGCTGCTCACAGACTATTGAGGATAATAGTATAGTGGGTAATGTTGTATCTTTATCTCCTCCCATATAGATAATTGTGGAGACTCCCACACCACAGACTGAACCTGTTGAGGCTCAGGATCCTATTGTCGAGACAGCTCCTAATAAAGTTCCTCAAGGCTATCAGGCGCAGGATGAGGCTATGGTTGCTCCAGTAAGGAGATCTATTAGGGAGAGACGATAAGTTATACCACCTGACTATTTAGTTTATATAGGAGAGCAAGACTACAATATTAATTCTGTGGCTGATCTAGTGACTTATGCAAAAGCTATTTCTTGTCCTCAGTCGGAATTGTGGTCTGATGCAATGAAAGATGAAATGCAGTCTATGAAGCATAATGGAGTTTGGGAACTTGTTGAATTACCTGAAGGTCATAGACCCATCGGCTGCAAATAGATATATAAGACTAAAAGGGACTCCAAAGGAAAGATTGAAAAGTTTAAAACCAGATTAGTAGCCAGGGGTTTCACTCAGAGAGAAGGAATAGACTATGATGCAACTTTTTCTCCAGTCTTTTTTAAAGATTCTTTCAGAGTAATCATGGCATTGGTAGCTCATTTCGATATTAAGTTACACCAGATAAATGTTAAAACTGCCTTTCTCAATGGAGACCTTAATAAAAAAGTTTATATGATGCAATCCAAAGGCTTTGTGGCAAATGATTCAGGTAAGCTTGTATGTAGACTGAAAAAGTCTATTTATGGTCTCAAGTAAGCTTCTAGACAATGGTACTTGAAGTTTCATAGTGTTATCGCTTCATTTGATTTTGTTGAGAACAAACTAGATCAGTGTATATACTGCAAGGTCAGTGGCAGGAAATCTATTTTCTTTATACTCTATGTGGATGATATTCTACTTGCGAGCAGTGACCTTGGTTTACTTTATGAGACAAAGTGGATGTTATCAAAGAACTTTGATATGAAGGACCTTAGTGAGACGTCTTTTGTCATTGGCATTGAGATTCATAAGAATCGTTCTCGCCGACTATTGGGCTTATCTCAGAGGGCATATATTGATCGTATCTTAGAAAGATTCAACATGTAGAAATGCAAGCCAAGAATTGCTCCTGTCATTAAGGGTGATAAGTTGAATCCGTCACAATGTCCTCATTCAGATTTTGAGAAGGCGCAAATGAAGAATGTACCTTATGCTAGTGCACTTGGGAGTATTATGTATGCTCAAGTATGTACTAGACCAGATATTGCTTTTGTAACAGGACTTCTAGGCAGATATCAGTCAAATCTAAGACACGATCATTGGGTTGCTGCCAAGAAGGTTTTAAGATACTTAAAGAGGACAAAAGACTATATGCTGATTTACAAACATGTTCAGGACCTACAATTAGTCGAGTATTCGGATTCAGACTTTGCTGGCTGTTAGGATGAAAAGAAGTCGACAACGAATTACATCTTTAAGTTGGCAGGAAGTGCAGTATCATGGAAAAGTAAGAAACAGAAATCAATGACACCCTCTACCATGCAAGCGAAGTTTGTAGCATGCTTTTCAGCCGCTACTCAAGCAATTTAGCTCTAGAACCTCATTAAGGAGTTGACCATATTTGATTTTATGGATAGGCTCATATAGTTGTATTATGACAATAACTCTGCAGTGTTGTTTATTAATAACAACAGAGATCTCAAGGGGTCTAAGCATATGGAGGTCAAGTACTTGACTATAAAGGAAAAAAGTTCAAAATGGTGACATTGTAGTAGAGTACATTTCAACAGATGGTATGATTATAGATTTGCTAACTAAAGGCCTTCACCCTTGTGTATTTGATCAACATGTCATGAACATGGGCTTAGGAATATCATGGGATATTATTAAATAGTGGGAGCCGTTTAGTTTTATGTTGCTCTTATGAAATTTGTATATGATTTTTTGTTATATTTTGTAATATTTGAATATGTATCAACTCTTTTGCATTCAATGAGGTATTTGTGAATGTAGATTTATCAAGTTGAGTACACACATTTGATGAAAATCTCAAGGCATTGTGTAAATCTTGAGTACAGGCTATGGGGCATTCTTGGTATTAGCCTTAACGATATGTCTTGTTACACATAAAGTACAATTAACTATTAAGGTAAAACATATGCAGGTTCGTTGGAACCATGAATGATATTCTTTGGTAACATACTAGGTTTTATGACACTTAAGGAGAGAGAATTTGGACTAACAAAATGGATAACACATGAAGTATCACTCATTATGAGATGTTGTCCATTTGACACACTACCATATTGAATCCATATCGGTAAAGTTGAAAGCACTTGTGACCATGGAAGGCTCTGCGTGAGTACATGCAGTTACCACCATGATTTGGTGTTCGACATTTTATGAGATCAGATTGATTATTAAGAATAATATCTAGACCAATATAAGGGTGCGCACATGGTTTTGTTTCATTTAATATCGCCTAAGTGGAAGAATGTAAGAATTTCTTAATATGGGCTTCATTAATTGAAATTAACTGAAATAGTTTGGTCTAATAAAAGTAAGATATATGAATTCTTAATAAGTCTAATATGGGGCTAGCTGGTGTGGGCCAAGTACGGCCCAGCTCGTAATGAGAGGGCCCGTGATTGAAAATTCTGTAAATAGTGCTCAAGTCCCTCCCCTAACCTGATGATGCATAATTTGACTCACATACGGATCTAGAGAGAACTTTCTTCTTGTGAGTGGCAATCTCATTAAGCCAGTGCTCTAACGAAGAGTATAGGGGAGAAGAACTTGAGTTTGTGTTCAGAAACCGTCGCAAATTTCGCGTCAAGTTCAATAGATTCCAAACCAGGTACGCGAATCAACAATTTCTCCATTAACGTGTTTCAGTTTCTGATTATGATGATCTTGGGCTTGCCATTTTCGTGGCCAACAAATCAATAATCTAATCAAGTTATAATAAAAGCCATCGATAAAAAGGAATTATCAAAATCTTGTGTTTCCCTCCGGCCACATGAGATCTACTAATCTGTTGATCGAACCTGAGTTGGGGGCGTAGTCCATTCCAAATGCCTCATAGGGAGGCGCATGAGGAGAGTTCGTGAGGTAGCCATTGAACCGCTTCTCTGGGACAACGAACCGGCACTTCACATCAGTCGGAAGCTCGAGCAATTCCTCCAATTCTTGGAACAGATCATTGTGAAGCTCCAAGGTCATCTTATCATACAAACTTCGAAGCAACCGAATTCTTCAAGGGCTCGTCGGGTTGACATAGCAAGGAGTCCCATCGACCCGTCCCTGGCTTCGAGCCATCTAATTTGGACAGATCTATCAGGGGAAGCTTCAGTGTTGGAATAGAGCTCATGATTAATTTGTCTTTCTTTCTAAAGCTTCTCCCCATTTTGTTCTTGGGGTGGTTCTCTGCTGGATTTATAGGGCTCGTGCATCCTCGTAGTTCCCGCTGTGGCAATTTTAGAGTTACAATCTTTCTATGAAGAGTTGAATTTTTTCCTTTCTTGCCCTTCTTTCTGTGGTTTAAACAAGGGTTGACTAGTCAATGCTAGTTTTTTTTTTTGGGGCATATAGCTTTTGGATAGTTAGTGACTCGACTGTAACTGAAGCAATGATGTAGGCTGTCTTCCTATTCCGGCATGTCTTCCACGGGGAATACATGGAAACAAATCAGCAGTAAGGTGAAATTTGAAGCCTAATATTAATGCCACACTCAGAAAGAGCAAACCTTGCAAGCAAAGAAATACCTCTTACTTTTTTACTAATGCTATGTTATTATCTTTTTAAATATCGCATGACATGCTGACAATAAATCATTCATCATTTAAATATTGACATTTGTAAAATTGGAAGAATAAGAGTGATTGGATTGATGATATAACAGCGTGTCTACCTTATATAACGGTAATTTAGAACATTTTAATGTTTGAGCTCTTAGAGAGTTTAAAAAGCTTAAATCAAAAGCTAGTGGCCCACTGAGAGTTTTGGAGGGAATCAAAGAATGTACACAACTCTTGAAGTTCAATTGTAGGAGGATAGGGAATTTCTTCACATTCTTATGATGAAGAATAGACCAAAAGAGCCCAAACCCCAGATTGATGATTAAGAGTCATCATAAGTGGCACGATGTTGCTGTGCACCAAGGTGACGACGTGACTAGTGGGCTGCAAATGATGAGGCGTGCTCGATCTCTAATATTCAAATCATGGTGATTGAAGTACTGAAATGCACGTATGAGTTGTGTTAGAATAGTCTCGCATCGGAAAATTGGTGTAGAGTGAAGTAGTTAATACATCTAGGTTGGCTCATAACTCATTGACTTAAGTTTTTGAGTGAAAGTGGATTGAACTGAATATATTGATAGGCTTAAATTTGGCTCTCTTAGTGATCTCCTCAGGCAAAGGAATCAAGCCTCTGCCGTACTCTCCAGATAGGAAAATGGTGCACGAAAGAGAGAGAGACTTTGGTGAAGATGTTTGCTGGCGATGAATGCAAGTAAAGGAATTGTCAAATTCCAATCGAATTTGGAGATGAGCAGGACGCTGGTGGACGGTGGAGTCTAAGTGAAGAAGCGGAGAAAGTGATGAAGAATGGGATGCAGCGATGGAACCAAGTAAAAGAAACGAGATGTTACACTATAGATAGGATTTCATCATAATCGTCCCGGACTAGATGCATAAATGACAATGTTTTAAAATATTATTTAGGTTGATGTTCTATCAAAATTAGTCTAGAAAATTAGAATTTTATCGTCACTTTACAAAAATAAAAATACAGTCATAAGTAAATCTAATTATTACTCCACTAAATTTATCATTCTTGCGTAAGTAAGTCACTAATTAAATAAGACTAACCCTAGTCTCATAGACATATCATATGGCAACAAAATCAAACTCAAGTTGAATTGGCTTATAGTCGAAAATCCAAGGGCTCACGTATGCTTGCGTTTCCA
Organism: Syzygium syzygioides; assembly: GCA_031216285.1. NCBI lineage: Eukaryota > Viridiplantae > Streptophyta > Magnoliopsida > Myrtales > Myrtaceae > Syzygium > Syzygium syzygioides. The sequence continues at coordinate 11,083,153 of CM062244.1, read as the reverse complement.
AAAATATTTTTAGAAACACAATCATAAAACAATTGTAAGCTTTCGAAATTGAGCATTATGAAAATTGTAAGGATCAAATCATTTAGTCAAATGGACATGCATACACATCACACTAATAGACATCATTACATGGCACGTTAGCATATGACACAACACGTTAGAAAATTCAGAAAATTTTTAAAATTTTTAAATATTATACCTATCGGTGATTTATGGCCAAAATTATCTAGAAGGATTAAATCGGTAAATCGTCAAAAAAGTTTAAAATTGAATCGGTAACTCAGCGAAAAGTTTAAGATTAAATTGGCCAAATTAAAAGGTTTATGACTCAATTTATTATTACTGTGACTAGTATTTTGACCCATCACTTGGCATGTTGCTGGATCATTAATTGTATTGACTGGACTACTCTAGCAGTCGAGTGTGTTGTCTTGTGGCATGGCTCGAAGATGTAGGCATATATATGCAGCAATGGAGTGGTTGGGGAAAGAGACCATCTTCACATTTAATGCCGAATTCAGCAGGGGCGATTCTTTGCAAGCAAAGATAAGATGCAAATTTGTCATTGGGTCTATGTGCAGGGAGACATCACCTAGCACAAGCAATGTCGTTCGTGTCTTGAAATAGCCATTGCTTGTTGGGTTAGCTCGTTTTAAAGTCTTATGGCAGTTCAAAGTCATTTTGTTAAGTAGCTAACTTGCCATTTTCAAATACAGAAATGGAAAACGATTGGAGTTAATCTTATTTTCTGCACATTTTCTGGATAGAGTAGCTTCCCTAGATGGCCATTGATATTCATCATGCTTTCTCGTGAAGGAAACTAAATTTTATATTGCATATATTGACGCATGCATGTGCTGGATCCGGACATATGAAGTTGAAATTGTTAGTGCAACTGCATTTCTTAGGTTATTTTAGGACTTATTGAATTCTGTACAGCAGGTTTTGGCAAATTCTGTACAACGGGATTTGGACTGATCAATAATTTTTTCTGTCGAACTTTGAGTAGCTCGCTTGACGAGACAATGGGTCTGAAGCAAAAAATATATGATTAAGCGATAAAATAAACAGAATAAAGGAATCAAATTGGATATCGAATTTACTTAATTTAGAATAAAGGAGGATATCATTCTACTATAAATCTAGCGATACAACAGATCTTACAATCACACTTGAGTTATTCAAATACTCATAGTATTTCCTAACTCTTAATTATTCCTAATAATACATCGTTTAGCCCTCACAATTTCTTGTAAAACAATCTCTCAGTTTCACAGATGAGTTACACAATATTTTCACGGCTTCAAATCCTTATGATGTAATTCACAAGCAAGCACACGATTGATTGTCAAATAAAAGAGTTTCTTTGGATGCATTTTACAAAGTTGACTTACTTCTTATATAGAAAAGATTTAGATTCAAAATAAGAAATCTACTCAAACTAGGAAATCTACCTGAATCAAGGTTTTTCTACGGGATCAAATCGAGACATATTTTCAACATGGTCCAAGTACTTTACTAAGGCATCGGTCCTACATGAGTTAATGAGATGAAAGACTGGTGCTTAGAGAGCTGCTTTTTGGCTCCTATATAATAGTACAATTAACGTGAGCCAACCTTCTTTCATTTACACCAAAACATCTTTTTCTTTTGAAATTTTTTGTAAGTAGTAGAATGCTTTTTGCTACTAGTGGGAAATAATTAAAGAGTTTTTTTTTCCATAGAAGAAAGAAAAGAAAGGAAATTTATTCATGAACACCCATTTCTTTGTCTTTTGTCTTTTCTTTTACAATACTTGCTTGCTAGATGCGATCACGTCATCAACAGCCTGAAGCACATAAGCTCCGAGAATCAGCAGTGGGGTCAGATGATTATAACCAAAACAAGCTCCAGAAGGGGAAGGCAAGGAAAATCTAATATGCTTCTCACATATTGAGCGACCGTCCACTCAATTAATTATTAACGACTGTAAAACATACTCCTTAAGGCTTGACTTGCGGTTGATTGATGGGGCGAAAGGACACACAATGCTTCGACGGCACCTCAATCTCAAATCCTGTAAAAGGTATCCATCGCCGAGGCTCCATTTTGGCCCTCTTTGATCTTGTATATGCGGGAGAGACCAGCAACATCAAAGGGCTTAAAAAGCAAAGGGTGTTGGTCGTTTACAAGCTCATCTGGACACTGAATCGTTCCTTGAACGGAAGAGAAGAGCCCCATGCAATATCTTGGCTCATGCCCGCTCATCATTACACGGTGACAAGGGCTGTGTAATCTCCCATTGCTCCATCCCTGCGTGCAAGAAGAGAAAAAGTGAGAGGCTCACAATGATCAAGGTCAATTATCCAGGAGATTATAACTCTCAAGAGGCTCAACATCTTGACTTCTTCTGACCGTTTATACAAGGTCTACATGTTTAGGTTGTATCTGTCGAGATGTCTATCTCACCACAAGTTAGCATCAATCTCACCAAATCGATATGATTTCAACCATACATGAATCTATGGTTCACAAGGCGACCGGCCAATAAGGATTCCACAAAGAAATCTGCTTTAATATCGTAATTCTAGCTATTGCCAGAGGTGATATTCTTGTGGATGCTTATAGCATGTTACCTCCTTTACGATTGCGGGGTGGGGTGGGGGTGGTAGGGGTGGGGGGTACTCACATAGAATGACTCCCCGGCGAGGACAATGAAGGAGGAAGTTGAGGACGGGGCGACCTCGATCCAACATCCGTCCTTAGTTTGCACTTCCAATCCGTTCACATCATTTTGGTGAAGTATGGTCACTAAGTTCGCATCCCGATGGCTCCTAGTCCCGGGCTTCTTGGACTCCTCGGTCCCTGGAGCTGCATATCTCATGAGACGGTAATTGTATTTGACCGACTTGGCTAGCGAAGCCACATACTTGTCTACGCCCAAGCTTCCCAAAACCAGCTTCCTCACCAGTGAATCCAATTCCAAAACCCTCATAACGTACGTATTCATTGTCTCGCTGCATGTTCATGAAAAAAGCACATGTCGGAACTTCAGTTTCCATAGATAAAGGGCGTGGATTGGCATCTTCATGTTACTTGTGTTTTTATGTACACCACCGGGTAAGATGATTCATTTTAGATTTGCTTCTTGCATCAAAGTAATTGAAATTCAAATCTCTCGTCATTGGTGATCAATTTGATAAATATTTTAATCTCTTAACACTTCCTTATTGGGAATCGATAATATATTTGTTAGTAATAAGATGGGGATTACCAAAATCTTGTGTTTCCCTCTGGCCACATGAGATCAGCTAATTCTTCGATCGAGCCCGAATTGGGCTCATAGCCCACTCCAAACGCCTCGTAGAGAGGCGCTTGAGGAAGATTCGCGAAATAGCCGACGTACGGCTTATTCGGGAAGTCGAACCGGCACTTCACATCGGTCGGAAGCTTGAGCAATTCCTCCAATTCTAGGAACGCATCATTGTGAAGCTCTGGGGTCATCTTATCATACAAAGCTTCGAAGCAACCGAATTTTTCGAAGGCTTGTCGGACTTGATTTTGCAAGGAGTCCCATCGACCCGATCCTGGCTTCGAGCCATCTAATTCGGACAGATCTATCAGGGGAAGCTTCAGTGTTGAAATAGAGCTCATGATCAATTTGTCTTTCTTTCTGAGTACTTTTTCGAAAACTTCTCTCTTATTTTGTTCTTGGGGTGGTTCTCTGCTGGATTTATAAGGCTTGTGCATCCTCGTAGTAGCCGCTGGAGCAATTTTAAAGTTACAATACTTCCATGAAGAGTTTATTATTTTCCTTGTTTTGCCAGAGTTGAATAGTCAATCAAGTTTGTTTTTTTGGGCATATAGCTTTGGATAGTTAGTGAGTAGACTTTTAACGCAAGCAATGATGTCGGTTGTCCTCCTCTTCCTGTATGTCTGCATCGTGGAATCCATGGAAACAAATCAGCAGTAAGGTGAAAATTGAAGCCTTATATTAATGCCACACTCAGAAACAGCAACCCCTGCAAGCAAAGAAATAACTCTTACTTTTTGAATATTGCTATGTTATTATCTTTTTAAATATTGCGTGACATGCTGACAATAAATCATTCATCAATTAAATATTGACATTTGAAAAAATGATCTGCGTTTATTTAGTTTCCGAAACGAAATACAATAGTGAAAATTAGAAAAGAATACAAGTGATTGGATTGATGATGTAATAGTGTGTCCACCTTATATAAATGTAAACTTAGAACATTTGACGTTTGAGCTCTTAGATGTTTTGAAAAGCTTAAATCAAAGGCTAGTGGCCCATCTAGAGGTTTGGAGGGAATCGAAGAAAATATTTAACTTGTGAAGTTCAATTGTTGGAGGATTGGGAATTTCTTCATACTCTTATGATGAAGAATAGACCAAAATATAAGAGCCCAAAGTCTTTTTCACCTAGGGAAGATTGATGATTAAGAATCATCTTAAGGTGGTCGCAGTGTTGCTGTGCACTAGGGTGAAGATGTGACTAGTGGGCTTCAAATAATGAGGCACGCTTGTTATTTGGTGTTCAAATCATAGTGATTGAAGTGTTGAACTCACATGTCGTAAAATTGATGTAGTATGGAACAGTTAATTCATATATGTTGTGTCATAACTTATCGACTCAAGCTTTTGAGTGAATGTGTATCTAAGTGGATATGTTAACTGGTTTGAGCTTAGCTCTCTCTTGGTAATATCCTGAGAAAAAGGTATCGAATGTCTGCTGCGCACCATCAAAAGGAAAATGGTGCACGAGAGAGAGAGACTTTGGTGAAGCTGTTTGCTAGCGATGAAAGCAAGTAAAGGAATTGGAATTTGGCGAAGAAAGCAAGAGTAAAGAATCGTCAAATTCCTATTAAATTTGGAGATGAGTTGGAGGTTGGTGGACGGTGGAGTCCAAGTGAAGAAGCGGAGAAAGTGACGAAGAATGGGATGCAACAGTGGAAGCAAGGAAAAGAAAAGAGATGAATATCGTCTAGACAAATCGATCGGAATCAGCCGTTTAATCCATTCGGAAGCTTCTTTGAACTATAGATAGAATTGCATCATAATCGTCCCCGATTAGAAGCATAAATGACAATGTTTGAAAATATAATTTAGATCGATATTCTGTCAAAATTAGTCTAGAAAATTAGAAATTTATAGTCACTCTACACAAATAAAAATACAATCTTAAGTAATTCTAGTCGTTACTATGCTAAATTTACCATTCTTGCATAAGAAAATACCTAACTAGATAAGACTAACCGTAGTCCTGTAGACAAATCATATTGCGACAACATCAAAACCAAGTCGAATTGGCTAATAGTCAAAAATCCAAGGGTTCACATATGCTTGTTTTTCGAGAAATATTTTAGAATCACAATCACAAAACAATTGTAAGCTTTCGAAATCAAATGTTATGGAAAATCAGTCGAATAAACCACATGAGAAAAATGACTCCACCACTCCAAAACTTGCATAATTAAGGATCAAATCATTTAGTCAAATGGACATACATACACATCATGCTAAGATTCATGCATTCAAGTGATCGCGCAACATATCATCACACGACACTTCCACATCATTACACGGCACGTCATCATATGACACAGCATATCAGAAAATTCTAAAAAAAATTTAAAAAAATTGTCAATGTCAGCGATTTCTAGTCAACATTAGCCGGCATGACTAAATTAACAAATCGTTAAAAGATTTAGGGCTAAATTGGTATAATTAAAAGGTTTAAAAAAATTATCATAATGTCAGTGATTTTTAGTCAACATTGGCCGGCATGACTAAATTAGTAAATTATCAAAAGATTTATAACTAAATTGACATAATTAAAAAATTTAGAATTAAATTGGTATATCGTCAAAAGATTTAAGACTCTTTTAGTGATTTTTCCCTTTACTGATTACTGCGATTAATATTTTAACCCATCACTTGGCATGTCGCTGGATCATTAATTGTACTGACTGGGACTACTTTAGCACTCTAGCGTGTTGTCTTGTTGAGTGGCTCGAGCGTGTAAGCACATATATATATATATATATATATATATATATATATATGTGCGCGCGCGCGCGCAGCAGTAGAGTGGTTGGGGAAAGAGACCATCTTCACATTTAAGGCGAATTCAGCAGTGGTGATTCTTTGCAAGCAAAGATAAGATGCAAATTTGTCAGTGGGTCTATGTGCAGTAAGACATCACTTGGCACAAGCAATGTTGTTCGTGTCTTGAAATAGCCATCGCTAGTTGGGTTAGCTCATTTTAAAGTCTTATGGCAGTTCAAACTCATTCCATCAAGTAGCTAACTATGGCATGGGTTAAGGATTTCTTCCGGTTGGCAATTCGTGTTGCCAAATACAAGCAGTTGATATAAGAAAAGACAACGAAATAAAACTGCCATGATTTTAGAGATGAGGAACACTTTTGCCACTGTGATTGATTTCGAAGAGGAAGAAGAATGTGAGGTAGCAGTGGCAAAAAGTTGAATGTTGGTAAAGCGTACGAGTGTTCGGCACTTAGGCCGGCCAAATTGGGCAAAAGAAACAGAGATGTCTAAGCCGAAGGATGGCCAACATTTGCATACTATCTTTCTTGAATCGTTCACCATGGCAAATTTCTCAAAGAGCAGTGCTGACTTCTCCTAAGTAATAATTTTGTTACTAAGCCCAGCTCGGCACTCCATTTAAAAAAATCTTAGGATGAATGTGTTTCAAGCAACAATCCCCAAGTGACACCTACCCTAGGTATTAATAAAGCACGTTAATTATATCCGAGGAGATTAATCACAAGGCAATACATTTTAAACTCAAATAAATGTGGCGACTAAGACTTCGTGTCTTGAGTAACATGAGGCTACAAAATTCAACTAAAAGTTTAAATTATCAAACGAAAGCGTAGTTTAATATTTAAGTATTCTAGCACTCTTGCTCACACATTGGTTGAATTTAGCCTTACACTAAAGCATGGAAATATATAAAAGAAGGCAAATAAGATGCCTGGAAAAATTTTAAATCATGACTTCTCACTCTAATTCCATGTAAATTTTTGTGAGGTCATTGTCAATTGGTCTAAAAGTGGGATCCTTCACCGACGATAATGTCCAAAGTTAGCCAAAGTGCCAATTGACTAATCAACAACAACTTAATTTACCAAAACAAGCTTTTCAGGTGCCAAATAATCATTTTGTCAATCTTAACACCATATTCGCGACAGCTAATATAACGTAAAGCGGACTAGATTGTATAATTGAGAACGTTATGTATTTATGGCTATAGCCAGTGAATAAATTGATTAAAACTATACTCCTAGAATCAGTCATCCCCCCCTTCATTGACTTAAATATGATATTGGCTTTTTCATAGCCATTGTTTCGTATTGCGTTTGGAGTGTGGCCTTCCCTTAAAGGTAGAAAAGTGGATCTAATAATAAGTAATAAATCTGAATATTTTTGTCAAGATAATATTTCATTTATTTCCGCAAAAATACAAGAGAGAAACAATGCAATTCAGCTGCAAACCAAGACAAATCTCAGACAGTTTCTAAACAAAACGAGCTCCAAATAACAAAATTAATCTTCATAATATGTTTAGGGATCACATGCTCAAAAAGCAGATATGTGACTTCTACAAACCAAAATCAACGGCTCATCACCGAAGCCATCTTTAATAATGAACTTACATCGAGATATTCAGCTATTACTACAGCTTTGCCTTTCGGCGGTGCGTGCCTAAGTTCGACGCTCCCAACACCTTCGACGTTCAGAGTAAAAAGGTTGAACGAACACAGATCTAAGATCTGTGATAGCAAAACCTCTACGAAGCTTATTTGATCCCCTTCAAAATTGGACTTGTACACCAACAAAACCCAAGGGAATCAAAACCCCAAAATCATTCATGCAAATATCTCCAAATCTATACTAGATCGGGATAGAAATCTCTCTGAAATAGTAGGGAGAAGCTTTTAGATTCGGACTAGATCATAAGAGAACGGCTCCCCAAACGGGAGGAAAGCAAGACAAAAAATACAGAGAGCCAAAACAGCCAAAGAAAAAAGAGAAAAAAGGGTGGGGAGGGAAATTTAGGTCAAACCCTCCCCTTCATGGAGTTTAAAGAAAAAACCTGCGTGAACATGAGAGGGAGAGGAGAGAATCCAGGGTTTCGGGAAAAGTTCGGCCAAATATAGTAATATACATTTTTTTGCTAAGAAGCATGCAATATATTTTTACTCTATGGCGTTGGCAAAAGGTCATAATTTATTTTTCAAGGATTGTCATGCCTCGAACCTTCAAGCGCATGAACATCCTTCCTTGATTGTGAAATTACGATATCCCAAGACGCAACGTCGACCCATCCATTTTCACTTTAGATCATGCAAATCCGGAAGCGTATATCTCCAGACAACAACCAGAATAGACAGGAAAATATACAACATATATATACACATCATCAATAGTACATCAGGGATTAATATATTACCAGTCTGCCACGCCAACCTTCCCAATTACAACAACAATAGGTAGGGGTTTAACCTAGCTCCTCTATCCACGAGGACAACCTCAATAGATATTTCCCCCTCGACATAACCATATCACAAGGAACGCAACGCGTACTCATACCTAAGCACGTGAAAAGATGGTTAACAACAACGAATGAAATAAAATCTCAGTAAGTTAACGACTTACACCTCGACTAGGAGGTCAACTCATATCGGATGCACCTAAAACATGCAACAACCTATCGATGACAAATCAATAGCAAAGCAACCCCTGCTTTGTCCTAACTATTCACACAAGCAGGGTACCCAGCCTAACATAAACATATGTGCCATTAAACAATTGCAAACATTCTTTCCTTACCTTGGTACACATGCCCTGCACGTTATAAACTATCATATACAATTGTTGGAAACAGATGCGGAAAAACAAAAGACAGAACACAGGAATTTACGTGGTTCGATTACAAGGTGATCTACGTCCACGGGCGAGGCAAGACAAAATTCCACTATAATCAAAGAGAGTACAAATTTCAGAAGTTGAAACAACGACAAAACCTTACGGCTCACGAAAACTCTCTGAAAACAAAATTCTTTCTACATCAATGAGAAAATCTCGCTTCCTCCAGCTTGAGCGGTCCGCTATGGAGATTTGTTTGCTTGCTGCGGGTTGGGCTTATCTACCCAACCCTTCGCATCGCAAACCAAATCTCAATTTTCTCTCCACTTTTGGGTCGTACAAAAATATGTTGGGTTGGGTCATAAATCGGACCAAGTACATAAAATTCAAGACATATTTAACAACAATCATAATGCAACAAGCATATAATGTAATCAGAATACGCAACAACTTTCCCATGCACAATGCATCCACACGTGTCCCGATTATAAGGTGAAATTGCTTCGGTCCATCCCGTACCATGTCTCACAATTTCATCCCATAATCAAGCGCAATGCCACCACAATCTTTCATGCGTATTTCGATTACTATAGCCACACAGGGTACGGCACAACCCGCATTATTCGCATCAAGTTGGCAGTCTTCCGACATAACTGGGCATTGTCCCGCCCCGTCGGGCACGACATCATCTCACCCGACCACAATGACGACATATCCCATAAATGGGTTCATTCCGAATCAGATTCGTGAATGACTACATCTCCTCTGCTACCAGCGACGACTTCCAATTACCAAATTGGGGATACCCGTTAGGGCCACGGCCAAATCCTAGGATGGCGGTCATCGGATATACGGTTTTTCGATATAACCGGGCACGAAAGGAACTTTTAGATGATCATGCACACATAGCAACACTTAGGTTCCATCATTATAATTTTCAATAAATGATGCAAACATAATCCGTGCTAATACGTCGAAATATCACAACTTCCACACATAAAAATGTACTAAAATATTCACACGCGATTATGCACATATCAATAAATTCCCAAACTTGGCAAGCTTCTATATTCAAGCATCCATAACATATTTCTCACATAAAACTTGACAAATAAACCCGACACCTTAGGGTTTATTAATTTAAAACCCGTAATTCTATATTTCACCATAAACAAACAATTCAATTTGGCATACAAACCAATATACAAGGCAATTCTAGCTTAGGCATCACAATTTAAGCCTAAAATAAACACAATTTAATTTCAGAATTTCCACAAAAATATTAATAAAATAATAATATTTTTAATTCCGAAAATTAATAAAATATTATTATTTAATTCCAAAAATTAATATAATATTCCAACAGCTTAACAACTAATTCCTAATTAATTAACACTAAACATAATTGACTTAAACTAATCCGCTCTAATCAAGTTTAACCTACTAAGCAAGGGATTAGGGCGATAACTCAACCAATTGAAAATCCGAAGACACCGGCACGTCGGCGACGGCGAGGGCTACGTATTTCATGGTCCAGAAATGACATGGAATGACGACGGCGACTGGGTCTCGGCTGTACAGCAGCTTTGGCTACTCGGTGGGGGGTTGAACGGGCGGCTACGAGTGGCGCACGGCGGTCCAGCGGCAAGGGACGGGTGGTTTGGGGACGAAGATGGGGTGAACGGTGGCTAAAAACAAGGAAAAAGGAAGAGAAAAGTGAGAGAAAAGGGGGCTACCAAGGGGGAAAGCGAATTTGAGAGAGAGAGAGAGAGAGAAAGACAATAGAGAAAAAGAGGGAGAGAGAAAGCCAAGGCTTATTACTTCAAGCAAGGCCACTAGGTCTTGAAATATCTCACATTAATGCTTGCCCCTAAAGTCCTCTTCCGTCATCACAAGACACCAAAGTCTTCTCTCTTAATATTCTTTTGTTTCTAGGACATAAATGCTTGAAGGGCATTTTAGTAAATTCACACTTGACACTATTCATGTGCACTATTCACGTGGGCTCAAGATTAGGCCAGCAAACTTGGGCTCAAGCTTGAATGTGCCCAATTGGAAGAGAAAAGGGCTTGAAAAGCTTAATGGGCTTTCCTTGGGCTCATTAGGCTTTTGTCTTGGGTGTGAGGCCCATTGGGCTTTTTTCCCGGCCCACTCTCTTGTGGGCTTCCATTCTCGGCCCACTAATTCCTTTGTCCAAAGTTTCGGAGCCCAAAACTCTTTCCAAGTTTTACCTCGACTAAATCGGACCGGAAAGTCTTGGAACAATCCTTAATTGAAAACCTATAATCGGATCATGGCTTGTGGCTAAACTTCAATGAGAAGTATCCCTAATACGGCCTATTCAAGTTAAGTGGCCTCTTGGGGTGTTGCTAGCGCGACTTATGGTTGATTCGTCAATCAATCCATATTCGTCTCTTGTTAATCCATGGATCATTCTCGGTTATCATGTAATCGTGTGGAATTGACTTATTTACCAGGGGCACATGGTCTGGTGAAATTGACTTAAGATCATTCGGGTTTAGTATAATGATCGTACGGAATCACCTGCAATATGACTATGTATACTTTCGCCGAATCGATTCCTAATCTTTCACTAATTGACCCGTGACGTCATAATGTCATCCCGCATCGATTCTTATGGTCGAGCTATTTTCCATGGTTGAGTACTCTAGTCGATCGCATTGTCCAACTCTGAACTGCCTTTCCTAATTGAATAGTTGACCCATGAACAATTCGTGAATCGACTCATGGCCTAATCCTGCTATTAGAACATTGACAGTTTAAGCCACTTCGCTTGCCGAATTAGGTTCAGAATCGAGGATGTCACAATTCTTCTCTCCTTAAAAGAATGTTGTCCTCGAAATTTGACTACTCATCTAGTTCCTCCAACAACATGGGTTAACGAAGCCTTAATAACTCTTAATTATGTCCCTCTCACGATTTTTCGCAAAATAATCTCTCAATTTCACAGATGAATTACACAATATCTTCACGGCTTCAAATTCTCACAATGTGATTCACAAGTAAGCACACGATTGATTGTCAAGTGAAGAAGCTTCTTTTGGATGCATTTTACAAAGTTGACTCCCTTCTTATACAGAACAGATTTAGATCCAAAACAGGAAATCTATTTAAATTAGGAATCTAACTCAAATTAGGAAATCTACCTGGATCATGTTATTTTTATGGGATCAACTGGAGATGTATTTTCAACACGCTCTAAGCAATTGACTAAGGCATTAGTCCTCCATGAGTTATTGAGATGAAAGACGTGTTTTGGCTCCTATATAATAGTACAATTAACGTGGGCCAACCTTATTTCATTTACACCAAAACCTCTTTTTTTGAAATTTTTTGTGAGTAGTAGAATGCTTTTTGCTGCAAGTGAGAAATAATTAAAGCGTTCTTTTACTCAGAAGAGAGAAAAGAAAGGAAATTTCTTCATGAACACCCATTTCTTTGTCATTTTCTTTTACAATACTTGCTTGCTAGGAGCAATCTCATTATCAACAGCCTGAAACACATATAGCTCCGACGATCTGTAATTAAGTCAGATGATTACAACCTAAACAAGCTCCAAAAGGGGAAAGAAAGGAAAACCTGATAGGCTTCTCAAATATTGATCGACCATCTACTCAATTAATTATTAACGACGGTAAAGCATACGCCTTAAGACTTGACTCGCAATTGATTGATAGAGCAATAGGACATGCGATGCTTCCAAAGCACCTCGATTTCAAATTCTGTAAAAAGTATCCATTGCCGAAGCTCCATTTTGGCCCTCTTTTGTCTTGTAGATGCGGGAGAGACCGGTTGCATCAAAGGGCTTAAAAAGCAAAGGGTGTTGCTCGTCTACAAGCTCTTCAGGACACTGAACCGTTCTTCGGTCGGCAGAGAACAATCCTATTGAATATCTTGGATCGTGCCCGCTCATCATTACACGGTGACAAGGGCTGTGTAATCTCCCGTTGCTCCATCCCTGCGTGCAAAAAGAAGAAAGGGAGAGGCTCACAATGATCAAGGTCAATCATCCAGAAGATTATATCGGACAAGACGTCTTATCTCACCACATGTTAGCATCAATCTCGCTGTATCAATAAGCATTCAACCATTTGAATCTATGGTTCACTCGGCGACCAGGTCAATAAGGATTTCACAAAGAAATCAGCTTTAAAGTCGTAATTCTAGCTATTGCCAGAGGTGATGATCAATACTATAAACATAAACAACAATTTACAATTAATACGTAAAGTCATGCGCTCGAATTCTTGTTTGATGCTTATAGCATGTTACCTACTTTTTGAACCAAATTCAATAGAAAGAGAGAGGGTGGTGGGGGTAGTAGAATGACTCCCCAGTGAGGACAATGAAAGAGGAAGCTGAGGAAGGGGCGACCTCGATCCAATGTCCGTCCTTAGTTTGCACTTCTAATCCATTCACATGATTTTGATGAAGTATGGTCACGAAGTTCGCATCTCGATGGCACGTAGTCCCGGGCTTCTTGGACTCCTCGGTCCCAGGAGACGGATATCTCATGACACGGAAATTGTATTTGACCGACTTGGCTAGCGATTCCAAGTACTTGTCTACGCCCAAGCTTCCCAAAACCAGCTTCCTCACCAGTGAATCCAACTCCAAAACCCTCGTAACATACGTATTCATTGTCTCACTGCATGCTCATAAAAAAGGCACACATCAAAACTACAGTTTCCATAGATAGGGGTGTAAATTGGCATCTTCACGTTGTATGTGTTTTTATGTACATTGCCGTATAAGATGATTCATTTTAGATTTTCTTCTTGCATCAAAGCAGTTGAAATTCAAATTTACGTCGTTAGTGATCCATTTGATAAACATTAATATGTTAACACTTCCTTAACGGGAACCAATAATATAATTACCAGTTATAAAAAAAAAGGATTACCAAAATCTTGTGTTTCCTTCCGGCCACATGAGACCCGTTAAATTTTCGATCGAGCCTGAGTTGGGGGTGTAGTCCACTCCAAATGCCTCGTGGCGAGGCAGATTTGCAAGGTAGCCAAAATATGGCTTATTTGGGACGTCGAACCGGCGCTTCACATCAGTCGGAAGCTCGAGCAATTTCTCCAATTCTTGAAATACATCATTGTGAAGCTTCGAGGTCATCTTATCATACAAGCTTCGAAGCAACCGAATTCTTCAAGTGCTCGTCGGACTTGACTTTGCAAGGAGTCCCGTCGACCTGTCCCCGGCTTCGAGCCATCGAATTCGGACGGAACTATCAAGGGGAGCTTCGGTGTTGAAATAGATCTCATGATTAATGTGTTTCTTCTGAATACTTTTTCTGAAAATTCTCTCCTGTGTTTTTTCTTGGGGTGGTTCTCTGCTGGATTTATAGGGCTTGTGAATCCTCGTGGTAGCCACCGTAACAATTTTAAAGGGTAAAAGTACACCACAAGTGCCATAACTTGTGTACGGAGATCACTTTGGTGCCATAACATTTTTTTGGATCACTTTGGTACCAACTTTTTGAAAAACGTCCTTACCAAAAAAAAAAACTTTTTGAAAAACGATAACTTTAGTGCCAATGTTGACATGGCCGCCGGAAATCTGACGTGGCTCTTTTTTTTTATTAATTTTATATGCTGACATGGCTCGCCGGAAATCTGACGTGGCTCGCCAAAAATATGACGTGGCTCTTGTTTTGGCCGGAGTTTTGGCCGGAGTCACTAAAGTGATCTTTTTTCTCCGATTTTGGCACCAAAGTGATCCGAAAAAAAGTTATAACACCAAAGTGATCTCTGTACACAAGTTATAGCACCAATAGTGTCCTTTTGCCAATTTTAAAGTTACGATCTTTCCATGAAGAGTTGATTATTTTCCTTTTTTCACACCTCCTTTTGTGGATTAAACTAGAGCTAACTAGTCAATGCAAAGTTTTTTTTTTGGGCATATAGCTTTTGGATAGTTAGTGACTTGACTTTAACTCAAGCAATGGTGACGGTTGTCTTCCTCTTCCGGCAAGTCTTCTACGGGGAATACATGGAAACAAATCAGCAGTAAGGTGAAAATTGAAGCCTAATATTAATGCCGCAATCAGAAACAGCGGCCCTGCAGGCAAAGAAACAAATCTTACATTTTGAATATTGCTATCTTATGATCTTTTTAATTATCGGATGACTTGCTAGCAATGTATCATTTATCATTTAAATATTGACAATTGAAAAAAGAGAAACTACGCGCGTTTATTTAGTTTTCGGAAAGAAATATAATAGTGAAAATTGAAAAAGAATACGAGTGATTGGATTGATGATATAATAGTGTATCTACCTTACATAAGTGTAAACTCAGAACATTTTAATGTCTGAGCTCTTAGATGTTTTGAAAAGCTTAAATCAAAAGCTAGTGGCCCATTTAGAGGTTTGGAGGGAATTGAAGAAAATACTGAACTTGAGAAGTTCAATTGCAGAAGAATAGGGAATTTCTTCATTCGCTTATGATGTATGTGAGATTTTGTGGCATTAGCATTTTAGAACAGTTGAGAGTGGTTTCACAAAGTCTCACATGATATCAGAGTTAGAGGTCTTGAGTTTAAATCTTTCCAGACCTTATTTGCCTCCTCAATTAAATTTGTTTATGCTTAGTAACAAGCAAAAAGACCAGACTAAGTGTGAGTGGAGTATTAGAATAATTAAATATTAAACCATGCACTCCTTTAATAGATTAAGCTTTTAAAACAGTTGAGAATGGTTCAAAAAAATCTCATATAGTATTAGAGCTAAAGGTCCTCAGTTCAAATCTTTTCGGGCTCTATTTGCCTTCCCAATTAAATATGTCCACACTTGATATTAAGCAAAAAGATCAGACTAAGCATGAGGAGAGTGTTAGAGTATCTAAATAATAAACCACATCTTCATATAATAACTTAAAATTTTAGACCAGTTGGTGGTGATTCTACAAAATCGTACAGAATATACCAAAACATAAATGCCCAAAGTCCTTTCACCTAGGGAAGATTGATGATTAAGAATCATCTTAAGGTGGCACGGTGTTGCTATGCGCCAAGGTGAAGATGTGACTAGTGGGCTACAAATTATAAGGCGTGATCAATCTTTGGTGTTCAAATCATGGTGATTGATATATTGAAATGCACATGTAAGTTGTGTTAAAATAGTTCCACATTGGAAAATTGATTTTTTTTTTAGTCGGATCATTGGAAAATTGATAAGGGGTGGGGTAATTAATACATCTAAGTTGGCTCGTAACTCATTGGTTTAAGTTTTTGAGTAAATGTGGGTTCAACTGAATATATTAACAGGCTTGGATTTGACTCTCTCTTGGCGGTGATCTCCTTAGGTAAAGGTATCGAGCTCCGCCGCTTGCTTTTGACAGGAAAATGGTGAGAGAGAGAGAGAGAGAGAGAGAGAGAGAGAGAGAGAGAGAGAGAGAGAGAGAGAGAGACTTTGGGCCCATTTGGTAACGTGCCAAACAGTAAAAATTTCTGTTCTTTTGTTCCCAGAAATTATTTGGGAACAGAAATGCGTTTGGTAAACTTTTTGTTCCCGGGCACATTTTTGCAAAAATTTGTACCCAGAAACAGTTTTAGAAGAGAAACAAGAAGTAAAAAAAAAGTTGCTTCTTGTTTCTCCACACAATTTTAAGAATCAATTTTTTTTCTTATTTTTTTCTTATTTTTGTTTTGCTCTTCTTGGGATGTGGCCGATCGTCGATGACCAGCGGCCGACGACCGGCCACAGCCCAGGGTCGGAGAGGGCATCACGGCCCTCGCCAGCCGTTGGCGAAGGCGAGGATCCCCCTTGCCGGCGAGGGTTGGACTCTCATTGCCTGGGCGAGGCGGCTTGCCATCGGTCATGGCGAGGTCAGCCTTGCCTAGATGTGGTGAGGCCGAGCCTTGCCGTCGCAACGCACAGCGAAGCCGACATCTTTGTGGGTCGTGACAGCGAGGTCAGCCTTGCTCAAATCTGGCGAGGCCAAGCCTCGTCGTTGTGACCCACGGTGAGGTCGGCTTCGCCGTGGGTTGCGATGGTGAGGCTCGGCCTCGCCAGATCTGGGCGAGGCCAACCTTGCCATGATTGACGGCGAGCCACCTTGCCCAGGCGGTAAGGGTCCAGCCCTCGCCCTCACTGGCAAGGGGAACCCTCGCCTCCGCCGGCGGCCGGCGAGGGCCGTGACGCCCTCGCCGGCCCTGGGTTGTGGCCGATCGTCGGTGACCGGCCATGGCCAAGGAAGAGAATATGTAGAAAGAAAAAAAATATTAAACAATTCAAAATATTATTAAAATATTATTAATAAAAAGAAATTTTGTGGAGTTACCAAATGCATTTGTTTTCTTTTCTATCTCAGGAATAGAAATTTTGGACAGTTACTAAACACCTTTAAATACTTAGAAATTATTTCCGGGCACGGAATCAAAAGGAATCATTTCTGAGTAGAAATAGTTCCCGAGCATAGAAATATTGTCATGCGCACCCTTTGGTGAATAAGTTTGCTGGCGATGAAAGCAAGGAATTGATTCCCATTGAATTAGGGGATGAGGAGGGCGCAGGTGGACGGTGGAGTCTAAGTGAAGAAGCGGAGAAAGTGACGAAGAATGGGATGCAGCGATGGAACCAAGGAAATAAAAAGAGATGATGTACTTTAGATAGGATTTCATCGTAATCGTCCCAGACTAGATGCATAAATGACAATGTTTAAAAATATAGTATAAATCGATATTTTGTTAAAATTAGTCTAGAAAATTAGAAATTTATCGTCACTCTACAGAAATAAAAATACAGTAAATCTAGTTGTTGCTCCACTAAGGTTACCATTCTTTCATAAGTAAATCCCTAACTGAATAAGACTAAACCTAGTCTCATGGACAAATTATATTGTGACAAAATCAAACCAAGTCGAATTGGCTTATAGTTGAAAATCCAAGGGCTCACGTATGCTCACATTTGAAAAAAAAAATTAGAATCACAATCATAAAACAATTGTAGGCTTTCCAAATCAAGCATTATGGTGAATCGGTAGGAAGAGGTTATTTGCCTCATCCGACATAACGCCAAAATAAGCCATACGAGAAAAAATGACTCCACCACTTCAAAACGTTCATCATTAAGGATCAAATCATTTAGTTAAATGGACATGCATACACATCACACTTATAGACATCATTACATGGCACATCATCATATGACACAACACGTCTGAAAAATCATAAAAAAAATTAAAATATTATCCACATCAGCGTTTCCTGGCTAAAATTAGCTAAAATGACTAAATCGGTAAATCGTTAAAAGATTGATGATTGAATTGGCAAATTTTCAAAAGATTTAAGACTAAATTAGCTAAATTAAAATGTTTAAAACTAAATTTGCAGAAATGCAAGAAGTTTCGGACGTTTCTTGGTAATTTTCCTCTTTACTAATTACTTTGACTAATATTTTAACCCATCACTTGGCATGTTGCTTGATCATTAATTGTATTGACTGGACTACTTTAGCACTCTAGTGTGTTGTTCGAAGGTATAAGCATATATATGCAGCAAAAGAGTGGTTGGGGAAGGAGACCATCTTCACATCTAATGCCGAATTCAGAAGTGGCGATTCTTTGCAAGCAAAGATAAGATGCAAATTTTGTCACTGGGTCTATGTGCAGTGAGACATCACCTAGCACAAGCAATGTCGTTCGTGTCTTGAAATAGCCATTGCTTGTTGGGTTAACTCGTTTTAAAGTCTTATGACAGTTCAAAGTCATTTCATTAAGTAGCTAACTTGCCAATTTCAAATACAGAAATGGAAAACGATTGGAGTTATCTTATTTTCTGCACATTTATGGATAGAGTAGCTTCCCTAGATGGCTATAGATATTCATCATGCGTTCTCGTGAAGGAAACTAAATTTTATATTGCATATATTGACGCATGCATGTACTGGATCCGGACATATGAAGTTGAAATTGTTAGTGCAACTGCATTTGCTAGGTTATTTTAGGACTTAGTGAACAAGGTACAACAGGTTTTTGACTGATAAGCAATTTTTTCTGTTGAACTTTGAGATAGCTCGCTTGACGAGGCAATGGGTCTATAGCAAAAAAAACACGATTTAGCAATAAAATAAATAGAATAAAGGAATCAAGTCAGATACCAAATTTACTCTTTTCGGTTAGTGGGACCTACCTCATGAGAGAGCAGTCTACCATTCTACTATAAATCAAATGATATAACAGATATTATAATCACAAATAAGTTACACAATATTTTCACGGCTTCAAATTCTTGCAATGTGATTCACGAGCAAGCACGTGATGAATTGTCTCGGAAAGAAGTTTTTTTGGATGCGACTTACAAAGATACTTAATTCTTATATAGAAAAGATTTAGATCCAAAATAGGACATATACTTAAATTAGGAATCCAACTCAAACTAGGAAATCTACCTGGATTAGGTTTCCTTGACGAGATCAACTCGAGACATATTTTCAATAAGGTCTGAAGCGCTTTACTCAAGGTATGAGTCCTCCATGATTTATTGAGATGAAAGACGTGTTTATAGAGACGTTTTTTGGCTCCTATATAATAGTACAATTAACGTGAGCCAACCTTATTTCATTTACTCCAAAACCTCCTTTTTTGAAATTTTTTGTAAGTAGTAGAATGCTTTTTGCTGCTAGTGGGAAATAATTAAAGAGTTCTTTTCCTTAGAAGAGAGAAAAGAACCGAAATTTCTTCGTGAACACCCATTTCTTTGTCATTTTCTTTTACTATACTTGCTTGCTAGAAGCAATCTCATTACCAACAGCTTGAAGCACATATAGCTCCGAGAAAATGTAATTAAGTCAGATAGAAAGAAAGGAAAACCCGGTATGGTTCTCAAATATTGAGCAAGAGTCTACTCAATTCATTATTAACGACGGTCAAACATATGTCTTCAAGACTTGACTCGCGATTGATTGATGGGGCAACAGGACACACGATGCTTCCGAAGCACCTGGATTTCAAATTCTGTAAAAAGTATCCATCGCTGAAGCTCCATTTTCGCCCTCTTTGGTCTTGTAGATGCGGGAGAGACCAGCAACATCAAAGGGCTTAAAAAGCAAAGGGTGTTGGTCGTCCACAAGCTCATCAGGACACTGAACTGTGCCTTGATCGGAAGAGAAGAGTCCTATGGAATATCGTCGCTCGTGCCCGCTCACCCTTGCACGGTGACGAGGGCTGTGTAATCTCCCATTGCTCCATCCCTGCATGCAAAAACGATAAAGGGAGAGGCTCACAATGATCAAGCCCAATTATCCAGAAAGACTACATCGGATGAGACTTCTATTTCACCACAAGCTAGCATCAATCTCGTCCTATCGATAGCGCATTCAACCAGTCGAATCTATGGTGCACCTGGCGATGGGTCAACAAGAATTTCGCAAAGAAATTAGCTTTAACGTTGTAATTCTAGCAATTGGCAGACGTGATGATCAAACCGAGAAATATAAACAATAATTTAGAATTGATATGTAAAGTCATGTGCCCGAATTCTTGTTCGATGCTTATAGCGTGTTGCCTACTTTTTGAACCAAATTCAATAGAGAGAGAGAGGGGTGGTGCGGGGACTCACGTAGAATGACTCCCCAGTGAGCACAATGAAAGAGCAAGCTGAGGAAGGGGCGACCTCAATCCAACGTCCGTCCTTAGTTTCCATTTCCAATCCGTTCACATGATTTTGGTGAAGTATGGTCACGAAGTTCGCGTCCCGATGGCACGTAGTGTCAGTCTTCTTGGACTCGTCGTTCCTGGGAGGTGCATATCCCATGAGACGGAAATTGTATTTGACCGACCTGGCCAGCGAATCCACGTACTTGTCTACGCCCAAGCTTCCCAAAACCAGCTTCCTCACCAGTGAATCCAACTCCAAAACCCCTCGTAACATACGCATTCATTGTCTCACTGCATGTTCATGACAAAAGCACATAGCGAAAGATGATTCACCATCTTATAAGATGATTCATTTTAGATTTCTTGTACCAAAGTAATTGAATCGATTATCAATTCGAACTCGCTTTATTAGGGATCCATTTGATAAACATTAATCTGTTGACACTTGCTGAATGGGAATCGATAATCTAATCAAGTTACAACAAAAACCATCAATAAAAAGGAATTACCAAAATCTTGTGTTTCCCTCCGGCCACATGAGATCCGCTAATCTTTTGATCGAACCTGAGTTGGGGGCATAGTCCATTCCAAATACCTCATAGGGAGGCGCATGAGGAGGGTTCGTGTGGTAGCCATCGAACTGCTGCTCCGGGACAACTAACCGGCACTTCACATTGGTCGGAAGCTCGAGCAATTTCTCCAATTCTTGGAACAAATCATTGTGAAGCTCCAAGGTCATCTTATCATACAAAGCTTCGAAGCAACCGAATTCTTCAAGGGCTCGTCCGACTTGACATCGTAAGGAGTCCCATCGACCCGTCCCTGGCTTCGAGCCATCTAATTTGGACAGATCTATCAGGGGAAGCTTCAGTGTAGGAAAAGAGCTCATGATTAATTTGTCTTTCTTTCTAAAACTTCTCTCCTATTTTGTTCTTGGGGTGGTTCTCCGTTGGATTTATAGGGCTTGTGCATCCTCGTAGTTACCGCCGTAGCAATTTTGGAGTTACAATCTTTCCATGAAGAGTTGAATTTTTTCCTTTCTTGCCCCTCTTTATGTGGTTTAAGCAAGAGTTGACTAGTCAATGCTAGTTTTTTTTTGGGTATATAGTTTTTGGATAGTTAGGATGCGTTTGGTAACCAATTTGTTTCCAGAAACAATTTTTGCTAAAAAATAATTATTTTTTTCCGTTCTCGGAAATAATTTCTAAGCCTTTGAACGCGTTTGGTAACTGCCCAAAATTTTTATTCTTGAAATAAAAAAAGAGCAAAAATGTGTTTGGTAACCGCATAAAATTTCTTTTATTAATAATATGTTGAAGTTTTTAATATTGCTTTCTCTTTTTTTTTTCTTCTTCTATCCCTTCCTTGGCCCATGGCCAGGTTGCTGGCGTTGACAACCGGCCATAGGTTAGGGTCGGCGAGGGCAGCTTGCTGCTTGGGCGAGCACGGCTATCGGCCTGGGCAAGGGCCACCCTCGCCAGATTTGATGAGGATGGCTCTCGCCCATGCCGAGAGCCGTCCTCACCAGATTTGGCGAGGGCCGCGGCAAGGGTCGTCCATGTCAGAATCGGTGAGGACAGCCCTTGCCTAGGTCGTGAGCCACCCTCACTGAATCTGGCTAAAGTAGTAGCGAGGGTAGCCCATGCTAGATCCGATGAGGGTCCAGTTGTCGCCCTCACCGGCATTGGCCTATGGTTGGTCGCCGGTGGCGGGCAGTTGGCAACCGGCCACAAGCCAGGAAGAAAACGAAGAAGAAGCAAAAGAAAAAAAAATTATTTTCCATTTCTGATTCTTGTTCCTAGAGTCAAGAAGCAACTATTTTTTGTTTATTGATTCTATTCCAAAACTGAATCTGGGAACAAATTTGTGTAAATTTGTGCTCGGGAACAAAAAATTTTCCAAACGGATTATTGTTCCAAAACTGATTCTAAGAACAAAAGAATAGAATCAGTTACAATTAGATCAGTTACCAAACACACCATTAGTGACTTGACCGTAACTCAAGCAATGATGTAGGCTGTCTTCATATTCCGGCATGTCTTCCACAGGGAATACATGTAAACAAATCAGCAGTAAGGTGAAACTTGAAGCCTAATATTAGTACCACATTCAGAAACAGCAAACCCTGCAAGTAAAGAAATAACTCTTACTTTTTGAATATTGTTATGTTATTATCTTTTAAAATATCTCATGACATGCTGGCAATAAATCATACATCAATTAAATGTTGACATTTGTAAAATTGAAAGAATATGAGTGATTGGATTGATGATTTAACAGTGTGTCTACCTTATATAAGTTTAATTTAGAACATTTTAATGCTCGAGCTCTTAGATATTTTGTAAAGCTTAAATCGAAAGCTAGTGGTCCATTTAGAGGTTTGGAGGGAATCAAAGAATGTACGCAACTCGCGAAGTTCAATAGTAAGGGGATAGGGAATATCTTTCCACTCTTATGATGAAGAATAGACCAAAAGAGCCCAAACTCCTTTCACCTAGGGAAGATTGATGATTAAGAATCATCATAAGGCAGCACGATGTTGCTGTGCACCAAGGTGATGACGAGACTAGTGGGCTGCAAATGATGAGGCGCGCTCGATCTCTGGTGTTCAAATCATGGTGATTAAAGTGTTGAAATGCACGTATGAGTTGGGTTAGAATAGTCTCGTATTGGAAAGTTGGTGTGGGGTAGAGCAATTAATATATCTAGGTTGGCTTATAATTTATTGGCTCAAGTTTTTGAGTGAAAGTGGATTCAACTGACTATGTTGATAGGCTCAGACTTGGCTCTCTCTTGGTGATCTCCTTAGACAAAGGTATTGCGCCTCTGCCGTGCTCTCCCAACAGGAAAATAGTGCACGAAAGAGAGAGACTTTGGTGACGATGTTTGCTGGCGATAAAAGCAAGTAAAGGAATTGTCAAATTCCAATCGAATTTGGAGATGAGCAGGACGCAGGTGGACGGTGGAGTCTAAGCGAAGAAGCGGAGAAAGTGACGAAGAATGGGACGCAGCGATGGAACCAAGGAAAAGAGATGTTATGCTATAGATAGGATTTCATCATAATCGTCCCGGACTAGATGCATAAATGACAATGTTTAAAAATATTGTTTAGGTCGATGTTCTGTCAAAATTAGTCTAGAAAATTAGAATTTTATCGTCACTCTACGGAGATAAAAATACAGTCTTAAGTAAATCTAGTTGTTACTCTGCTAAATTTACCATTCTTGCGTAAGTAAATCCCTAACTAAATAAGACTAACCGTAGTCTCATAGACAAATCATATTGCGATAAAATCAAACTCAAGTCTAATTGGCTTATAGTAAAAAATCCAAGGGCTCACATCGGCTCGTGTTTCCAATATAACTTTTAGAATCACAATCATAAAACAATTGTAAGCTTTCAAAATCAAGCATTATGAAAAATCGGTCGAAAGGGATTATGTTCCTCATCCGACATAATTAACGGCCAAATAAGTCATAGAAGAAAATTGACTCCACCACTTCAAAACATGCATCATTAAGAATCAAATCATTTAGTCAAATGGACATGCATACACATCACACTAATAGACATCATTGCATGCCACGTCATCATATGACACAACACATCAGAAAATTCAGAAAAATTTTAAAATTTTTAAATATTACCCACGTCAATTATTTATGAAAAAAATTAGCTAGAAGGATTAAATCGGTAAATCGATAAAAGGTTTAGGACTGAATTGGCAAAGCATCGAAAAGTTTAAGACTAAATTGGCCAAATTAAATGGTTTATGATTGAATTTACTTGTTACTGTGATTAATATTTTAACCCATCACTTGGCATGTTGCTGGATCACTAATTGTATTGACTAGACTACTTTAACAGTCTAGTGTGTCGTCTTATGGCATGGTTGGAAGGTGTAAGCCTATGTAAGCAACAATAGTGTTGTGAAAGCCAAACGATCAAACAATAAAATCGATAGAATAAGAAAATAAAATTGGACATCAGATTTATGTGGTTCGGTTGTAGTGACCTACATTCACGGGGAGAGTAACACGAAATTCCACTATAGATCAAGCGATACAACAGATATTACAACCACACTCGAGTCACTCAAATACTCTTAGTATTTTCCAAGCTCTAATTACACCAAATAACTCGCGCAGTATTTAGCACCATAATTTCTCACGAAATAATCTCTCAATCTCGCGAAGGAATTATACACAAATTCTTACCGCAAGAATTTAATTGGCTTCAACACTAACTTCATGGATGTAATTCACGAATTCCCTCTGCACATCTTCACACACCAAGCACTCGCAAGCCACCGATGCTTCAAGAAGTCTTCTTCATCAACAATAGCGCATCAAGACTTCTTCTGCTTGCGGCCAAGTTCAAGAATAAATATATGTATGGCCAA
This sequence comes from Syzygium syzygioides, assembly GCA_031216285.1. Taxonomy (NCBI): domain Eukaryota; kingdom Viridiplantae; phylum Streptophyta; class Magnoliopsida; order Myrtales; family Myrtaceae; genus Syzygium; species Syzygium syzygioides. The sequence continues at coordinate 11,058,226 of CM062244.1, read as the reverse complement.
GAAGTGAACGTAGAGTGGCCGACTCCAGCTTGGAAAGGGATTCCACACGGTCAACAAGTCCAAGTTTGGACTTTCCTATTTCGTCTTTCTTTGGCAGATTGTGACTCCCACTAGAATTAGGAAAGAATAAAATATTCTTTCTATTTTCCTTTTCTTTTGTTTGTTGCCAACTCTTACATATTAGGAAAGCAAATTTTCAAAATCTCCTTTTGCTCGATTTCGAACGTCCGCAAAATATCAATTCAAAATATTCAGATTTTCGTTTCGGGCTTAAACTCGAGACATATTTTTAATAATTTTCACCTTAACTCGACGTTTGAACCAAGTAACAATCGCTTCGATAGAATTCAAATTTTGCTACTACTCTCCCATAGCTGTAATGGGCTCAATTGCTACAGACGTCTTTCAAGTCTAAGTCTCGCTTGAACTTCGCCATAACTATGGACCTCATCAGGATACCAACTCTACATGTACCTTTAACCACTCCACAAGGATTTTTCGACACAACCTCCTCAACCGCAGATAAAGTAAAACCATCATTGCATCCATATCTATCAGGAAATCGTATACGCACCTTGTTAAATTCAGTAGTTACAGCAACTATTGGCTCTATAAGCTATAAGCACCATCTATGTCGATTACTTCACTAGTACCCGCTACCTCGGGAGTTTCTATTTGCAACTCCACCTCAAGCTAAATACCGTTCAGATCCGTATGAATACTGCTACTAACACTCCTAGCCAGAAGTATTGGAGACTCGTCAAATGTAACTTTTCTGCTGACAACAGATGAATTTAATTCCGGGCACCACAACTGATAACCCTACTTATCTTGTGCATAACCTAGAAACATACACTTTCTTGTCCTTCCATCGAGCTTACCATCACTAACTCAAACATAACATGGATAACTAAATATTTTAAGAACAGAATAATCAGCAACGTTACCTGATCACACTTCTTCGGAAGTCCGACATCCAATCACAATTAATGGGGATCTGTTCTTTAGGTAGCTTGCTGTACTAAGCACATCCGCTAGGAATCTCCTAGCCATACTAGCACTAAAGAGCATTTTATGGGCCGTCTCTAGTAACGGTTTGCTCATCAACTCTACAACCTGTTGTGGTTCATTGGTACTAGTGCGATGTTTCACTACGCCTTCCTTCATGCAGAATTCATTTTATAGCTTCGAACAAAACTCCATATTATTGTCAGTTAGCATATGCTTGATCGTTTTATTAGTCTGCTTTTCAATCAAAGTTCTGAACTGCATGATCTTGACAATAGCATCAAACTTGTGCCTAAGTACAAACACCCAAGTCTTCCTCGAGTAGTCATCAACAACTGTAAGCATAAATCTGGCACTCTTCCTCAAAGGAAACCGTGACAACTTGTGAACATCCAAGTGAATTAATTTTGCAATATTCATTGTATCCTTAATAGCCATACTGAATTGCACTTTCCGCCGTTGATCTAAATCACAGCACCTACATACATTATGTTCGTTAACAACATAACCACATAGCAAATTCCTTGCACTTAGAACCTTTAGACTTCTCTCGCTAATGTACCCCATGTTAAGGAAAACTCCTATTAATTATGAAATTGTCAAACCTTCTGCATAATTATAAAGTCTGATACTTATTCTGAACTAATTTGCTCCAGGTATGTATATTTTGGAAACTCAGAAGGAGGTTGTTCAGATCTTACAAGCTGTCAAGTACCTTATTGAAGACCCACATAACATAAGTTCTGAAATTCAGACGCAGAATTAGTCAGATGCAGACGAAGAAATTATTCAGATGCAGACATAGAAGTTATTCAGATACAGACGTAGAAGTTCTTTAGATGCAGACGCAGAATTTCTTTAGACGCAAATGCAGAATTCAGAACCAAACAAAACAACTAGTGATTCGGTATGGATTTCATAGAAGGAAAGTTTTGATTGTTTCAATCTAAGGCAATAATTTATTGACAATCAAATACTTCGACAAGTATGCATTCCAACGGATAAAACTCTACTTATGGAAACCAAGATTCTGATTGTATGGGCAACCCGAATTAGTGGGATTCAGAATCTGTTATCCAACGGCTACTCAATCCTTATTATATAAATCTATCCAAGATGAAGATTGGAAGATGATCCTCTGAAAGCTGTCCAACGACTAGTGTGGATGTAGAGGAGTATTTAAGGAGATCAACAAGCAGCAGAAGTTGTACAGAATCAAGAATCAACAAGTCCAAAGTTTGAGCATACTCCAATCATTTCTATTGTCGTTCTGAACCAAAGATTAAGATCTTGAGGGATACTTTGTAGGGGTGATTGTGTGAGATAGAGAGTCCTATCATACACAAGAGTGCTTTCATTCAGAATCTGTAAATTTCTCTTGATTACATAGTGAAATCCAGCCGGCAGGCTGTAAGCGTGGGAGAGTGGACGTAAGCTTGCTATAAGCCGAACTACTATAAACTTGTGTACAGTTTTTCTATCCCTTATCTCTTTATTTACATTCTGCACTTCAAGAGCACTGTCTATATAGATTGTCTTGAATCTGAATTTTATTCAGAATCAACTGTGTTCTTTTATTTCCACATAAATTATCAAAAATTGTTTAAGATCACCTATTCACCCTCTGTAAATGATTTTTTCTAGCTACATCAATTGGTATCAGAGCAAGGTTGTTCATTTATTGAAATATTTTACTTCTGAGCTAATGATCTACATGGCTAGCTATGGTGCTCTAGGGCTCATTGAAGGACAGAGCAACAATAGGCCACCATATTTCAATGGCAAGGAATATAGTGTCTGAAAGAATAAGATGAAGGCATTTATAAAGTCAATTGATCACATGCAATGAGATGTCATCATCAAAGGAGTCAATCCAAAATCTTCTAATTCAAAAGAAAAGGCAGATGCAAGCAAAGTAGCAGATCCTCCATTATCTCAAACTGAGATATCTAAAAGAGAAATTTTAAGTTCCAAAGTAATTTACTCTCCCTATTGTGCTTTGTCTCCTATTGAATATAAAAAAATTGCTGCTTGTGAATCAGCTAAAGAAATCTGGGATACTCTCCATGTTACTTATGAAGGAACAGATCGAGCCAAGGAAACTCAAATCAATCTTTTGCTTGGTCAACATGAATCCTTCAAAATGAAGCCTGGAGAATCAATTGCTGATTTGTATGACAGGTTTACTGACATAGTAAACAATCTTGCTTATCAAGGACAACCAGTTCCATATGCATTGAAAGTCAACAAACTTCTGAGAGGACTGACAAATCAGTGGGATAACATCAAAATATCTCTTTGAGAGACACAAAGGATCAAGCCTCTATTAGTGAATGAGTTAATTGGAACTCTTCAATCATATGAGACTGAGAAACGGAATGAGGAGAATGAATCCAGAGGTAATAAGTCAATTGCATTAAAAACTAACATTGATTCTGATGCAAATTCTGAAGATGAAGATGTTGACGATGAAGAACTAGCACTTTTTATAAAGAAGTATAAGAAAATGAAGATCAAAGGAAGAAACCTTATAGGTAAGAAGCCTTTTAAGAAGAAGAAGTCTTTCGATGAAACAGAGAGATCAAAGGATGTTATATGCTTTCATTGTAAGAAACATGGACATATCAAGCTAAATTATCCACTTCTGAAAAAGAAGACCAAGTTTGAGAAAGCAAAGAAGGCTTTAAAAGTAGAAACCTTGAGTGACATAAAGTGCGAAGACAATGATGAAGATATCTTAAATTTCTGTCTAATGGCTAAGTCAAACTCAGATTCAGATTCAGATTCTGATCCTAAAGTAGAAATTGAGGTAAAGCATTCTGATATGCCTATTGAAGATCAAATTATATTGATGAATTATGCTTTGAATTTAAGATTGCTCTTAAAAGAATCTCTTCTTTGAAAAAGGAAAATTCTTCACTGAGGTAACAAGATGTTTCTCAAAAAGAAAAGATCGATTTCTTTCAAAAAGAATTTTATCAAATCAAGAAAAGTCGAGATTTTCTTTCCAAAGAAAATGCTGTTTTGAAAAAAGAAGTTTCAGAAATTACTTCCAAATTTTCAAAATGTTCAGAAACATTGAAGCATATCCTTTCTATCCAAATTCCTTACTATAACAAATCTGGTCTCGGATTTGTGAAAGAAAGTGATAGCTTGATTGATTTTTCAAAGGGCAAGGAGAGATTAAGATAAAGACCTCCTCGACAAGCTTATAAAAACCATTTCAAAAGGAATTTTATAAAACCTGTTGGTCGAAGTGCACTTAGGTGCTCAAAATGTGGAGATCCATAACATTTTGAGAATGAATGTCCTAAGGTCTGGAGACCTGTTTGAAGAGATTTTATTAAGACAGCCTATACTAATGCTCAAGGATCCAAACAAATTTGGGTACCAAAGAAAACTTGAGAAATTGTGATTTTTGCAAGTTACCATAAAGAGAAAAAAGAAAGTGGTACCTAGACAGTGGATGCTCTAGACATATGACAGAAGATCTAAGTATATTCATTGATCTACACAGTCTGAATGATGGAAAAGTTTCCTTTGGAGGAAATACTAAAGGAAAAATCGTTGACAAAGGAACAGTTGAAATTGAAGGACTTACAATTAATGATATTTCATTGGTAAAAGGAATCAACTACAATTTGATAAGCATAAGCCAGTTATGTGATACAGGTTTCATAATCAATTTTCAAGAAGATACATGCTCAGGAATAAGTAAAGATTCTTCTCAAACTTTCACAGGAAGAAGACATGGCAATATTTATCTTCAAGATGTAAATCCAAACTCCACTCATTGCTTGATCTCAGTCAAAGAAGATGAAGATCTGTGGCATAGAAGATTGGGGCATATCAGTATGAAACAAATCTCAAAGATTTCAAACAAGAAACTGGTTCGAGGTTTGCTAGATTTGAAATACAAGAAAATAGAATTATGCAATGCCTGCACTCTAGGAAAACAAGTAAGAAGTTCTTTTAAATCTATACATCATGTTTCCACTAATCGTGCTCTGCAGCTTCTTCATATAGATCTATTTGGACCAATCAGAACATAAAGTATTAGTGGTAAGAAGCACTGTTTAGTTATTGTTGATGACTTCACAAGATTTACTTGGATGTTCTTCTTTGCTCATAAAAATGGAGTATTTTCATATTTTTAAAATTTGTAAAAAGAGTTCAAAATGAAAGGGGTTATACCATTTCCTGCATTAAAACTGATCATGGGAGAGAATTTGAAAATCAACGTTTTTTAGATTTCTGTGAGAAAAATGGCTTTCAACACAATTTTCCTACTCCTTATACACCAGAACAAAATAGTGTTGTGGAGAGGAAAAATCGTTCTTTGCAAGAAATGGCAAAAACTCTATTGATTGAAAGCAGGATTCCTTTTCATTTCTGGGCAGATGTAGTTTTTACAGTATGTTATATCATTGATAAAGTTTTTCTCAGATCCATTCTTGAGAAAACCCCCTATGAGCTTTACAAAGGTAGAAAGCCTTGTATCTCATATTTTTGTGTGTTTGGTTGTAAATGCTTTATTCTCAAAAATCTAAATGATCATCCTGGTAAGTTTGATGAGAAAGCAGATGAAGGATTCTTACTTGGACATTCTACTACAAGCAAAGCATACAGAGTCTTCAAAAGAACTCTCAGACTGTGAAAGAAACAATGAATGTGAGGTTTGAAAAAAATATTTAGACTCACAAAGATGAATCTGAACTATCTTCCAACATTCAAGAGTTATCAGAAGATCATCAACAATTGGTATCAGAAGGAAAAGAAGAAAAAGAAAATACAATATAGACTTAACCAGAAACTTCAGAATCTGCAGATATTCAGAAGGAAAGATTTGACAAAAACTGGAAACATAAATCCAGTCATCCGAAGAACCTCATCATTGGAGAAATAAAAGATGGTATCAAGACTATATCCAAACATAAGGAGAACATCAGCAACTTGGCATTGATATCAGAAATAGAACCAAAAGAAGTTGGTGAAGCTTTATCAGATGAAAGCTGGATCGATGCTATGCAGGAGGAACTTCAGCAGTTCAGAATCAATAAAGTATGGGGGCTTATGCCAAGACTCAAAAATCATCCAGTAATTGGAACAAAATGGGTATTCAGAAATAAACTGGATGACAAAGGGAAAATCACAAGAAACAAAGCAAGACTGGTTGCAGAAGGCTATTCTCAAGAAGAAGGCATAGATTATGATGAAACATATGCACCAGTTGCAAGATTAGAAGCCATTCTGCTACTATTAGCTTATGCTTGTTTTCATAATTTTAAATTGTTTCAGATAGACGTGAAAAGTGCCTTTTTGAATGGATATATCAAAGAAGAAGTATATGTGAAACAATCACCTGATTTTGAAAAATCAAGGAAAACTGATTATGTCTACAGACTCAAAAAGGCCATTTACGGTCTGAAACAAGCACCTAGATCTTAGTACGAAAGGTTAAGTACCTTCCTTCTGCAAAATGACTTCACAAAAGATAAGGTTGATACAACTTTATTCATTAAGAGAAAAGGTAAGGACTTTCTACTTGTTCAGATTTATTTTGATGATATCATTTTTGGTTCTTCTAACGAACTGCTTTGCAAAGAGTTTTCAAAGAATATACAGAATGAATTCGAGATGAGTATGATGGGCGAGCTTACATTCTTTCTTGGCTTACAAGTGAAACAAACCAAAAATGGTACATTCATTTGCCAAGAGAAGTATGCCAAGGAGATTGTAAAGAAGTTTGGATAGTAGAATAGTAAGAAAACAGACACTCCAATGTCCCATACATCCAAACTGGACAAGGATGAACATGGTAAAAAGGTGGACCAGAAGGTATACAGAAGCATGATAGGTTCATTATTGTATCTCACTGTATCTAGACCTGACATACTTTTTAGTATTTGTATGTGCGCGAGATTTCAATCAGACCCAAAGGAATCTCATTTTTCTGCAGTAAAGAGAATAATCAAATACATTGGAACATATCCAATGTTAGGCCTTTGGTATTCCAAAGATTCAGATTTTACTCTTAGTGGATATTCTAATGCTAATTTAGCTGGATGTAAAGTGGACAGGAAAAGTACTTCAGGAACATGTCAACTGCTTGGGAATATGTTAGTATCCTGGTACTCAAAGAAGGAAAATACAGTTACATTTTCTACGGCAGAAGCAGAATATGTAGCATTGGAAAGTTGTTGTGCACGGATTCTATAGATGAAGCAGCAGTTACAAGACTTTGCTATTCAAGAATCAAGTGTTGCATTCAAATGTGATAGCACAAGTGCAATCAATTTGACAAAGAACGCCATTATTCATTCTCGAGCTAAGCATATTGAAATCAAGCATAATTTCATTTGAGATGATGTTCAAAATGGTGATGTGAATATTCAATTCATTGATTACAAGAATCAATTAGTTGATATATTCACAAAACCTCTTGATAAATCTTCATTTGAGTTCATAAGAAATAAACTGTGCATCACTTATCCATTTTCTTGAAATATTTGATAGACAGGAATTTTTTAGACTCAAATGTTCTTAGTCTGAACATTTTTCATACTCACAAAGAATGGTACGTCCCTTATTCAAATCTTGGCGGGTATATTTTTGGCATTTTTGGTAGAATATTTTCATAATTGTTACTTTTGGAAGCAAATCAGGTATGTATTCTGTCACGCCCCAAATCCCTGATCGATCACGCGACATCCCTCTCTGGTCGAATTATGTGACGTTCCAGGTTATCGCCGACCTCATTTTAAAAGATCACAGATTTAATTAAACAGCGGAAATAACAAAACACCCGGACAATTGGAACTGGGGAATAACAGGGAGAATATACATATTCCTTTTTCTCTTTCAAGCTTATATCATACTATTCAAAATTTTACAAACCATAATATACATGTGCACATCGAACTATTAACCATCGACATAAAAAAGGACTGATGACCTGGCATTCTACCCTAAAAAATGGTACTCGCCAAAAGCCTAACTTTTGCGCCCCTACGCTATCCTTTACGCCCCTTACTTGGAGTCCATTCTAAACCTGACTCCTTGTCATCCGAATCCGAACTCTCCCGATCGGTTTGCTCCTCCGAAGAACTCGACTCCGCCTCTATCTCAATCGGGTGATTTATGTCACCCGATTCGGTTGGAACTTCATTTTGATCCTCCTCCCATAATTCATCAAAGAAATTATATTTCAGCACATAATTAGGATCCATATACTGCTCAAATGGGAGTATATACTCCGGTTTCTTCTCAGGCTCCTCAGGCTCGTCCTCAGGTTCCACTTTGGGCTCCACTTCCTCTAGTTCTTCCTCGAGGATCGGTTCTAAATCTATATCCATTGGATCATCTTTAGCTTGCGATACTTCAGGTTCTGGTTCATGCTTAGCCCCTAAATTTTCTTGAGCTGCGAGCTTTGGGTTTAGACCAGACTAAGCGAAACTAATCTCCACGCTAGTCAACTCTCCGTCTATAGGGGTATGGAAGACAGGTCCCAGTCTCCAACCAAGTCAAACGGGATATTAAAATCCCTAATGGGCCCGAACTCATCCCCGACTGCGTCCCGAAATTACCAAGCAGTATACTTATGCTCTTTCCATAAAGGTAAACCTACATCTACAAAAACAGTCATGGTATGCTTAATCCAGGTCATTCCATCATCCATAAGAAATTCTGCATTCTCGTACTCGCTGTTCACTGGTACTCCAAAACGTTCCAGCGGTGGCAGAGGATTCATGGATTCGGTCGGGGTTTTGAAAATATTGGTTGAAATAACCATGAGAACACATCTCAGCAAATTCACCCCTAAACCCCACTTAGGCTATCACGTACCTCCAGATAATTGCACAAAACACATCCACACACATACAATTGTTACGAGCAGGCATATCAATTATTTTTGCCTGAGTCTATCCTGCTTGCACCCTGCACGCTAGTCGCATTCACATTATATGCAATCACAAGCATAATCAATTCTCATTCTCACGCATTCGTGCCGGTCTAATCACATCTCTTTTCACACTCTCGCTAGTGACCCGTGTTACAGTACACGCCTTAGGTCCACTGCGACCAACTTATCACAATACTCCAGGGCCTGCGTAAACGTACACGCAAGCCATGTTTCTTGCCCGTGTTAAAGTACACACATTAGGCTCAACATTTACCACCTACTGCGTGACTGCATTGAAGTACACGCCTCAGGCTAGCACTCCTCCGGTAATACCGGGCATCGTCCCGCATTGAGGTATACGTCTCAGGACGGCACAATTTCCACGAACTCATGTCATACCACACCCACTTTTTATTTATGCACATGCTCAACAAGCATTTACCACACTCAACTGGCCTATCACACATGGCCCGTGCACGTATCAAATCACATGTAAAACATGCTCACTCAGCATTTGACATGGCTAATTTTAATAATTAAATCACTCTGGCCCAAACGTGCACACAACAAGCATATTTCAATTATATAATTGCACAATCATGCACTCAATTTCATCATCCCAACACAAACATAGTTCCAACACACAATAAACACACAATCTGCTATTTTTCTTCAACCAAACGACGTCAATTCAATTCCGGTCCTTCACGGTACTTTTTCACCACTACTTACCGGTTCCAAAAATCCAACTTACGTCCTGATCGGCCCATCACAGCCCACTCAACAGTCACTCACAGCCCACTATTGGCCCCGAATATTCCACCAAAATTTTCCTAATTCAATCCTAAGGCCCGCCACCTAATTCCACTCTTAAATCATGAAAATTCGCACATAATTTAAACCCGATTTCACCCCAAAAATCATCCGTTGATACCCGAAATGCTAAATGGGTTTTCGAGCGCGACTTACCTAGTTTTAGACTATCGCGGCTAGAACGGAAAGCGGCGGCGATTGGCGGCGATGGTGTACGGCTTACGACGGTGGTGATCGGCTTCGCGATGAGAGCGGCGACGGAGGGGGCGCGGCTTGCCTTGGCCGAGACCCACGGCCTCACAGGGAGAGAGAGAGAAGGAGAGGGACGGCGGAAAACGGCGGGGTGGTGATCGGTGGCGTACGGACGGCGGTGGCTTCGGCTTGGCGGCCGATGGGTGGCAGCTCTGGCGTACGGCCAAGGGGGGTGGTGTTCGACGGGGGAGGGGCTCACAGTGGAGGGGGGCCAAAAGGAGGGGGAGAGAGGGAGTGAGAGGAGAGAGAAAGGGGTCTTGACTCAAATAGTGCAAATTTTGACCCATTTTGGTAAATTACCAAAATGTCCTTCTCTCTACTTTTTGATTCGATGGTTGAGATTCGATCTAATCTTGAAACCGACGGCCGAGATCGAATCTTACTAAAAATATCAAAGGGTAATCTTGTAATTTCTCAAAAAGTCCAAGGGCAAAATTGTCTTTTCTAAATTTTAGGGAAAAATTACTAAAATGCCCTTACCTTTTAAAACTAACCCTTTAATAATTTCCAAGGGTAAAATGGTCAGTTTCCTCAATTCTCATCGAATTCAAATTTTTCTGAAAGATTCGGGCACATCCAAAATTGCACGTCATAACTACGACGTCGTCCTAACGTCCCGTTGTGACTTCATAATTTTCCGATGTCCAATTTGGGCTAAATTAAATAATTAAATTTTATTAAAGGTAACTCGAGCGTTTCTCAAACTAATGGGCGATTTGTCGAGGAAATTCGCATATTCGACTCGTGACTGATAATAAATCGGGTCACGTGCAAGTTTGTTCGGTACGTGATGACCTCGGTTTCCATTAAAATCGCGAAAATCAATCACTAAATCCGAGGGGCACGATCGTTTAGTATAAGTTCAGAATCGTTCGTCAATTCATTTCGTGGTCCAGCGGAATCACCCGCGATACACTATTATGATAGTGATGAACTGACCCTGGATTATCCTTGAATTGGTCAACAGTGACTTAAAATATCACCTCAGCGATTTTATGGTCGAAAATCAATTCACGATCGAATTTTCTCTTAGTCGCGCGAATTTGATTCCCTAGTTAGCCTTTCTCTAATGGTTAGTATTCCAGCAATGATCAGTTCCGAGCGAGAATTTACTATAAGTACATTTCATAAAACTCGGTATTTAATAAATCTCAAATAGACTAATTTTACAGGATATCACATATTCTAATTTATCTTATTAATTGTGCTTAATATATTGTTATGATGTCATCATGTTTAATTGTGCTTCGAAGAGTATATTTCCTTCCTACTTGTTTGGGATATCTTTTTATTTCAAAAAATCGTCCTTCTCGTTTATAAACCTGTTAGTCTCTTTTCAAAACCCTATCAGTACGATCTTTTACTCTTCAAACCTTTTCGATATTCAGAGACTCTCATCTTCTTTCTCCAAAGATCGAAACTTTTTGCTCCAGAAGTAATCAAAATGCCTTTCAAGAGAAGATTTTCACACATTCTCAATCAAGACTCCAAATCAACTGCACCGGCGGAGTATATGGAGATTTCAAATACAGAGTCGGATCATCATGAAGACCCTTCTGAAGTGATAGCACCCAAGCGATCATCGCCACAAAAATTGTCAGGTAAAATAGATTTTCGTTTTCGTAGTATCAAGTTTGTATGTAATGCTTATCAGCGGTTAAAGAGAAGCAATGCCTCTGCATCGGTTCTACGCGACTGTCTTAAAGAAAATGATTTACTCTCTAAAGAACATCTCGCTGAAAGCTACTCTCAGTTTTGTATTAAAACTGATATTGTTCCAGCTAGCTCTACACCAAAAGAGCCCTTTTCCAAAAAGGGCAAAGAAAAAGTCGGAGAAACATCAATACCCTCTGACAAAAAATCTGCTCAAATCAGCCCTAAAACCACTAGTGCAACCAAGCTTGTTATTCCTGATGATGATGGTAAATTCTTTGATAGTTTTCAAATAAAAGTAGGGATTTGCATCTGGTATGCCAGGAACTGGAGGCTTATTTAGAAGCAATGACCACAATACCTTCTATAAGTTGCTGCTTGCTAGAGGGATCATGAAGCATAGGACCGGTGATTTTGATTACTTTGAAAAGGCTGGAATTTCAGTGAAGCATTTGTTTGGGAAATTGGGCATTTATGAGTTTTGTTTGCAATCTGGAAATGTCTATGCTGAACTGACTGCATATTTTTACTCAATTCTTTCCATTTTGTCACCCAACTGGATTCAATTCACTGTTGGTGACAAAAAGTTTGATTTAAAAGCGGAGGAGTTGGCATTAATAATTGAAGCAAAATATTCCAAATTTACTCCACTGGAAGTAAGCTTCGAAGATGCTTCCAGGGTGGCCTCAGAGAATGTAAATTTTGCTCAGGGCTCTAAAAGGCATCTTTCATATTCTGATCTGTCCAGAATATCAGTGATTCTATGCAAGATCATTATCAACTGTCTGAAGCCCAAAACAGCATCAAAGATTGACTTATCCAAGTCAGAAATTAAGCTTATCTGGGCAATCCTGAAAGGTCAATCTTTCTCTCTTTCCCGTATCATCATTTTCCATATGTATAGAATATTACAGAAGGACAACGGACAACTCACATATGGTGCTATTATCTCACGAATCTTTATGTTCCTCAAGATATCCATTCTTGATGAGATGAGCAAAACCCTTATACCTTATATGTATGTTGGAGAAAGAATGCTTTAAAAAATGAAGCAATTTGATGATGTAAGGGAGAAAGTAAGAGGAAAAGAGGCTCAACAGTCGGAGGCAAAATCTGTTGGAAAAAAAATTGAGAAAGAAAAAGAGCAAAGGAAAAGAACTAGTTCAACCAGCAAGTAGCCTGATTCTCCTACCCCAATCAAAGTGTACAGCAAGAAACGAAGATTTCTTCTGCATGATGAAAATGATGAAGCAGAAGCAGAGCACTTTGAAACAGGAGGCCCAGAACATGTTCCTGAACTAGCTTCCAAGGTTTCAGAACCAATTCATAAAGAACATGTTTCTGAAGATCAAGCACCTATTCAGGGGGAGATTCCACCAGAATCAGCCATAGGATACAATCAGTCTGAGCAAGCTAATGTCCAAGAGCCATCTGACAATCAGAACATTCTCTCTATTCTGCTTGAGATTAAAGACAAGCAAGCTACACTAGAACAAGACATGAAGAATCTACAAAGAATTGTTAAGGAAAATAACAAATCTCAACAACTTTAGGCAGTAGCAAACAAAGCAGGTCTAGAGAAAGCCATTGCTATGTGTTCGTCCAACATGGATAAGGCCATAGGATAATGCAGTTCGAAGATTGAGGAGGCTGTCTTAATATTGGAAAATTTTCAACTGATTTGTACTCCTTCAAAAAAATAACCTGTTTTTCAACATTCTCTCCAACTCATCTAATTTTCATTTGGTCTGTAATATAACTAATAATTCTTGTTAGACTGGTTGATTGTTTAGTAACTATGATTTGTTCTCTCTATTATTTTTGCTGATGACAAAAATGGGGAGAAATTATACGCAGATTTGCTATATTAATATGCAGGATTAAATACAGGTTATATGCAAAAGAAGAGAAAGACACAAATATCAGAGTTTGCTCTTTCAATTTCAATCTGTGTTTCAATGCGCTTAATATACTTATTTACTTACAAATCAATTTCAGATTAATTCAATCTACAGGAAAGTTTTGTCACCATAAAAAATGGAGAGATTGTTGAGGAAAACTCCTATTAATTTGAAGTTGACAAAATCTTTTGCATAATTACAAAGTTTGATACTTATTCTGAACTAATTTACTCTAGGTATGTATATTCTGGAAACTCATAAGGAAGTTATTCAGACCTTACAAGCTGTCAAGTACCTTATTGAAGACCTACATAACATAAGTTCTGAGATTCAAACACAGAATTAGTCAGATGCATATGAAGAAATTATTCAAATGCAAACGCAAAAGTTATTCAAATACAGACGCAGAATTTCTTCAGACGCAGATGCAGAATTCAGAATCAAACAAAATAACTAGTGATCCGGTATGGATTTCATAAAAGGAAAGTTTTGATTGTTTCAATCTAAGGCAATAATTGATTGACAATCAAATACTTCAACAAGTATGCATTATAACGGATAAAACTCTACTTATGGAAATCAAGATTCTGATTGTATGAGTGATCAAAATCAGTGGGATTCAGAATCTGTTATCCAACGGCTACTCAATCCTTATTATACAAATCTGTCCACGGTGAAGATTGGAAGATGATCCTCTGAAAGCTGTCTATCGGCTAGTGTGGATGTAGAGGAGTTTTTAAGGAGATCAACGAGCAGCAGAAGTTGTACAAAATCAAGAATCAACAAGTCCAAAGTCTGAGCATACTCTAATCATTTCTATTGTCGTTCTAAGCCAAAGATTAAGATCTTGAGGGATACTTTGTAAGGGTGATTGTGTGAGATAGAGAGTCCTATCATACACAAAAGTGTTGTTACTCAGAATCTGTAAATTTCCCTTGATTACATAGTGAAATTCAGTAGGTAGGATGTAAGCGTGGGAGAGTGGACGTAGGCTTGTTATAAGCCGAACCACTATAAACTTGTGTATAGTTTTTCTATCCCTTATCTCTTTATTTACATTCTGCACTTCAAGAGCACTGTCTATATGGACTGTCTTGAATTTAAATTTTATTCATAATCAACTATGTTCTTTTATTTCCGCATAAATTATCAAAAATTGTTTAAGATCACTTATTCATCCCCTCTCTACGTGATTCTTGCTAGCTACATTACCCCAAATGCATATGTCACAATTTAGACTCTCGAATCGATGCATCCGACTCTTCTGTAGCAAATTCCGTCACTGTCTCACCTTTAAGCTCATAAAGGCCACTATGTTTGATTCATTTCATTATTACCATGGCACCTCGAAGAACCTTCAGAACCCCACATTTTGAAAAATACTAATACCCAGTTGAATTCAGGGCACTCAAGGAAATCAGATTTTTCTTCAACTTTTAAATATGCCTCACTCCAATCAATGTCCTCACGATATCATCATGCATTCTGATTCTAACATTATCAATACTAACAACATTACAGTCAGTGTTATTCTCCAACTACACTTTACTACTATCCGAGCACTGATAAGTAGTAAACTAATTCCTGTCACGCCCCGAACCCCTTCAAGCACGTGACACACTTCTCTGGTTGAATGATGCGACATCCCAGGGTATCACCGACCCAAATTAAATTTATCAGAGATTTATATCAACAACGGAAACTACCAATACCCAGATGATAATAACTGGGGTAATCAGGGAGAATGCACATATTCATTTCTCATTCAAACTTATATAATATCCACAATTTACAAAACCATATATATATATATATATATATATATATATATATATATATAAGCACACCGCACCGCCACACTACATACCACCGATATAAAAAAGGATCGATAATCTGGGTACCTTATCACAAAAAAATAGTATGCTTCAAAAGCCTTATCCACAACCCCTACACTTGCCCCTACGCCTTCTACTTGGCGTCCACTCCAAGTCTGATTCTTCGTCCTCTGAATCTGAATCCTCTTGAGTCTCCTGCTCGTCTATCAGGTACTCTACCACGTTAATGTTGGTGTGCAACGATATTGCAAGATGCTGCGGCGGCGGTGGAAGGTTCATTGCTTAGACCGGGCTTCTGAAAGTGTTGATTGAAACAATCATAAGATCACATCTCAATAAGCACACGCCCTAAACCCCACATAGGCTATCACGTACCTCCAGACAACACATACCCAACACAAACAACCAATTATACTAACAATCACACGCGAACTTATCTGGGATTCTTCATACACCTCCCTGCACGTCAGATAATAATATAGCCAACATGCCACAATGATACATCATTCATGTCGCAAAACCAAAGCATGTAATATGAATTCACATGCATTAATGCATCACAATCGCATGTGCCTCGATTATAAGGCAAAACCTACTTGGGCACGTCCCATACCATGCCTAGCAGTTTTTACCCCATAATCGAGCACTATATCACACGATACAACCACTCTCACACACTAACTCACACCATGCGTTAACTTTTGAAATCTTCACTCGTCTTGCCAAGTCCAACTCATTCTTAACCTTTCCACCACTACCGCGCCAGCGTAAAACGCATCAAGCCAACAGTCTTCTGACCTGGTCAGGCATCGTCACCCCGTCGGGCCGAGCATCATCACCTCGTCAGGGATGGCATTGTCCCACGTAAAAGAACACGCCTCAAGACGGACTCACCCCACGTAAATGAACATGCCTCAAGATATCACTTTTCTAACCAATCCTATATTCTCGTACCTTCGTTCCACACATTCCACACGTACCATACGGCTACACATACACACGGCCATACACAGTCCCACGCCACACATGCCTTATGCCAACATACATTACCATCACACAATCACGTCACACGGCCACACATACTTGGCACGCGGTCACACACAATTTCTCGATTATAAAAATGAATATCCATAGAATCAGGGTAAATCTGGATAGTTTACACAGTGACCGAAATCCCATCAAAATAAATATTAAACGAACTCCAAAAATTCTAAATTTTGGATATATCATAAAAAACATCTTGATAAACATTTCTTATGAAGAACACGAAATCCGTTCAAAATGCAATCATGCCTTTTTGTTCCTCGAAATCAGACCAAAATCAGTTCACTCTAACAGATTGTTTTGTCTTCAAAATACATTTCTTTCAACACCCAAATCACCTTGGAAAGCTTTGAATTTTTTATATGTTATAGAAAAGAAAGTTTTCAACAACTTTTGTGAAGAAAGTTTATTGAAAATAGATTTGAAAAATTTTATAAAAATTCGGCAAGACAAGAAGGTAGGAATGAACAGTATTCCGGGCAGTTTTAATACAGTCTGAAAATGGGCTTTTGTGTGACTCAAATGGCCTCCAAAAATTACAAATTTAAAATATGTTATACCGCAAGATGTTAGGAGCAACTTCGATGAAGAAAACTTTCTCAAATTCGGCCTATAAAATTCTTCACAAAAATAGCAAACCGGATGGGTACAGTAGTCACGAATCTAAGAATCACACCAAACCTCACGGATTTAAACCCGAATTGATTTCTACTGAATTTTAGCTGCCAAAACTCATATCACCATGTCCAAACTAACATCCAACAGCCACATGAACATCCATGAACACAACAAGGGATCAAGCTCTCTTCTAATCCATCTATAATCACTTCTATCAACCCCTAAAACCGATTAAATCGTGTCTAAACTAGTCCGTTAATACCTGATATCCTAAATAGGGTTTAGGGGGCGACTTACCCAAACTCTATACTAACTCGGCTAGAGCGGAAAGAGGGAACGGCTGGCCGGCGGGCAGCGACGGCGGCGGCCTTCAGCAGTCGATCTCCCATGGCGGCGACTCCGGCATGGTCCTCATGGCTAAGCAAAAGGGGAAGATGGTTCGGTGAGGGAGAGAGGAGAGGAGGGGGAGTGTTGGCTTGGAGGGGAAGAAATGAGGAGAGAGAGAGAGATATTGGTCTTAAATAGGTTTGACCAACTTTCCAAAATACTCATTTTACCCCTCCTTACTTGGCCAAGATTAATCCAAATCAAAATATCCAAAGGCATTTTGGTCCAATCTTTTGGTACTGATATTTATCCACAATTAATCCCCAAATTTAATTTTCAAAATCCCCAAAATTTGAAATACCCAAAAATAGGCTTAGGGGCAAAATCGTAATTTTCTGGTCCCGGGCCGAATTTCCATTTTTCGACCATTCCAACCCTAAATATCATTTGCCACACTAAAATGATGTCGTCCTCGTAAAAATAGTTGCGCACGACCTCGAAAATTGATATCCAAATCCGAATCAACTTTCATGATGAAAATCCCCAAACTTTAATTTTAAGGTCTCTCACTAACGAGCGGCTATTTAGGAGTTACACATATCGACCTCGGGTTACTCGAGTCGTGATGGTCTCGATTACCGGGAGAACGCGAGGATTTATCGCTAGTTTCGGAGGTAGCGATCATTCGAGTAAAGTTCGGGATTTGTTTGCTACGCGTACTCTCGATTATGCGGAATCACCCGCGATCCGATCGTATGTCATTGGCCAAACTAAATTCGTCACCTCCCTAGGATCGGCCGGCATTGGCCCAAAATATTTTTTCATCGTTTCTCGAAATTGGTGCCCAATTTGCGATCGATCCCTAGTCCATGTATCGTTATTCTAATTAGCCATTCCCTTCCGGTTAGTATCTCGAGAGCGCTCAATTCTAGACGAGACTTACTAAAATTAAATGAGAATAATATCAATCTCATCGATGCTGAAAATGGGTCGAAATTCAGGATGTTACAATTCCTATTTGGTGTAGTGTGAAAAGAACAACCAGAATCTATAATCCATCCGCCAAGCGACGAATTATCAGTGATAGACAAGATAAAATCAGCACTATCTGAATTACCATCAGTTATAGCTGCAACATCATTCACAGACTCAATTCTAATTCCTTTACTCTTGTCGTTTTTCAGCTTAAGGCAATCCCTTCTAAGATGTCCCCTCCTGCCACAATTTCAATAGACAATACCACCAGTCCTAGACTGACTTCATCTGTTCGAGTTTATACGACTTCTGCTACACATGTGTACCAGTTTTTCCCCTATTTTCACTTACTAAAGCAATAGATACATGTTCGCCAAATTCTCTTTTACGGATGTCCTCACTCAAAATTAAATCTCGAATGCCAGCAAACGTCAAACTTGTTGATTTAGAGGAATTACTAATAGCGGTAACAGTAGTATTCCAATTGTCAGGCAATAAGGATAATAGAATCAAAATACGTATCTCTTCTTTAAAGTTAATGTTAACTGAATTCAATTGACTAATGATCACATTGAATTCATTAATATGATCAGCAATCAACACACTTTTGCTCATCTTCAAATTAAATAGACGTCACATCAAGTAGACTTTGTTGGTCGCAGAGGGCTTCTTGCACGTGTCCAATAGAGCTTTCATCAAATCCGTAGTGATCTTCTCATTCACAATGTTAAATGCGACGTTACAAGCCAACATCAGACGAATAATACCCAAAACTCGTCTATCCAGCAATTCCCAATCAACTTGCTTCATCGTCTCTAGCTTCTCCCCAGTTAAGGGCAAGTGCAGTTTCATCTGATATAAATGATTCTAAATCTAAAACTTCCAAAAACCAAAGTCATTCCCATCAAATCTTTCGATTTTCACTTTTCCTTCTTTTACTGCCATCAATTCGCTTCAACTCAGCCAAACCAGGCTCTAATACTAATTGTTGTGGAAGCCTATAATAAAATTGATAAAACAAGAAAATAAATTGGACACCAGATTTACGTGATTCGATCGTAGTGACCTACGTCAACGGGGAGAGCAATACAAAATTCCACTATAGATCAAGCGATACAACAGAGATTACAACCACACTCGAGTCACTCAAATACTCTCAGCATTTTTCAAGCTCTAATTACATCCAATAACTCACGTAGTATTTAACACCACAATTCCTCACGAAGTAATCTCTCAATCTCGCGAAAGAATTATACACAAATTCTTACCACAAGAATTTAATCGGCTTCAACACTAACTTCATGGATGTAATTCACGAATTCCTTCTACACATCTTCACACACCAAGCACTCGCAAGCCAGTGGCGCTTCAAGAAGTCTTCTTCATCAACAATAGCGCATCAAGACTTCTTCTACTTGCGGCCAAGTTCAACTATGAATATATGTATGCCCAAGAAGTGAACGTAGAGTGGCCGACTCCAGCTTGGAAAGGGATTCCACGCGGTCAACAAGTCCAAGTTTGGACTTTCCTATTTTGTCTTTCTTTGGCAAACTATGACTCCCACTAGAATTAGGAAAGAATAAAATATTCTTTCTATTTTCCTTTTCTTTTGTTTGCTGCCAACTCTTGCATATTAGGAAAACAAATTTTCAAAATTTCCTTTTGCTCGATTTCGGATGTCCGCAAAATATCAATTCAAAATATTCAGATTTACGTTTCGAGCTTAAACTCGAGACATATTTTAACAAATAGAGTGGCTGGGGAAAGAGACCACCTTGACATTTAATGCTGAATTCAGCAGTGGCAATTCTCTATAAGCAAAGATAAGATGCAAATTTGTCATTGGGTCTATGTGCAGTGAGACATCACCTAGCACAAGCATTGTTGTTTGTGTCATGAATAGCCATTGCTTGTTGGGTTAGCTCGTTTTAAAGTCTTATGGCAGTTCAAAGTCATTTTATTAAGTAGCTAACTTGCCATTTTCAAAGACAGAAATGGAAAACGATGGGAGTTATCTTATTTTCTGCAAATTTTATGGATAGAGTAGCTTCCCTAGATGGCGATAGATATTCATAATGCGTTCTCGTGAAGGAAACTAAATTTTATATTGCATATATTGACGCATGCATGTACTGGATCCGGACACATGAAGTTGAAATTGTTAGTGCAACTGCATTTCCTAGGTTATTTTAGGACTTATTGAATTCGGTACAATAGGTTTTTGACTGATCATCAATTTTTTATGTTGAACTTTGAGATAGCTCGCTTGACGAGGCAATGGGTCTAAAGCAAAATATATATATTATCAAGCAATAAAATAAATAGATCAAAGGAATCAAATTGGATACCGTATTTGCTTGGTTAGGTTAGTGGAACCTACCTCATAGGAGAGCAGGATAACATTCCACTTTAAATCGAGTGATACAACGGATATTATAATCATTCTCGAGTTATGCAAATACTCACAGTGTTTCCCAACTCTTAAATATGCCCCCCTCACGATTTCTCGCAAAACAATCTCTCAGTTTCACATATGAGTTACACAATGGCTTCAAATTCTTGCAATGCCATTCACGTGTAAGCACATGATTGATTGTCAAGTAAAGAAGTTTCTTTTGGATGCATTTTACAAAGTTGACTACCTTCTTATACAGAACAGATTTAGATTCAAAACAGGAAATCTATTCAAATTAGGAATCCAACTCAAATTAGGATATCTACCTGGATCAGGTTATTTTTGCGGGATCAATTGGAGACATATTTTCAACAAGTTCTAAGCGCTTTACTAAGGCATCAGTCCTCCATGAGTCATTGAGATGAAAGATGTGTTTTGGCTCCTATACAATAGTACAATTAACGTGGGCCAACCTTATTTCATTTACACCAAAACCTCTTTTTTTGAAATTTTTTGTAAGTAGTAGAATGCTTTTTGCTGCCAGCGGGAAATAATTAAAGACTTCTTTTACTCAGAAGAGAGAAAAGAAAGGAAATTTCTTCATGAACGCCCATTTCTTTGTCATTTTCTTTTACAATACTTGCTTGCTAGGAGCAATCTCATTATCAACAGCCTGAAACACAAATAGCTCCGACGATTTGTAATTAAGTCAGATGATTACAACCTAAACAAGCTCTAAAAGGGGAAAGAAAGGAAAACCTGATAGGCTTTTCAAATATTGATCAACTGTCTACTCAATTAATTATTAACGACGGTTAAACATAAGTCTTCAAGACTTGACTCGCAATTGATTGATAGGGCAACAGGACACACGATGCTTCCAAAGCATCTCGATTTCAAATTCTGTAAAAAGTATTTTGGCCCTCTTTTGTCTTGTAGATGCGGGAGAGACCTACTGCATCAAAGGGCTTAAAAGCAAAGGGCGTTGCTCGTCCACAAGCTCTTCAGGACACTGAACCGTTCCTTGGTCGGTAGAGAACAATCCTATTGAATATCTTGGATCGTGCCCGCTCATCATTACACGGTGACAAGGGCTGTGTAATCTCCCGTTGCTCCATCCTTGCGTGCAAAAAGAAGAAAGGGAGAGGCTCACAATGATCAAGGTCAATTATCCAGAAGATTACATCGGACAAGACGTCTTATCTCAGCCCAAGTTAGCATCAATCGCCCAAGTTGGCATATATCTTGTGGATAGTTAGTGACTTGACTTTAACTCAAGCAATGGTGACGGTTGTCTTCCTTTTCCGGCAAGTCTTCTACGGGGAATACATGGAAACAAATCAGCAGTAAGGTGAAAATTGAAGCCTAATATTAATGCCACAACCAGAAACAGCAGCCCCTGTAGGCAAAGAAATAAATCTTGCATTTTGAATATTGCTATCTTATGATCTTTTTAATTATCACATGACTTGCTGACAGTGTATCATTCATCAGTTAAATATTGACATTTGAAAAAAGAAAACCTAGTCGCATTTATTTAGCTTTCGGAAAGAAAAAAAATAGTGAAAATTGAAAAAGAATATGAGTGATTGGATTGATGATATAATAGTGTATCTACCTTACATAAGTGTAAACTTAGAACATTTTAATGTTTGAGCTCTTACATGTTTTGAAAAGATTAAATCAAAAGCTAGTGGCCCATTTAGAGGTTTGAGGAGAATTGAAGAAAATACTCAACTCATGAAGTTCAATTGTAGAAGGATAGGGAATTTCTTCAAACTCTTATGATGTATGTAAGATTTTGTGGCGTTGGCATTTTAGAACAGTTGGTAGTGATCCCATAAAGTCTCACATGATATTAGTGCTAGGGGTCCTAAGTTTAAATCTTTTTAGATCTCATTTGCCTCTCTAATTAAATTTGTTTACGCTTCGTAATAAGAAAAAAGACCAGACTTAGCATGAGTGGAGTGTTAGCATAATTAAATATCAAACTACACGTTCTTCTAATAGATTAAGCTTTTAGAACAGTTGACAGTAGTTCCAAAAAATCTCATATGTATCAGAGCTGGAGGTCCTCAGTACAAATCTTTCCGGGCTCCATTTGCCTCCCCAATTAAATATGTTCACACTTAGTACTAAGTAAAAAGATCAGACTAAGCATGAGAGGGAGTGTTAGAGTATCTAAATAATAAACTACATCTTCATCTAATAGCTTAAACTTTTAGAACAGTTGGCGATGATCCCACAAAATCTTACAGAATATACCAAACATAAGAGCCCAAAGTCCTTTCACCTAGGGAAGATTGATGATTAAGAATCATCTTAAGGTGGCATGGTGTTGCTGTGCACCAAGGTGACGACGTGACTAGTGGGCTACAAATTATAAGGCATGATCAATCTTTGGTGTTTCAAATCATGGCGTGATTGAAATATTGAAATGCATGTATGAGCTGTGTTAAAATAGTTCCACATTGGAAAACTAATTTTTTTTTTGGTTAGATCATTGGAAAATTGATGAGAGGTGGAGTAATTAATATATCCAAGTTGGCTCATAACTCATTAGCTCGAGCTTTTGAGTAAATGTGGGTTCAACTGAATATATTGACAGGCTCGGACTTGACTCTCTCTTGATGGTGATCTCCTCAGGTAACTTTATCGAGCTCTGCCGCTCACTTTCAATAGTAAAATGTTGAGAGAGAGATAGAGAGAGACTTTGGTGAAGATGTTTGCTGGCGATGAAAGCAAGTAAAGGAATTCATTCCCATTGAATTAGGAGATGAGCAGGGCAATGGTGGACGGTGGAGTCTAAGTGAAGAAGCGGAGAAAGTGACAAAGAAAGGGATGCAGCGATGGAACCAAGGAAATAAAAAGAGACGATGTACTTTAGATAGGATTTCATCGTAATCGTCCCGGACTAAATGCATAAATGACAATGTTTAAAAATACAATATAAATCGATATTTTGTTAAAATTAGTCTTGAAAATTAGAAATTTATCGTCAAAGTAAATCTAGTTGTTGCTCCACTGAGGTTACCATTCTTTCGTAAGTAAATCCCTAATTGAATAAGACTAAACCTAGTCTCATAGACAAATCGTATTGTGACAAAATCAAACTCAAGTCGAATTGGCTTATAGTCGAAAATCCAAGGGCTCACGTATGCTCACATTTGCAAAAAAAAAAAATTAGAATCACAATCATAAAACAATTGTAGGCTTTCGAAATCAAGCATTATGGTGAATCGGTAGGAAGAGGTTATTTGCCTCATCCGACATAATTAACACCCAAATAAGCCATATGAGAAAAATTGACTCCACCACTTCAAAACACGCATCATTAAGGATCAAATCATTTAGTTAAATGGACATGCATACACATCACACTTATAGACATCATTGCATGGCACTTCATCATATGACACAACGCGTCTGAAAATTCATAAAAAATTTAAAATATTATCCACATTAGCGATTCCTGGCTAAAATTAGCTAAAATGACTAAATCGGTAAATCGTCAAAAGATTTATGACTGAATTGGCAAATTTTCAAAAGATTTAAGACTAAATTGGCTAAATTAAAATGTTTAGAACTGAATTTGTAGAAATGCAAAAAGTTTCGGACGTTTCTTGGTAATTTTCCTCTTTACTAATTACTTCGACTAATATTTTAACCCATGACTTGGCATGTTACTGGATCATTAATTGTATTGACTGGACTACTTTAGCACTCTAGTGTGTTGTCTTGTGGCATGGCTCGAAGGTATAAGCATATATATGCAGCAAAAGAGTGGTTGGGGAAGGAGACCATCTTCACATCTAATGCCGAATTCAGCAGTGGCAATTCTTTGCAAGCAAAGATAAGATGCAAATTTTGTCATTGGGTCTATGTGCAGTGAGACATCACCTAGCACAAGCAATGTCGTTCGTGTCTTGAAATAGCCATTGCTTGTTGGGTTAGCTCGTTTTAAAGTCTTATGGCAGTTCAAAGTCTTGTTGGGCTAACTTGCCATTTTCAAATACAGAAATGGAAAACGATTGGAATTATCTTACTTTCTGCACATTTTATATATGGATACAGTACATCCCTAGATGGCTATCGATATTCATCGTTCTTTCTCGTGAAGGAAACTAAATTTTATATTGCATATATTGACGCATGCATGTACTGGATCCGGACATATGAAGTTGAAATTGTTAGTGCAACTGCATTTCTTACATTATTTTTAGGATTTATTGAATTCTGTATGACAGGTTTTTACAGATCAGCAATTTTTTCTGTTGAACTTTGAGATAGCTCGCTTGACGAGGCAATGGGTCTATAGCAAAATATACATGATTTAGCAATAAAATAAATAGAATAAAGGAATCAAGTCGAATACCAAATTCACTCTTTTCGATTAGTGGGACCTACCTCACGAGAGAGCAGTATAGCATTCCACTATAAATCAAGTGATACAACGGATATTATAATCACAAATGAGTTACACAATATTTTAATGGCTTCAAATTCTTGCAATGTGATTCACAAGCAAGCATGCGATTAATTGTCTCGGAAAGAAGTTTTTTTGGATGCGACTTACTGTCGCGATCGACTTCCCAAGTCTTTTCGAATGACATGCGAAAAACAAGAGGGGCTCGCCTGGTACGTACTAAGTCTAGGTTCAGGACTTAACTCGGGCTCTCCCAAGCCCACACCATATCGCGACTTAGGGTTTAAATATTTAACATGCAAATGGTTTATACTAAGAAGTCGCCACTAATCGATTTGAGGTGGGTCAATTAGAAACCCAAATAAGGTGATGGGAGAATCACCCTATTCTTGCGAACCAGAGATTAACTGAATTCGGGGACTTGGTTACATTAGTTGGATAACTAATGCCCTTTCGGTACCTTTCTATCCTGTCTATTTTTTAAAACATTTGTCAGGCAATTTGAATTGATTTTAGGATTTTTCTCCTAACGTGTGAAGTGATCAAGCAAGTGCATAATTAGAAATGATTAGCAATAAAAAACACAATAATTCATGTAGCCTAAGGTTCTAACTTTAACTAAGTCAGATGACATTTAGAAATACAACAGTTCATGCAATTGTATTAAAAACATGCATAATAACAACGCTACGGTAATTAAAATAATATGCAAAGTACTACCGCACGACTTCAGGCTTTAAATAAGATAACAGCATGCACGATTATACAACAAAGGATTAAAACACTAAGATAAGTTACATAAAAAAAATTTAAAATTTTTTTCGAAAAAAATAAAATAAAATAAACGAAATAAGAAAAGAAAAAGGAAATATATATATTTTAAAGAAATTTCTAAATTTCAAGTTTTTTTAAATTTTTTTTAAAAAACTAAATACGGAAAAAGAAAAAGAAGAAAAAAAAACTTTCTTTTTTTCTTTTAAAATTTTTAATTTTTTAATTAAAAACCAGAAAAGAAAAAGGAAAAGAAAAACCCTTTTTTTTAAAAAAAATTTAAATTTGTTAATTATGTAATATTTT
This sequence comes from Syzygium syzygioides, assembly GCA_031216285.1. Classification (NCBI taxonomy): domain Eukaryota; kingdom Viridiplantae; phylum Streptophyta; class Magnoliopsida; order Myrtales; family Myrtaceae; genus Syzygium; species Syzygium syzygioides. The sequence goes on along the minus strand of CM062244.1, from coordinate 11,031,999 downwards.
TTAAAATAAAATAAAGGAAAATAAAAAAATAAAAAAATAAAACCGGTCGGGTCGGGTCGCATCCGGGTCGGTCGAAACTGACTCGGGTCAACGGACTCGACCCATCGCGTTGACTCGGGTTGGATTTCCGGATCCAAACCGGGTCAGGGGTTAACCCGGGTCATTGACCTCGGGTACAGATTGGATCAGGCCCAGTTGCGGCCCAGTCTGACAGATGAAGACAAAATTGGGCCGATTCGATCAGGTCGAACCTGTCACACCCCGAACCCCCATCGAGCTCGCGACATCCCCTGCTCTGGTCGAAATGATGCGACGTCCCAAGAACGTCGCCGACCTAACCCAAATATCAGAGCCACATGCGGAAGCGAATATAAAAACCCCGGACAGAAAGAAGACGACAACGGGGTAGAACACCACAGCAATTAAACAACAACATATTTAAACAGTACCAAATATACAAACATCATATTACAGACATAATTAACAATTAAACATCCACAGTCACCGATTTAACAAAAGATCAGGGGTCTGGTTACCCTAACTTCGTTATCGGTCTACTCAATCTACACAACCCCTAAAATACCCTAGGGAAAGCATACTAATCGCCTCCTATCCAATCCGCTCCTGTTTCCCTGGCTTGGATCTTTGGACGATCGCCTGCAGTTCTACCGGGCATCAAAAGCGGTTCCTCGAACGTCCAAAAAGAAAAGGCGCACTTCCCGGGTTTATGGCTGGGGGTCTGAAAATGGTGGTTATACAACCGTGAGACGAATCTCAATAAGTGTACAACTCTAAACCCCACGTAGGCACTCACGTACCGCCAGACGAAAACACGCGTAACATACGACCATCAATTAAACTAACAACCACACACGACCCTACCTGGAATCCAACATACACACTCCTGCACGTTAGACAATAACACAGCCAACATATTGCAGCAATGAATCACAGACGCGCACGTGTCTCAATAATAAAATAAAACCTACTTAAGCACATCCCATACCGTGCCTTGCAGTTTTTAACCCATAATTAAGCATCACATCACGCGATACAAACACACTCGCACACGAACTCACATCACACGTCACTTTCTTAGTTTCACTCGTTCCGCCCATTCTTGCTCATTCTCAACCTTTCCACCACTACCGTGCCCGCGTAAAACGCATCAGGCCAACGGTCTTCTGACCTCGTCAGGCATCGTCACCCCGTCGGGCCGGGCATCGTCACCTCGTCAGGGACGGCATCGTCCCGCGTAAACGTACACACCTCAGGACGGAATCCTACACACACTTTCCTTCTATCGTGCCCACGTAAAACGCATCAGGCCAATGGTCTTTTGACCACGTCAGGCATCGACACCTCGTCAGGCCGGGCATCGTCACCTCGTCAGGGACGGCATCGTCCCGCGTAAACGAACACGCCTCAGGATGGATCCTTTCCAACCAATCCCACATTTCCAAACCTTCATTCCACACTCTCCACACGTACCACGCCATCACACAAACACACTACCAAACATACACACTTCACGCACATTTCATAATTTTGTATTCTCGTCACACGAACATGCACCACTTAACTACACGCTCTTGACACGCGTATTCAATGCACATCCACATCATCATATCACCACACTTCACGGCTACACAAACACGGCACACCACCACCCCACATTCAGCCCAATGCACAAACCAAATCAGCCCACAACGATTTCCAAGCCAACCAACAAGCACAATCACATAACCACGCACAATTTTCCATTCAAAACACAATCCCATTAATTAATCGCACAAATTAATTCCGATCAAACCCCAACATCAAAGCCCTAATCCAAGCTCCCTAAACCTCAAAATTTCATCACCTAATCAATCCGAGAGAGATAAAAACCGAGAGTGAACAAAATCGGGTCCAAACTGGGCTGTTGCGCAAGGACAGAAATCCAGTTAAAATAAATAGTAAAATAATTCCAAAAATTCTGAAATTTGGATATGTCCTAAAAAACATCTTGATCAACATTTATTATGAAGAACACGAAATCCAGTTCAATCTGAAACCATGCCTTTTTGTCTCTTGAAATCAGACCAAAATTAGTTCGCTCAAACAGACCATTTTGTCCTCAAAATACATTTATTTCAATGCCCAAATCACCTTGAAAGTATTTAAAATTTTTATATGTTATATCCACAAATGTCCCCAACAATGTTTGTGAAGGAAATATTTTGAAAATAGGCCTGGAAAAATTTATTAAAATTCGAACAGACCCGAAGGTCGGATGAACAGTAAATCGGGCAGATCCATTTCGGTCCAAAGATGGACTTCCGAATGGCATCAAAAGATCTCCAAAAATTCCCAAATTAAATTATATTATACTTCAAGATATTAGGAACAACTTTCATGAAGAACACTTCCTCCAATTCGGGCCACATAAGTCACAGTAAAAATAACAAAAACTAGCGACGCAGCAGCAACCTAACTGGAATCAGCCAACACACACCACCAAGCACATCCAGCCACGAAATTCACCCTAAACCGAGCTTTAAACGAGCCTAACAATACCCGAGGTCCTAGGCGACATTTGGGGAGGTCACTTACCTAAGAAAGGCGAGATGAACGGGCCGGAACAGCAGCAGCAACAGCAGTAGCAGCAGCAACAACAAAGGGAGGAAATGGCTAAGGAAGAAAGGAGGAGAAAATGAGAGAGGGGGGTGGTGATCGTGGGAGTTCTGGCCAGAATGGGGAGGAGAGAGAGAGAGAGAGGGTCAGCTGGTCAAAAATATCAGCCCCAAAAGTGCCACGTGTCGCGATCCTACGCGATTTCCCATTTTGCCCTTGATCCAACGACCCTTATTTGTCTCTATCCAATAATTTAAGGGCAAGATGGTAATTCAATAATTCCAATTTATTTTTCACTTATTTTAGTCCTCAATTATTGTCCAAAATTGTCCAAAATTCGAAATTCCCAGTACAGGGTCTAGGGGCAAAATGGTAATTTTCCGGTACCGGGGTGAAATTCCAATTTTCACACATACGCGTTTCATATATGCGTAGCCAACCTAATATGGTGTCGGAATCGCGAAATTCACTTTCTAAGTCCTCGAAAATCGACTGCGAAGTTCCGAAAATAAAATAATATTATTTTTTCAATTTTTGTCGAAATTCCCTTTTTTGTCCAAAACCACTCTAAATGTGCGTGGCCACCCCAAAATGACCTTGGCCGCGAAAAATAACCTTAAACGGCCTCCGAATCCATCTCCAGTACCCACAGGGTCAAAACTATAATTTTTCCAGCCCCGGACCGAAATCCATTTTTTTGCAGAAATGGGTGGCCCCAAGGTTGGCCAAGCCAAAAATGTCATCGGCTGCTCAAAATTGTCACTTTCAAAATTCTCGATGACCGGGCCCGAATTCCAAGAAATGACTAAAATTGACTAATCGCGACTTTAGCTTATCTCTAGCTAACGGGTAGCTCATTGGGATTACGCGCTCTCGACCCGTGACCGACACTAAGTCAAATCATGTTTAAGTTTGCTCGAACCAAGCAGATCTCGATTGTCATATAATTGCGAGGGTTTGTCACTAGTGCCCTTTGGACACGATCAATCAAATAGACCGGTCTCGGTTGGCTCAAAACATCCCCTCGTCAATTCATATGGTCGAAGATCGAACCAAGGTCAAGTTCTTTGGTCGTGCGAACTCAATCCTATACTGGCCTTACCCCTAAGGTTAACATCCCGAGAATGCGCGGGTCTCGAGTGAGATCTTACTATAGTGCATTGATCAATTTCATTTCTTAAATCCCGGGAAAAGGATCGAAAATTCAGACTGTTATAGAACCGGCCCAATTTTCTTGCAGACCGGTTTGCAGGCCGATCCAGTGACGGCTCCCGGACGCGGGAGCTTCGCCGACGAAATCCGGCGATTTCGTCGGACAACCCAGGCCACCCATGGCCTGGGTCTTCAACCCACAAACCCCCACTCACCTTTTCCGACGACTGGGTTCGCCGTCCGGCCGCCGACTCGCCGGACGGCGGCCAAAAACAAACCAGACTCATTGAGACATTTCATTGAGCAGGTGGGGGGCGCGACCAAAATTGAGAGCTCGGGACCTCCTCCGGCGACCTAGTCAACTCCGACAGCTTCAGTCCACTTTAGACGGTGAACAGGGACCGGGACCGACGTCGGTATGGGCCGGGATTCGCGCAAAATGGCTGGCGTGGGTCTCGGCCAAATTGAGTAGAAAAACAGGGCAAAACAGAGCGTCGGGACCCAGGGGGACTCTCACCGTCGACGGCGCGTCTGGGGGGGGTTCCGGCTGATTTGAGGGGGCGACGGCGATGCTACTAGCTTCGTTCTTACCCGGCGGACCTCTATTCTCCTCCCTCTCTCGCTCTCTCTCTCTCTGTTTCTCTCTCTCTCTCTCTCTCTCTCTCTCTCTGTGTTCTCTCTCTTTGTGAATTGGTCGACCCCTGCCTCTCTCTCTCCCTCTGGCTTTTATAGCTGGACAACGCCCGCCCTCTGCCTTGTTACGTCTGCAATGACGAGGGCTTGCATCGGCCTGCTCCGCTGCACGACTTTCACGGCCATTAGGCCGGTGCAGAGGGGGGGCCGGACTGGTGCGAGGCAGAGAGGGAGAAGGAGAGAGGGAGATGCCCGGGAAATCAGGGGGGATGGGATTGGCCTTAATGGCCAGTCCCAGTGGCGTGCTCCTTCGGCTTTCCTCTGACCAGATGGGGACGGCGCAGAGGCGCTCAGCGGTGCGTCACCTGCGAACGGAAACAGGAGAGGACAGGGGAGAGAAAGGGACTACTCGTGCGTGGGGAAGAAGGAAGGAGAAGGGCAGGGCAGGGCCGGGCCCATCCGCGGGAGAGGAAAAGCAAAAAAGAAAGAAAAACGGGCTGGGTCCACGGAGGGGGCGAAAGAAAAGGGAAGAGGAAGGAGGAGTTGGGCCGCGTGCGCGGGGGGAGGGGGAGCTGGGCCGCACGGGGAGGGAAGATGGAGAAGCGGGCCGGAGGAGGAAGCCCACACGGAAGAAAAAGAAAAAGGAAGGGCCGAGTCGGCCTGGCCCCGACCTGACCCGACTCGATTTTTTTTGGATTTTTTTAAAATTAACTAATTAATTTAAAATTTATTTGAAAATTTTTTGAAATTTTAAATTTTTTTAATTAATTTTTTTATTTTGAATTTTTTTATTTAAAAAAAATCTAATAGGTCCTATTAATGTAAAATATACCTAATTTCTATATGCAATGTATTTAAATAGAAATATTTTTTGTTTTAGGAATTAAAGGAAATTAACTCCTAAATTTTGTGCAATTAATTTTGGGCAAATTAAAAATAGGTGTCAACACTTATAAAGATGACTTACTTCCTATATAGAAAAGATTTAGATCCAAAATAGGAAATATACTTAAATGAGAAATCCAACTCAAACTAGGAAATTTGCCTTGATTAGGTTTCCTTGACGGGATCAACTCGAGACATATTTTCAATAAAGTCTGAAGCGCTTTACTCAAGGCATCAGTCCTCCATGATTTATTGAGATGAAAGACGTGTTTATAGAGACGTTTTTTGGCTCCTATATAATAGTACAATTAACGTGAGCCAACCTTATTTCATTTACACCAAAACCTCCTTTTTTGAATTTTTTGTAAGTAGTAGAATGCTTTTTGCTGCTAATGGGAAATAATTAAAGAGTTCTTTTCCTTAGAAGAGAGAAAAGAACCGAAATTTCTTCGTGAACACCCATTTCTTTGTCATTTTCTTTTACAATACTTGCTTGCTAGAAGCAATCTCATTACCAACAGCTTGAAGCACATAGAGCTCCGACAAAATGTAATTAAGTCAGATGGAAAGAAAGGAAAACCCGGTATGGTTCTCAAATATTGAGCGACCGTCGTCTACTCAATTCATTATTAATGACGGTTAAACATATGTCTTCAAGACTTGACTCGCGATTGATTGATGGGGCAACAGGACACACGATGCTTCCAAAGCACCTGGATTTCAAATTCTGTAAAAAGTATCCATCGCTGAAGCTCCATTTTCGCCCTCTTTGGTCTTGTAGATGCGGGAGAGACCAGCAACATCAAAGGGCTTAAAAAGCAAAGGGTGTTGGTCGTCCACAAGCTCATCAGGACACTGAACTGTGCCTTGATCGGAAGAGAAGAGTCCTATGGAATATCGTCGCTCGTGCCCGCTCACCCTTACACAGTGACGAGGGCTGTGTAATCTCCCATTGCTCCATCCCTGCATGCAAAAACGATAAAGGGAGAGGCTCACAATGATCAAGGCCAATTATCCAGAAAGACTATATCGGATGAGACTTCTATTTCACCACAAGCAAGCATCAATCTCGTCCTATCGGTAGCGCATTCAACCAGTCGAATCTATGGTGCACATGGCGATGGGTCAATAAGAATTTCACAAAGAAATTAGCTTTAACGTCGTAATTCTAGCAATTGGCAGACGTGATGATCAAACCGAGAAATATAAACAATAATTTAGAATTGATATGTAAAGTCATGTGCCCGAATTCTTGTTCGATGCTTATAGCGTGTTGCCTACTTTTTGAACCAAATTCAATAGAGAGAGAGAGGGGTGGTGCGGGGACTCACGTAGAATGACTCCCCAGTGAGCACAATGAAAGAGCAAGCTGAGGAAGGGGCGACCTCAATCCAACGTCCGTCCTTAGTTTCCATTTCCAATCCGTTCACATGATTTTGGTGAAGTATGGTCACGAAGTTCGCGTCCCGATGGCACGTAGTGTCAGTCTTCTTGGACTCGTCGTTCGCGGGAGGTGCATATCCCATGAGACGGAAATTGTATTTGACCGACCTGGCCAGCGAATCCACGTACTTGTCTACGCCCAAGCTTCCCAAAACCAGCTTCCTCACCAGTGAATCCAACTCCAGAACCCTCGTAACATACGCATTCATTGTCTCACTGCATGTTCATGACAAAAGCACATAGCGAAAGATGATTCACCATCGTATAAGATGATTCATTTTAGATTTCTTGTACCAAAGTAATTGAATCGATTATCAATTCAAACTCGCTTTATTAGTGATCCATTCGATAAACATTAATCTGTTGACACTTGCTGAATGGGAATCGATAATCTAATCAAGTTACAATAAAAACCATCAATAAAAAGGAATTACCAAAATCTTGTGTTTCCCTCCGGCCACATGAGATCCGCTAATCTTTTGATGGAACCTGAGTTGGGGACGTAGTCCATTCCAAATGCCTCATAGGGAGGCGCATGGGGAGGGTTCGTGAGGTAGCCATCGAACCACTTCTCCGGGACAACGAACCGGCACTTCACATCGGTCGGAAGCTCAAGCAATTCCTCCAATTCTTGGAACAAATCATTGTGAAGCTCCAAGGTCATCTTATCATACAAAGCTTCGAAGCAACCGAATTCTTCAAGGGCTTGTCCGACTTGACATCGTAAGGAGTCCCATCGACCCGTCCCTGGCTTCGAGCCATCTAATTTGGACAGATCTATCAGGGGAAGCTTCAGTGTTGGAATAGAGCTCATCATTAATTTGTCTTTCTTTCTAAAACTTCTCTCCTATTTTGTTCTTGGGGTGGTTCTCCGCTGGATTTATAGGGCTTGTGCATCCTCGTAGTTGCCGCTGTAGCAATTTTAGAGTTACAATCTTTCCTTGAAGAGTTGATTCTTGTCCTTTCTTGCCCCTCCTTCTGTGGTTTAAACAAGAGTGGACTAGTCAATGCTAGTTTTTTTTATGCGCATATAGCTTTTGGATAGTTAGGGTGCGTTTAGTAACTATTTTGTTTTCGAAAATAATTTTTACTAAAAAATTATTTTTTATTCCATTCCCGGAAATAATTTCTAAACCTTTGAAGACGTTTGGTAATTATCTAAAATTTCTATTCTTAGAATAGAAAAAGAACATAAATACATTTGTTACCACTCGCCTGGGTGGCGCTGCTGGAATGCGCACCCTTCCTCTCGCAAAACGTTGAGTGTTCGAATCCCGGGCGCCGCAGTGTGACTTAACCGGTGGCACGTGTGTGGTGGCTAGCACGTGTCGCCCCCAAGGTTTACTCCTCGGCTGTCGGCCGTGCGGGGGTTCCCTGGGTTATCAAAATAAATAAATAAATAAATACATTTGTTAACTGCACAAAATTTCTTTTTATCAATAATATTTTGAATTTTTTAATATTTATTTTTTTTCTTTTTTTTCCCTTCCGTGGCCCATGGCCAAGTTGCCGGCGCCGACGACAGGCCATAAGCTAGGGCTAGCCAAGGCGGGTTGCGACTTGGGCGAGGACGGCCCTTGCCTAGACCACGAGCTGCCCTCGCCAAATTTGGCAAAGGCAGCAGCGAGGGTAGTCCATGCCAGATTTGGCGAGGGTCTAACCATCGCCCTTGTCGACGAGGGCTGCAACGCCCTCACCGGCCCTGGCCTATGGTCGGTCGCCGGCTGACAGTGACCGACCACAGGCCAAGAATAAAACCAAGAAGAAGAAATTTATTTTCCATTTTTGATTCTTGTTCCTTGAATCAAGAAACGACTTTTTTTTCTTCTTTATTATGTTCCAAAATTGATTCTAGGAACAAATTTGTGCAAATTAGTGCTTGAGAACAAAAAATTTACCAAACAGATTTCTATTCCAAAATTGATTCTGAGAACAAAAGAATAAAATCAGTTACTATTTGATCAGTTACCAAACACACCATTAGTGACTTGACTGTAACTCAAGCAATGATGTAGGCTGTCTTCCTATTTCGATATGACTTCCACTGGGAATACATGGAAACAAATCAACAGTAAGGTCAAACTTGAACCCTAATATTAATGCCACACTCAGAAATAGCAAACCCTACAAGCAAAGAAATAACTCTTACTTTTTGAATATTGCTATGTTATTATCTTTTTAAAATATCGCATGATATGCTGGCAATAAATCATTCATCAATTAAATATTGACATTTATAAAATTGGAACATTATGAGTGATTGGATTGATGATATAACAGCGTGTCTACCTTATATAAGTGTAATTTAGAACATATTAATGTTTGAGCTCTTAGATATTTTGAAAAGCTTAAATCAAAAGCTAGTGGCCCATTTAGAGGTTTGGAGGGAATCAAAGAATGTACGCAACTCGTGAAGTTCAATCGTAGGAGGATAGGGAATTTCTTCACACTCTTATGATGAAGAATAGACCAAAAAAGCCCAAACACCTTTCACCAAGGGAAGATTGATGATTAAGAATCATCACAAGGTGGCACGATGTTGCTGTGCACCAACGTGATGACGAGACTTGTGGGCTGCAAATGATAAGGCGCGCTCGATCTCTGGTGTTCAAATCATGATGATTGAACTGTTGAAATGCACGTATGAGTTAGGTTAGAATAGTCTCACATCGAAAAATTAATATGGGGTGGAGCAGTTAATATATCTAGGTTGGCTCATAATTTATTGGCTCGAGTTTTTAAGCGAAAGTGGATTCAACTGAATATGTTGATAGGCTCAAACTTGGCTCTCTCTTGGTGATCTTCTCAGGCAAAAGTATCGAGCCTCTACCGCGCTCTCCCAACAGGAAAATGGTGCACGAAAGAGAGAGACTTTGGTGAATATGTTTGCTGGCGATAAAAGCAAGTAAAGGAATTGTCAAATTCCAATTGAATTTGGGGATGAGCAAGACGCAGGTGGACGGTGGAGTCTAAGTGAAGAAGCGGAGAAAGTGACGAAGAATGGGACCCAGCGATGGAACCAAGTAAAAGAAAAGAGATGTTATGCTATAGATAGGATTTCATCATAATCGTCCCGGACTAGATGCATAAATGGCAATGCTTAAAAATATTATTTAGGTCGATGTTCTGTCAAAATTAGTTTAGAAAATTAAAAATTTATCGTCACTCTACAGAGAAAAAAATAGTCTTAAGTAAATCTAGTTGTTACTCCTCTAAATTTACCATTCTTGCGTAAGTAAATCCCTAACTAAATAAGGCTAATTGTAGTCTCATAGACAAATCATATTGCGATAAAATCAAACTCAAGTCGAATTGGCTTATAGTCGAAAATCCAAGGGCTCACGTTTGCTCGCGTTTCCAAAAATATTTTTAGAATCACAATCATAAAACAATTGTAAGCTTTCAACATCAAGCATTATTAAAAATCGGTCGAAAGGGATTATTTTCCTCATCCGACATAATTAACAGCCAAATAAGCCATATAAGAAAATTGACTCCACTTCAAAACATGCATCATTCAGGATCAAATCATTTAGTCAAATGGACATGCATACACATCGTACTAATAGACACCATTGCATGGCATGACACAACACGTCAGAAAATTCAAAATACTTTTAAAATTTTTAAATATTATCCACGTCAATAATTTATAACAAAAATTAGCTAGAAGGATCAAATTGGTAAATCGTCAAAAGGTGAAAGACTGAATTGGCAAATCATTGGAAGGTTTAAGACTCAATTGGCGAAATTAAAAGGTTTAGGACTAAATTTACTTGTTATTGTGAGTAATATTTTAACCCATCACTTGGCATGCTGCTGGATCATTAACTGTATTGACTGGACTACTTTAACACTCTAGTGTGTTGTCTTGTGGCCTGGCTCGAAGGTGTAAGCCTATGTATGCAGCAATTGAGTGGTTGGGGAAAGAGACCATCTTGACATTTAATGCCGAATTCAGCAGTGGCGATTCTCTACAAGCAAAGATAAGATGCAAATTTGTCATTGGGTCTATGTGCAGTGAGACATCACCTAGCACAAGCATTGTTGTTCGTGTCATGAAATAGCCATTACTTGTTGGGTTAGCTCGTTTTAAAGTCTTATGGCAGTTCAAAGTCATTTCATAAAGTAGCTAACTTGCCATTTTCAAATACAGAAATGGAAAACGATTGGAGTAATCTTATTTTCTGCACATTTTATGGATAGAGTTGCTTCCCTAGATGGCTATAGATATTCATCATGCGTTCTCGTGAAGGAAACTAAATTTTATATTGCATATATTGACGCATGCATGTACTGGATCCGGACATATGAAGTTGAAATTGTTAGTGCAACTGCATTTGCTAGGTTATTTTAGGACTTAATGAATTCGGTACAACAGGTTTTTGACTGATCATCAATTTTTTATGTTGAACTTTGAGATAGCTCGCTTGACGAGGCAATGGGTCTAAAGCAAAATATATATTATCAAGCAATAAAATAAATAGAATGAAGGAATCAAATTGGATACCGAGTTTACTTGGTTGGGTAAGTGGGACCTACCTCACGGGAGAGCAGGACAACATTCTACTGTAAATCGAGTGATACAATGGATATTATAATCACACTCGTGTTATACAAATACTCATAGTGTTTTCCAACTCTTAATTATGCCCCCCTTATGATTTCTCGCAAAACAATCTCTCAGTTTCATAGATGAGTTACACAATATTTTCACGGCTTCAAATTCTCACGATGTGATTCACGAGCACGCACAAGATTGATTGTCAAGTAAAGAAGTTTCTTTCGGATGCATTTTACAAAGTTGACTCCCTTCTTATACAGAGCAGATTTAGATCCAAAATAGGAAATCTATTCAAATTAGGAAATCTACCTTGATCGGATTATTTTTATGGGATCAAGTGGAAACATATTTTCAACAAGCTCAAAGCGCTTTACTAAGGCATCGGTCCTCCATGAGTTATTGAGATGAAAGACGGGTTTTAGCTCCTATATAATAGTACAATTAACGTGAGCCAACCTTATTTCATTTACACCAAAACCTCTTTTTTTGAAATTTTTTGTAAGTAGTGGAATGCTTTTTGATGCTAGTGGGAAATAATTAAAGACTTATTTTACTCAGAAGAGAGAAAAGAAAGGAAATTTTTTCATGAACACCCATTTCTTTGTCATTTTCTCTTACAAAACTTGCTGGGAAAATTACTAAAAAAGTCCTAAACCTTTTGCAGTTGTACCAATTCAGTTCTAAACTTTTTTTTTTGTCAATTCAGTCCTAAACCTTTTGCAATTCAGCTAATTCAGTCCTTTTGGCCGGTCAAAACTGACAAGGATGCCGGCCGGCGTTGACGTGGATGCCAGCTGGTGTTGGTCGATGATATGGCAATATTTTAATATTTTTTTGAATTTTTTTTCCTTTCTCTTTTTTTTTTCCTTTCCTTCTTCCGCATGGCCAGTTCGGCCAGAGGGAAGCTCGACGGCGAGGTCCACTGGGGAGGCTCGTCATCTCCGGGCAAGGCGAAGGCAAGGCGAGGCAACCTTGCCCAGCCTCGCCACAACTGTACGACGACGAGGACCAGCGAGGGCGGAGCTCGCCATGGCTGGGCGAGCTTTGCCCTTGCCGATCCTTGCTAGTGCCAACGAGAGCGAGCCTCTCTGTCGCCATCGCCCTCGCTGGCCGCTCGCCATGGTCTGGCGAGGTCGAGCCTCGTCGTGGCTATATGACGGCGAGACTTGTCCTCGTCGGCACTGGTGAGGACCGGTGAGGGCGGAGCTCGCCCGGCCATGGTGAGCTCTACCCTCGCCGGCCCTCACCATCGCATAGTCGTGGCGAGGCTAGGCGAGGTTGCCTCGCCTTGCCCGGCAACGGTGAGCCTCCCCAGTGGACCTCACGGCGAGCTTCCCCCTAGCCGGACTAGCCAAGGGGAAGAAGGAAAAGAAAAAAAAGAGAAAGGAAAAAAAATTGAAAAAAATATTAAAATATTGCCATGTCACCTGCCGACATCCACGTTAGCTTCAGCTTGTCAAAAGGACTAAATTGGTTGAATTGCAAAAGGTTTAGAACTAAATTGATAAAAAAAAAGGTTTAGAACTGAATTGGCACAACTACAAAAAGTTTAGGACTTTTTTGGTAATTTTCCCAAACTTGCTTGCTAGGAGCAATCTCATTATCAATAGCCTGAAACACATATAGCTCCAAGGATCTGTAATTAAGTCAGATGATTATAACCTAAACAAGCTCTAAAAGGGGAAAGAAAGGAAAACCCAATAGGCTTCTTAAATATTGATCGACCATCTACTCAATTAATTATTAACGACGGTAAAACATATGCCTTAAGACTTGACTCACAATTGATTCATAGGGCAGCAGGACACGTGATGCTTCCAAAGCACCTCGATTTCAAATTCTGTAAAAAGTATCCACTGCCGAAGCTCCATTTTGGCCCTCTTTTATCTGTGTTGACACCTAAAATTAATTAGAGATATCGACGCTTAGGATAGATAAATAAAATGATAAGAGATGACGCCACCTGTACTAAATGGCAGCTGGTAGCTACGGGCAGTCATAAGCGGGAAATTTGAAATTCATATGGATGGGGATAAAAATGCTGAAGGTATTATCATCGAAGATGTCGACAAGGAGAAGAACGAATGTCAAGCTAGGAAAGATTCGATGAAGGCCTTTGCTCTAGAAAAAATAGATGACCAAGTGCCAAAGGTGCTTTTCATCGATGACATCGATGAAAAGGATAATGGATGTCAAGTCAGAAAAGCTCGATGAAGGTCCCTATTTCTAGTGGACAGGTGTCAAACGAAGAAAAGGCTCGATGACGGTTATCGTCTCGAGAGATATATGTCAAACGGAGAAAAGGCTCGATGATGGTTATCGTCTCAAGAGACAGATGTCAAACGAAGAGAAAGCTCGATGAGGGTTATCGTCTCGAGAGACAGATGTCAGATAGAGAGAAAGCTCGATGACGGTTATCATCCCGAGAGACAGATGTCAGACAGAGAGAAAGCTAGTGACGGTTATCGTCCCGAGAGACAGATGTCAAATGGAGAAAAAAGTTCGATGATGGTTATCGTCTCGAGAGATAGATGTCAGACAGAGAAAAGGCTCAATGATGGTTATCATCCCAAGAGACAGATGTCAGACGGAGAAAAGGCTCGATGATGGTTTTCGTCCCGAGAGACAGATGTCAGACGAAGAGAAAGCTTGATGACAGTTATCATTCCGAGAGACATGTGTCAAACGAAGAAAAGTTCGATGATGGTTGTCACCTTAGAGTACCGATGGGCTCGATGATGGTTATCGTTTCAGAGACTAAAAGGGTTCAAGAGCCGTTATCACTTTATACCAAAGATAAGATTGATAATAGTTGATAAACAGGTGTCATTAAATGAACGGTGAAGATGAAATCAACGATGGATATCGGATACAATATCAAGAACGGTTACCAAGTCTGTGCTATAAATAGTATCTAATTATCAACAGAGGACCCCCTCACACACATGAACAAAACAAATGTTGTCTTTTTTTTGGATAAAGGTAAGAATTGTATTACTTTTCTAAATCACCAAGTACAATCAAAGAAAAAGGACCCTCTTCCCCAATGTAACAAGATATCCTAGAGGGGGAAAGGAGGCCACTCAACAAGACTAACCAAAGAGCAAAGCCCTATACAAGATGGAAACAAAGAACAGCAGAGCCCTATATAAGAGAGAGAACTAAGCATCCAAATTTAAAGAAAGATGGAAGGTGAGAGTTCCCAGTTTCTTTGAAGTCTTCTATTTATCGGTGTGTCAGCAATTTTTTCTAAGGATAGAGCTTTATCCTTCACCATCTTGATAATGTGCTTACGTATTCCCGGAATGAAGATAGTCTTATTCCCGAGGAGAGAGTTGTTCCGCTCTATCCATATGGTATGGCAAAGAGCTCCGAAGGAGAACCTAGCAAGTCGGTGGGCGAAGGAAGGGCCTCCACATACTTTGTTTGCCCATAGAATAAGTTCTGACCACGGACGGTTACGCCATGGAAGGTTGCATTTAGTAGCCCAAAAGAAAGCCAGTCTGCGAGTAGCAGAACATTCGAAGAAGAGATGATTAATGGAGTCCGGTACTAGGCAACAGAAAGCATATAGTCCTGATTCAATGCGACGATTTTGGATAAGAAGAACCTGTGTAGGTAGCCGATATAATGACGCAATCCATAAGAGAAAGGAGTGCCGGGGTGTCATATGAGAGTCCCATACAAATGAATGCCAAGTAATTGGGTGACCTTTCTTCCTTATGAGAGTCCCATAAAACAAATGTTGTCTTTTATCTTCCAAGTTTCGCACTTTTAGTTTACATAGCTGTAGTCTTTACTCTCTAATTTCGTACTTTCAGTTTCTCTAGCTGTAGTTACTTAGGTCTTTGTGAACTTTGAATGCCACCAGCAATTGGATGGTTTTGTCTGAATATTCTATAAAAATCAAGTTCTTTATTCACGCCTGGATTGCTTCTGTCCGAAATTGGATTTAGAACTCAGTCTCCTTTCATTAAGAGTCGAAGAAAGACTTTCGATGAATTATATTTCATCGTGAGGACATTTCCGACGAAACATAATTTTGGCACACCCGGTGGGACCCTTTAGATCAATTGGAGGGGTAATAATGGCACGAATGAGAAGTTAGAGCCAATTAGATTAGAATAACAATGTTCCAGGAAGCAGTGCACCCCCGAACCATGCTATAGAACGATCGACACGTGCAGAATCGTCAAACGGGCGAACAATTACAAAGCAAGGTAAGGTAAGGGAGATGGATGTTCCCAGACACCTTACTAAAGAGCAAAGAAGGCAATTGGAATCAAATCTAGTTACACTTGCTACTATGAGAAGAATCATGGAAGAACAACATAATAATTTGACTAATCTAGTCACTAGATGCATGATTGATACTATTAGGCCATTATTTATCAATACAGTTCAGGAGATCACTGGAAGGCTGAATTCATCAATGAATTCTTCTCAACCACAAATTATCCCCGTCGTACCTCCAGGTGTAGTAGGAGGTCTTGGACAGCCCATAGTTACAAACTCTACTAGTGCAACAGTAGGGTAGCTTATGCCTCTTGCACTAGTAAGAATTCTTCAGAGAGGAGAAAATGCATTGGCAAGTCAAACACATAGCCAGTTGTCGACAAATGAAGGTAATACGATAAATCCGGCACATCGGAATGAGAATATCAATACGGGTCAACTACCAGCCAACAGAATAAATTTGTCTGGTCTAGTTCAAACAAATGTGACTACCGCAAATATGGTTCCTCAGCATACTACTCCGTACCGATTACACGACAATGTGTTGTCAGGTGGTTTTGCGGCTCAACCAAGCATTCCTCAAGTGTTGTTCATGCCAAATGTAAATACGAATAGTCTGGGGAGGAATGTAACACCACCACAGCCAATGTCACAATATCCACAACCACCATTGCAAAACACAATTCTACAATATCTACAACCACCATTGCAAAATGCAATTCCACAATATCCACAACAACCATTACAAAATCCAGCTCCGTAACATCTACAGCCAGTAGCACAGTATCCATTTTTACAACCACCAATCCCACAAGCACCAATACATCAATATCAGGTGCATCAGCTACTGCAACAAAACGCACCACCAGTTGTGATCCTAACAAGACAAAATCAATACACAATTGATCCAATGTTACGGCAATATGGTACTGAACCAGGAGTTTTTAGGCAAGTATACAGGAAGCCATATCCAGAATGGATGGATGCAGTTCCGTACCTAAGGGGATTCAAAATGCCAGAATTTAGCCTGTTTACCGACGAAGATGATCAGTCAACACGGGAGCATATCAATCAATTTATTGCTTTATGTGGAGATGCTACGTATGGAGAACATTGAAAGTTATGTTTATTTTCATTATCATTGTCCAAAATTGCTATTACCTGGTATACATCTTTACCTCCTCATTCGATAGTCTCTTGGGATCAAATGGAGATGATGTTTCATAGTCAATTTCAAAGGGTAGTGCCAGACATGTCTGTGGCATATTTATCAACAATGAAACAATATAATAATAAATCAGTTGATCAGTTCATGTTTTGATTCAGAAAGGCAAGAAATAGATGTCTTGTACCATTACCTGAAAGAACGTTTGCTGAATTTGCTTTTAACGGTCTAAAGTTTGCTATTAGGGAAAGAATGGTAGGACATACTTATTATGATTTGTTTTCATTGACTACCATTGCTATGAAGCATGAAAATTTTTTGAAAGAAAATGATCGAAAGTATACTAGACATGAGGTAAACTTTGTCGATGAAACACTGGTTGATGAAAATGAATCAGAGTACGCTGATATGATAGTTGCCAAGATGATAATAGAAAAGCCATACACTTGCCCTGCTTTGAAGCCAGCTAAAACGAAAGAAAAGAAAACTATCATGATCAAGTCAAAGGATGTCCAGTATTATTCCTTTGACATAAATAAGGTCAATGAAATATTTGATTTTCTTTTGGCTAATGGGCAAATCAAACTTACTGAGGCCCAAGTTATACCAAGCCCAGAGGATGTGAAAGGAAAGAAATACCGTAAGTGGCATCATTCATGGAGTCATAATACAGTTGATTGTATTGTGTTAAGAAAGAACATTCAAAAAGTAATTCAACAAGGCAAAATCAAATTCGCGGATGACAAAGAAAAGGCTCCTATGGATGTGGATGTTGATCCATTCCTTGTAATGATAAGAATGGTGTCATTAAAACCTAAAAGTAAAATGATGCAGCTATACCTATGTGCTCGGTGTAAAGAAGAATTCAATTATGATCGAAGAAGAGAGCATCTTTCGATGCTAGATGTTTCACAAGAAAAAACTTTTTGGGATCAATTTGGATACCAAAATTATAACAAAGAGATTGAATATCGGAGTCGATCCCAAAATGTTCAAGATAAGAATAAACGTTTGAATTGGGAGCAAAACGCTCAGGTTATCGATAATTCGAGACAATACCCAACAAAATGGAAGTCTTTCAAGCAACGTTATGAAGAAGGCGACCCTAGAATTGGAACATTAGGAGAGCCTAGTGGTAAATTCGATTATTATGTTGACTATGGTCCACCTCCTAGATATTCGGAGGAAGTGGTTGCAACTGGATGGGGTGAGGAATTTGATGACCTACCTAAAAGAGAGACCAAGCCGGCTTTGACACCTCACCGAACTAGGACTTTGAAAATACCAAGTGATCCACCAGAAGATGAGTAGTTTGAATCAGGAGAAGTTCAGGGTCCGGGGGCAATGTAACAAGGACTCAAAAAAGGAGGTTACAAAGAAAGAAGAAGATGCATGAATTGTAAAGACAGGTTAATCAGATTCATATTACTCAAACTCCATTAATGCCTTATAAACCTAAGAAATTCTAAGCTAGGAATTTAGTATGGATAAGGAATCCTGGAGATTCTAGTCAGGATAAGCACAATAATGATCAGAAAAAGGTTAAGACTAATGACAAAATTGTACTTAGACCTGCCGTATTATCGAGATCTGTTTCGCCTTTGAGTTCATGCATGGTTCAAGCTAGACTTCCATTGCAATATAGAGTGACATCTGTAGACTCAACAACCAATGGAGGTTTAATTATTGATGAGGAAGATAAGACAGAATTTCAATTTGAAAATGAAGAAGAATTAATGGAGTTTGAGAAACCCTCTTACAAAGGATCCAAACATCTGAGGGCACTTAATATAAACCTAAAAAAAATGACCGTCTGGTTTCCAAGGTTCTGGTCGACAGAGGATCCACTTTATCCCATCGAATATACAATTGTCGGATTTTATAGGAGAAGTAACAGAGGTCAAAGGAGTATTTATGGCTGACTTGACTGTAGAATCTAAAACTTCTAGAACAGCTTTCTATGTTGTCGAGGCAGATGGTTCATATAATGTGTCGTTAAAAATAGATTGAATCCATGGAAATCAATGTGTATCATCGACCCTTTATCAGATGTTAGCTTTTGGAATGGAAGCAAAGTTGAATATGTTAAAGCTAATAGTAAGGCTCATGTATTATGGGCACATGCTTTAAAGACTGATCGAGAGTTAAGGAAGATGCCAGATGATAATTCATGCGTTATCAAACCACCTAGAATTGATTCAAGGGATGTTATATTCTGCCGGTTTGACAAGGAAAATGTCCATTGGATTCCCAAAACTGACTTGATGGACAAGGTTGTTCATGGAGAACCTTACATTATTAGGCGACCTCAATAAGAGATATACGGCCTATAACGCCGAAGTAAGTAGTCAAGATCTTAACAATTGCATTATGGAATTTGAAGAATCACCCCTTAGAAAGGACAATAAACTTATTGAAGCTTAAGACCCGTTAATAGAAGTTAATATTGGAGATGCCCAACACCATCGATCAATTTTCATCAGTACATTATTAGGTGAGGTTGCAAAGTCCTAGTTGATTGAGTTATTACGAAAGCATAGAGATTGCTTCGCATGAGATTATCATGAAATGCCGGGATTAGGATGAGATGTGATTGAGCATAGATTGCCAATTAAGAAAGGATTCCAACCATACAAACAACCACCAAGAAGGTTTGCACCAAAAATTGTGCAGAAGGTCAAAGAGAAAGTTGAACGCTTGTTGGTAGCAGGCTTTATTAGAACTGCAAGATATGTCGAGTGGTTATCAAATGTCGTACCAGTTAAAAAGAAAAATGGGAAGATAAAGGTGTGTATAGATTTTCGTGATCTAAATGTAGCAACCCCAAAAGATGAGTATCAAATGCCAATGACAGATATGTTAATTGACTCAACATCTGGCAATGAGATTATGTCATTAATGGATAGTCATTCGGGTTATAATAAGATATTCATATTAGAGGAAGATGTGCATAAAGCAGCATTTCGATGTTTAGGAGTTATTGGGACGTTCAAATGGTTGGTGATGCCATTTGGATTAAAGAATGCCGGAGCAACTTATCAGAGGGCTATGAATTGTCTTCCATGGCATGATTAGGGATTTCATGGAAGTTTACATCGACGATATCATCATCAAATCAGACCAGGTAAGTCATCTAACTTATCTTGAGCATGCTTTTATAAGAATGCAGAATTTAAATTGAAAATGAATCCTTTTAAATGTGTTTTCAGGATAAGAGTTGACAACTTTTTAGGGTTTATGGTTAATCAGAGAAGTATAGAAATAGATAAGAATAAAACTAAAGCTATTCTAGAATTGCCGCCACCCATAAGTAAAAAACAATTGCAGATGATCATAGGGAAGATAAATTTTTTGCGTCGATTTATTACTAATCTATCATGTAAGATAGAAATATTTTCTCCATTACTTAAACTTAAGAATCAAGATTAATTCGTTTGGGGGAAAGAGCATCATCATGCTTTTGAGCATATTAAAAAATATTTGATCAGTCCACCAGTTTTGATGCCACCCAAGCCGAGTAGACCATTGAAGCTTTGCTTGTCGGCAACTAACAAAACCATTGGAAGTGTGCTGGCATAGGAAAATGACACTGAAAAAGAGCAAGCAATATATTATCTTAGTCGGATGTTGAATGATGCAGAAAAAAGATATACTCCGGTGGAGAAATTATACTTGTTATTGTAATTTGCTTGTACAAAATTAAGTCATTACATGTTGTCGACAACACTTCAGGTAATTTGTAAGATGGATATTATTAAATATATGTTAAATAGTTAAAGGTCAGGCGGTTGCCGACTCTATTACAGAATATCCATGTGTATATCTAGAAGAGGAGAATGTCGAGGGATCGATACAGTTGGTACCATAGACATTGTATTTTGATGGATCAAGTATGACAACCACATCTGGCA
This sequence comes from Syzygium syzygioides, assembly GCA_031216285.1. Taxonomy (NCBI): domain Eukaryota; kingdom Viridiplantae; phylum Streptophyta; class Magnoliopsida; order Myrtales; family Myrtaceae; genus Syzygium; species Syzygium syzygioides. Next base: position 11,011,394 of record CM062244.1, on the reverse strand, counting down.
CTGGGGTCTTGATCATATCCCCTCAGGGACATCAAACAAAACTTATGTGTCGACTTGATTTTGATTGCTTCAATAATCAAGCAAAATATGAAGTGTTAATTGTTGGCCTTAATATATTGGCTGACATGAACATTAAGTTTGTAAGAATAAAAGAGGATTCCCAATTAGTGATCAATTAGTTATCGGGAAATTATCAATGCTTCAATGAGAATATTGTTCGATATTTTGATATGGTGAAAGTTTTATTGAACGAGTTCTTTGATTATGAACTGAATCATATAAAAAGAAATAATAATGCGGAAGCCAATGAGTTAGCTCAAATGGCATATGGGTATAAAATATCAAAAGAATTAGCAAAACTTATTGTTACACAAACAAAAACTTTGCCATCAATAGACAATCGAATTATGATGATACAGTCCAATAGGGAGCATATCGATGTCGATGAAGAAGATTGGAGAAGACCTATCATTCAATATCTAGAGAACCTAGTTTCTAATGATAAATCCTTTAAAAAGCAATTGTTGAAGTACCTGCTGTTGAATGGAGAATTATATCGAAAAACAATTGATGATGTTTTGCTGAGATGTTTAAGTAAAAGAGAGTCATTTATAGCAATGGTGGAGGTACATGAAGGAATGTGCGGTGTGCATCGAGTGGGGATAAAAATGAAATGGTTATTAAGGCGCTATGGTTTCTTTTGTCCAGCAATGACCCAAGATTGTATTATTTATGCTAAAGGGTGTGAGGCATGCCAAAAACATGGACCATTGCAACATGTCCCTGCGGCAATTATGCAATCCATTATCAAACTGTGGCCATTTTGAGGATGGGCAATGGACATAATTGGGAAAATATATCCTCTATCATCTAAAAAATATAGTTTCATATTGGTTGCTACGGATTATTTCACCAAGCAAGTCGAAGCCGCCTCGTATAAGAACATAACTTAGAAAGTAGTAAAGAGTTTATAGAGGAAAGAATTATTCATCGATATGGAATACCAGAGACAATAACGGCAGATCAGGGTACTGCATTTACTGATTAGGAAGTTTTAGGGTTTACTAGATCCAAGGGGATCAAGATGCTTCATTTAACTCCTTACTATACTCAGGCGAATAGGCAAGCGGAGGCATCTAATAAGATTATTATTAACCTTATTAAAAGGCATTTGGAAGAAAACCCTAGAGAATGTGATTCACTCTTATCGACGGTATTATGGGCCTATAGAATATCGAGGAGGTCAAGTACAAGAGTTAGTTCATACATGTTAACTTATGGCCAAGAAGCCATGTTACCTGTAGAAATTACAGTACAATCACTACGGGTAAAATTACAAGGGGATATGTTCAAGGAAGAATATGACGAATTGATGTATGGAAACATCGATGAAGTGGGAGAAAGTAGGGTTATAGCTTTGGAGAAATTAATTGCCCAGAAGAATAGAGTTGCTAAAGTATATAACAAACATGTGAAGGAAAAATGCTTCGATTGGTGATTTAGTTTGGAAAGCTGTTTTACTAGTGGGTTTGAATAATGAAAAGTTCATAAAGTGGTCACCAAATTGGAAGGTCTATATTTAGTTACACAAGTTTTAAGTGGAAATGTTTATCATTTGATGGATATTGATGGGCTTGGGGAAATGCCTAGATCAATCAATGGAAAATACTTAAAGAAATATTATCCTATTACGTGGGACATGAAGGAAAATGAAGAAACTGAGTCATTCGATATAAGAGTCCATGAAACAAGCTAGCAAACTGAATGGTCGAAGGGGTCGAGCTAGTCAAACTTAGGGGTCGGATTTATAGAAATAGTTTAGGCATCATTATATGATCAGTTTAAATTGATATGACGCCTAAACTTGTTTACAAAGCTGCACAGACGACTCTCCATATGACGATTCTCATCTTCAGTATGGAAACAGGTAGAAGAGCTGGTGTTCCTGGCTGAGTTTCCTCTGCTTCTAGTGCTGTGAGGTTAGCGAAGCATGCGTTAGCTTGCTCATCTAAGTAATCCACTAGCAACCTATAGGAGTTGATGTCCTTGTCTATCTGGGCTAGCAGTTCAATCAGCCCCTTTTTTTCTGTCTCTCCCGCTGCTCTTTCTTCATATGTCAGCTTGCCTCAGAGACGACAGGTGGTGACGTCTAGTAGATCGGCTTTCGCTTCTCTTGTTCGGGTCAAACTACTTAGTCCTGCACGAGTGGGTTCCAGAACTTTGAGCCGATTAAAGTATACTTTTTCAGCTTGAGTGACAAGATTAACCTTGTTGAAATAATCACCCTCAGCGATTGCATGCTATTCGATGGTCAATTTGTTTTCAGAAAAGGCTTAAAGACCATGGGGAAAAATGCTGTGAAATTCATTAAAGTCAAATCTAAAAGAATGGTCAAATGGAAGGAACTTAGGTTCAGCTTCTTTGAGGAAAGTGAAGATTTCATCCACAGCCTGGGATTCGACAGACAGATAGGCATAGGTGAAGGACAAGTGACATAATATGTCATTCCACAAGGAGATAAACTCCTCAGTGAAAAGTGAAGCGTGTGAAGATGAGGAAGAGGAAGATTTGGCCATGACAAAGCTAGTTTGGAATATGAGATGATTGGATGAAGATGGTAAGATGGTAAGACTACAAAGATGGTTTAAACAGAGAGCCAAAGTGAATAGCCATGATAAGAAGTCTAAATAACTTAAGCGACGTGAGTAATGAATCTAACTGACATGTGCTTTGAACCAATTGGAGAGCAAGAACACGTCGCGAGGAGTTATTAATGCTAATAGAAATGGAATGACAAGGTAGGGTCATATAGGGGATCGTGTTTGCTGGCAGTTTTTGCAAGAAAAGGTGGGTATAATGAACCAAGACCCAGTAACACAAAAGGATTGTGCGGAAATCAAGCAAAGTGGAAATAGATGTAGCTGACATGCTCTTTGAACGGACGAAAATAAAGATATGTCAGGATATTATTGCTATCGAAGTGAATAAAATGGCATAGTGGAAGTACGGAAAAATGTGTGCAGCGAACCCATCCGTAGCTTTTACGAGGAAAGGGTAGGGGCAACTTATCAGAATTAATGGATATTTAAGATCCATATCTACCAAGTATAGGAATATGAAGGGTTGCAATTATATGCTTCATCCGCCAGGAAGATGGATCATTATGACCAGCTATAAATTTGAGCATGTTTGATGTAAATGTTGAACGTTCGAAATTGGTATAATGTTGTTTGGATAAAGAATACTAGAAAAGAAGTAAAGCTCATCGATCAATCATGTTTAGTGAAAAGGAAAGTGCATATATTGAAGGGTTGAGAGTACACTCAGACGTGAATAAAACAGAGATCCTAATATATACATTAAGTATTTACAAGGCAAAATGGACCTATGGTTACTTGAAATGCTGTTCAATTCCTATATAGAAGTTGTGTAAACGTATTTCTAGATCACAATTGACCTCGAAGAATTGATCTTTTTCAAGGGTGATCTCTTGAAGTTCGTCTTCCATAGTCCTACATTCAATCTCCAATTGTTCAACCTGTTTAAGTTGATCAACTAGGCGCTACAGTGGAATATTATCAACTGCTTGATAACGTGCAAGGACAACATGTGCTTACTCCAGATCCTCTTGCCTGTTCAAATATGATTTTTCCATATGGTCGAAGGTATCGATACGATTCTGTCGAAACTTATAAGATGCCAAAGCTGAGTTAAAAGATTAAGCCAACTCTTTGACAGCGTACTCCATTGCTAGACAATCCAAAGGACAAGGTAAATTGGATAACTCGATCAAAAGATATTTAATTTCTATCTCCATGGAAACATTATTAGAAATATGAGATAAACCGGGTGACACTAAATAAGGTGACAGTAAATGAAAAAGTCGAATCCATTTGGATTGAAACTCGTCATTTCCCCAAGAAAGGGATGGTTTACCAAAATTTCGTCTCAATGAACATGGGTTGTTATTAGAAACCGAGATATAAGTTGGAGAATAGACTTCGACAGGTGTGCCAATATAAGTCTCAACTTCTTTTTTATAAGACGTAACACTCATGTCTGTAGGACAAGAAATAATAAAAGATGAAGTTTAAAGTAAATAAGAAATGAACCTTAAGTGGGTTGGAAGCTAAAGGTGATACCTTTATTGGATGAATATTCTTATTATGAGGAAAGGTCATCGTAGTTAGATGATAGATTACAAGGCCTCTCAAATGGGTGGTTTAATCCAGGAAGACAGTGAGTAACTTTGGACATCACTATATTGACGTGCGAAGAAAAAACATATGCTCGATATTCCACCCATCATTCATCAAAGGCATCGGTACTATGCGGGTCTCCAACAAAATGTAGGTAGTCAAATCTTTCAAGTATGGTACAAGTAATTTCATTGCAGCAAGAAATACTTCCTTCATTGATGAAATAATGACTACTAGTACGAGAGAAAGGATATTCCATGGAGTAAACAATAGAAGCTGGAACACCTTGAGTAAGACCGAATTGACAAGCACAGTAGTGCAGATTGTATACCTCGAACCCTGGAAAGAATTGGCCTTTGATCGAGAAGTCCACAATTAGATCACAAGGGATGAGAATGCTTTTCCAGAAAATACTGGCATCAGGTTGATCATAGGAAGGACTAACCTCAAGAACATCGACACAAACTTTATAGAAGACAAAGTTCCTCGTTGAAAGCAAATATTGAAGGAAACCTTCAAAAAGGGAAGTTCATATTAAGAGATAATAAAGAGGACGACAAAATCTCCAAAGACCAAACTCTTTTTCGATAGGAGGGAGATCAGTCTCAGACCAATGAACAGGAGGCATTCCTATATTAAAGAAGAGATCAAGAAAATACATACATAACCATCCGTGCACTATCCATAAAGGACCAAAGAAAGGATCAGGATGCATATTGAAAAGAGAGGTTTGAGCATCTATAAGAGATCGATAAAGAATAGTAAGAGCAATTCGACCAACACCAACATCAAGACCATGAGAAAGCATGTGAGCAATGTTGAGGAATTAAGAAGAAATTGATAAGGTTGGTGTGCAAAAGATGTACCATGAAAGCCAACATAGAAGAAATGCAACATGTTCGTCGGAATGAATTTCCCCTTCAGATCTAGCAAATTTATCCATAAATCATAGGAAAGATTAAGAGAAGTCGAGTTTTGAAAAGGTAAATATTCAAGGACACCTTGACCCCGGAACTCGATAAAAGGGGAAAGACCCGTTAAGGCCCAAATATCCAAAAAAGTAATGGTTACTGGACTACAAGGAAGGAAAAAACAATGCGAAGAAGGTGACCAAAAGGTATAGAGACTGCCAACGAGACCATACTCCACTAGATTAATAAACATGCAATAGAACATCAGAGCTGTGTCAATTCGAGCTGATTGCCATTTGGACTTCATCACACTACGCAAGCGTTTATTTCATTGAAAAAACCTCCTGTCAAAACTAGGATAAGAATTAAATTTATAATTGGAGGTCAGCTAAGCATGAGCATGAATGCGGCTATTGTTAATGGGAAGAATTTCTTGATAATGGCGAGGAAAACATTCGGTGAACATAGGAGGGGCTAAAATAGATTTAAGATAATGACCCAGTATAATGTGATCGTTATTGGTGTTATAGTCCATAAAGGATAAAGAAATATGGCCTTTTGTCTCATAAGATTGAAGATCATCAAGACGATTCAAGAACATAAAAGGTGAGGCATGAGAAAAGAAAGGAAAGTTGGATGCTATGTTTGTGGCGGATGAAGTAAAAATAGAGGTAGAAGGGTATAAATAGACCCAACGTGGTAACTAACTTCACCCACGATAAAGAATGTGGAAAAATTTGAATGAAACAGTTCCCGTTGAAAATAATTTATTGAAAGGATATATCAAAATAAAGACAATAAATTCAAAAGAAATGGAGATGACTTTACTGATTAGAAGTTTTCTTGGGAAATAACATTTTCTTTACATCACTTTGAAGGAACAACATACTATGGTCAAATTGACCATTCTCAGTTATACACTTGTTTTTGGTAAGTTGATTTTCAGCTTCGATTGCCAGTCGACGTCGATACTCAGTATGTTTGAGGTCTTTGAGAATGGTAATATCTTTGTCAAAGTCTATCTCTAGTCAAAGCCTCTGTGTGTGTTTGAGTTGTCGAGTATCTCGAAGAAAAGTCAACCTCTGTTCAATCTCTGCTTTCTGCTTTTCAAGATGAAGTTCTTCCTCATCGAGTCTAGATATTTCTTCGACCAGGGCATGAAGGTTAGTCTGCCTCTCCTTTACAGTATGACTGAGCTCGTTTATAACTTGATTATTCTTGGCAGAAGGTTGATAAAAAAGAGTTAAAGACATAATTAGGTCATAATTACGTCAATAAGACTCTATCCTACTGATAAAAGCTTTTGAGAAATCATCAAGTTTGGCCTTCAGTTCTAGAGGCAGTATTTCATTAGGTTCAGCACTACATAGCTCATTAAGTAGAAATTTCAGTCGATCAAAAGCTGTCTAATTGCATAGAAGCATAAGAAAACCCCCACTAGAAAGGTCTAGAAATTGCAATAGTTTATCTCTGACATTTTCAATAGCCATCTGCCTTGGGAAAACTATATCTGAAGTAAAACCCAGTATATGAGAAGCCTCGTCTAGCATGTGCTTAGTTTTCAAGAGAGACTCCGGAGAATTTATTTCTTCGACAGAAGGAATTGAATAGCTCGAAGAAGGCTGTGTCAAAGGAGCAACGGCACTCTGTAGTGGGACAAGAGCAGTGGCCAAGGCCAAAGTTGAACTACAAGGGTTGACTTCAATAGAATGGACAGGGGAACCAGAGGTGATGTGGCTATCGATAGGTGCAGTACTAGCAGTTGTCTGAGGTTCTGAAGTTGCTGAGATTGATAATACCGAATCATTTAAAGATCCTAAAAGTAGAAAGAAATCAGTCGTTAAGACATATAGTGAATTATAACATACCATTATAACAAAAATACCTTGTTCCGGTGCTGTGAGGAGTAATATGGGTGGATCAACTATTGCAACCTCAAGATCAAGGTCAACAGAAAGTCCTGCTATATATTGCCAATAATGAATTGCTAAAATCTAATCACTTTGCATTGAATAAAAAGAACAGGTAAAGAAGGGTACAACAAAGGTATACCATTTGAATTATCTTCAGAATGGGTGAGATTGACCTGAGAATCCGAAGCCTCTACAGGATTGATAGTGGCCATAGAAGAAGAAGCTAATGTAGTTGAGGGGTTAAGACGTTTTCTTTTGATCAATGAACAATTGGTTCTTCATCTGCGTTCTCAATAGACTGACTAGATGATAGAGATTTTGTAAGAACAAATACCAGGGTTAAGAGGTAATGTGGGGATTATATGAAATAGAAAAGACTGCATTAAATGGATATCTTGCACCCGATCAGATTTCCTCTTGCGAAGAGATGTGTTATCATCGGTTAAAGGTTAATCCATTGCAGTAGCATAGTACAATCGGGTTCGAATGAGGGCACTTCTTGGGGGAACCACTTTCTTGGAAGACACTGTCGATTTGGCCTTAGTACTTTTGATTTGTGTCCCTTGAGTTATCCTCAATTGCCCTGATTCAGAACTTAGGACATCTAATCTTATGGAAAAGGCTTTCTTACCCTTCTTACCTTTACTCCTTGGCTTAAATACACCTCCTGTTATTTGAGTTAGCATGGTTTGAGTAGCCTCCTCATAAGGGCTTTCAAGACAGAAAGAAAGCCACCAAGAAGTCCATGCAGGAGTGCATTCGGGTTTAGGTTCGAAGTCATCAACATCGAGGGCAAATTTGGCATACATAAGCCGAGTGATTTCAGCACAGCATGTGAAGGGGGCATCCTTCTTGAAAAGATATTTTTGTTTCACCATGCTTGGGAATTCAAGAGAATAAGAAATTGGCATGGGAATGGCTTGAACTAAATCAAACTGCCTAGCATAGTATTAAGGAGAATAAATCTCAAAGCCATGGTAAAATTTGCCTTTCTGGAATAGCATTAGAGAAAGGTCCACAGGAATAAGGATGCATAGCCAAAAGTCAGTCGAATTAAGACGAGCTATCGAATCGAATAAATAATTGAATTCATTTGCATCGTAAGCAAAAAATTCAATTTCATTTGGTTGAACTGTCAAGAGTTTATGAAGGTAAAAAGCAAAAGGAAAAAAATTCTCCGAGATACTTAATGAGGAATAATTGAGTAAACGACATCCAAAGGAAAGGGGTGTTGGTGGCTGGAATTCTGGAAAGGAATGATGACAAAAGGTGCGAGGAGCGTGAGTGGAAAGAAAAGGAAAGTAATGCACCATCCAGCATTGAAGTATACAAAATGGTCCAAACAAAGTACCTTCATCTTTGAACGTCATTGATAAAGATGTATGAATTATTACTCGATACAGAGTAGTTAGCATTAATAGTGCAAAAGCAAGTGTTTTACCAACAGCAAGATTAGCTGCGAGTGGTAAGAAATCTTTAAAAATTTTTAAGTGTGGGAGCAAGGAAAACATATTTAGACAGCCAGAAGAGAAGAAAACAAGTACATTCGTCAGAGGTTATTGATTCAACACTAAGAGAATATGTTTTCAAAAATCTACCATAAGCAAGATGTTCATCAGGAATAAAAGGGTACTAATATCGAAGCTACGTCGCTTATGGGGGTCCCAAACGGAGGAAAATTAATAATGGCATACATGTCCAAAAGAGTAACAGACAAAGGGCCCTAGGAAAAAAAGAAACAGTTGGTCAAAGGAGACCAGAAACTGATCGTAGCAACCAAAAACCCTAGGTCTAAATCATACGACAGCATGCTAACTTCTAGAGTGGTATCAATACCAGCTCTTATCTAGGCAAGGCAAGTAGTTATATCTCTATTTAGTTTTACATACCAGCGGTGAAAACCTATCTTAAGAGAAGGATGCCCCCGAAATCGTGAGTTTTCTGGAAGCCAGATATCTGCAACCGATGACTTCTGAACAGGAAGTAGTTCTCCTATTCTCTTTGGAAAACAGGGACAAAGAGAAGCGAGAATCTGGCGATGATTGTGAAAGTGTCGCGACCTCCCCGAAATGGCCCCGCGGCCTACGAGGTTTGGCTAATGGATTACTAGGCTGAACCTAGCTCGAGCTCTCTCAAGCCCATACCAATTCGTGACTTAAATTTAAATCACTGACATGCAAATCGATTTCATCTAGGAGTCGCCACTAATCGGTTTTTGGTAGGTCGATTAGACACCTAAGTAAAGCACGGGAGAAAAGCTTTACTTCTACGAACCAGAAATTCGATGGGTTCGGGAACTTGATTACACTAATTGACAAACTAGTGCCCTTTCGATACCTGATCTTGTTCAAATCATCACCTAATGTATTCTCGATAGTCGGGGGTCTCAAAATTCTGTTCCTAACTAGGCTAAGGGAAGTGACAATTGATATCTAAGCCTAAACACACCTAATTAACTGCATGCGAAGTTAAATTAAACGTGCAACTCAAAGTGTGTGAACCGAGCGACGTGAGATCAAACATAGCACTAAACATGCAAAAGGGCAAGAAAACTAATTTCAAAATCCAAATAAAACTTTTGATTTTTCTTTTATTTTTTTAAATTTTTTTTAAAATTTTTAATTTTTAATTTTTTAAAATTTTAAAAAAATTAAAAATTGAAATTTTTTTTTGGAATTTCCGAAAATTTTCGAAATTTTTTTTGGAAAATTTTTTTGAAAATTTTTTTCGAAAAAGAAAAAAATAATAATAAAATAAAGATAAAAAAAATAAGATAAAATAAAGTAAAAAGATAAAATTCGGGCTTTTCTCTTTTTTTAAAAAAATTAATTTTTTTTAAAATATTTTTTAATATTAAAATAATACAATATTAAAATAAAATAAATCAGATCCGGGTCGGATCTCCACACTCGACTCGGATCGGGACCGACCCGGGCGCGCCGGCCCGGGTCTGCAGACGAACCAGGCTCATTTATTGAGCCCGGTCTGATAATAGCCTCTTTTTTATAAATGAAGAAAGCCCGGCCCGAAACATATTTTTCTAAAAAAAATGAGGGCCCAAGGCCCAACAAGAAAACAAATAAAAAAAAAGCAAACCGGCCCGCTTCGGCCCAAAACCAAATAAAAACCTAATAAACCTCAAGCCAAGCCCAATACCTAATCCTAGCCCATTTGAACAACACCCTAAAATCAACCCTACCCGGTTTCGACCTATTCGAACGACCCGGATCGTGGCCGCCGACCCGACTCGCGAGAACCCTACCCGGCACGCCCGAGTGCCTAACTCGACTCACGGCCGCCCTAGTCACCGCGACCAGCGCGTCCGGCCTGGCCCAGCGGTTGCCGACCCGACTCGCCGCCGTACCGCCGACTTGCCCCGGTCCCGTGGCCGGAATGCGGCGCAAGCCACCGCCTGGCGGACGCGCCCTGACCAAAGAGGTCAGGGCTTGAAGCCTCGGGCTTGGCTGCCGCCGAACACACCCTGACCGGAGAGGTTAGGGCTTGACGCTCCGCGGCGGAGCCCTTGCTCCGCCGCCTTGTCGAACCCTTAGCCTTCGTGGCTGAGGGTCGCAGTTCGACGGTCAAGCCCATGCTCGGCCGTCGAACGACACGCCCCGACCTACGTGGTCGGGACTCTCGACGGCGCAGCCGAGCCCTTGCTCGGCCGCTACTCGACACTGGCAACCTCGTCACCACAGTGACCGGCGACCTACCGGGACCGTGTGGCCTTCAAGCGCAACTACTCAGCTCCCAGATCTGACACAAGCATACCATCGAGAAGTCGACGTGCACAGCAAAAATAGCAGATTCGGGACTCGATCACGGTTCAAATGCATTCGACAACCACATACGACAACGCACGAGCAAGCAAGACTCGGTTCGAGGCGTCGCGGGCCGGAACTCGCGCGAGCCAGACGGCCACGAGCTCCGGCCAGTGACTCCCCTCCAAAACAGAGTACAGACAGAAACCGGGGCGGCGGCTACAGTCCCTACCCGACTCGGCGGTGACGTATGGAGGGTGAACACGGTAGATCGGGTTATACCCGAGTGCCTCGCACACCTACGAGTCGAGATCCTCGGGAGACTGGCCCCAAATCGAACGAAATCAAAGCAAAATCTGGCGAGTGTCCGGATCGGGATCTACCGTGACAAAGGGTCTTCGGCCGCAGCTTGGGCGCGGTGGTCGCCGGCGAAGAACCTCTCCGTCTTAACCTCTCCCCCTCTCTCCGGCACTCTCTCTCTCCGTGTCTCCCTCACTCGGCTCTTTTCTCTTCGTTTCTTCCCCTGTTCCCCTCTCTATGTTTCCCCCTCCATTCTCTCTTTCTCTCTCGCTCTCTCCGGACTCCCTCTCGAACCTTTTTCAGATCTGTGCTTCGCTCCCTTCTTAAAACATGAGGGAAAGAGGAGTCTCCTCCTCTCGGCTTTTCCCCCGGCGACGTCCATCATTCCGTTTTCGGCTAAAACGACTGCGGATCTACTCGACGTAGGTCGAAGACGCTGCGCCGCCCTCGCCGCGCCTTCCTTTGCCCCCCTTTCTGCTTCCCCTGCTTCATCTGCATCGTTCATCTTTTCCCATGGGCATTGAATGACGTTGGGGGGGAAGACCACGCGTGACCAGCGTCATTCAATGCTGGTCATGCGTCTCTTTTTTTTTTTAAACGCGTAGTGCTGGCCAGCATTAAACAATGCTGGTCAACCCCCTTTTCGACCTTTTTTTAATTAATTTTAATCTTTAATTAATTTTTTTAAAAAAAAATTAATGATAATTTTTTGATTTGATTTTTGAAAGTGAAAATGGAAAATATGCAAATGCACCTAATAACTATACGCCATGCAATGTTAATGAAAATATCTTTTGGTTTAGGGGTTAAAAATTAAACCCTAATTTTATGCGATAAAACCCTAAATGATTTGGGCAAATTTTAGGTGTCAACAGCTGCCCCTCTTTGAAGGGGATTTCGAAGAAGTTCCATTCAAAGATAAGAGACACTTAAATTTTGTTCACAGAGGGCGCGGGGAAATGTATGGGAGATGATTTTTTTTGTTGGAAAAAGGGACAAAACTAATACGACGTTTAGGGACTAAAACCCAATAAACATCGAAAATTCCACCTAGGGATTAAGACCCTATGAGCAGCTAAGATCCCGCCTAGGGACTAAAACCCTATGAACGGCAGTAGGAACAATACCTTGAAAGAGTGCCTAGGGACTACAACCCTATGAACGGTAAAAGGAATAAGACCCCGAATGAACACTATTTTCGAGCAAAATGTGAGAAATCTCCACGATAAACAGGTTAAGAAAGATATTACGAGCCATGGCGATGCTTTATGTAGAAAAAACGCTTCAAGCAACTACTGAAGCTCGATGCCTGTCGATCTTACCAGGAGAATTTATTGTATTGCAATGATTCCAAGCTGTTAAAGCTCATCACACTTGTTGATTCGCAAGCTACCGAAGTGATCACTGCACAAAACGTGTCCTAACAAACTCCATGATAGCGAAGAACATCATTATTGAGAGAGTGTTGATTGTACGAGCAATTCAAATCGATTCAGTTGTTTGGAAAGCATTCAACATCCTTCAATATTGGGAAATCGCCTTTGTGCATGAAAGACGTCATTAGTCATCAAATTCCCTTAGGAGAAAGTCTTTTACCAAAATGATGTTAACTCATGAAGAGCGCCCGTTAGGAATGCCAAACAAGAATTCTTTAGTCTAAAAGGACTTCTCACATACTCTCAAAAAGGCTGTTTAATCCCATCCATTGATGTGGGAAGTAAACATGATATCTCTATATACCTCACACTACCAGTGTCGAAGGCTTCGAGAATCATTTGCAATAAGTACGCATTGACCAATCCAAGAGGTCTTTTAAAGGGTTGCAATGAAGGTTTGGTCACGGTTTCAACAATGGATGAGCATTATTAACTAAGGAATGAAATAATTATCAATCAGCATCTCCATCAAGTTTCCAAGTCAAGAAATCTTAAGATGAGATAAGACAACTTTGCCCTCACTTTTTCAAGCGGTAGCTTCTTTGGAAAGTCCCTATTTTCACTTGACTCATCCAGATAAGAAGAGACTTTGGGGAAAAGGGTTGTAATGTTGGTTTCGGTAAAGGCTCGAAAGGCTTAGAAATTTTCAAATGGGATTCAAAAGTTGGTGATCGCCATGGCATCATTATCATATCATCCAATTCTTTAAAGGACGCTTGACTTTTGTAATCCAATTTATCTCGAAAGTCCATTGACTAATCATTTCAACGCGAGAGCCTTGCTCTTTTCTTTAATGATTTTTGCATTTGCAATGATTTTTTTTTACAACGGGCATTGGCCTTACTTTTACCAGGCACACTGCTTTTTCATACCCCCTAGTTTCCATTTGACTTTTGCTCATTTGAATCTTTTGAGCTCCTAGGACTTTTGAGATTTTTTTTTATTGTGACATAAGCACCAATTGCCATGGCAAATCATGTGCTTTTCCCCAAGGTAGGAAGACAATCACCATTCGGGCTTTAGAAATGAATATTCAGGCTCAACTTGGCTAAGCAAAAGATATGAGTATGCTTGGGTAGAGAAATGAATGCTCTTCTTTATTTTGGGATGTTTCAAGCTTCCACGAGAACTCACCTGAAGTTACCACAAAAGATTAATGCAAGTAAGGGCAAAGAAGTCTTTCTCATCTTTTCCTCCAAAGCATGTCAACCAAAACCTCCAAATTTGCCTTGTTGTAGGGTGGTTCTTGATAGGGGTATTTTGCAAACTCTTCATATTTAATGGCTCAAATGGGCTAGCTATGATCATTTATAGTGTATAGGATAGAAGAAGGAAATGCCTCCTTTCATTTCGATCCATGTACTACTTGCGAATGAATTTCTTGCTCTTAAACAACACTAATTTTCTCTTCCACTCAACTCTCAAAGTGTTTGTGGGACGTGTTTGGGAATAGCTTGCCTTTCATCATTCTAAGTATTTCTCACTTGGCATAATTAACATCTCCTCTCATTCTATTGAGATCTTCTGAGTAAATTAATCTCCTTGGGGAATTTTGATTCAATATGGATGATTCACTAAGCACAAAGGCAATTTTTTTTTGAAAAGTTTATCTTCGCAATTTCTACTTTTATGCTTGTTTTTCTCGAATTCGCCCAAAACCCCTCTCCTTTTTTTTAAAATAAATTTTCTCGTTGACCTTCTTTGGTACGGGTGCTTACCTGCGGCCTAATGACTTGGTAACCCTCTCCTTCGCATTTGGCTTATTGGATGCTTGCCAAGACAGCTCAGTCGTTCGTGGATCGATTGGCGGATTGTTTGAGACCTGCGAAGTAGACGTGTGTGCATGTATGCATGATGTGAATATCCTACGGTGATTCGGATTGCATCGAAAATGGCTCTTGGGCCTTGGATTTCATTCAAGGAAAATACTTTTTCACCGAATCGGCGTTTACAGGCTTTGACAACTCTTGGCCGTCCATTTCTACAAGAATTAAAGCACCTCCAGGTAGAACCTTTCTAACGACATACGGACCGTCATGATTTGGGGCGAACTTCCCACCTAATTGGGGCGTGATGGATAGCACTTTCTTTAGCATGAGATCTCCGGCTTCGAAATGTCATGGTTGAACTTTGCGATTGAAGGATTTTGCAACTCGCTTTTGGTAACATTGGCCATGGCATAAAGCCTCTAGTCTTTTCTCATCGATCATATTCAACTGATTCCATCTTTGTTGTGTCCACTCCTCTTCAGGGAGCTCAACTTGTGAGAGAATCCTCAATGAAGGGATTTCGACTTCTACGGGCAAGACAACCTCTATACCATAAACGAGCGAGAAAGGAGTTGCCCCTGTCGAAGTGCGAATCGAAGTTCGATATGCCATTAATGCATAGGGCAACCGTTCATGCCAGTCTCGATAGTTGTCAACAGTTTTTGACAAGATCTTATTTATGTTCTTATTGGCTTCCTCTACAGCTCCATTCATTTGTGGACGGTAAGGTGAGGAGTTCAAGTGACGAATATGAAACTCGCCGAGTAAGCCATCTACAATCTTGTTGTTCAAATTTGAGCCGTTGTCAATAATGATCGCCTCCGGGACCCCATAGCGAGCGATGATGTCACGGCGAATAAACTTGACCACATTCTTGGCGATGACGTTGGCATATGAGCTTGCCTAGATCCACTTGGTAAAGTAATCAATGGCTACCAAGATGAAACAATGTCCATTGGAGGCCTTAGGATTAATTGGCCCAATCATATCGATCCCCCACATTGAGAAAGGCCATGGCTCGGACATTTGCCGCAACTCATTTGGCGGCACGTTGATTTTATCTGCATAGATTTGACACCGATGGCAATAACGAACATGCCGGATGCAGTCAGTCTCCATAGCCATCCAGAAATAACCCAATCTCATGATCTTTTTGGCCAAGAGATGACCGTTCATGTGCGGACCGCATTCTCCTTCGTGAATTTCCCTCATCAACTGATTAGCCTCTCTGGCATCGACACATTTCAATAAAACCGAGTCAAAGGACCTCTTGTAAAGAGCATTGCCACTAATGAAAAACTTCGATGCTAGCTTCCTTATGTATTTCTGATCCGTTGGCTCACTTCCAGGAGGATATTCACCCCTCTAAAGATAGTTCAGGATGTCGTCATACCATGGCTTCTCATCAGGCTATTCTGCGATCACCGAACCGTAAGCCGGACGTGTCAGTATTTCGATTTCAGTGGCTCGATGTATAATCCCTCCATAACCTGCAGCATTGATGATTGCGTGGCCAGGGCGTCGGCAAACTGATTTTGCGATCGAGGTAAATACTCAAAAGAAATCTCCTCAAATTCCTTTATTAACTCCTCAAGGAATTCGTGATAAGGAATCAACTTGGAATCGCGGGTTCGCCATTGGCCCTCTGTCTGGAGAATGATGAAGGCGGAATCGCCGTAAACCTGTAGCTTCCTAACCTTCATGTCGACGGCCAATTGTAGTCCCAGTATGCAAGCTTCGTATTCTGAGATATTGTTGGTGCACAGGAATACCAATTTGGCGGCCACAGGGTGATGTTGACCGGTCGGGGAGATGAGAACTGCCCCAGTCCCAGAACCAGTCAGGTTAACTGCGCCATTGAAGTACATAGTCCACTTATCACTCACTATCTCTGAAACACGCTCCTCTATGGGATCTGGCTAATGATGGCCTTCTGACCTTCCGACATTTTCTGTCAACATGTTAGCTATAACTCTTCCCTTGACAGATTTTTGCGTCATGCTGTGGACGTCAAATTCGGACACCGGTACTTGCCACTTTGCTAACTTTCCAGCTAACGCAGGTTTTTCCAACAAATATTTAATGGGATCATTCTCAGTTACAAACAAGATCCGATGATGAAGTGTGTACCGGCGCAAGCGGTGTAATACCTACACCAAAGCCACACACGTCTTCTCAACCGCAGGGTAACTTATTTCGGACAAAGTAAATTTCTTACTGAGGTAGTATATTGCACACTCCTTGTCATCGCTTGGTCTCTTCTGAGCTAGCAGGGCTCCCAATGACTCCTCGTGAATAATCAAGTAGAGTATTAATGGCACTCTAGAGACAGGTGGCACCAGGACTGGCGAATGAGAAAGATATTCTTTTATCTTCTCAAATGCCTCTTGACAATCAGTACTCCACTTGACTTTGGCGTTCTTCTTCAGGAGCTTGAAAAAAGGTTTAGCTGTCTCGGACAGTTGAGAAATGAATCTTGCCACATAGTTCAGTCTCCCCAGCAAACTCCGAACTTCTCTGACTGTAGAAGGGGGCTTTAATTCACAAATGGCCTTAACCTTCGATAGGTCAATTTCAATGCCTCGACTACTGACTATGAACCCCAGTAATTTCCCAGACTTAGCCCCAAACACACATTTGGCGGGGTTAAGTCTCAACTTGAACTTTCGGAGTCAGTCAAACAACTTCCGCAACACCTCGATATGGTCCTCTCCGTGTTTGGATTTAGCAATCATATCGTCTACGTAGACTTCCACCTCGTTATACATCATATCGTGAAACAGGGTGACCATTGCTATTTGGTATGTTGCCCTGGCGTTTTTCAAGCGGAAGGGCATTACCTTGTAACAAAAGGTCCCCCAAGGAGTAATGAAGGAGGTTTTACTTTTATCTTCTTCTTTCATTCGAATTTGATTATAGCCAGAAAACCCATCCATAAAAGAAAATAATTCAAACCCCGTGGTGCTATCAACCAATACATCGATATGAGGTAGTGGAAAGTCATCTTTCGGGCTTGCTCGGTTCAGATCGCGGTAGTCAATACAAACCCTAACTCGACCATCCTTCTTCATGACAGGGACTACATTGGCTATCCAATCCGAATAGCGCAACACTTCTATAAAGCCCACATTCAACAACTTCATGACTTCTTCTTCGATCTTCTTGGATAATTCGGGCTTTGTTCTTCTGAGCTTTTGTTTCTTTGGCGGGATATTTAGATCAGTTGGTAGAGCATGTTCTATAATTTCTTTATCCAACCCTGGCATATCTGCATATGACCATGCGAACATATCTTGGTATCTTTTAAAAGGTCGACCATCCTTTTGATGTTGCTCTCAAGAAGGCCAGCTCTAATCTTAATTTCTCTGACATTCTCCGAATCGCCTAGATTTATTGTGATGGTAGGCTCTGCGGTCAATGGCTCGGACTCTTCATGCCGAATCCAATCCTGTTCGATGCTTTTTCGGTCATAGTCATCCTTATCATCTTCGGTCCCAGAGGAATTTTCGTCGAGTGAATCCGACTCACATATGCACCTATCATGATCATGTGACATGTTATGCCTGAGATGCCACAAAGAAGGTTAGTGATTAAATTGGCAAATATTACTGTAAGTACTGACATGCATGTGCTTCAAAGTTGTTTTGAAAGAGTTTTCGAAAATGAAGGATCCGTCCTTATATCCTTGGACGCCCCTATTCGCAAATGATTTTGAATATCAAGAAGCGTGCGAAAGTCCAGGCTTCAAAGCATCATCATCAGTCTGGTTTGGGTACTTCCACACGTCCTTAATAAAACATGATCATGATTCAATTAATAGGATAGGGCCGTTTACATGACTCGAGGTCTTGGACCGACGGCTCACAGTCCAAGATCTCGATTACAAAGGAAAGCAGCAGCTAAACCTAAATAGATTTCCCATGGAAGGGATAGACATAGACTCGAACTAACGAAACAGGAAAGAAAAATAGCATCCTTACTCAGAAGGGTTGGTGGTAGCAGTGGAGGGCTTAGTCCCCTCATTTCCCATGATAGCATAGGCAAACTCTTCTTCGAACAACTCGACTAGGCCAAGGATGGCCTCCTCTTCCTGCAGCAGCTTGGGCAGACCCAGAAAGATCTCTTCCAACTCCGAAAGGAGCAAGCCCTTCTGACCCTCCTTTAATCCAAATAGACTTCCACGACATCCGTCTCCCCCATGATTAGCTGGACCTTTATGGTTATCACGGCCCTCGAAATCGCCTCGTCCTTCATGATTAATTCAGCCACCAGAATTGCCACCATGATAACCTAGGCCTGCTTTCTTACGCCACTTGGAAGCCCGAATAGGCTCTTTGATGCCTTGTCCATGTAGTCCTAATCCAGTTCCAAGAATATGACCATTCTCAAGCAACACCCTACTTGACATCATCGAAGGCTTAGCCACTTCTGGGTTGCGTATAATAGTCCCCACAGGCACATGGATTACCGACACTAACTCAAAAGTCTAGTAGCTTGATTCAGCCTTGTTCTCAGGCTCTATGTACGGAATTGCAGTGTCGTGGAAAACTTTGAAATCGGTCTCTCCATGAACAGTTATCAACTTCCCATCCACGATGAATTTTACCTTCTGATGCAAGCTCGAGGGCACGGCTTCGGCAGTGTGTATCCAAGGTCGTCCTAGCAGAAAATTGAATGCACTAGGAATGTCCAGGACTTGGAAGTTGACTAAAAAAAGAACCGGACCAATTAGTAATTCAAGCTCGACCTTGCCAATGACCTCCTTCTTCATACCGTCAAAAGCTCGAACGATAGATTTAGATGACAGAATTTTCTCTTCACTCACTCCCAAACGACGAAGGGTGGCGAGTGGGCAAATGTTTAATGCAGACCCATTGTCAATTAGTGCTCTGGCTACCATTTTATCATGACACTTAACTAAAATAAGTAGCACCTTGGTATGATCGCGACCTTCTGGAGAGAAATCTTCATCGGCAAAAGAAATATGATCTTTCAGCAAGATAGACCCCACAAACTCCTCCAACTGGGTGTCATCGATGGTCTCAGGGACGTGCACTTCATTCAAAACCTTAGCAGTGCATTCTTGTATTTTTTGGATGATTTGAAGAGATCCAGAAGAGAGATTTGGGCTGGCATCTTTCTCAACTGATTCACGATGTTGAATTCGCTCGTTTTTACAATCGCCAAGAATTGTTTCGCCTCCTCATCTGAGACGGCTTTCTTTTCAACGACCCCTGTAGGTGCATAGCAACGGCTTGACCGTGTGATGGCGTCGATTTCGCTTGTCTTATAACTCCAAGGAACTGCCTTGGGATCGTAACTCGGGATTCAGTCTACTATTATATCTTCTTCGTCCTCAGGCGGGAGTTCAATCACCATTGGCTCCATGATGCTATCATCGATCTCTAGGGTGGCAAACTCTTCGGCCGCCAGATCAACGACTAACTGCTCAACATCTCTCCCGTCCGGCATCCATAAGTCCTCCTCGACAGATAAGTCAATCACCACAGGGGTGATCATGCCAACCATCTCTTCGGGTTCAAGCGGGTCGTCCATACCTCCCCACCCATCGGGAACAATATCCTTTGGATCGATGAAGAAATTGGGTGGCGGTGAATACTTCACGAGATAGTCGAATTTGCCGCTGGGCTGACCCAGTGTGTCGACTATTTCCCTATTCTCACGAGCGAGCTTTACGAACTCATGATCCTAATCCACGTTGCTAGCTTGAGGCCTAAAGTCCTCGTACAAATTTTCTCTTTCGTTGTTGGCCACAATTAGATCTTCTGGCGCACCCTCATTAGGTAGCTTGTCAGTTTCAATAGGCTCAGCAAATGTCTCTTCCAACTCCTCCTCGTGGAATGAGTTAATAACAGCCGCCATGGTTGCCATGCTATCTTCCTTCGTACTGTAGATTACTCCCATGTCCACCATCTGGGTGATGCATTTCAATTTTTCCTTCAACAGAATATCCTCTCCATCTTCAAAGTGTCCAACTGACACTAGTAATTTATAGAGTCTATGAACATCCACATTAAAAGTCTGCTTATTCTCGTCACCCTTCTCAATAACCATATTGACATTCCCAGCATGATTGGGCAACGGGTTTTGTTGGACATTAGGAGATGGATCCTTGAAGGATAAGATGCCCTTGTCGAGTAGATTCTGAACTTTGTTCTTGAGAGTGTAGCGGTTATCTACATCATGACCCTTCTCGCCTCTATGGAACTCGCAAGACTTCGACAAGTCAAACCCAGGGAATTTTGGGGGATCATCCCGAGGTACTTCTTTGGCTATCATTCCCCTTTTCAATAACATAGGCAGCAACTTAGATAAAGGTCTAGGCAGAGGAGTGAACTGCCTCGGTGCCTTCTTCTTGACATCTATCCTCTCAATCTACCATCATGCATGGCCCCCTCTATCCTCTCCCCGACATCTACCAACTGGGAAAAAGTCAAGCATCCTGAACCCACCAATTTTAAATAGAAATCACTAGGTAGGGCCTTGAGGAAAAGGTTGAGCAGCTCCTTTTCACTAAGCGGAGGTCGAACTTGAGCGGCGAAAGTACGCCATCTTTGAGCGAAGGCTCTAAAAGATTCACTCCTCTTCTTTTCAGTTCGGGTCAACACTTCACGCATAGGGGCTATCTCGGTATTGTACTTGAATTGCAAGACGAATGCCTCAGCTAGCTCCTCCCACTTCTCGAACTTCTCAGGCTCTGATAATACGTACCATTGAAGCGCAGGCCCTGTCAGACTCTCTTGGAAGGTCTGAACCATTAATGGGACATTCTGGGCGTACCTTGCCATCCTGTTCAAGTAGTACTTCAAGTGGATCTTCGGGTCTCCAGTCCCATCATATTTTGTAAAATCGGGAATCTTCAACTTCTCGGGGAAGCTCATCTGTGCATACCGAGACAGGTCTTCAATTATATGTTCTTCGTATCCTCGCAACGCACGAAGTTTCTCTTCTATCTTTGCGAACCTTTTGTTGTGTTCCTCCTCCAAACGGGCGGTGACGGCTTCTGAGATGGGGTCTAGCTTGACCACCACGGGCGTGGAACCTAATGCCTCTTCAGTAACATTCCTTCTTGCGGGCCCCTCTACCGGCTCGGGAATAGCTTGGGGCACGGTCTGACCAGCATTCGATGCTACTAATGCGGTCCTCATATCATCGGCGAATCGAGTAAGCTGAGTCGCAAGATCGTTGATCATGTCGTCAAGCGCGGCAAAATGGGCGTTCTGCTCCTCGATATTCATCTGCATGGCTCTTGATCGTGTTCGGATCAGCGACTGCCTGGAAGCCATAGCTTTGCCTTAATGGAGGAAGGGGTCGCTGGCGGGCTATCGAACTTGGTGTAGACGCTACAATCACCGGAAGACCTCTTTCTTTAACCTCTTGATCTTTCAATTCCTTCCTTCGTATGTTGAGTGGACTCGAACGATTTGTGAACACCTAAAAAATGAGCGTATGTGAGCGCACAATTCAAATGGAAGGTTGGCCCATGGCAATAGTCTAGGCGTTTTGTGTCCCTCGAGAGAAGTTTTTTTTTTTTTGAAAAGACATCGGGATTTTAGACATCATTAAACGATAAATGAAAGTTTCTTAACGTTGAAATTAGAAAATAAGATTCTTCTGACATTGAAACAAAGAAGGTACACAACGATTCCTAAGCCTCGAGATTAGAAAGAAAGAAATCACTTAAACATTGAGACTAAGGAAGTACATGAAATTACTAGAACATAAGAAGAACGAAATTCCCTAAACATTGAGACTATAAAAGCAATAGAATCTCCTAAACAAGACTAAGGGGGACAAATTTGGTGAAAGTGTCATCTCAAACTTCTCGAGGCGACTCATTTTATATGCGATGGGGAACCTGCGGCTTTACGGAGCCGTTTGTTCTCTCGAGTTAACTTCGAGATGCGAGTCTTGTCCATTTCCACCCTTTTTTCAAGATGCTCAATTTGCGCCTTCTGGGATGGCTTGTCAGTCACTTCCGGGACCAGTGGTCGTAGAATGGTCGGAATTCGGTGGTTGCGGATGTAGAACGTGAAGACATGGTGGATTTCTTCTTCTCCATTTAGCATCTTGGGCACGACGATCCTTTCAGGATGACACTCGCTCCAGGCAATCTCGATGGCACGGATTTCGTCGAAATAATCGTAGTACGTGCTGGTGAAACGAGCTTGGAACATCTCCGTCTTGAGAGGTGGGGGAATCTCTTGTAAGGCTCGGTATTGGCGGGCTACCCTGTACGGGTAATAGGAAGTGGCGCCAGAGAGACCAAGCAGCGGGATCGGGTTAGCAAACTTGTGAGCAAAGCGGGCTTCCTCGACCTAGAGCCATTTAGCATGCCATAGAAATGCCTTGGGTTCAAGGTCTTTTAGGAAATTTATCCAACGGGAATATTCTTTATCGGGGGAATGCTTTTCTAAGACCTGAAACCTCTGTATTAGATGCCTAAACTCATCTATTTGAAACAACTGCATAAGGTGCCTAAATCCGACAAATGCTAAAATAAAAATCCTACTCCTTTGGGCTATTGGTTGACTTGAAAAACACTCGGCCAAAAATGAGAATGGGCACGCATAACAATTAGCCTTAATGACCTTCCTCACCACCTCGGCCCTAACTCTCAAAAATTGTGACAACTCGGAGATGGGGTCTATACCTATGGGTGGCTTGACAAGCACGGTTTCAAGAGGCATTCCAATGGTAATGCTATATTCTTCCAAGGTCGGAGTTAGCTCGAATTCACCAAACATGAAGGTCGATGTCTGAGGGCACCAGAAGTGCGGTATCGCTTGCATAACCCCGGAATGGATGTTGATCTTGAGCAACGGGAGGAGACGGCCAATCTTCGCCTCGACCTGCCTTTGGCCATTTTGATCCAACTGATCCCACCACGCTATGAGCTCTTTCTTGGGAGTGGAAATGAATTGGACATCGGCTCTCCCCATCGCATATAAATCGAGACTAACGAACGACCTAATTTGCCATGAACCAACAAAAGGAAATAAATGAATCGCATAACAGGAAAGATAAATGCTTACTTTATTGAGAACAAAGGCGGCCACAAAGACACACTCATGAAAGGTGAGGCTCGCTTTCTATCTAAACGGTTGAACAAGGTGAAGTTAAGAGGGTGATCTGACCGTCGCAGTCTCGTGTTGGTGTCAGGTCCCCTTAACTCCGGTTCAGTCGAAAGAGATATCCTATAGTCATGCGGTCTCGCGGATAAGGATAAACACTTACGACACCAGGAAAGAACTTTCGGGGAGAAGAAAGGCAACCTCTACATCGCGGTCTCGTGTTCGAGGTTGTATCTTTCTTAACACTATCCTAAAGCGTCCTATCACAGCCCGGGTCTGGCAGTATGGTTGTGTGTGCGATAGTGTAGTGCTAAATCATCTAAAGCATACACAACGATATACAGTCAAACAATGCTTTAAATGTTCGAAAAAGAAATAAACATTCGTTTCCTAAATCTCAAACCTGCAAAACAAGGGGTCAATGGCGAGAACATTCACGTTAGAGATGTATATAAATAAGAAAAATGGCCTAAGTCCATAAAATGTCCCCAGCGGAGTCGCCAAGCTGTCATGACCTCCCCGAAACGGCCCCGAAGCCTACGAGGTTTGGCTAATGGATTACTAGGCTGAACCTAGCTCGAGCTCTCCCAAGCCCATACCAATTCGTGACTTAAATTTAAATCACTGACATGCAAATCGATTTCATCTAGGAGTCGCCACTAATTGATTTTTGATAGGTCGATTAGACACCTAAGTAAAGCACGGGAGAAAAGCTTTACTTCTACGAACCAGAGATTCGATGGGTTCGGAGACTTGATTACACTAATTGACAAACTAGTGCCCTTTCGGTACCTGATCTTGGTCAAATCATCACCTAATGTGTTCTCGATAGTCGGGAGTCTCAAAATTCTGTTTCTAACTAGGCTAAGGGAAGTGACGATTGATATCTAAGCCTAGACACACCTAATTAACTGCATGCGAAGTTAAATTAAACGTGCAACTCAAAGTGTGTGAATCGAGCGACGTGAGATCAAACATAGCACTAAACATGCAACCGGGCACGAAAACTAATTTCAAAATCCAAATAAAACTTTTGATTTTTGATTTTTATTTTTTATATTATTATTTTTTTAAAAAAATTAAACTTTTTTTTATTTTTATTTTTTTAAAAAAAATTAAATTTGAAATTTTTTTTGGAATTTCCGAAAATTTTCTGAATTTTTTTTGGAAAATTTTTTTCGAAAAAGAAAAAAAATAATAAAATAAAGATAAAATAAAATAAGATAAAATAAAGTAAAAAGATGAAATTCTGGCTTTTCTCTTTTTTAAAAAAAATTAATTTTTTTTAAAATATTTTTTAATATTAAAATAATACAATATTAAAATAAAATAAATCGGATCCGGGTCGGATCTCCGCACCCGACCCGGATCGGGACCGACCCGGGCGCGCCGGCCCGGGTCTGTAGACGAACCGAGCTCATTTATTGAGCCCGGTCTGATAATAGCCTCTTTTTTATAAATGAAGAAAGCCCGGTTTGAAACATATTTTTCTAAAAAAAATGAGGGCCCAAGGCCCAACAAGAAAACAAATAAAAAAAAAAAGCAAACGGCTCGCTTCGGCCCAAAACCAAATAAAAACTTAATAAACCTCAAGCCAAGCCCAATACCTAATCCTAGCCCATTTGAACAAAACCCTAAAATCAACCCTACCCGGTTTCGACCCATTCGAACGACCCGGATCACGGCCGCCGACCCGACTCGCGAGAACCCTACCCGGCACGCCCGAGTGCTTGACCCGACTCACGGTCGCCCTAGTCGCCGCGACCAGCGCGTCCGGCCTGGCCCAGAGGTTGCCAACCCGACTCGCCGCCGCACCGCCGACTTGCCCCGGTCCCGTAGCCGGAACGCCGCGCGAGCCACCGCCTGGCGGACGCGCCCTGACCGGAGAGGTCAGGGCTTGAATCCTCGGGCTTGGCTGCCGCCAGACACGCCCTGACCAGAGAGGTCAGGGTTTGAAGCTCCACGGCAGAGCCCTTGCTCCGCCGCCTCACCGAACCCCCAACCTTCGTGGCTGAGGGTTGCAGTTCGACGGTCGAGCCCATACTCGGCCGTTAAACGACACGCCCCGACCTACGTGGTTGGGATTCTCGACGGCACGGCCAAGCCCTTGCTCGGCCGCTACTCGACACTGGCAACCTCGTCGCCACAGTGACCGGCGACCTACCAGGATCGTGCGGCCTTCAAGCGCAACTACTCAGCTCCCAGATCTGACACAAGCATACCATTGAGAAGTCGGCGTGCACAGCAAAAATAGCAGATTCGGGACTCGATCGGGGTTCAAATGCATCCGACAACCGCATACGACAACGCACTAGCAAGCAAGACTCGGTTCGAGGCGTCGCGGACCGAAACTCACGCGAGTGAGACGGCCGCGAGCTCCGGCCAGCGACTCCCCTCTAAAACAGAGTACAGACAAAAACGGGGGCGACAGCTATAGTCCCTACCCGACTCGGCGGTGACGTATGGAGGGCGAACACGGTAGATCGAGTTATACCCGAGCGCCTCGCACACCTACGAGTCTAGATCCTCGGGAGACCGGCCTCAAATCGAACAAAATCAAAGCAAAATCTGGCGAGTGTCCGGATCGGGACCTACCGTGACAGAGGGTCTTCGGCCGCGGCTTGGGTGCGGTGGTCGCCGGTGAAGGACCTCTCCGTCTCAACCTCTCCCCGTCTCTCTGGCACTCTCTCTCTCCGGGTCTCTCTCTCTCCGTGTCTCCCTCGCTGAGCTCTTTTCTCTTCGTTTCTTCCCCTGTTCCCCTCTCTGTGTTTCCCCCTCCGTTCTCTCTCTCTCGTTCTCTCCGGACTCCCTCTCGAACCTTTTTCAGATCTGTGCTTCGCTCCCTTCTTAAAACATGAGGGAAAGAGGAGTCTCCTCCTCTCGGCTTTTCCCCCGGCGACGTCCATCGTTCCGTTTTCGGCTAAGATGACTGTGGATCTACTCGACGTAGGCTGGAGACGCCGCGCCGCCCTCGCCGCTTCTTCCTCTGCCTCCCCTTCTGCTTCCCCTGCTTCATCTGCGTCATTCATCTTTTCCCAGGGGCATTGAATGACGCTGGGGGGAAGACCACGCGTGACCAGCGTCATTCAATGCTGGTCACGCGTCTTTTTTTTTTTTTTTTTAAACGCGTGGTGCTGGCCAGCATTAAACAATGCTGGTCAACCCCCTTTTTGACCTTTTTTTTAATTGATTTTAATCTTTAATTAATTTTTTTAAAAAAAATTAATGATAATTTTTTGATTTGATTTTTGAAAGTGAAAATGGAAAATATGCAAATACACCTAATAACTATACGACATGTAATGTTAATGAAAATATTTTTTGGTTTAGGGATTAAAAATTAAACCCTAATTTTATGCGATAAAACCCTAAATGATTTGGGCAAAATTTAGGTGTCAACAGAAAGCAAGGACCTAGAATGAGTTAGTTGGAGGATTCATTGATTAAGTGCGATAGTCGAAAGTCACAGTTCGAGGACTTTTGATCATGACGTAGTTGATCAAATTTCTCAATGTATCATTTGGGAGAATATTTGCGGGCCATGGGTGTAGATTGAGTGAAAAATCTGAAGGAAAACGAAAGAGTGGAAAACTGAGAAGAAAACCTAGAATTGAAGAAGAAGATGGAAGGTCAAAAGTTACAATTTTTCACTAGGATACGACGGTTCAAGTAATTTGCTATCATAAAGATCTGCTAGGTCATAAATGCTCGAGATGATATGTTAGAGAAAAGCGAAGTGTTTCAGGAAGGATGAGCAAATACAAGTTACAAGGCATTGAGAATAAGATTATTCGGGTCAAAAATTTATTTTAAAAGAATTAAACAAAAGAATTAATTCTTTTTAAAAGGGGGCATGTGTTGATACCCGAAATTAATTAGAGATATCGATGCTTAGGATAGATGAATAAAACGACAAGATATGACGTCACCTGTACTAAATGGCAGCTGATAGGCACAAGCAGTCATAAGCGAGAAATTTGAAATTT
Source organism: Syzygium syzygioides (assembly GCA_031216285.1). Classification (NCBI taxonomy): domain Eukaryota; kingdom Viridiplantae; phylum Streptophyta; class Magnoliopsida; order Myrtales; family Myrtaceae; genus Syzygium; species Syzygium syzygioides. The sequence goes on along the minus strand of CM062244.1, from coordinate 10,984,024 downwards.
AGATGGATGGGGATAAAAATGCTGAAGGTATTTTCATCGAAGATGTCGACAAGGAGAACAACGAATGTCAAGCTAGGAAAGATTCGATGAAGGCCTTTGCTCCATAAAAGACAGATGACCAAGTGCCAAAGGTGCTTTTCATTGATGACATCGATGAAAAGGATAATGGATGTCAAGTCATAAAAGCTCGATGAAGGTCCCTATTTCTGGTGGACAGGCGGAGAAAAGGCTCGATGACGGTTATCATCCAGAGAGATAGATGTCAAACGGAGAAAAGGCTCGATGATGGTTATCGTCCCGAGAGATAGATGTCAGACAGAGAGAAAGCTCGATGACGGTTATCGTCCTGAGAGACAGATGTCAGACGAAGAAAAGGCTTGATGAAAGTTATCATCCCGAGAAACAGATGTCAGATGGAGAGAAAGCTTGATGACAGTTATCATCCCGAGAGACAAGTGTTAAATGGAGAAAAGTTCGATGACAATTGTTGCCTTCGTTTCAGAGACTAAAAGGGTTCAAGAGCGGTTATCACTTCATACAAAACATAAAATCGATAATAGTTGATAAACATGTGTGATTAAATGAACGATGAAGATGAAATCAACGATGGATATTGGATACAACACCAAGAACGGTTACCAAGTCTATGCTATAAATAGCATATGATTATCAACAGAGGAACCCCCCCCCCCCCCCGCACACATAAACAAAACAAATGTTGTCTTTTATCTTCCAAGTTTCGCACTTTCAGTTTACATAGTTGTAGTCTTTACTCTCCAGTTTCGCACTTTCAGTTTCCCTAGTTGTAGTTGCTTAGGTCTTTGTGAACTTTGGACGTCACTAGCAATTGGATGATTTTGTATGAATATTCTATAAAATTCAAGTTCTTCATTCACACATGGATTGCTTCTATCCGGAATTAGATCTAGAACTCAGTCTCCTTTCTTTAAGAGCCAAAAAACGAATTTCGATGAATTATATTTCGTCGTGAGGATATTTCCGACGAAACAGTCTTGTAGATGCGGGAGAGACCTGCTGCATCAAAGGGCTTAAAAAGCAAAGGGCGTTGCTTGTCTACAAGCTCTTCAGGACACTGAAACGTTCCTTGGTCGGTAGAGAACAATCCTATTGAATATCTTGGATCGTGCCCGCTCATCATTACACGGTGACAAGGGCTGTGTAGTCTCGTGTTGCTCCATCCCTGCATGCAAAAAGAAGAAAGGGAGAGGCTCACAATGATCAAGGTCAATTATCCAGAAGATTATATCGGACAAGACGTCTTATCTCACCCCAAGTTAGCATCAATCTCGCTGTATCGATAAGCATTCAACCATTTGAATCTATGGTTCACTCGGCGACCGGGTCAATAAGGATTTCACAAAGAAATCAGCTTTAAAGTCGTAATCTAGCTATTGCCAGAGGTGATGATCAATACTATAAATATAAACAACAATTTACAATTAATACGTAATGTCAAGCGCTCGAATTCTTGGTCGATGCTTATAGCATGTTACCTACTTTTCGAACCAAATTCAATAGAAAGAGAGAGGGTGGTGGGGGTACTGTAGAAGGACTCCCCAGTGAGGACAATGAAAGAGGAAGCTGAGGAAGGGCGACCTCGATCCAATGTCCGTCCTTAGTTTGCACTTCTAATCCATTCACATGATTTTGATGAAGTATGGTCACGAAGTTTGCATCCCGATGGCACGTAGTCCCGGGCTTCTTGGACTCCTCGGTGCCAGGAGCTGGATATCTTATGAGACGGAAATTGTATTTGACCGACTTGGCTAGCGATTCCAAGTACTTGCTTCCCAAAACCAGCTTCCTCACCAGTGAATCCAACTCCAAAACCCTCCTAACATACGTATTCATTGTCTCACTACATGTTCATAAAAAAGGCACACATCAAAACTACAGTTTCCATAGATAGGGGTGTAAATTGACATCTTAACGTTGTATGTGTTTTTATGTACATTGCCGTGTAAGATGATTCATTTTAGATTTTCTTCTTGCATCAAAACAGTTGAAATTCAAATTCGCATCATTAGTGATCCATTTGATAAACATTAATATCTTAACACTTCCTTAACGGGAACCGATAATATAATTACCAGTTAAAAAACAAAGGATTACCAAAATCTTGTGTTTCCTTCTGGCCACATGAGATCCGTTAAATTTTTGATCGAGCTTGAGTTGGGGGTGTAGTCCTCTCCAAATGCCGCGTGGTGAGGAAGATTTGCAAGGTAGCCGAAATATGGCCTATCTGGGATGTCGAACCGACGCTTCACATCGGTTGGAAGCTCAAGCAATTTCTCCAATTCTTGAAACACATCATTGTGAAGCTTCGAGGTCATCTTATCATACAAAGCTTCGAAGCAACCGAATTCTCCAAGGGCTTGTCGGACTTGACTTTGCAAGGAGTCCCGTCGACCCGTCCCTGGCTTCGAGCCATCTAATTCGGACAGATCTATCAAGGGAAGCTTCAGTGTTGAAATAGATCTCATGATTAATGTGTTTCTTCTGAATACTTTTTCTGAAAATTCTCTCCTGTTTTTTTCTTGGGGTGGTTCTCTGCTGGATTTATAGGGCTTGTGCATCCTCGTGGTAGCCACTGTTACAATTTTAAATTAAGTTACAATCTTTCCATGAAAAGTTGATTATTTTCCTTTTTTCCACACCTCCTTTTGTGGATTAAACTAGAGCTGACCAGTCAATGCAAAGTTTTTTTTTTTTTTGGGCATATAGCTTGTGGACAGTTAGTGACTTGACTTAAACTCACGCAATGGCCATGGTTGTCTTCCTCTTCCGGCAAGTCTTCTACGGGGAATACATGGAAACAAAAAAGCAGTAACGTGAAAATTGAAGCCTAATATTAATGCCACAATCAGAAACAGCAGCCCCTGTAGGCAAACAAATAAATCTTACATTTTGAATATTGCTATCTTATGATCGTTTTAATTATCGCATGACTCGCTAACAATATATTATTCATCAATTAAATATTGGCATTTGAAAAAAGAACTACTCGCGTTTATTTAGTTTTCGGAAAGAAATATAATAGTGAAAATTGAAAAAGAATACGAGTGATTGGATTGATGATATAATAGTGTGTCTACCTTACGTAAGTGTAAACTTAGAACATTTTAATGTTTGAGCTCTTGGATGTTTTGAAAAGCTGAAATCAAAAGCTAGTGGCCCATTTAGAGGTTTCGAGGGAATTGAAGAAAATACTCAACTCGTGAAGTTCAATTGCAGAAGGATAGGGAATTTCTTCGTACTCTTATGATGTACGTGAGATTTTGTGACATTGGCATTTTAGAACAGTTAGCAGTGATCCAACAAAATCTCACATGGTATCAGAGCTGGAGGTCCTGAGTTTAAATATTTCCAAACCACATTTACCTTCCCAATTAAATTTGTTTACGCTTAGTAAAAGCAAAAAGACCAAACTAAGCATGAGTGGAGTGTTGTAATAATTAAATATTAAATCACGCATTCCTCTAATAGCTTAAGCTTTTAGAATAGTTGACAGTAGTCCCAAAGAATCTCATATGATATTAGAGCTGAACGTCCTCAGTTCAAATCTTTCTGGGCTTCATTTGCCTCTCCAATTAAATATGTACATGCTTAGTACTAGGCAAAGAGATCAAACTATGCATGAAGGGGAGTGTTAGAGTATATAAATAATAAACCATGTCTTCATCTAATAACTTAAATTTTTAGAACAGTTGGCAGTGGTCCCATAAAATCTTACAGAATATACCAGAACATAAGAGTGCAAAGTCCTTTTCACCTAGGGAAGATTGATGATTAAGAATCATCTTAAGGAGGCATGGTGCTGCTATGCACCAAGGTGATGACGTTACTAGTGGGCTACAAATTATAAGGTGTGCTCAATCTTTGGTGTTCAAATCATGGTGATTGAAATATTGAAATGCACGTGTGAGTTGTGTTAAAATAGTTCCACATTGAAAAATTGATTTTTTTTGTCAGATCATTGGAAAATTGATGAGGGGTGGAGTAATTAATACATCTAAGTTGGCTCATAACTCATTGGTTCAAGCTTTTGAGTAAGTATGGGTTCAACTGAATATATTGACAGGCTCGGACTTGACTCTTTCTTGGTGGTGATCTCCTCAGGTAAAGGTATCGAGCTCTACCGCTCACTTTTGACAGTAAAATGGAGAGAGAGAGAGAGAGAGAGAGAGAGAGAGAGAGAGAGAGAGAGAGAGACTTTGGTGAAGATGTTTGCTGGCGATGAAAGCAAGTACAGGAATTGATTCCCATTGAATTAAGGGATGAGCAGGGCAATGGTGGACGGTGGAGTCTTAAGTGAAGAAGCGGCGAAAGTGACAAAGAATGGGATGCAGGGATGGGACCAAGGAAAAGAAAAGAGATGATATGCTTTAGATAGGATTTCATCGTAATCGTCCCGGACTAGATGCATAAATGACAATGTTCAAAAATATAATATAAATCGATAGTTTTTTAAAATTAGTCTTGAAAATTAGAAATTTATCGTCACTCTACAAAAATAAAAATACAGTAAATCTAGTTGTTGCTCCACTAAGTTTACCATTCTTTCGTAAGTAAATCCCTAACTGAATAAGACTAACCCTAGTCTCATAGACAAATTATATTGTGACAAAATCAAACTCAAGTCGAATTGGCATATAGTCGAAAATCATAGGGCTCACGTATGCTCACATTTGCAAAAAAAAAAATTTAGAATCACAATCATAAAACAATTGTAGGCTTTCGAAATCAAGCATTATGGTGAATCGGTAGGAAGAGATTATTTGCCTCATCCGACATAATTAACGCCCAAATAAGCCATATTACAAAAATTGACTCCACCACTTCAAAACATGCATCATTAAGGATCAAATCATTTAGTCAAATGGACATGCATACACATCACACTTATAGACATCATTACATGGCACGTCATCATATGACACAACACGTCTAAAAATTCATAAAAAATTTAAAATATTATCCAAGTCAACGATTCCTGGCCAAAATTAGCTAGAAGGACTAAATCGGTAAATCGTCGAAAGATTTATGACTAAATTGGCAAATCGTCAAAAATTTTAAGACTAAATTGGCCAAATTGAAAGTTTTAGAATTGAATTTGTAGAAATGCAAGATGTTTCGGACATTTTTTGGTAATTTTCTCCTTTATTGATTATTATGACTAAAATTTTAACCCATCACTTGGCATGTTGTTGGATCATTAATTGTATTGACTCTATAAATGAGAGGGCCTGTGATCGAAGACTTTATAAATAGCACTCAAGTCCCTCCCCTAACATGATGATGCACAATTTGACTCACATACGAATCTAGAGAGAACTTTTTTCTCGTGAGTGGTAATTTTATTAGGCTAGTGTTCTAATGAAGGGTATAGGGGAGAAGAACTTGAGCTCGTATTCAGACACTATCGCAAATTTCGCGTCAAATTCGATGGATTCCAAATCAGTTACGCAAATCAACAATTTCTCCATTAATGTGTTTTGGTTTCTGATTATGGTGATCCTGGATGTGCCATTTTCATGGCCAACATGTGGTATCAGTGCCTGCCATAGATTAGAACTGAAACATGCAGATTAAGACCATTTTCGTTATGTCCGAGAGGTTGTTACCCATTTTCGAAATTTTTTGTCGGTTGAATGTAAAATTTTATTACATATTCGGAATATACTCGTCGAGACGAGAAGATTGACGGGCAGCACATCACCGGACAAGGCCGCACGCACCCTCACTCGCCGACACGCATCGTGGGCATGGCGGCACATGACGGCCATGCGCGGCTGTGCCGAATCGGCACGTTTTTCGCTAGTAATTGCAGGCTGACATTAGCAAGGGCGTAGATCCGAGTTGACCCGGATTCTGACCAAAACTAGTCATTGACCCAACCAAGATCCTGACCCGACCTGACCATTGACCCAACCGGTCAACCGGTCGGACCGGTCCATTGGCTGTTGACCAATTGGACCAGTCAACCGGTTGGACCGGTTGTTCAGACCGGTTTGACCGACTGAACACGTGCGCACTCGCCATGCCTTCTAGCGACAAGTAAGGGCACGTTCGACATCCGTTTTGGACGTTCTTGGTACCGACGCACTTGTATCGAGATTCTATATATTGTGGTGTATTTATTTTACATGTTTGAAGCTTTTACATATGTGAAAATACGTATAGAACCCTATATACACGTATTTTTAGGGTATTTTTGTGTATTTTCTTATATTTCTCTATGGTTTCGGAAATACATATAGTAGCTCGCATATATATCACTACATAAGGACTGTATAGAGTGTAAATCTTTGTCTATCAATGAATAAAATAATATAATTAGCATGACATGTAATTTTAAAGATATACGCCCCTGTTTTTACGTCTAGTATTACATGTATATAGTGAATCTGATATATAAAGTTCATGTCCCTGGTATGAGAGATTTTCAAGGATTCAGTTGGGTAGTGACCACCAAAGTGGCACACTTGATTGGGTTTAAGAAATATCGGTCTCGTATTGTGGTGGGATGTTTCCCGTTCTATTATATGATTATACTCCTAAAGGAGGTGATCTTAAAATGGTTCATAGAGGGGTACATGTATAGCATGTACTTGAGAAATGACTGATCTTAGTGGTTTATACAACCAAAGGTGGTGATTTCACGAAAGATTAAAATATGTTCTCATGGCTGCTGTCATATGGAGAGTGTATAACTGCATGTCATATTTTCTGTCCAAAAGTGATAATGTGATGATGTATGTAACTCTTTGGATAAGTATTCACATGATGCTGATTGTATTGTTTGTTTATTTTCCAGTTAGCTTTTTTGTAAATGGCAATTCTATTTCTATTGAGGTCCTTATTAGGTTGAACTTTAAGAAATGAAAAGAGGATTTTCTATTTGGAATGGAGCTGATGGATGTTCACATTGCTTTTATAAAAGATAACCCTGCAGGTATCACGGCCACCAGTACTAAAACTGAGAAAACGAACTATATTGATTGGAAAAAGAGCAATCGGATTTGCTTATTGACAATGAAGAAATCCATTCAAGAACACTTGAAAAGTAGTTTGTTAGCTAACTGTACTGCTAAGGAAATAATGGCAGCCTTAGAAGCTAGAAATCGCATTTCATTTAATGCTAAGGTTAGTACACTTCTTTAAAATCTCTTCAATATGAAATATGATGGTACTGCTGGGGTTAGAGATTATATCCTTAGGATGGTAGACCTAAAGACGAAGCTTCAAACTCTTAATGTTTTCATTCCTGATGCTTGTATTGTGCATCAAGCCCTAAACACCCTTCCACCTGATTTTGGGATTATAAAGACAAATTACAATTCTCAAGATGACACTTGGTCAATAAATGACTTGATAGCAAGGGTGGTGACAGAGAAAGAGAAACTTAAGAAGGAAAAAGGGTATTTAGCCTTATATGTTTCTAATTCCTACAAAAGGAAGGATAAGAAGTGCAGAAATTGTACTCATAAAGGTACTCATGACACTACTGGTCAATCTGACAATATAAGTCTAAAGAAAATATTTTTTCAAAAGAGATGGTGACCGTTGCTTCTTTTGTAAGAAGAAAGGTCACATAAAGAATGACTATAGAAAGTTCAAAACTTGGTTATCCAAACGTGAGCCTACAGGTAATGATTCTTTGGCACTTGTTTGTGAATCTAACCTATCAGAAGCAACATCCAGTTCTTGGAGCCTTGATAGTAGTGCAACTAATTATGTTGCGTTTACCATATAGGGATTTATAAACCGGAGAAAGCCAAATTAGGATGAGTCAAGACTCACTGTGTGAAACAACGAGAAAGTTGATGTTTTGTTTGTGGGAGATGCCATATTGATTCTAGACTCTGGTTTTAGATTAATGTTGAAAGACACTTTTTTCTTTTAGATGAAACTTAATTTTCGTATCGTGTTTGGACATGTATGGCTATTCTTTTAAAATCAAGAACAATGTTATTTCTTTGTTTCTTAATTCAAATATGGTTGGGTGCAGTAATATGTCCAACGGATTGTACAGATTGTGTTTGTCTCTCAATGACATATACGTAACTTATACGGTTAAAAAAGTTGTTTCCAAGAGACCACTACCTAAGGAACAGTCTTATGTATTATGGCATAAACGGCTTGGTCATATCTCTAAAGATAGAGAAGAAAGGCTAATAAAAACTAACATCCTGCCTGCTCTTAAAAATGACCTAGAGATATGCGTAGACTGTTATAGAGGTAAAATGACTAAGATAAGGAAGAAAACTACAGCCCGAAGTTCTGACCTGTTAGAGGTCATTCACACTGATATAAGTAGACCCTATACAACAACCTTGTTTAGAAATTTTTATTTCATCATATTTATTGATGACTATTCTCGATATGGCTATCTGTACTTGATTAAAGAAAAGTCTGAGTTTCTCGACAAGTTTAAGATTTTTTAGACTAAAGTCGAGAAATAATTGGGAAAGGTCATAAAGGTTGTTAGATCTGATCGAGGTGGAGAGTATTACGGTAAGCATGGCGATGCCGGACAGCTTAAATGGCAATTTGCCAAACACTTAGAGAATTCTAGGATAATGGCTTAGTTTACTATGCTTGGAAGTCCTGAGCAAAATGGTATAGCCGAAAGGCGCAATCGCACCCTTATGGAAATGGTGAGCAGTATGATTAGTATGACAAATTTACCTAATTTTCTGTGGGGTGAAGCTTTGAAAACAGCTTTGTACATTCTGAATTGTGTGCCTACTAAAACTGTTCCATTGACTCCTTTTGAGTTATGGACTAGACGTAAGCCTAGCTTAAACCATCTTAAGATTTGGGAATGTCCTACAGAAGTAAAGTTATATAATCCAACATTAAGTAAGTTGGACGCCAGAACCACTCGATATTACTTTATATCTTATCCGGATCATTCGAAGGGATATCGGTTCTATAATCTCAATAGAGGCACAAGAATTATGGAATCACATACAGTCAAGTTTTTGGAGTTTGATGTGATCGGAAAAAGTAGCTGCTCATAGACTATTGAGGATAATAGTACAGTGGGTAATATTGTATCTTTATCTCCTCCCGTATAAATAATTATGGAGACTCCCACACCACATACTGAACCTGTTGAGGCTCAAGATCTTGTTATGGAGACAGCTCCTAATAAAGTTTTTCAAGGCTATTAAGTGCATGATGAGACTGTTGTTGCTCCAGTAAGGAGATCCATTAGGGAGAGACGATAAACTATACCACCGGACTATTTAGTTTATATAGGAGAGCAAGACTACAATATTAATTATGTGGCTAATCCAGTGACTTATGCAAAAGCTGTTTCTTGTCTTTAGTCGGAACTGTGGTTGGATGCAATGAAAGATGAAATGCAGTCTATGAAGCATAATGGAGTTTGGGAACTTATTGAATTACCTGAAGGTCATAGACCTATTGGCTGCAAATGGGTGTATAAGACTAAAAGGGACTCCAAAGGAAAGATTGAAAAATTTAAAGCCAGACTGGTAGCCAAGGGTTTCACTCAGAGAAAAGGAGTAGACTATGACGTAACTTTTTCTCTAGTCTCTTCTAAAGATTCTTTTAGAGTAATAATGGCATTAGTAGCTCATTTCAATATGGAGTTACACCAGATGGATGTTAAAACTGCCTTTCTCAATAGAGACCTTAATAAAAATAGTCTATATGATGCAATTCGAAGGCTTTGTGGCAAATGATTTAGGTACTCTTGTATATATACTACAAAAGTCTATTTATGGTCTCAAGCAAGCTTCTAGATAATGATACTTGAAATTTCATAGTGTTATCGCTTCATTTGGTTTTGTTGAGAACAAACTAGATCAGTGTATATACTGCAAGGTCAGTGGGAGGAAATTCATTTTCCTTATACTCTATGTGGATGATATTCTGCTTGCGAGCAGTGACCTTGGTTTAGTGTATGAGACAAAACGGATGTTATCAAAAAACTTTGATATGAAGGACCTTGGTAAGGTGTCTTTTGTCATTGGCATTGAAATTCATAAGAATCGTTCTCGCCGACTATTGGGTTTATCTCAGAGCGCATATGTTGATCGTACCTTAGAAAGATTCAACATGTAGCAATGCAAGCCAGGAATTGCTCCTATCATTAAGGGTGATAAGTTGAACCTGTGACGCCCCGTACCTCGGGGCCATATACGTGACGTCCCGTTCATTATTATCTTTATATACACACACGCGGAAGCATACTCGGGATGATCACAACAAAAAGCACAACCAGCGGGATATAAGACAACAGCATCATGAGCAAACCTTATTATTACAGTACATGCAAATATGTTTTAACAAGCCCTTCGGGCCATGGCAAATAACACATTTATATTCTACAAGCCTATTCCGAAGGCTTTTCTAATTACAGGCCGCCGTGGCTTGGGTTTTCCTATCCCCACTATGACTTCTCGCTCCTCGCTTTCCCCGAACTTTAACATGGCTCGAACTCCTCCTGACGTCGCCGTCCGTTCGACCATCCTATGAACCTGAGAGTGGGAAAATGGGGGGTGAGTCGGGGAGACTCAGCAAGTAAACCTACTAATACCAAGCGAGGACGAGGGAATCGCCGTTAGCACAAGTCGGCCCTTACCGCATTCGCATCAATGGCAGATCAATAGCAAAGTTCATACAAGAGAACATCAAACATGGCTATACCATATGCACTTTACCAGCAAATCTCGATTCTACCTCTGAAACAAACTTCAAATACGAAACATGAGTAAATCGAGAAATGAACCAACCACAACCAACTAAATGACTGAGAAACGGTCCAAGCAAACCGTGTCACAACGTATCACAACTTCCTTTCCCTATATTAGGAAGTTTACTTACTCTAAACTGAAACACGAACTAGAGAGTAGAAAATGGATGGTGAGAACAATGGCCTTGGGATTTCGGCAACTCACGGCGGTTGGCCCTTTCTTTTCTCTCCCACGGCTTTCTCTTTCTCAGTTTTCTTTCTCTCTTTCTCTTTCTCTTTCTCTCTCTATTTCTCTCTCTCTCTTCCTTACGGCTACTCTCTCTCTCTCTCCTTCTCTCCCCTTTGGCCGAATGGCCCTTCTCTATTTATAGGGAGGGGAAACTTAGGGCCAAAGAAAGGGATGAGGTAAGCGCGCGCATCATCGGGGCGATGAGGTCATCGCTTACCTCGCAAGCCATCATGAAGGCCATCAAAGTCAAGAATCATAAATGCAAGCCATTAATGCATGTCATCATGAAGGGCTACCAAGTCTAAGCAATTAATACAAGTCATGATGAGGATGGCCTCCAAAGTCCAACTTCCATTAATGGCTTCATAAATGCTTGTGGAAAAAGAAGGCCAAGCATTAATACAAGCCATTAATTAAGCTTCTTGAACAAGCTTCATTCTTGGCCATTTATTACCAAATTTGGTTTTCCCCTGGTCCGACCTCCGATCAAGGCATAAAATATCTCATTTGAAATCTTGGAACGTGTACTTTAAATCACCAGAGGACATCAAGTTCAAATTCCAACTTTCTCATATAGAAAATGCTAAATCTTTGAAATCTGGAAAAACCGAATAGTTTTGCACTGTTCACGAAATCGGGCTTGAAATTATAGTAAATGAACTCCGACAATTCTCAAATTCGGATATGTCATAAAGAAGAACTTAATAAACATTTTTCGTGAGAACACAAAATCTAATTCTCTCTGTAAATACCATTTTCAGTCACTCAAAAACAGACTAAAAACAGTTCACTGGAACAGCATTTTTATTTCTCAGAATAAGCTCTGTCCAGTATCCGAATCATCTCAAAAAAATTCCCAAATTTGTACACGTTATAGAAAAGAAAGTTCTCAACAACTTTCATGAAGGAAACTTTTCCAAAATCAGCCCATAAAAGCTTGTAGAAAATCAAGACAGTGTAAACATCACCGAAATACCAATTCTGGGCGGTTTCACATGGTCCAAAAATCAGGCCATCGTACCATTCATATCAACTTTAAAAATTCTGAAATTAAATCACGTGAAATTTCAAAATATTTGGAACATCTTTTCAGAAGAAAGTACTTGAAAATTTGGATCACAAAAGTCTCCCCAAAAATAACAAAACGAAAGGGTACAAATGATCTGAAAACTAGGTTTTTCAAAACAAGAGAAAACAATTTAATTCTGATTGGAAAACTGCCAAACTTAAACCATAGCCATTTCTCATGGACTGAAATTGAGGATATCACAATTTACCTGCGGCTTCCCAGGCCCAAAAATCGGGATGTGACAGAACCCGTCACAATGTCCTCATTCAGATTTTGAGAAAGCCCAAATGAAGAATATACCTTATGCTAGTGCACTTAGGAGTATTATGTATGCTCAAGTATGTACTAGACTAGATATTGCTTTTGTAACAGTACTTCTAGGTAGATATCAATCAAATCTAAGACATGATCATTGGGTTGCTGCCAAGAAGATTTTAAGGTACTTAAAGAGGACAAAAGACTATATGCTGATTTACAGACATGTTCAGGACCTACAGCGAATCGGGTATTCGGATTCAGACTTTACTGGCTATCAGGATGAAAAGAAGTCGACAACGAGTTACATCTTTAAGTTGGCAGGAGGTTCAGTATCACGGAAAAGTGAGAAACAGAAATCAATGATATCCTCTACCATGCAAGCGGAGTTTGTAGCATGCTTTTCGGCCGCTACTCAGGCAATTTGGCTTTAGAACCTCATTAAAGAGTTGACCATATTTGATTTTGTGGATAGGCCCATACAATTGTATTGTGACAATAATTCTGCAGTGTTGTTTATTAATAACAACAGAGGTCTCAAGGGGTCTAAGTATATAGAGGTCAAGTACTTGACTAGAAAGGAAAAAAGTTCAAAATGGTGACATTGCAGTAGAACACATTTTAACAGATGATATGATTGTAGATCCGCTAACTAAAGGCCTTCGTCCTTGTGTATTTGATCGACATGTCATGAACATGGGCTTAGGAGTATCATGGGATACTATTAATTAGTGGGAGCTGTTTAGTTTTATGTTGCTCTTATGAAATTTGTATATGATTTTTTGTTACATTTTGTAATATTTGAATATGTATCAACTGTTTTGCATTCAATGAGGTATTTGTGAATGTAGATTTATCAAGTTGAGTACGCGTATTTGATGAAAATCTCGAGGCATTGTGTAAATCTTGAGTACAGGCTATGGGGCATTCTTAGTATTAGTCTTAACGATATGTCTTGTTACACATAAAGTACAGTTAACTATTAAGGTAAAACATATGCAGGTTCGTTGGAACCATGAAGGATATTCTCTAGTGACACACTAGGTTTTGTAACACTTAAGAGAGAGAATTTGGACTAACAAAATGGACAACACATGAAGTATCACTCATTATGAGGTATTGTCCATTTGACACACTACCATATTAAATCCATATAAGTAAAGTTGAAAGCACTCGTGACCATGGAAGGCTCTGCGTGAGTACATGCAGTTACCGCCATGATTTGGTGTTCGAAACTTTATGGGATCAAATTTATTATTAAGAATAATCTCTAGACCAATATAAAGGTGCGCACACGGTTCTGTTTCAATTAATATCGCCCAAGTGGAATAATGTAAGAATTTCTTAATATGGGCTTCATTAATTGAAATTAATTGAATTAGTTTGGTCTAATAAAAATAAGATATATGGATTCTTAATAAGTCTAATATGAGGCTGGCTGGTGTGGGCCAAGTACGGCCCAGCTCGTAATGAGAGGGCCCGTGATCAAAGATTCTATAAATAGCGCTCAAGTCCCTCCTCTAATTTGATGATGTACAATTTGACTCACATATGGATCTAAAAAGAACTTTCTTCTCGTGAGTACTCAATCTCATTAAGCTAGCGTTCTAACGAAAAGTATAGGAGAGAAGAACTTGAGTTTGTGTTCGGAAACCGTTGCAAATTCCGCGTCAAGTTTAATGGATTCCAAACCAGGTACGCGAATCGACAATTTCTCCATTAACGTGTTTCGATTTCTGATTATTGTGATCATAGGCGTGCCATTTTCGTGGCCAACAAATCAATAATCTAATCAGGTTACAATAAAAGCCATCAATAAAAAGGAATTATCAAAATCTTGTGTTTCCCTCCGGCCACATGAGATCTACTAATCTGTTGATCGAACCTGAGATGGGGGCGTAGTCCATTCCAAATGCCTCATAGAGAGGCGCATGAGGAGGGTTCGTGAGGTAGCCATCGAACCGCTTCTCCGGGACAATGAACCGGCACTTCACATCTGTCGGAAGCTCGAGCAATTCCTCCAATTCTTGGAACAGATCATTGTGAAGCTCCAAGGTCATCTTATCATACAAACTTCAAAGCAACCGAATTCTTCAAGGGCTCATCGGACTTGACATAGCAAGGAGTCCCATCGACCCGTCCCTGGCTTCGACCCATCTAATTTGGACAAATCTATCAGGGGAAGCTTCAGTGTAGGAATAGAGCTCATGATTAATTTGTCTTTCTTTCTAAAACTTCTTCCCTATTTTGTTCTTGGGGTGGTTCTCTGCTGGATTTATGGGCTCGTGCATCATCGTAGTTCCCGCTGTGGCAATTTTAGAGTTACAATCTTTCTATGAAGAGTTGATTTTTTTCCTTTCTTGCCGTTCTTTCTATGGTTTAAACAAGGGTTGACTAGTCAATGCTAGTTTTTTTTTTGGCCATATAGCTTTTGGATAGTTAGTGACTCAACTGTAACTGAAGCAATGATGTAGGCTGTCTTCCTATTCCGGCATGTCTTCCACGGGGAATACATGGAAACAAATCAGCAGCAAGGTGAAATTTGAAGCCTAATATTAATGCCACACTCAGAAAGAGCAAACCCTGCAAGCAAAGAAATACCTCTTACTTTTTTAATAATGCTATGTTATTATCTTTTTAAATATTGTAACGTCCCGAATTTCAACTCGTATCTGGGATCAATAATATTGATATTATTCCTCATTTAATTTTAGTAAGTCTCGCCCGAAATTGAGCTCTCTCAGGATACTAACTAATAGGGAATGGCTAATTAGGAACGGTACGTGGACCAAGAACCCGATCACGATTCAAACACCGATTTCGAGAAACAACGAGGAAATATTTTGGGCCAATGTGGGCCGATTCTAGGAGGGTGAAGGATTTAGTTTCGCCAATGACATATGATCGGATCGCGGGTGATTCTGCACGACCGAGAGTACACGTGGCCAACTAGTATCGAACTTAGCCCGAACGATCGTGACCTCTGAAACTAGTGATGATTCCTCTCTCTCTCTCTCTCTACGATCAGAAACCTCATGAATCGGATAACCCTAGGTAGATACACGTAACCCCTAAACAACCGCCCGTTAGTGACAGACCCTGAAATTTGAAATCGAGCGAGTTTTGATCACGAAATTGGGCCCAGATTTCGATGTTGATTTTTGATGGCTTAAGAAACTATTTTTGGGAATCTGACGTCAGATTAGGCTGGCCACGCATATTTTGAGTTAGTACGACTGAAAATTGGAATTTCGATCCGGAAGTGAAAAATTACGATTTTTGCCCCTATTGACCCCGACGCTGATTTTGAGGCCGTGTAAGGTTATTTTCCGTGGCCGATGTCATTTTGGGGTGGCCACGTATATTTAGAGTGATTTCGGTCAAAAATTGAAATTTTGGCTCGAAAGTGAAAAATAATATTATTTTATTTTCAGGACTTTACAATCGATTTTCGAGGGCTTAAGAAGTTATTTTCACGATTCCGATGCCATATTATATTAGCCACACTCATTTGGAGTTGATATAGCCAAAAATTGAAATTTCACCCCGGGACCGGAAAAATGACCATTTTGCCCCTAAGCCGTTTTCAGTTCCAAATTTTTGGAAAAATATTTTGGATAATTAAGAGTACTTATCAGCTGCATTATTGAGGCTAAAGACTATTTTGCCTATCAATTATTGGGCTGGAACGAATGTCAGCCGCCGGATTAAGGGTATTTTGGTCAAGTGGCCCGGATCCGCGACACGTGGCATTTTTGGGCTGATACTTTTGACCGGTCTGACTAGCCCTCTCTCTCTCCTCCCCCATTCAGCCAGCCCCACCGTTCGGCAGCCCCTCCTCCTCCACGTTTCCTCCTCCTCCGCCCGTCCTCCTCTTGGTCATCGTTCGTACGCTGAAGCACTGCCGGAGCCGCCGCTCGCCGGAGCTGCTAGATGCCCGCGCAGCCTAGCCTCACCCTCATACCGTCCGTTCTCTCTCTCCCTCGACCCCATTCTCTTTCTCTCTCTCTCTTTCCATCCGACCAAAGGACCGCCAGAACAAGCTGCCGCTGCGCCGAAGCTCAATTGGCCGAGTTGCTGTCGCAGCGACCTCCAGCCCGTTCGTACATCGCACGTACATCACCGTCCGTATAGTATCCGCACGGTTGTCCATACGGTCCATATGCTGTCCGTCGGTTCCGCCGTTCACGGGTGATCGGCTGCCGTTCCTCATCATCGTTGCCTAGAATTAAGTGAGTATACCTCCTAAACCCGGATTAGGATTGATAGTGCATTTTTCTGGACTGACTTAGGTATTATCGGTGTATTTTGGACTGTTTAGGTAGTATCAGTGTATATTTCAGACTGGATTAAAGACTGATTGGTGGAAATAAAATTCGAGGAATTTAGCGGGATTATTATAGATAATTATTGGGCCCGAATTGAGGAAATAGTGGCTGTCCGCATATTTTAAGAATGTACCGAATTGTAGTGGACAGCAAGAATTATTAGTTGAATGGCCGGGATTACCCAGAGCGATTGGCTATTGATTGATTGGTGATTAATTGTGCTTAATTGTGAAATGCCATGTTGCGTGCTCGTGTGGCTAAATTGTGCGGAGTGTGATTGGCCAATTGATGGCTTGAATTGTGTATTTCAAATTGTGCTGCACAGTATTAATTGGACAAGTGAGCATGCTATTTATAAATTGGGCACTGTATGGTGGCTTTGATTTGACTGAGTGCCTGTGGTTTATTGATGCTCATATTGCACTATGTTGCATTTCATGGTCACGCATTGAGTATGTCAAGAATGAGGCGTGTGACGAAATTGTGCGAGAATGCGTACCTGCCATAAGCATGTGATCACCTAATTACCTGATGCGTTTTACGCTGGGTTCAGATAAAAATTGGCAGTGTGCCGTGTGATCATTTAAGACCTTTGGGTCGTGCCGTCCTCATGCACTTTGTAGCAAGACGATGCCCGGCATGTCTGGAAGACAACCAACCTCATGCACTTTGTAGCAGGCTTTGGTTCGTAAGGAGATCGGTGTAGCAGGCTAGAGACACTGGGCCAAGTGATGCGTTTTTACGCTGGCCGCGGAGAGTTGTGGGCCTTCGGGTCAGATTAATAATTGTGGGCCTTCGGGTCGTGGCCTTCGGGTCATAATAATAAATTGAGCATTTGCCAGTATGCTTGTGTGGGCCAGTGGGCCGAGATATGATTTTGGCACAAGAATAACATAAGCATGCATAAGAATGCATGGGCCGTATGCGAATGTGCAAGACTCGGTGAATGGTATGTGATTCAAACACTAATAAGCCTGAGCATGCGTATGACGTACGTGTGATTAGCGTGTTCGTGTATGTGAGCTGAGCATTATATTGAAATGCTAACCTGCAGGGTCAGCCAGGTAAGTGATCTAGGCTGAGGACCCAGGTCCAAGAATGATTGTGAATTGTATAGTTATGTTGATTGTGTATGTCTGTCGGGGGAATGCATGCTAGCCTAGCCTAGGTTTAGGGGTTATACGCATTGAGATTCGTCTCACGGTTGTAATAACTCACTTTTTCAGACCCCTAACTTTGAGGATGGCAGGTGTGCTGATTCGTTTTGGGAGGAGCCCTGGCTAAATATGGTGTTGACCGTCGTGCCTTATACCCTCTTTTGATTGGTGGTTGTTGGCCCGTTTTGGCTTTTATAAATGTATATGGGGTAGACATGAATATTGTATATAGTTTGATAGTAATGAAATGTATATGTTTTTAATATGATGGCTTTAGTACTGTCCTATCCTTAGTTATCTTGTTTGTGTATGGGTGTATATATATAATTATATACGTCGCTTCCGCATGTGAGATGTTTATCTGATTGTTGAGCGTTGGGTTGGTGACGCGTCCTGGGACGTCGCATCAAATTCGACCTCTTCATGGGATGTTCGCGCTTTGCAGGGTACAGGGCGTGACAAATATCGCATGACATGCTGACAATAAATCATTCATCATTTAAATATTGACATTTGTAAAATTGGAAGAATACGAGTGATTGGATTGATGATATAACAGTGTGTCTACCTTATATAACGGTAATTTAGAACATTTTAATGTTTGAGCTCTTAGAGAGTTTAAAAAGCTTAAATCAAAACCTAGTGGCCCATTGAGAACTTTGGAGGGAATCAAAGAATGTACACAACTCTTGAAGTTCAATTGTAGGAGGATAGGGAATTTCTTCACATTCTTATGATGAAGAATAGACCAAAAGAGCCCAAACCCCAGATTGATGATTAAGAGTCATCATAAGGTGGCACGATGTTGCTGTGCACCAAGGTGACGACCTGACTAGTGGGCTGCAAATGATGAGGCGCGCTCGATCTCTAATGTTCAAATCATGGTGATTGAAGTACTGAAATGCACGTATGAGTTGTGTTAGAATAGTTTGGCATCAGAAAATTGTGCAGAGTGAAGTAGTTAATACATCTAGGTTGGCTCATAACTCATTGTCTTGAGTTTTTGAGTGAAAGTGGATTCAACTGAACATGTTGATAGGCTTAAACTTGGCTCTCTCTAAGTGATCTCCTCAGGCAAAGGAATCAAGCCTCTGCCATACTCTCCCGATAGGAAAATGGTGCACGAAAGAGAGAGACTTTGGTGAAGATGTTTGCTGGCGATGAAAGCAAGTAAAGGAATTGTCAAATTCCAATCGAATTTAGAGATGAGCAGGACGCTGGTGGACGGTGGAGTCTAAGTGAAGAAGCGGAGAAAGTGATTAAGAATGGGATGCAGCGATGGAACCAAGTAAAAGAAACGAGATGTTATACTATAGATAGGATTTCATCATAATCGTCCCGGACTAGATGCATAAATGACAATGTTTTAAAATATTATTTAGGTTGATGTTCTATCAAAATTAGTCTAGAAAATTAGAATTTTATCGTCACTTTACAAAAATAAAAATACAGTCATAAGTAAATCTAATTATTACTTCACTAAATTTATCATTCTTGCGTAAGTAAGTCACTAATTAAATAAGAATAACCCTAGTCTCATAGACATATCATATGGCAACAAAATCAAACTCAAGTTGAATTGGCTTATAGTCGAAAATCTAAGGGTTCACGTATGCTTGCGTCTCCAAAAATATTTTTGGAAACACAGTCATAAAACAATTGTAAGCTTTCGAAATCGAGCATTATGAAAATTGTAAGGATCAAATCATTTAGTCAAATGGACATGCATACACATCACACTAATAGACATCATTACATGGCACGTTAGCATATGACACAACACGTTAGAAAATTCAGAAATTTTTAAAAATTTTTAAATATTATACCTATCAGTGATTCATGGCCAAAATTATCTAGAAAGATTAAATCGGTAAATCGTCAAAAAAGTTTAAGATTGAATTGGTACCTCAGCGAAAAGTTTAAGATTAAATTGGTCAAATTAAAAAATTTATGACTGAATTTATTATTACTGTGACTAGTATTTTAACCCATCATTTGGCATGTTGCTGGATCATTAATTGTATTGACTGGACTACTTTAGCACTCGAGTGTGTTGTCTTGTGGCATGGCTCGAAGATGTAGGCATATATATGCAGCAATAGAGTGGTTGGGGAAAGAGACCATCTTCACATTTAATGCCGAATTCAGCAGGGGCGATTCTTTGCAAGCAAAGATAAGATGCAAATTTGTCATTGGGTCTATGTGCAGGGAGACATCACCTAGCACAAGCAATGTCGTTCGTGTCTTGAAATAGCCATTGCTTGTTGGGTTAGCTCGTTTTAAAGTCTTATGGCAGTTCAAAGTCATTTTGTTAAGTAGCTAACTTGCCATTTTCAAATACAGAAATGGAAAACGATTGGAGTTAATCTTATTTTCTGCACATTTTCTGGATAGAGTAGCTTCCCTAGATGGCCATAGATATTCATCATGCGTTCTCGTGAAGGAAACTAAATTTTATATTGCATATATTGACGCATGCATGTGCTGGATCCGGACATATGAAGTTGAAATTGTTAGTGCAACTGCATTTCTTAGGTTATTTTAGGACTTATTGAATTCTGTACAACAGGGTTTGGCAAATTCTGTACAACGGGATTTGGACTGATCAATAATTTTTTCTGTCGAACTTTTGAGTAGCTCGCTTGACGAGACAATGGGTCTGAAGCAAAAAATATATGATCAAGCAATAAAATAAACAGAATAAAGGAATCAAATTGGATACCGAATTTACTTAATTTAGAATAAAGGAGGACATCATTCCACTATAAATCTAGCGATACAATGGATCTTACAATCACACTTGAGTTATTCAAATACTCCTAGTGTTTCCTAACTCTTAATTATTCCCAATAATACATTGTTTAACCCTCACAATTTCTCGTAAAACAATCTCTCAGTTTCACAAATGAGTTACATAATATTTTCGCGGCTACAAATCCTTGTGATGTAATTCACAAGCAAGCACACGATTGATTGTCAAATAAAAGAGTTTCTTTGGATGCATTTTACAAAGTTGACTTACTTCTTATATAGAAAAGATTATATTCAAAATAAGAAATCTACTCAAACTAGGAAATCTACCTGAATCAAGGTTTTTTTATGGGATCAAATCGAGACATATTTTCAACATGGTCCAAGTGCTTTGCTAAGGCATCGGTCCTACATGAGTTAATGAGATGAAAGACTGGTGCTTAGAGAGCTACTTTTTGGCTCCTATATAATAGTACAATTAACGTGAGCCAACCTTCTTTCATTTACACCAAAAAATCTTTTTCTTTTGAAATTTTTTGTAAGTAGTAGAATGCTTTTTGCTACTAGTGGGAAATAATTAAAGAGTTTTTTTTTCCATAGAAGAGAGAAAAGAAAGGAAATTTATTCATGAACACCCATTTCTTTGTCATTTTCTCTTACAATACTTGCTTGCTAGATGCAATCACGTCATCAACAGCCTGAAGCACATAAGCTCCGAGAATCAGCAGTGGGGTCAGATGATTATAACCATAACAAGCTCCAGAAGGGGAAAGCAAGGGAAATCTAATATGCTTCTCATATATTGAGCGACCGTCCACTCAATTAATTATTAACGACTGTAAAACATACTCCTTAAGGCTTGACTTGCGGTTGATTGATGGGGCGAAATGACACACAATGCTTCGACGGCACCTCAATCTCAAATCCTGTAAAAGGTATCCATCGCCGAGGCTCCATTTTGGCCCTCTTTGATCTTGTAGATGCGGGTGAGACCAGCAACATCAAAGGGCTTAAAAAGCAAAGGGTGTTGGTCGTCTACAAGCTCATCTGGACACTGAATAAGATGCCACGCTCCCAGGTTACGTCACTGACCCGAAAACCCAAATCAAAGAAAAGACGCCACATGCAGAAACGACGTATATATAATAAATATATATACACCCAGACAATTTAAAAGCAACCATGAATAGCAACGAACAACAATATGAGAACAAGAGTTAACAACTATCAAACGATTAAAACTACATATACATTCATTATAAAACTTATAATACAACAAAAGATACAACCATTATACACAAAAGATACAACAAAAGGATCACGGCATCTGCCTTGCTATGGGACAGGATCCACAATCTCCGGCTCAAAAACTACCCTACCTAGTTCCTCATGCTCTACCTCATCCTCCACGATCTTATACTCAACGTTCGAGTCCTGAAAATTCATGGCCGGGGATCTAAAATGTCGGTTTTACCACAACCGTGAGAAAATCTCAGCAAGTACAAACCACTAATCCTAAACTAGGCTAATGTGCACCTCCAGAAGGGTAAATAAGACGCATCAAATAATGAACCAATATAACATTAAAACATTCCCGACTCACAACCTAATTTACTATCTCAACCCTACAGGTTAGGCATTTGACATCAATGCAAATCATGTGCAATTATATCGGCCCGAAGGCCCACAATTAGATATACCGACCCGCAGGCCCAACTCGAAGGTCACAAGAGATTATAACGACCCGTAGGCCCGAACTAAAGGCCACAGTTTGAATATATCGACCCGTAGGCCTGACCCGAAGGCCACAGTTTGAATATATCGACCCGTAGGCCTGACCCGAAGGTCACAGTTTGAATATATCGACCCGTAGGCCCGACCCGAAGGCCACAATTGGATATAACGACCCATAGGCCCGACTCAAATGCCACAATTTGAATATATCGACCCGTAAGCCCGACCCGAAGGCCACAGTTTGAATATATCAACCCGTAGGCCTGACCCGAAGGCCACAATTGATTAAAATTTAGACATGTACATTAAGCATCCAATTTCAGTCATACCATAACGTACTTTTGTAAACCACATGCCCAGGAATTTAAAGTTAATTATCGATGCCCAAAACACCAAGCATAACCATGCTCAAATTAGACATATTCCTATCATTCTTGGTATA
Organism: Syzygium syzygioides; assembly: GCA_031216285.1. Lineage (NCBI taxonomy): Eukaryota > Viridiplantae > Streptophyta > Magnoliopsida > Myrtales > Myrtaceae > Syzygium > Syzygium syzygioides. The sequence continues at coordinate 10,961,309 of CM062244.1, read as the reverse complement.
CCCAAGCATTTCCATTCAAATCCAATCAATTCCAAGTTCATACCGCGCATTCATTACACACATCAATTTAGTGCGCCTAAGGCCCGCCTTGGGCAATTCAAACTTAGTCCTCATTCTCATTGGTACGGGGTCACTAGATAGGATTTATATAAGTCCTAATCAACCCCTAAAAATTGCCTAATTTCTTGCCAATAGTTAATGAACCAACTAAGTTTCAAATTGAGTAGAATAATGCCATTTTCGGTACTGAATGAACAGTACCAGGTTTGAACATAATTTAGGCCCTAACCCATATTTAAACCATTCCAAAAAGTCCAAATCCCAATCACTAAACACCCAACGACCAAATAAACTTAATTAAGCTTCAAATAAGCCTAATTAGTCCCCAAAATGTCCAAATTCAAGTCATTGGCACTTGAACTCAATTAGTGAAACACTTAGGCAAATTATACAAATTCGGTACTGTATGAACAGTACCAAACTAGTGCACCATTTGGACAATAAATTACCTTTAAACCATCTCATTAAGGCCTAATTACCTACCATAAACATCCAACCACCAAATACACATAATTAAGCCTCAAATAAGCTTAATTAGTCTACCAAATGCCCAATTTTAAATCATTAACCATTGGACTCAATTAGTATAAAACTTGAACAAAATTTAGCATTTTCGGTACTCATGAACAGTACCAGACCAGATCACAATTTAGGCCATTAAATCACTATTAAATCATCTCATTAGGTCCTAATGACCCATACAAAACATCCCACACACAATTAAGCCTAATTAGCCCTCAATTAGGCCTAATTAACCCCTAAAAATGCACAATTAAACTAATTAGGGGTTTAGGGTTTATACTCGCCTAATAACGACTCGGGATGACGGGAACGGGTGGTCGATCACCGACGAACGGTAAGGATCGACGGCGGCGCTCCGGTGCAAGCCGGCGGTCCGCGGCGACGACGAAACCGACGATTAGCTGCTGTTTCTGTTCTATTTAGGCCGAAATCGGGGCTGTGGTGGCTGGTCTTGGGCGGGAAAGGGCTGCTGGTGGTGCTGGCTTGGCGGGGACAGCTCCGGCTAGTACTGTTCTGGCGTGAACAGTACTAGGATGTGCAGAAACAGGAATTGCAGAAATGGAAAACGGGAAAAGAGAGATACGGTGAAGGAAAGAGGGGGAATGGCTATGGCTGAACAGAAAATGGACGAAAGAGAGAGGAAATGTCTGGTCAAATGAGTCAAAGATGGATTAGTCGAAGATATGTGTCACAATCTTGGCCATTTGGACAATTTTGCCCTTGATCCAAGGGCCCATATTTGATTTAATCCAATAATTTAGGGGTAAAATGGTCAATTGCCACTAACCCAAGGCTGACCGGACCTGGTTAGTCCTAACTAACCTTGGTTAACCCCCAAAAATTAATCAAATTTCGGAATTAATTAAAAATGGCCTAGGGGCATTTTTGTAATTTTTCGATCCCGAACCGAAATTTCAATTTTCACACATACGCGTTCCATATGTGTGTGGCCAACATAATATGACGTCGGATTCACGAAATTCACTTAACCCAAGGCTGACCGGACCTGGTTAGTCCTAACTAACCTTGGTTAACCCCCAAAAATTAATCAAATTTCGGAATTAATTAAAAATGGCCTAGGGGCATTTTTGTAATTTTTCGATCCCGAACCGAAATTTCAATTTTCACACATACGCGTTCCATATGTGTGTGGCCAACATAATATGACGTCGGATTCACGAAATTCACTTTTTAAGTCCTCAAAAATCGACTGCGAAGTTTCGGGAATAAAATAATATTATTTTTCTAATTTTTGTTGAAAATTCAATTTTTGGCCAAAACCACTCTAAATGTGCGTGGCCACCCCAAAATGATCTTGCGCACGAAGAATAACCTCAAACGGCCTCCGAATCCAGTCTCGATGCCCACAGGGGCAAAACCGTAATTTTTCGTTCTGGGGTCGAAATTCCAATTTTTTACCGTATGCACTCCAGACATGCGTGGTTGCCCCAAAATGGCATTGATTCCGAAAAAAAATTTCGTTTGGACCTCGAAAATGGACATCGAGGTCTCTAGGGACTAAATTGCAATTTTCCCCAATTTCTATCGAAATTTCTATTTTCAGTCATTCTTGTCCCAAATATGTATGGCCACTCTAAAATGACGTCCGTTTTGCAAAATAGTCGTAATTACCCTTAAAATTTTGATATCAAAGTTCGGGTCCAATATCGCGATCAAAATAACTCGTCTTGAAGTCTTAGGGCCTCTCACTAATGGGTGACTGTTTAGGTATTACGCGTATCGACCTAAGATTGTCCGAGTTGTGATGGTCTCAAATTTCGAGAGAACGAGAGGAAGTATCGCTAGTACCGAGGGTCGCAATCAATTGGATTAAAATCGGGATTCACTAGTCAGGCGTACTTTCGGCGCTCAATCGCGATCGGGTCCTCGGTCCACGTACTTATTCCTATTTAGCCTTTTCCATTTGGTTAGTATCCCGTGATTGATCAAGTCCGGGCGAGACTTACTAAAATCAAACGAGAATTAATATACACTTTATTGATCCCGGTAACATGTCAAAATTTAGGATGTTACATTCTGAGTGACAGAACTATAGTGTATGATAGGACTTTCTATCTCACACAATTACTCTTTACAAAGTAACCCTCAAGATCTTAATCTTAAATTCAGAACGACAAGAGAACAGATTAGAGTATGCTCAGACTTTGGACTTGTTGATTCTTGAATCTCTATCTTCTGCTGCTCGCGATCTCTTTAAATACTCCTCTATATCCACACTAGCCGTTGGACAACTTGCAGAGGATCATATTCCAATCTTCACCTTGGACAGATTTGTATAATAAGGATTGAGTAGCCGTTAGATGACAGATTCTGAATCCCACTGATTCTAGTCGCCCATACAATCAGAATCTTGGTTTCCATAAGTAGAGTTTTGTCCGTTGTAATGCATTCTTGTCGTAGTATTTGATTTGTCAAACAAATTAAAACTTTCCTTCTATGAAATACATGCTAGATCACTAGCTGTTATTCTTCGTTTTGAGTTTTGCTTATGAAGAATTACTGCGTCTTCATCTGCTTTTGAAAATTTCGGCTTCTGCATCTGATTCTAAAAAAATTTCAGCTTTTGCATTTGCTTTTGAAAAATTTCAGCTTCTGCATTTGCTTCTAAAAAATTTCAGCTTATCGTCTTATTATGAATTTTCTTGTTTTAAGTCTGAATCTCAGAACTTTAGCTATTGTGGGTCTTCAAGAACTTATAAAGTCTAAATTATTTCTGCGTCTGAAAAATATCTCAGAACTTAGAAAATTCTTCTAACTTGTAAAATTTGAAAAACTTCATTCTAATCTTCCAGAACATATATTCCTGAAATGAGAAGGTTCAGAATAATTATCAGATTTGCAAATATCATGAAAGGTTTTGTCAACTTCAAAACTAATAGAAGTTTTCCTCAACAATCTCCCCCTTTTTTATGGTGACAAAACTTTCCTGCAGATTAAGTCAATTTGAAATAAATTTGAAGTAAGCAATCATATTTAGTGCATTAATCACAAATTGAAATTGAAAGATCAAACTCTGTTGAAATCTGTGTGCTCCTTTGCTTCCTTTGTCTATAACCTGCATTAAAAAATCTGCATATTTTCTCTCCTTTTTTGTCATCAGCAAAAAGATAAAGATAGAGAATGTAAAACATTGATATTAAGAAGATAACCAGTCTAAACAAATAATGTTAATGATATTACAAACCAAAAATAAGACTTTGGAGAAGAAATTTTAAACAGGCTATTTTTTTGAAGGAGTTCGGATCAGTTGAAAGTTTTCCAAGATAGAGACAGCCTCCTCAATCCTCGAACTGCATTGACCCACTGCCTTCTCCATGTTGGATGAGCATTGAGTAATGGCTTCCTCGAAATCTGCTTTATCTATAGCTGCTTGAAGTCGTTGAGTGTTGTAGTTTTCCTCAACAATTTTCTGCAGATTCTTTACTTCTTGTTCCAGTTCAGCTTGATTGTTCTTGATTTCAAGTAGAAGTGAGAGGATGTTTTGATTGTTAGAAGACTGTTCTTGGACATTATCTCACTCAGACTGTTCGAACCCCTTGGTTGCTGCTGGTGGAATCTCCCCCTGAATAGGTACTTGTTGTTCAGAAACATGATCTGTAGGAGTTGGTTTTGAAATATTTGGAGCATTGGCCTGTATTAAGGTGTTCTTCTTCTGCTTCATCACTTTCGTCATGCAGAAGGATTTTTCTTTTTTTATACACCTTTAGTGGGACTGGAGATTCTTTCTTCTTGCTTCCTAGTCCTACCCCTTTTCTCCACTCTGTCTATCTGATACTTGACTTTCCAGTAGAAATTACCTCAGAATGAAGAGCCACTTTTCCCTTGATCTTTTCCCGTATATCATCAAACTATTTCATCTTGAAGAGCATTCTTTCTCCAACAAACATACAGGGAATACTATTATGTTGCAATTCATCAGGAATTGATATTTTCATGAACATAAAAATTCGTGAGAGTAATGCACCATATGGTAGCTGTTCCTTGTCTTTTTGTAGTGTCAGATTTCTTTGCAGACGGAGTAGATGTTTCTCCGACTTTTTCTTTCCCCTTTCTGGAAAGAGGCTCATTTGTGGTTGTGTTGATAGGAGTGTGATCAGTCCAAGCAGTAAACTCAGTATACTTTTGAACAAGATGAGTTTTAGACCGAAGATCATTATCTTTGAGGCATTTTAGAAGAGTCGCAGAAGAAGCATTACCTCTCTTCGACCTTTGATAATTTTGCCACACAAGTTTGATGTTCTTAAAATGAAAATCTGTTTTACCCGTTGATTTGGGAGATGACGATTGAGGAGGTGGTGTCGCATGAGCAGGTTCTTCAAGATGTTCCGTTTCTATGTCTGAAATCTCCATAAACTCTGGCGGTGCAGGAGATTTAGACTCTTGATTCAAAATACGTGAAGATCTTTTCTTGAAAAGCATTTTGATTGCTTCTGGGACAAAAAGTTTTGATCTTTTGGAGGAAGGAAGACGAGGAGGGTCTCTGAATATCGGAAAGGTTTGAGTAGAAAATTGTACTGATGAGGGTTTTGAAAAGAGACGAAGAGGTTTATAAAGGTGAAGGACGGGTTTTAGGAATAAAAGGTTATTTTTAGAAGGTAAAAATAAGCCAAAGTAAATAGGAAGGAAATAGATTTTCTGAAGCATAAAAGATCAGTATAAAATCAAGATAATATTCTAAATACAATTAACTAAGTAAATTAGGATACGTAGCTGATTTACTTCCAAATATAACAAATGTGAAAAATATCCTGCCAAAAATATTCCCGCCAAACTTTAAACTATGTACGTACCGTTCTTGAGAGTCTGAGAAACATTCAAACCGAGATCACTAGAGTCTGAAAAATTCCTATCTGTAAAACACTTCAACAAAAAGGATAAGTAATGCACAGTTTGTTTCTAATATATTCAAACGAAGATTTATCAAGGGGTTTTGTGAATATATCAGCTAATTGATTCTTAGAATCAATAAATTGAACATTCACATCACCATTTTGAACATGATCTCTAATGAAATGATGTTTGATCTCAATATGCTTGGCTCGAGAATGAAGAATGGGATTCTTAGTGAGATTAATGGCACTAGTATTGTCACATTTGATTGCAACATTTGAGTCTTCAACAGCAAAATCTCACAACTACCGCTTCATCCACAGAATCTGTGCACAGCAACTTCCTAAGGCTACATATTTTGCTTCTGCTGTTGAAAGTGCAACTGTATTCTGCTTCTTTGAATACCATGATACTAACATATTTCCAAGCAGTTGGCATGTACCTGTAGTGCTTTTCCTGTCCACTTTACATCCAGCTAGGTCAGCATATGAATAACCAGTAAGAGTAAAATCTGAATCTTTGGAATACCAAAGACCTAGCATTGGATAAGTTCCAATGCATTTGATTATCCTTTTTACTGCAGAAAGATGCGATTCCTTTGGATCTAACTGAAATCTTGCACACATACAGACGCTAAAAAGTATATCAGGTCTAGATGCAGTAAGATATAATAGAGAACTTATCATGCTTCTATATACCTTCTGATCAACCTTTTTACCATTTACATCTTTGTCTAGCTTGGATGATTGAGACATTGGAGTGTCTGTCTTCTTACAATTTTGCAGTCCAAACTTCTTGACTATTTCCTTGGCATACTTTTCTTGGCAAATGAAAATACCATCTTTCATTTGTTTCACTTGTAAGTCAAGAAAGAATGTTAGTTCTCCCATCATGCTCATCTCGAACTCGTTCTGTATATTCTTAGAGAATTCCTTACAAAGTAATTCGTTAGAAGATCCAAAGATAATATCATCAACATAGATTTGAACAAGTAGAAAATCCTTACCCTTTCTCTTAACAAATAAAATTGTATCTACCTTACCTTTTGTGAAATCATTTTGCAGAAAGAAATTACTTAACCTTTCGTACCAAGCTCTGGGTGCCTGTTTCAGACCGTAAATGGCCTTTTTGAGTCTGTAAACATAATCAGTCTTTCTTGGTTCTTCAAAACCAGGTGCTTGTTCTACATATACTTCTTCTTTAATGTATCCATTCAGGAAAGCACTTTTCACGTCCATCTGAAAAAATTTAAAGTTATGGAAACAAGCATAAGCTAGTAATAGCTGAATGGCTTCTAACCTTATAACTGGTGCATATGTTTTATCATAATCAATGCCTTCTTCTTGAGAATAGCCTTTTGCAACCAGTCTTGCCTTGTTTCTTGTAACCTTCCCTTTGTCATCCAGTTTGTTTCTGAACACGCTGAAATACTGGGCTTTCTACCTTTGTAAAGCTCATAGGAGGTTTTCTCAAGAATGGGTCTGAGAAAAACTCTGTTAATAATATAACATTCTGTAAAAACTGCATCTGCTCAGAAATGAAAAGGAATCTTGCTTTCAATCAATAAGGTTCTTGCCATTTCTTGCAAGGAACGATTTTTCCTTTCCACAACACCATTTTGTTTTGGTGTGTATGGAGTAGAAAAATTATGTTGAAAGCCATTTTCCTCACAAAAGTCTGAAAAACTTTGATTTTCAAATTCTCTCTTATGATCAGTTTTAATGCAGGAAATGGTATAGCCCTTTTCATTTTGAACACTTTTTGCAAATTTTGTAAAATATGAAAATGCTTCATTTTTATGTGCAAGAAAGAACACACATATAAATCTTATGAAGTCATCAACAATAACTAAATAATATTTCTTACCACCAATACTTTATATTCTGGTTGGTCCAAACAGGTCCATATGAAGAAGCTGTAAGGCACGATCAGTAGAAACATGATGTATTGATTTGAAAGAACTTCTTATTTGTTTTCCTAGCATGCAGGCATTGCATAAGTCTGTCTTTCTGTATTTCAAATCTGGCAAACCTCAAACCAGTTTCTTGTTTGAGATTTTTGAGATTTGTTTCATACTGATATGTCCCAACCTTCTGTGCCAAAGATCTTCATCCTTTTTTATTAAAATTAAGCAATGAGTGGAGTTTGGATTAATATCCAGAAGATAAATATTGCCATGTCTTCTTCCTGTGAATGTTTGAGAAGAATCTTTGCTTGTTCCTGAGCATGTATCTTCTTGAAAGTTGATTCTGAAACCTGTATCACAAAGCTGGCTTATGCTAATCAAATTGTAGTTGAGTTCCTTTACCAACGAAACGTCATTAATTCTAAGTCCTCCAATATCAACTGTTCCTTTGCCAATGATTTGTCCTTTGGTATTTCCTCCAAAGGAAACTTTTCCACCTTTCAGACTTTGTAGATCAGCGAATATGCTTGGATCTCCTATCATATGTCTGGAGCATCCACTGTCTAGATACCACTTTCTTTTTCTCTTTGTGGTAACCTGCAAGAATCATAATATCTCAAGTTTTCTTTGGTACCCAAATTTGCTTGGGTCCTTGAGTATTAGTATAGGCTGTCTTAACAAAATCTCTTCGAACAGGTCTCCAGATTTTAGGACATTCATTCTCAAAATATTGTGGATCTCCACATTTTGAGCACCTGAGTGTACTCCGGCCAACAGCTTTTACAAAATTCCTTTTGAAATGATTTTTATAAACTTGTCGAGGAGGTCTTTGTCTTAATCTCTCCTTGACTTTTGGAAAATCAATCAAGCTGTCACTTTTCTTTACAAATCCAAGACCAGATTTGTTATAGTAAGGAATTTGAATGGAAAGGATATGCTTCAAGGTTTCTGAACCTTTTGAGAAATTGGAAGTAATTTTTGAAACTTCCTTTTTTAAAACATCATTTTCTTTGGAAAGAAAATCTCGACTTTCCTTGATTTGATGAAACTCTTTTTGAAGAAAATCGATCCTTTCTTTTTGAGAAACATCCTGTTGCCGTAGTGAAGAAATTTCCTTTTTCAAAGAAGAGATTCTTTTAAGAGCAGTCTTAAATTCAAAGCACAATTCATCAATATAATTTGATACTTCGATAGACATTTCAGAAGGTTTTACCTCGATTTCCACTTTAGGATCAGAATCAGTATCTGAGTATGAGTCTGACTTTGCCATTAGACAGATATCTTCATCACTATCTTCACACTCTGTGGCACTCCAGGTTTCTGCCTTTAAGGCCTTCTTTGCTTTCTCAAATTTGTTCTTCTTTTTCAGAAGTGGACAGTTTGGCTTGATGTGTCCTCATTTCCTACAGTGAAAGCATATTATATCATTTGATCTCTCTGTCTCATCGATAGATCTCTTATTCTCAAAAGACTTCTTCCCTTTGAGGTTTCTTCCTCTGATTTTCATTTTCTTGTACTTCTTTATAAAGAGAGCTTGTTCTTCATCATCAACATCTTCATCTTCAGAATCTGCATCAGAATCAACGTTAGTTTTCAAAGCAATCGACTTATTACCTCTGGATTCGTTCTCCTCGTTCCGTTTCTCAGTTTCATATGATTGAAGAGTTCCAATCAATTCATTAACCGATAGAGGCTTGATCCTTTGTGTCTCTCGAAGAGATGTTTTGATGTTATCCCACTGATCTGTCAGTCCTCTCAGAAGTTTGTTGACTTTCAATACATCTGGAACTGGTTGTTCTTGATAAGCAAGACCGTTTATTATGTCAGTAAACCTGTCATAAAAATCAGCAATTAGTTCTCCAGGCTTCATTTTGAAAGATTCATATTGACTAAGCAAAATATTGATTTGAGTTTCTTTGGCTCGATCCGTTCCTTCATATGTAATATAAAGAGTATCCCATATTTCTTTTGCAGATTCACAAGCAGCAATTTTCTTATACTCAACAGGAGATAAAGCACAATAGAGAGAATAAATTGCTTTTGAATCTAAAGTCTCTCTTTTAGATATCTCAGTTTGAGATAAAGGAAGATCTGCTGGTTTGCTTGCATCTGCTTTCTCTTTTGAGTCTGAAGACTTTAGGTTGACTCCTCTGATGATAACATCCCATTGCATGTGATCAATTGATTTGATGAATGCCTTCATCTTATTTTTCCAGATGCTGTATTCTTTGCCATCGAAATATGGTGGTCTGTTGTTGCTCTGTCCTTCAATGAGCCCTGGAGCACCATAACTAGCCATATAGATCATTAGCTCAGAAGTAAAACACTTCAATAAATGAGTAACCTGCTCTAATACCAATTGAAGTGACTAGTAAGGGTCACCTAGAGGGGGGTGAAGGTGATCCTAAACAACTCTTTGAAATTTGCGTGGAAATAAAACAAATGATAAAAGAGTCTGAATAAAATTCAGATTCAAGTCAGATCATATGGGAGATGTTCTGAAGTGCAGAATGTAAAGTAAGAGATAAGGAAAAGAGAATCTGCACACAAGTTTATAGTGGTTCGGCTTATGGCAAGCCTACATCCTCTCTCTCACGCTCACAGCCTACCTGCTGGATTTCACTATGTAATCAAGAGGAATTTACAGATTCTGAGTGACAAAACTATAGTGTATGATAGGACTCTCTATCTCACACAATCACTCTTTACAAAGTAACCCTCAAGATCTTAATCTTAAGTTCAGAATGACAAGGGAACAGATTGGAGTATGCTCAGACTTTGGACTTGTTGATTCTTGAATCTCTATCTTCTGCTGCTCGCAATCTCCTTAAATACTTCTCTATATCCACACTAGCCGTTGGACAACTTGCAGAGGATCATCTTCCAATCTTCACCTTGGACAGATTTGTATAATAAGGATTAAGTAGCCGTTAGATGACAGATTCTGAATCTCGTTGATTCTAGTCGCCCATTCAATTAGAATCTTGGTTTCCATAAGTAGAGTTTTGTCCGTTGTAATGCATTCTTGTCGTAGTATTTGATTTATCAAACAAATCAAAACTTTCCTTCTATGAAATCCATGCCAGATCACTAGCTGTTATTCTTCGTTCTGAGTTTTGCTTCTGAAGGATTACTGCGTCTTCGTCTGCTTCTGAAAATTTCGGCTTCTGCGTCTGATTCTAAAATAATTTCAGCTTCTGCATTTGCTTCTGAAAAATTTCAGCTTACGCGTCTGATTCTGAATTTTCTTGTTATGAGTCTGAATCTCAGAACTTTAGCTATTGTGGGTCTTCAAGAACTTATAAAGTCTGAATTATTTCTGCGTCTGAAAAATATCTCAGAACTTAGAAAATTCTTCTAACTTGTAAAATCTGAAAAATTTCATTCTAATCTTCCAGAACATATATTCCTGAAATGAGAAGGTTCAGAATAATTATCAGATTTACAAATATCATGGAAGGTTTTATCAACTTCAAAACTAATAGGAGTTTTCCTCAACATATACATGGTCTACATGTTTAGGTTGTATCTGTCGAGATGTCTATCTCACCACAAGTTAGCATCAATCTCACCAAATCGATATGATTTCAATCACACATGAATCTATGGTTCACAAGGCGACCAGTCAATGAGGATTCCACAAAGAAATCTGCTTTAATATCGTAATTCTAGCTATTGCCAGAGGTGATATTCTTGTGGATGCTTATAGCATGTTACCTCCTTTACGATTGCGGGGTGGGGTGGGGGTGGTAGGGGTGGGGGGTACTCACATAGAATGACTCCCCGGCGAGGACAATGAAGGAGGAAGTTGAGGACGGGGCGACCTCGATCCAACATCCGTCCTTAGTTTGCACTTCCAATCCGTTCACATCATTTTGGTGAAGTATGGTCACTAAGTTCGCATCCCGATGGCTCACAGTCCCGGGCTTCTTGGACTCCTCGGTCCCTGGAGCTGCATATCTCATGAGACGGTAATTGTATTTGACCGACTTGGCTAGCGAACCCACATACTTGTCTACGCCCAAGCTTCCCAAAACCAGCTTCCTCGCCAGTGAATCCAATTCCAGAACCCTCATAACATACGTATTCATTGTCTCGCTGCATGTTCATGAAAAAGGCACATGTCGGAACTTCATTTTCCATAGATAAAGGGCGTGGATTGGCATCTTCATGTTACTTGTGTTTTTATGTACACCACCGGGTAAGATGATTCATTTTAGATTTGCTTCTTGCATCAAAGTAATTGAAATTCAAATTTCTCGTCATTGGTGATCAATTTGATAAATATTTTAATCTCTTAACACTTCCTTATTGGGAATCGATAATATATTTGTTAGTAATAAGATGGGGATTACCAAAATCTTGTGTTTCCCTCTGGCCACATGAGATCAGCTAATTCTTCGATCAAGCCCGAATTGGGCTCATAGCCCACTCCAAACGCCTCGTAGAGAGGCGCTTGAGGAAGATTCACGAGGTAGCCAACGTACGGCTTATTCGGGAAGTCGAACCGGTGCTTCACATCGGTCGGAAGCTCGAGCAATTCCTCCAATTCTTGGAACGCGTCATTGTGAAGCTCTGGGGTCATCTTATCATACAAAGCTTCAAAGCAACTGAATTTTTCAAAGGCTTGTCGGACTTGATTTTGCAAGGAGTCCCATCGACCCAATCCTGGCTTCGAGCCATCTAATTCGGACAGATCTATCAGGGGAAGCTTCAGTGTTGAAATAGAGCTCATGATCAATTTGTCTTTCTTTCTGAGTACATTTTCGAAAACTTCTCTCTTATTTTGTTCTTGGGGTGGTTCTCTGTTGGATTTATAAGGCTTGTGCATCCTCGTAGTAGCCGCTGGAGCAATTTTAAAGTTACAATACTTCCATGAAGAGTTTATTATTTTCCTTGTTTTGCCGGAGTTGAATAGTCAATCAAGTTTGTTTTTTTGGGCATATAGCTTCGGATAGTTAGTGAGTAGACTTTTAACGCAAGCAATGATGTAGGTTGTCCTCCTCTTCCTGTATGTCTGCTTCGTGGAATCCATGGAAACAAATCAGCAGTAAGGTGAAAATTTAAGCCTTATATTAATGCCACACTCAGAAACAGCAACCCCTGCAAGCAAAGAAATAACTCTTACTTTTTGAATATTGCTATGTTATTATCTTTTTAAATATTGTGTGACATGCTGACAATAAATCATTCATCAATTAAATATTGACATTTGAAAAAATGATTTGCGTTTATTTAGTTTCCGAAACGAAATACAATAGTGAAAATTAGAAAAGAATACAAGTGATTGGATTGATGATGTAATAGTGTGTCCACCTTATATAAATGTAAACCTAGAACATTTGACGTTTGAGCTCTTAGATGTTTGAAAAGCTTAAATCAAAGGCTAGTGGCCCATCTAGAGGTTTGGAGGGAATCGAAGAAAATATTTAACTTGTGAAGTTCAATTGTTGGAGGATTGGGAATTTCTTCACACTCTTATGATGAAGAATAGACCAAAATATAAGAGCCCAGAGTCTTTTTCACCTAGGGAAGATTGATGATTAAGAATCATCTTAAGGTGGTCGCGGTGTTGCTGTGCACTAGGGTGACGACGTGACTAGTGGGCTTCAAATAATGAGGCATGCTCGTTATTTGGTGTTCAAATCATAGTGATTGAAGTGTTGAACTCACATGTCGTAAAATTGATGTAGTATGGAATAGTTAATTCATATAAGTTGTGTCATAACTTATCAACTCAAGCTTTTGAGTGAATGTGTATCTAAGTGGATATGTTAACGGGTTTGAGCTTAGCTCTCTCTTGGTAATATCCTGAGAAAAAGGTATTGAATGTCTGCTGCGCACCATCAAAAGGAAAATGGTGCACGAGAGAGAGAGACTTTGGTGAAGCTGTTTGCTAGTGATGAAAGCAAGTAAAGGAATTGGAATTTGGCGAAAAAAGCAAGAGTAAAGAATCGTCAAATTCCTATTAAATTTTGGAGGTTGGTGGACGGTGGAGTCCAAGTGAAGAAGCGGAGAAAGTGACGAAGAATGGGATGCAACTGTGGAACCAAGGAAAAGAAAAGAGATGAATATCGTCTAGACAAATCGATCGGAATCAGCCGTTTAATCCATTCGGAAGCTTCTTTGAACTATAGATAGAATTGCATCATAATCGTCCCTGATTAGAAGCATAAATGACAATGTTTGAAAATATAATTTAGGTCGATATTCTGTCAAAATTAGTCTAGAAAATTAGAAATTTATAGTCACTCTACACAAATAAAAATACAATCTTAAGTAATTCTAGTCGTTACCATGCTAAATTTACCATTCTTGCATAAGAAAATACCTAACTAGATAAGACTAACCGTAGTCCTGTAGACAAATCATATTGCGACAAAATCAAAACCAAGTCTAATTGGCTAATAGTAGAAAATCCAAGGGTTCACATATGCTCGTTTTTCCAGAAATATTTTAGAATCACAATCACAAAACAATTGTAAGCTTTCGAAATCAAGTGTTATGGAAAATCGGTCGAATAAACCACATGAGAAAAATGACTCCACCACTTCAAAACTTGCATAATTAAGGATCAAATCATTTAGTCAAATGGACATACATACACATCATGCTAAGATTCATGCATTCACGTGATCGCGCAACATATCATCATACGACACTTCCCCACATAATAGACATCATTACATGGCACGTCATCATATGACACAGCATGTCAGAAAATTCTAAAAAAAATTTAAAAAATTGTCAATGTCAGCGATTTCTAGTCAACATTAGCCGGCATGACTAAATTAACAAATCGTCAAAAGATTTAGAACTAAATTGTTATAATTAAAAGGTTTAAAAAATTATCATAATGTCAGTAATTTTTTGTCAACATTGGCCAGCATGACTAAATTAGTAAATTATCAAAAGATTTATAACTAAATTGACATAATTAAAAGATTTATAATTAAATTGGTATATCGTCAAAAGATTTAAGACTCTTTTAGTGATTTTTCCCTTTACTGATTACTGTGATTAATATTTTAACCCATCACTTGGCACGTCGCTGGATCATTAATTGTACTGACTGGGACTACTTTAGCACTCTAGCGTGTTGTCTTGTTGAGTGGCTCGAGCGTGTAAACACACACACACACATATATGTGTGTGTGTGTGTGTGTGTGTGTGTGTGCAGCAGTAGAGTGGTTGGGGAAAGAGACCATCTTCACATTTAAGGCCGAATTCAGCAGTGGCGATTCTTTGCAAGCAAAGATAAGATGCAAATTTGTCAGTGGGTCTATGTGCAGTAAGACATCACATGGCACAAGCAATGTTGTTCGTGTCTTGAAATAGCCATCACTAGTTGGGTTAGCTCATTTTAAAGTCTTATGGCAGTTCAAACTCATTCCATCAAGTAGCTAACTATGGCATGGGCTAAGGATTTCTTCCGGTTGGCAATTCGTGTTGCCAAATACAAGCAGTTGATATAAGAAAAGACAACGAAATAAAACTGCCATGATTTTAGAGCTGAGGAACACTTTTGCCACTGTAATTGATTTCGAAAAGGAAGAAGAATGTGAGGTAGCAGTGGCAAAAAGTTGAATGTTGGTAAAGCGTACGAGTGTTCGGCACTTAGGCCGGCCAAATTGGGCAAAAGAAACAGAAATGTCTAAGCAGAAGGATGGCCAACATTTGCATACTATCTTTCTTGAATCGTTCACCATGGCAAATTTCTCAAAGAGCAGTGCTGACTTCTCCTAAGTAATAATTTTGTTACTAAGCCCAGCTCGGCACTCCATTTAAAAAAATCTTAGGATGAATGTGTTTCAAACAACAATCCCCAAGTGACACCTACCCTAGGTATTAATAAAGCACGTTAATTATATCTGAGGAGATTAATCACAAGGCAATACATTTTAAACTCAAATAAATATAGCGACTGAGACTTCGTGTCTTGAGTAACATGAGGCTACAAAATTCAACTAAAAGTTTAAATTATCAAACGAAAGCGTAGTTTAATATTTAAGTATTCTAGCACTCTTCCTCACACATTGGTTGAATTTAGCCTTACACTAAAGCATGGAAATATATAAAAGAAGGTAAATAAGATGCCTGGAAAAATTTTAAATCATGACTTCTCACTCTAATACCATGTAAATTTTTGTGAGGTCATTGTCAATTGGTCTAAAAGTGGGATCCTTCACCGACGATAATGTCCGAAGTTACCCAAAGTGCCAATTGACTGATCAACAACAACTTAATTTACCAAAACAAGCTTTTTAGGTGCCAAATAATCATTTTGTCAACTTAACACCGTATTCGCGACAGCTAATATAACGTAAAGCGGACTAGATTGTATAATTGAGGACGCTATGTATTTATGGCTATAGCCAGTGAATAAATTGATTAAAACTATACTCCTAGAATCAGTCATCCCCCCCTTCATTGACTTAAATATGATATTGGCTTTTTCATAGCCATTGTTTCGTATTGCGTTTGGAGTGTAGCCTTCCTTTAAAGGTAGAAAAGTGGATCTAATAATAAGTAATAAATCTGAATATTTTTGTCAAGATAATATTTCATTTATTTCCACAAAAATACAAGAGAGAAACAATGCAATTCAGCTGCAAACCAAGACAAATCCCAGACAGTTTCTAAACAAAACAAGCTCCAAATAACAAAATTAATCTTCATAATATGTTTAGGGATCACATGCTCAAAAAGCAGATATGTGACTTCTACAAACCAAAATCAACGGCTCATCACCGAAGCCATCTTTAATAATGAACTTACATCGAGATATTCAGCTATTACTACAGCTTTCGCTTTCAGCGGTGCGTGCCTAAGTTCGACGCTCCCAACACCTTCGACGTTCAGAGTAAAAAGGTTGAACAAACACAGATCTAAGATCTATGAGAGCAAAGCCTCTGCAAAGCTAATTTGATCCCCTTCAAAATTGGACTTGTACACCAACAAAACCCAAGGGAAGCAAAACCCCAAAATCATTCATGCAAATATCTCCAAATCTATACTAGATCGGGATACAAACCTCTCTAAAATAGTAGAGAGAAGCTTTTAGATTCGGACTAGATCATAAGAGAACGGCTCCCCAAACGGGAGGAAAGCAAGACAAAAAATACAGAGAGCCAAAACAGCCAAAGAAAAAAGAGAAAAAAGGGTGGGGAGGGAAATTTAGCTCAAACCCTCCCCTTCATGGAGTTTAAAGAAAAAACCTGCGTGAACATGAGAGGGAGAGGAGAGAATCCAGGGTTTCGGGAAAAGTTCGGCCAAATATAGTAATATACATTTTTTTGCTAAGAAGCATGCAATATATTTTTACTCTATGGCGTTGGCAAAAGGTCATAATTTATTTTTCAAGGATTGTCACGCCCTGAACCCTCGAGCGCGCAAACATCCTTCCTTGATTGTGAAATTACAATATCCCAAGACACAACGTCGACCCATCCATTTTCACTTTAGATCATGCAAATGCGGAAGCGTATATCTCCAGACAACAACCGGAATAGACAGGAAAATATACAACATATATATACACATCATCAGTAGTACATCAGGGATTAATATATTACCAGTCTGCCACGCCGACCTTCCTGATTACAACAGCAACGGGTAGGGGTTTAACCTAGCTCCTCTATCTATGAGGACAACCTCAATAGGTATTTCCCCCTCGACATAACCATATCACAAGGAACACAACGTGTACTCATACCTAAGCACGTGAAAAGATGGTTAACAACAACGAATGAAATAAAATCTCAGTAAGTTAACGACTTATGCCTCGACTAGGAGGTCAACTCATATCGGATGCACCTAAAACATGCAGCAACCTATCGATGACAAATCAATAGCAAAGCAACCCCTGCTTTGCCCTAACTATTCACACAAGCAGGGTACCCAGCCTAACATAAACATATGTGCTATTAAACAATTGCAAACATTCTTTCCTTATCTTGGCACACACGCCCTGCACGTTATAAACTATTATATACAATCATAATGCAACAAGCATATAATGTAATCAGAATACGCAACAACTTTTCCATGCACAATGCATCCACATATGTCCAGATTATAAGGTGAAATTGCTTCGGCCCGTCCCGTACCGTGTCTCACAATTTCATCCCATAATCAAGCGCAATGCCACCACAATCTTTCATGCGTATTTCGATTACTATAGCCACACAGGGTACGGCACAACCCGCATTATTCGCATCAAGTTGGCAGTCTTCCGGCATAATCGGGCATCGTCCCGCTCCGTCGGGCACGGCATCATCTCACCCGACCACAATGTCGACATATCTCATAAATGGGTTCATTCCAAATCTGATTCGTGAATGACTACGTCTCCTCTGCTACCAGCGACGACTTCCAATTACCAAATTGCGGATACCCGTTAGGGCCACGGCCAAATCCTAGGTTGGCGGTCATCCGATATACGGTTTTCCGATATAACCGGGCACGAAAAGAACCTTTAGATGATCATGCACACATAGCAACACTTAGGTTCCATCATTATAATTTTCAATAAATGATGCAAACATAATCCGTGCTAATACGTTGAAATATCACAACTTCCACACATAAAAATGTACTAAAATATTCACACGCGATTATGCACATATCAATAAATTCCCAAACTTGGCATGCTTCTATATTCAAGCATCCACAACATATTTCTCACATAAAACTTAACAAATAAACCTGACACCTCAGGATTTATTAATTTAAAACCCGTATTCTATATTTCACCATAAACAATCAATTCAATTTGGCATACAAACCAATATATAAGGCAATTCTACCTTAGGCATCACAATTTAAGCCTAAAATAAACACAATTTAATTTCGAAATTTCCACAAAAATATTAATAAAATAGTAATATTTTTAATTCCGAAAATTAATAAAATATTATTATTTAATTCCCAAAAATTAATGTAATATTCCAACAGCATGACAACTAATTCCTAATTAATTAACACTAAACATAATTGACTTAAACTAATCCGCTCTAATCAAGTTTAACCTACTAAGCAAGGGATTAGGGTGATAACTCACCCAATTGAAAATCCGAAGACACCGGCACGTCGACGACGGTGAGGGCTACGTGTGTCATGGTCCAAAAATGACACGGAACGATGACGGCGACTGGGACTCGGCTGGACAGCAGCTTTGGCTGCTTAGTGGGGGGTTGAACGGGCGGCTACGAGTGGCGCACGGCGGTCCAGCGGCAAGGGAGCGGCTACGGGTGGCTTGGGGACGAAGATGGGGTGAACGGTGGCTAAAAACAAGGAAAAAGGAAGAGAAAAGAGAGAGAAAAGGGGGCTACCAAGGGGGAAAAGCGAATTTGAGAAAGAGAGAGAGAGAGAGAGAGAGTAGAGAAAAAGAGGGAGAGAGAAAGCGAAGGCTTATTACTTCAAGCAAGGCCACTAGGTCTTGAAATATCTCACATTAATGCTTGCCCCTAAAGTCCTCTTCCATTATCACAAGACACCAAAGTCTTCTCTCTTAATATCCTTTTGTTTCTAGGACATAAATGCTTGAAGGGCATTTTATTAAATTCACACTTGACACTATTCACGTGCACTATTCACGTGGGCTCAGGCTCAAGCCAGCAAACTTGGGCTCGAGCTTGAATGGGCCCAATTGGAAGAGAAATGGGCTTGAAAAGCTTAATGGGCTTTCCTTGGGCTCATTGGGCTTTTGTCTTGAGTGTGAGGCCCATTGGGCTTTTTTCCCGGCCCACTCCCTTGTGGGCTTCCATTCTCGGCCCACTAATTCCTTTGTCCAAAGTTTCAGGGCCCAAAACTCTTCCCGAGTTTTACCCCGACTAACTCAGACCGGAAAGTCTTGGAACAATCCTTAATCGAAAACCTATAATCAGATCATGGCTTGTTGCTAAAATTCAATGGGATGTATCCCTAATACGGCCTATTCAAGTTAGGTGGCCTCTTGGGGTGTCGTTAGCGTGACTTATGGTTGATTCGTCAATTAATCCATATTCGTCTCTTGTTAATCCATGGATCATTATCGGTTATCATATAATCGTGTAGAATTGACTTATTTACCAGGGGCACATGGTCTGGTGAAATTGACTTAAGATCATTCGGGTTTAGTATAATGATCGTACGGAATCACCCGCAATATGACTATGTATACTTTCGCCGAATCGTGTCACGCCCCGAACCCCACGGCACGCAACATCCTTACCTTGGTCGATAAGCTGCGACATCCCAGGAAGCGTCGCTGACCCACGTTCAAACACACAGAGATCAAGCACAATCGAAAATAATAATTAAACAAACCCAAACAATAATAATATGAACCAAGGATAGCCATGCATCAATCACCATAATAGAAAATAATTACACATTTTATATTACTATTAAAACCATTTGTACAACATATATGAGTACTACAAAAAGATACAAACAATCAACAGCCACTTGGTCAAAAAGGGGTAAGCGGCTAGGGAGGTCAGGGTAAAACTCAGGGAGAGGGCTACAGTCCAAAAAGTAACGGCCCTCCTTACTAGCTATGGACACTGGGTGACCCTAAGGCTCCCAATCAGGGTCGAATAACTCGGAAGAATCATTTGATAACTCCTCGGAGGCATCCTCACTAGACCCTAACTCCTTCGAATCCATGGCCTATGCTCGCTCATCCTCGGAGTCCAGCTCCAACTCTGGGTCAAGGTAAAGCTCGAATCCCTCCTTGTCTGATCGTAACTCCGCAACCTCTCCGTCCTCATTTACGTCCTGCTCCATGGCCTCGGGTTCATCCTCCTCCTCATCCATCGACTCGGGGTCCTCCGCTAGTACATCAGGCTCCTCCTCCATCTCCTCCTCTTGCATAATCCACTCGGGTGTAACCTGGGGATCGATCACCTCACCATCAACTATAACTGACTACATCAACCCAACATCATCGACCGGGACATCAAAGGTCCTGAGGGGATCTCCCTCATTCCCATCGGCATCCCGGTGGCACCATGCCACGTACTCTTGCACCTGGTAGAAATACTCGCCTATATCTACATATACTACTAATCGATACCTCATAAAAATCTTCCCATTTCCTGAGAGGTAGGTACTGGTATACTGGCGGATCTGCATAGGGATCCCAAAAAGAGGAGGTGGTCTCTCCATCCTCACGGCTGGGGGTCTGAAAAGTTTCGGTTTACACAACTGTGAGACGAATCTCAGCGAGTTCGACTCCTAAACCTAGGCTAGGCTAGCGTGCAATCTCCTGACCGAAAACAAACATTCCAAACCGTAATACAACAACAATCAAACAATTCTCTCACCCTGCAGGTTAGACATTTCAATATATAATAATCACAGCATATACATGGCACACTTAGTCACACGTACGCCAAACACATACTCATGCTCTTCAGTGTTCATATCGCATGCCATACACCGAGTCTCACATACTCGCACACTAGTCCATACATTTTTATGTATGCAAATGTCGTCGACATGTTAAATGCATTTCTCGGCCCACTGGCCCACACTGGCAATTGCTCAATTTATTAATATTTATTACGACTCAAGTCAACAATATTCACGGCCCGATGCGTCTAGCCTACTTCAAAGTGCATGAGGCGCAACACTGATCTCCTTACGAGCCAAAGTCTGCTTTAAAGTGCATGAGGATAGTCATCTTCTGGACGTACTGGGTATCGTCGTGCTTCAAAGTGCATGAGGATGGTATCAACCCGAAGGTCACGACCCGAAGGCCCTTAGGTGATCACACAACCCATTATTATCTTAACCTCGCGTAAAATGTTTCAAGGTATTTTAAGTGATCACATGCTCACGGCAAGCACGCATTCTCGCACAATTTCATCACATGCCTCACTCTTGGCATACACAATGCGTGTCCATATTATGCAGTACCATGCACCACGAGCATCAATATAATTCAAACACTCAATGTCACAACACGTGCTCAATTGGCCCAATTAATACCGTGTGGCCTAATGTGCGATTCACAAATCAACAATTAATTTCAAGCCAAACATTGGCCAATCGCACTCTAAATTAGTCAACCATGCAACATGCAACATGGCAGTACGCAATCAATCACAATTAAGCACAATTTACGTACAATCAGTCAACCCAGACATACTCGGCAATTTCACCAACAGGCTCCTAAATTGGCCATTTAGTCCAATTATTCTCCCTAATAAATTCTAATTGATCTACTAAATTTTTCCCAATAATAATTTCTACCAATTGGTACACTAATTTCTCTTAGCATATACTAGTATTCCTAAACCAGTTCAGAAAATGCACTATCAGTCCTAATTCGGGTTTAGGAATTTTACTCACATAATCCAACTCACGACGACGAGGAACGGCAGCCGATCACTAGTGAGCAGTGGAACCAGCGGCGGCGTTCTCGGCGGTGACGTACGGACAACTGTGTACGGACCATACGGACATCGACGAACAGCGACGTACGGACGTCAGAAATGTCACAGTGACAGCAGCCGGGCCGGTTGGGCTCCGATGCAGCAGCGGTGAGGCTCCGAGAGGGAAAAGGGAAAGAAAGAGAGAGAGGGAGAGAGAGAAAGGGGCCGGACAAGGGTGAGGCTGAGGCTGGGAGCTGAGGTGGTCGGCAGTGTGGCACAGTGGCCGGCGGTGGTGCTCCGGTGGCCGGCGGTGAGCTCCGGCAAGGTTTGCCGAGAGAGAGAAAGAGAGGGAGAAGGAGGTGGAGGGCTGATCTGTGGGGGATGGCTGAATGGAAGGGTGAGGAGAGAGAGAAAAAAGTCTAAGCTGGTTAAATATTAGGGGCTAGGGACGCCAAGTGTCACCAATCCGCGAAAATGACCAAAACGCCCCTAATCTAATTACCTTAATTAATCCTTATCCAAAAATTGAAGGGTAAAATGGTCTTTGACCCTCATAATTGATGCTATCCAAAATAATTAATGCCTTAATTAATTCCCCAAAATTCGGAGCCAAAAATAGTCCAGGGGCAAAACTGTCATTTTTCAGATCCCGGGTCGAAGTTCAATTTTTCGCTCGTACCAACCCTAAATATGCGTGGCCAACATAATGTGGTGTCGAAATGGCGAAATTAGTCACGCAAGCCCTCGAAAACCCACGTTGAAGTTTAAAAGGCAAAATCGTCAATTTTTTTCAATTTATGTCGAAATTCCAATTTTTGGTCATAATAACTCCTAGTATGTGTGGCCACCCTAAAATGGCATCGGCCTCGAAAAATAACCTCATTTGGCCTCGAAAAGCGATGCTGGTGTCCCGAGGGAAAAAATCGTAATTTTTCACCCAGGATCGAAATTCCAATTTTTAGCCATACTAACTGCAAACGCGCGTGACTAGCATAATATGACGTCAAATTCCCAAAAATAATCTCTTAAGCTCTCGAAAATCGATATCAAAATCTGGGCTCAATTTCGTGATCAAAACTTGCTAAACTTTCAATTTCAAGGTCTCTCACTAATGGACGGCTATTTAGAGGTTACGTGTATCGACCTAGGGCCATTCGTATCGTAATGGTCTCGATCATTAAAAGAATAAGAAATTATCACTAATTTTAGAGGTCACGATCATTCGGTTCAAGTTCAGGACTGGTTGGCCATGTGCACTTTCGATCTTGCAGAATCACCTGTGTCCCTATTGTACATCGTTGGCCTTGGCCAAACCCAATTCATTACTCTTTCCTAAGATCAGCCCACGTTGGCCCAAAATATTTCCTCATCGTCTCTTGTGATCGGTATCCATTTCGCGATAGGATCCCCAATCCACGTACCATTTCCTAGTTAGCCATACCCCATTGGTTAGTATCCTAAAAGTGATCAGCTCTAAGCGAGACTTACTAAAATAAAATGCGAAATAATATCAGTTTTATTGATCCCGGAATTACATCGAAATTCGGGCTGTTACAAATCAATTCCTAACCTTTCACTAATTGACCCGTGACGTCATATGTCACCCCGCATCGATTCTTATGGTCGAGCTATTTTCCATGGTTGAGTACTATAGTCGATTGCATTGTCCAACTCTCAATTGTCATTCCTAATTGAATAGTTGACCCATGAACAATTCGTGAATCGACTCATGGCCTAATCCTGCTATTAGAGCATTGACAGTTTAAGCCACTTCACTTGCCGAATTAGGTTCAGAATCGAGGATGTCACAATTCTTCTCTCCTTAAAAGAATGTTGTCCTTGAAATTTGAATACTCATCTAGTTCCTCGAACAACATGGGTTAACGAAGCCTTAATAACTCTTAATTATGCCCCCCTCATGATTTCTCACAAAATAATCTCTTAATTTCACAGATGAGTTACACAATATCTTCACGGCTTCAAATTCTCACGATGTGATTCACAAGTAAGCACGCGATTGATTGTCAAGTGAAGAAGTTTCTTTTTGATGCATTTTACAAAGTTGACTCCCTTCTTATACAGAGCAGATTTAGATCCAAAACATGAAATCTATTCAAATTAGGAATCTAACTCAAATTAGGAAATCTACCTGGATCATGTTATTTTTATGGGATCAACTGGAGATGTATTTTCAACACACTCTAAGCAATTGACTAAGGCATCAGTCCTCCATGAGTTATTGTGAAGAAAGACGTGTTTTGGCTCCTATATGATAGTACAATTAACGTGGGCCAACCTTATTTCATTTACACCGAAGCCTCTTTTTTTGAAATTTTTTGTGGGTAGTAGTAGAATGCTTTTTGCTGCAAGTGAGAAATAATCAAAGAGTTCTTTTACTCAGAAGAGAGAAAAGAAAGGAAATTTCTTCATGAACACCCATTTCTTTGTCATTTTCTTTTACAATACTTGCTTGCTAGGAGCAATCTCATTATCAACAGCCTGAAACACATATAGCTCCGACGATCTGTAATTAAGTCAGATGATTACAACCTAAACAAGCTCCAAAAGGGGAAAGAAAGGAAAACCTGATAGGCTTCTCAAATATTGATCGACCATCTACTCAATTAATTATTAACGACGGTAAAGCATACGCCTTAAGACTTGACTCGCAATTGATTGATAGAGCAACAAGACACGCGATGCTTCCAAAGCACCTCGATTTCAAATTCTGTAAAAAGTATCCATTGCCGAAGCTCCATTTTGGCCCTCTTTTGTCTTGTAGATGCGGGAGAGACCGGTTGCATCAAAGGGCTTAAAAAGCAAAGGGTGTTGCTCGTCTACAAGCTCTTCAGGACACTGAACCGTTCCTCGGTCGGCAGAGAACAATCCTATTGAATATCTTGGATCGTGCCCGCTCATCATTACACGGTGACAAGGGCTGTGTAATCTCCCGTTGCTCCATCCCTGCGTGCAAAAAGAAGAAAGGGAGAGGCTCACAATGATCAAGGTCAATTATCCAGAAGATTATATCGGACAAGACGTCTTATCTCACCACATGTTAGCATCAATCTCGCTGTATCAATAAGCATTCAACCATTTGAATCTATGGTTCACTCGGCGACCGGGTCAATAAGGATTTCACAAAGAAATCAGCTTTAAAGTCGTAATTCTAGCTATTGCCAGAGGTAATGATCAATACTATAAATATAAACAACAATTTACAATTAATACGTAAAGTCATGTGCTCGAATTCTTGTTCGATGCTTATAGCATGTTACCTACTGTTAAATATATCTTGAATTTTATATATTCAGTCTGGTTCATGACCTGACCTGATATATTTTTTGTGCGACCCAAAAATTGAGAGAAAATTGAGATTTGGTTCGCAATGCGGAGGGTTGGGAAGCAAGCGAACCAATGTCTCGGGGGGTTCGGGAGCGTAGCCCCCGAGGAAAATTTTTGGGAGCCCTATTTATACTGTGGCTAGGTTTTCTCATTGATGTATAGAAAAACTTTGTTTACAGAGAGTTTTGTGAGCCGTGAGCTTTAGTCGTTGTTTCGACTTCTGAAAACTGTACTTTCTTTGATTATAGTGGAATTTTGTCTTACCTCGCCAGTAGACGTAGATCACCTTATGATCGAACCACGTAAAATTCCTGTGTTCTGTCTTTTGTTTTTTCCGCATCTGTTTCCAACACCTACTTTTTGAGCCAAATTCAATAGAAAGAGAGAGGGTGGTGGGGGTACTCACGTAGAATGACTCCCCAGTGAGGACAATGAAAGAAGAAGCTGAGGAAGGGGCGACCTCGATCCAATGTCCGTCCTTAATTTGCACTTCCAATCCATTCACATGATTTTGATGAAGTATGGTCACGAAGTTCGCGTCCCGATGGCACATAGTCCCGGGCTTCTTGGACTCCTCGGTCCCAGGAGCTGGATATCTCATGAGACGGAACTTGTATTTGACCGACTTGGCTAGCGATTCCATGTACTTGTCTACGCCCAAGCTTTCCAAAACCAGCTTCCTCACCAGTGAATCCAGCTCCAAAACCGTCGTAACATACGTATTCATTGTCTCACTGCATGTTCATAAAAAAGGCACGCATCAAAACTCCAGTTCCCATAGATAGGGGTGTAAATAGGCATCTTAACGTTGCATGTGTTTTTATGTACATTGCCGTGTAATATGATTCATTTTAGATTTTCTTCTTGCATCAAAGCAGTTGAAATTCAAATGCGCGTCATTAGTGATCCATTTGATGAACATTAATATCTTAACACTTCCTTAACGGAACCGATAATATAATTACCAGTTATAAAAAAAAAAGGATTACCAAAATCTTGTGTTTCCTTCCGGCCACATGAGATCCGTTAAATTTTCAATCGAGCCTGAGTTGGGGGTGTAGTCCACTCCAAACGCCTCGTAGCGAGGAAGATTTGCATGGTAGCCGAAATATGGCTTATCTGGGACGTCGAACCGGCGCTTCACATCGGTCGGAAGCTCGAGCAATTTCTCCAATTCTTGAAACACATCATTGTGAAGCTTCGAGGTCATCTTATCATACAAAGCTTCGAAGCAACCGAATTCTTCAAGGGCTTGTCGGACTTGACTTTGCAAGGAGTCCCGTCGACCCGTCCCCGGCTTCGAGCCATCTAATTCGGACAGATCTATCAAGGGAAGCTTCAGTGTTGAAATAGAGCTCATGATTAGTGTGTTTCTTCTGAATAGTTTTTCTGAAAATTCTCTCCTATTTTTTTCTTGGGGTGGTTCTCTGCTGGATTTATAGCGCTTGTGCATCCTCGGAGTTGCCGCTGTAGCAATTTAGAGTTACAATCTTTCCATGAAGAGTTGATTATTTTCCTTTTTTCACACCTCCTTTTGTGGATTAAACTAGAGCTGACTAGTAAAGTTTTTTTTTGGCAAATAGCTTATGGATAGTTAATGACTTGACTTTAACTCAAGCAATGGTGACGGTTGTCTTCCTCTTCCGGCAAGTCTTCTACGGCGAATGCATGGAAACAAATCAGCAGAAAGGTGAAAATTGAAGCCTAATATTAATGCCACAATCAGAAACAGCAGCCCCTGCAGGCAAACAAATAAATCTTACATTTTGAATAGTGCTATCTTATGATATTTTTAATCATCGCATGACTCGCTGACAATGCATCATTCATCAATTAAATATTGATATTTTAAAAAAGAAAAACTACTCGCATTTATTTAGTTTTGCAGAAAGACATATAATAGTGAAAATTGAAATGAATACGAGTGATTGGATTGATGATATAATTGTGTGTCTGCCTTAAGTAAGTGTAAACTTAGAACATTTTAATGTTTTAGCTCCTAGATGTTTTGAAAAGCTTAAATCAAAAGCTAGTGGCCCATTTAGAGGTTTGGAGGGAATTGAAGAAAATACTCAACTCGTGAAGTTCAATTGTAGAAGGATAGGGAATTTCTTCATACTCTTATGATGTATGTGAGATTTTGTGGCATTGGCATTTTAGAACAGTTAGCAGTAGTTCCGAAAAATTTCACATGATATCAGAGTTAGAGGTCATGAATTTAAATCTTTCCAGATCCCATTTGCCTTCTCAATTAAATTTGTTTACGCTTAGTAACAAGCAAAAAGACCAAACTAAGCGTGAATGGAGTGTTATAATAATTAAATATTAAACCACGCATTCCTCTAACAGCTTAAGCTTTTAGAATAGTTGACAGTGGTCCCAAAAAATCTCATATGGTATTAGAGCTGGACGTCCTCAGTTCAAATCTTTTCGGGCTCCATTTGCCTATCCAATTAAATATGTACATGCTTAGTACTAGGCAAAGAAATTAGACTAAGCATGAGAGGGAGTGTTAGAGTATCTAAATAATAAACCACGTCTTTATCTAATAACTTAAACTTTTAGAACAGTTGACAGTGCTTCCACAAAATCTTACAGAATATACCAGAACATAAGAGTGCAAAGTCCTTTTCACCTAGGGAAGATTGATGATTAAGAATCATCTTAAGGTGGCACGGTGTTGTTGTCCACCAAGGTGACGAAGTTACTAGTGGGCTACAAATTATAAGGTGTGATCAATCATTGGTGTTCAAATCATGGTGATTGAAATATTGAAATGCACGTGTGAGTTGTGTTAAAATAGTTCCACATTGAAAATTTGATTTTTTTTGTCAAATCATTAGAAAATTGATGAGGGATGGAGTAATTAATACATTCAAGTTGGCTCATAATTCATTGGCTCAAGCTTTTGAGTAAGTATGGGTTCAACTGAACATATTGACAGGCTCGAACTTGACTCTTTCTTGGTGGTGATCTTCTCAAGTAAAGGTATCGAGCTCTGCCCCTCGCTTTCGACAGGAAAATGGAGAGAGAGAGAGACTTTGGTGAAGATGTTTGCTGGCGATGAAAGCAAGTAAAGGAATTGATTCCCATCGAATTAGGAGATGAGCAGGGCAATGGTGGACGGTGGAGTCCAAGTGAAGAAGCGGAGAATGTGACGAAGAATGGGATGCAGCGATGGAACCAAGGAAAAGAAAAGAGATTATATACTTTAGATAAGATTTCATCGTAATCGTCCCGGACTAGATGCATAAATGACAATGTTTAAAAATATAATATAAGTTGATATTTTGTTAAAATTAGTCTTGAAAATTAGAAATTTATTGTCACTACAGAAATAAAAATACAGTAAATCTAGTTGTTACTCCACTAAATTTACCATTCTTTCGTAAGTAAATCCCTAATTGAATAAGACTAATCCTAGTCTCATAGACAAATCATATTGTGACAAAATCAAACTCAAGTCGAATTGGCTTATAGTCGAAAATCCACGGGCTCACATATGCTCACATTTGTAAAAACAAAATGTAGAATTACAATCATAAAACAATTGTAGGCTTTTGAAATCAAGCATTATGGTGAATTGGTAGGAAGAGATTATTTGCCTCATCCGACATAATTAATGCCCAAATAAGCAATATGAGAAAAATTGACTCCACCACTTCAAAACATGCATCATTAAGGATCAAATCATTTAGTTAAATGGACACCCATAAACATCACACTTATAGACATCATTACATGGCACGTCATCATATGACATAGCACGTCTGAAAATTCAAAAAAAAAATTAAAATATTATGCACGTCAGCAATTCCTAGCCAAAATTAGTTAGAAGAAATAAATTGGCAAATCGTCAAAAGATTTATGACTAAATTGGCAAATCGTCAAAAGGCTTAAGACTAAATTTGCCAAGTTAAAAGGTATAGAATTGAATATGCAGAAATGCAAGAAGTTTCGGAAGTTTTATGGTAATTTTCCCCTTTACTGATTACTATGACTAATATTTTAACCCATCACTTGGCATGTTGCTGGATCATTAATTGTATTGACTGGACTACTTTTGCACTCTAGTGTGTTGTCTTGTGGCATGGCTCGAAGGTGTAAGCATATATATCCAGCAAAAGAGTGGTTGCGGAAGGAGACCATCTTCACATCTAATGCCGAATTCAGCAGTGGCGATTCTGTAATATTCAGGTATTTACAAAAAAAAAAAGTCAAAAAGTCAAAAAGCCAAAAAGTATCTACAGTGGACGCTTGGCTCTTCTATTTAACTGAGAGCTCCTTGGCCGAGAAAACAAAAACGGAAAAGAAAGAAAGAGAAGAAGAAGAAGAAGAAGAAGAAGAAGAAGAAGAAGAAGAAGAAGAAGAAGAAAGGGCGGTTTTTCGCCACGCAAACCTTGGCTAGCCGATCTGACTTGGTATCACAATGTCCGGTAAGCATTCGTGCCCCTCGTTCATATGATTAGAGAAGTTTTCCAATTTAGGGCTTGAAATTCGGAATTTTGGGAAATTCGAGTGGTGAAGTCCGATTTTTTAGTCGTAGAGCTGCGTATTTTTATAGAATTGATAGTTTGTGGTGTTGTGGAGCTGCGGGATTTTACGGATCTTGATTTGGACCTACGGTTTGCATAATATGAATTTTTGAAGTTGGCTGCGCAAGGTGAATAGTGCACGATCAGCGGCTTTTAGGCTGATTTTCATCGGATTCCGGCTCGATTTTGGGATGGCCAAGTTGGGTTTCTTGTAGTGCTCTGAGTGGGCTTTCTATTGACTATAAGCTCGCTTGGAACGGGGTTCGGTAGAGGAATTTATAGTGCGATCAAGTTTCGCGTTCAAACTGCGCGTTGCGAACGATTTGGATAATCGCTTTGAAGAAGCGATTTATGGGTGCTTTTGAGTTGTCTTATTATCGTTTAAGTGTCGTTTAGCCGATTTGTAGTTTTTTTACTTGGTTTTGATGTCGATTCTCATTTAATTGTTAGGATTACGAGATCGTCGGTTCGAGTAAGCGTGATTGTTGGATTTTTGGGATTCCAGGTGAGTAGTACTATATCTTCTTTGATTTTATAAAAATCATATCTCAAAAGAATTATGATTCGACATAAATATATATGTTGAACTTAAAAGAGCATTTTGTTGCATAAATCGGGATCGAGCATTTACTACTTTTTAGTATTTGAGAATGATTTGGGAATCGTTTTTGTAAATGTATTGTGCAAGGATACATATGTATATTGCGTTACGAACTAGTTTATAAAATGACTTCGGAAATGATTCAAGAAATGCCAAAATGTATTTTTGGAGGTTGAGCCGTGTTGCGAAAGTTATTTGTTTGGTTTGTGAAATGTATTCTAGATTGGATTTTTGATATTATATGATGATTGCTTGACGCTCAATATCGCTGTGAGCCCAATGAGGGGCTTTGGGGTATGCATATCGGGTTTAGGATATCCTTCTGGGTCGAGCCACCGGCTTTGTAAGTGAAGACCTTGCCAAGGGGGGCATCTTGGTAGCCTTGTCACAAGGCTTTGTGTCGTGACCATGATTAGATATTGAGCAATAGATTGATCGATGGAATGGACCATCGACATGTGCTGTGATATGAGATTCATTAATGGAATAGACCATTGATGTGTGATTTGAGATTAGTTAATGGAATGGACCATTGATGTGGTTTTTATAAAGATTGATCAATGGACTTGAACATTGATAGTTTGAATTTGATGATGGATTTAAATGTGTATTTGTGACTTATACAAAGTTTTGATGAAATGAAATAACTCTTATGTGATTCTATATGTATTTTAAACCTTGGGTTTGGCTTCTAAAGTTCTGGTATTGCTTTGTACACATGCATAGTGATTGCTCGATCTACTTAGAAGAGATGTACTATTCACTAAGCTGTGGTTGATCATCCCTTTCTTTCCCAATCTTTCAAGTTATTTGTTTAGCAGTCAATAAAGTGAGAGTAATGTCATGGGGACTTTTGGATGATTTGAGGTTGTGTCCTTAAGGAGGAAGGACGGCCGTGTCATCTCCCATCCTGATAGATTTCGGGGTGTGACATTTATTGGTATTAGAGCTTAGGATATGATTTTTGGGGTACGTAGTCTATGGGATGTTGTAAGGTTGTGCGTTAGGGTGTGTGTTTCTTTTAAGGTCTAGGTGATCATTAGTTCTGATTCAGAGAAGTTTGCTTCGCCCTGTAAGAAATAACAAAGGCAAGTGAGTTGTTACTTTTAATACCAAGAATGTATCTTAAGGTTTTCAATATGTGGTTTTGGCAAGAAAATAAAGGGGGAGATATTTTGCGAGTCATAACTCAAGATGTGTACTCTTGAATAGGACCGGTTGTCATCGACCATGGATAAGCAAGAATACAAGGAGTTTTGAGTCTCTAGTGCATCCGAAAGTGTAGTGTCAATAGGTGAAGATGGAATTAGTGGTGGTAGGGAAGAAAATCTAGCTAGAGCTAGGGATTGTGGTGGTCAAGGTCAGAGGGAGGAATCTCTTACTGTGGAAATTGTTGTAGATAAGGGTGCGTTTAGTAATGGAGATAACATAATAGTCGAGGTTATGGATTCTGAAGTTTTTGTAGATGGCATTTGCAGACCCATTGATGAAAATCTGAAAGCTGAAGGCAATCGTGATGCGTTGGCCGGCAAAAATAGGGAGTTGGAGAGAGATGTAAAGTCTATGTGGGAAGAAATTAAGGGCTTTAATTGGTGCTATAGAGTGTTCTCTCCCTAGTGGAGTAGTCAAGTCTCAACCCTACATGTTCCATATAAACAGTGAAGGAGTTACAAAACAAGAACGTGCAACTTACGTACAATCAAGTGGGGACGCTTGGCGGGTTCGGAAAATTATGTACACTTTTTGCAAGAAGAAATTAAAATGAGGAAGAAGTGGAGAAAGATGTAAATCCACAAGTTGAAATATTCATTTTGCAAAAGTTTATTGGAGATTTGGAAGAAAAGAATTTATCCCTTTAATTAGAATGTGAGAAACATGTTGAAGCCTCCAAATTATCCAATAAGTTGATTAATGAACTAGAGAGTGAAAATCTTGAGCAGCCGGTAAAAAGGGAAATGCTGATAGATGACACTGGAAGGTTGACGACAATATTTTATCAAGTGTTCGGGGCCCATTCAAATTGATGCGGAAGCCGGGCGAGAAGGTGAGATCACATGACAGCATATACTTTCCTAACTTGACAAATTGCCTTTAGAGCATATTTTGGACGAGGTATGGACAATTAAAGAATCGCTAACAAAGAACAGGGATGAAGAACAAAAGTTGCTGGTTGAGATAGGTTATTTTTCTTGGTTAGAAAATGAGAATTTATATTGGAAGTCTTGATATGTGGCAATATTTGGTATGATAAGAATTGATCTTAGAAGCTATAAGCTTGAATTGACATGTGAGACAGAGATTTACTTATGGTAAATAGGTGCGATCAAGTTATGAACTTCTAAATAGCAGGTTATGATCTTACTCTAAAATTTTTTTGTGGAACTAATGGAGGCTGTCAGTTTCAGTTGTAGTTTTCGGTAAAATGGTAGCACGAGGCAAGTGCTTCAGTCTTTGAATTAATAAGAGATAATTTTAAGTGATGATTCTTTAAATTGAGAACTTGAGACCATTGAATTTAATGGAAACTAGATATGTTCCTATCTCAGTGATTTGAGAAGTTGTAAGCATTCAATCATAAAAGATGATCTCTTAAGTGGTAAAATTCTTAGATAAGATTTATGGGTATTTAGGGTGACAATTGAGATTGGAAATTTGAATAAGTGGATCTTGTCTTGAGAGTGTTAAGAGTTAAGTATCTTATGGTATTAGATTGGCAAATTTCGAAATAGTGTTATCAATAATCTCTTCTTGAGGTGTTAGTAAAGACAGGAAAAGAATTCAAAAGGTTTTGTGCAATAAATAAGATCTTCAAGTGGATGATGTGATGTTCTTGGACTATGTACTTAATTAAAGTAAATGGAATGTTGAAAGGAGAATAGATAACTTGTGGAAATTCAGATTGTGATATGTTTTGATTTGATAGATATTCTATGGATTATATTTCTAGTATCAAGATTTGTATGTACTGCACGTCACAAATCTCGAAGGTTGTACAAGAATGGTCAGACTACTTTCTGTTCTCTGATACTTATGTGAATGAACTATGAAGTACTTTTTATGATCGAATAATTTTGGGGGTGATGATAACCTGAAATAGAAAAGAAAGCAAAATTGATTTTTGATCAGAGGCACAGTGAAAGTGTGGTAGACCTTTGTGAGGTGCTGGTAAGCTTAAAGAAGCAGAGGAGTTTATTGAAAATATATATAAAGATCCAATGACAAAATTGGAAAGGGCTTCTTGGGAATTGTTAGGAGAAGGAACGACGCAAATATCCTTATTTGTTTGTTGATTGAAGTAAGTACAAATTTTGAGGACGAAATTTCTTTTAAGGAGGGATGGATGTAATATTTAGGTATTTACAAAAAAAAAGAGTCAAAAAGTCAAAAAAGTATCTACAGTGGACGCTTGGCTCTTCTATTTAACCGAGAGCTCCTTGGCCGAGAAAACAGAAACGGAAAAGAAAGAAAGAGAAGAAGAAGAAGAAGAAGAAGAAGAAGAAGAAGAAAAGGGGGGTTTTACACCGCACGAACCTCACCTAGCCGATCCGACTTGGTATCACAACGTCCGGTAAGCATTCGTGCCCCTCGTTCATATGATCGGAGAAGTTTCCAATTTAGGGCTTGAAATTCGGAATTTTGGGAAATTCGAGTGTTGAAGTCTGTTTTTGAGTCATAGAGCTACGTATTTTTATAGAATTGATAGTTTGTGGTGTCGTGAAGCCGCGGGATTTTACGGATCTTGATTTGGACCTACGATTTGCCTAATATGAATTTTTGAAGTTGCCTACGCAAGATGAACAGTGCGCGATCAGCGGCTTTTAGGCTGATTTTCGTCGGATTCCGGCTCAATTTTGGGACGGCCAAGTTGGGGTTCTTATAGTGCTCTGAGTGGGTTTTCTATTGACTATAAGCTCACTTGGAACGGGGTTCGGTAGAGAAATTTATAGTGCAATCAAGTTTCGTGTTCAAACTGCGCGTTGCGAACGGTTTGGATAATCTCTTTGGAGAAGCAATTTATGGGCGCTTTTGAGTTAACTTGTTAGCGTTTAAGTGTCGTTTAGCCGATTTGTAGTTTTTTTACTTGGTTTTGATGTCGATTCTCATTTAATTGTTAGGATTACAATATTATCGGTTCAAGTGAGCGTAATTGTTGGATATTTGGGGATTCCAGGTGAGTGGTACTATCTTTTCTTTGGTTTTACAAAATCATATCTCGAAAGAATTATGATTCGACATAAATATATATGTTGAACTTAAAAGAGCATTTTCTTGCATAAATCGGGATTGAGCATTTACTACTTTTTAGTATTTGAGAATGATTTGGGAATCGTTTTTGTAAATGTATTGTGCAAGGATACATATGTCTATTGCGTTACAAACTAGTTTATAAAATGACTTCAGAAATGATTCAAGAAATGCCAAAATGTATTTTTGGAGGTTGAGCTGTGTTGCGAAAGTTATTTGTTTGGTTTGTGAAATGTATTCTGGATTGGATTTCTGATATTAGATGATAATTGTTTAATGCTCAATATCGCTGTGAGCCCAATGAGGGGCTTTGGGGTATGCATATCGGGTTTAGGATATCCTTCTAGGCCGAGCCACCGGCTTTGTAGGTGGAGACCTTGTCAAGAGGGGAATCTTGGTAGCCTTATCACAAGACTTTGTGTCGTGACCATGGTTAGATATTGAGCAATAGATTGATCGATGGAATGGACCATCGACATGTGCTATGATATGAGATTCATCAATGGAATAGACCATTGATGTGTGATTTGAGATTAGTTAATGAAATGGACCATTGATGTGGTTTTTATAAAGATTGATCAATGGACTTGACCATTGATAGTTTGAATTTGATGATAGATTTAAATATGTATTTGTGACTTGTACAAAGTTTTGATGAAATGAAATAACTCTTATGTGATTCTATATGTATTTTAAACCTTGGGTTTGGCTTCTAAAGTTTTGGTATTGCTTTGTACACATGCATAGTGATTGCTCGATCTACTTAGAAGAGATGTACTATTCACTGAGCTGTGATTGCTCATCCCTCTCTTTTCCAATTTTTCAAGTTCTTTGTTTAGCAGTCAATAGAGCGAGAGCGATGTCATGGAGACCTTTGGGTGATTTGAGATTGTGTCCTTCAAGAGAAAGGACAGCCGTGTCATCCCCCATCCTGATAGATTTTGGGGTGTGACAGATTCTTTGCAAACAAAGATAAGAAGCAAATTTTGTCATTGGGTCTATGTGCAGTGAGACATCACCTAGCACATGCAATGTCGTTCGTCTCTTGAAATAGCCATTGCTTGTTGGGTTAGCTTGTTGCTTGTTGGGTTAGCTCGTTTTAAAGTCTTATGGCAGTTCAAAGTCATTTATTAAGTAGCTAACTTGCCATTTTCAAATACAGAAATGGAAAGCGATTGGAATTATCTTACTTTCTGCACATTTTATGTATACGGTAGCCTCCCTAGATGGCTATTGATATTCATCGTGCGTTCTCGTGAAGGAAACTAAATTTTATATTGCATATATTGACGCATGCATGTACTGGATTCGGACATATGAAGTTGAAATTGTTAGTGCAACTGCATTTCTTACATTATTTTTAGGATTTATTGAATTCTGTACGGCAGGTTTTTTACTGATCAGCAATTTTTTCTGTTGAACTTTAAGATAGCTCGCTTGACGAGGCAATGGGTCTATGGCAAAAAATACATGATTTAGCAATAAAATAAATAGAATAAAGGAATCAAATCGGATACCAAATTTACTCTTTTCGGTTAGCGGGACCTACCTCACGAGAGAGTAGTACAACATTTCACTATAAATCGAGTGATACAATGGATATTATAATCACAAATGAGTTACACAAGATTTTCGCAGCTTCAAATTCTTTCAATGTGATTCACAAGCAAGCACACGATTAATTATCTCGGAAAGGAGTTTTTTTGGATGCGACTCACAAAGATGACTTGCTTCTTATATAGAAAAGATTTAGATCCAAAATAGGAAATCTATTTAAATTAACAATCCAACTCAAACTAGGAAATCTACCTGGATTAGGTTTCCTTGACGGGTTAGCTCGAGACATATTTTCATTAAGGTCTGAAGCACTTTACTCAAGGCATCAATCCTCCATGATTTATTGAGATAAAAGACGTGTTTCTAGAGACGTTTTTTGGCTCCTATATAATGGTACAATCAACTTGAGCCAACCTTATTTCATTTGCACCAAAACCTCCTTTTTTTGAAATTTTTTGTAAGTAGTAGAATGCTTTTTGCTGCTAGTGGGAAATAATTAAAGAGTTCTTTTCCTTAGAAGAGAGAAAAGATAGGAAATTTCTACCCACCCATCGGTAGCCGTGATGATTTGCGTTCAATTCCTTTCACGAGAGGTCCTGGGTTCAAAACTCGTAGCTCCCGGTGATTTAAGTGAAGGGTTGTGACGCTGAGATGCTACGCTAGCCCCCCTGAGGACTAGTCAAGCTTCACCGCTGGTTTGAGCGCAAGCTCGCCGGCCACGCGGACATCTCGGTCATAATAAAAAAAAAGATAGGAAATTTTTTCATGAGCACCCATTTCTTTGTCATTTTCTTTTACAATACTTGATTGCTAGAAGCAATCTCATTACCAGCAGCTTGAAGCACATATAGCTCCGAGAATCTGTAATTAAGTCAGATGATTACAACCTAAACAAGCTTGGGGAAAGAAAGGAAAACCCGGTATGGTTCTCAAATATTGAGCGACCGTCTACTCAATTAATTATTAACGACGATAAAACATGTCTTCAAGACTTGACTCACGATTGATTGATGTGGCAACAGGACACACGATGCTTCGAAAGCACCTCGATTTCAAATTCTGTAAAAAGTATCCATCGCTGAAGCTCCATTTTTTCCCTCTTTGGTATTGTAGATGCGGGAGAGACCAGCAACATCAAAGGGCTTAAAAAGCAAAGGGTGTTGGTCGTCCACAAGCTCATCAGGACACTGAACAGTGCCTTGATCGGAAGAAAAGAGTCCTATGGAATATCGTCGCTCGTGCCCGCTCACCCTTACACGGTGACGAGGGCTGTATAATCTCCCATTGCTCCATCCCTGCATGCAAAAACGATAAAGGGAGAGGCTCACAATGATCAAGGCCAATTATCCCGAAGACTATATCGGATGAGACTTCTATTTCACCACAAGCTAGCATCAATCTCGTCGTATCGATAGCGCATTCAACCAGTTGAATCTATGGTGCACATGGCGATGGGTCAATAAGAATCTCACAAAGAAATTAGCTTTAACGTCGTAATTCTAGCAATTGGCAGACGTGATGATCAAACCGAGAAATATAAACAATAATTTAGAATTGATATGTAAAGTCATGTGCCCGAATTCTTGTTCGATTCTTATAGCGTGTTGCCTACTTTTTGAACCAAATTCAATAGAGAGAGAGAGTGGGTTGCGGGGACTCACGTAGAACGACTCCCCAGTGAGGACAATGAAAGATCAAGCTGAGGAAGGGGCGACCTCAATCCAACGTCCGTCCTTAGTTTGCATTTCCAATCCGTTCACATGATTTTGGTGAAGTATGGTCACAAAGTTCGCGTCCCGATGGCACGTAGTGTCGGGCATCTTGGACTTGTCGTTCCCGGGAGGTGCATATCCCATGAGACGAAAATTGTATTTGACCGACCTGGCCAGCGAATCCACGTCCTTGTCTACGTCCAAGCTTCCCAAAACCAGCTTCCTCACCAGTGAATCCAACTCCAAAACCCTCGTAACATACGTATTCATTGTCTCACTGCATGTTCATGACAAAAGCACATAGCGAAAGATGATTCACCATCATATAAGACGATTCAATTTAGATTTCTTGTACCAAAGTAATTGAATTGATTATCAATTCAAACTCACTTTATTAGTGATCCATTCGATAACCATTAATCTGTTGACACTTGCTGAATGAGAATCGATAATCTAATCAAGTTACAATAAAAACCAGCAATAAAAAGGAATTACCAAAATCTTGTGTTTCCCTCCGGCCACATGAGATCCGCTAGTCTTTTGATCGAACCTGAGTTGGGGCCGTAGTCCATTCCAAATACCTCATAGGGAGGCGCATGAGGAGGGTTCGTGTGGCAGCCGTCAAACTGCTTCTCCGGGACAATGAACCGGCGCTTCACATCGATCGGGAGCTCAAGCAATTCCTCCAATTCTTGGAACAAATCATTGTGAAGCTCCAAGGTCATCTTATCATACAAAGCTTCGAAGCAACTGAATTCTTCAAGGGCTCGTCGGACTTGACATCGTAAGGAGTCCCATCGACCCGTCCCTGGCTTCGAGCCATCTAATTTGGACAGATCTATCAGGGGAAGCTTCAGTGTTGGAATAGAGCTCATGATTAATTTGTCTTTCCTTCTAAAACTTCCCCCTATTTTGTTCTTGGGGTCGTTCTCTGCTGGATTTATAGGGCTTGTGCATCCTCGTAGTTGCCGCTGTAGCAATTTTAGAGTTACACTCTTTCTATGAAGAGTTTATTTTTTTTCCTTTCTTGCCCCTCACTACAAAAAAAACATGTTTTTTACGACGAAAAAATCGCAAAAATCCGTTGCAAATCGATTTTGCGACGAATTTAGCGATGGAAAAAATTCCATCACTACTAGGTCGTCGCAAAATTTCATGACGGAAAAAAAAATTCATCGCAAATAATTCGTCGCAAAATTCATGGCAAAATTCGTCGCAAAAGTCGTCGCAAAATCCATCACAAAATTAGCCACGAACTTTATTCGTCGCAAAATTCATCACAAATGTATTGGACGGAAATTAGGCACGAACTTGATTTGTCACTACTTATTCATCGCAAATTAGCCATGAAATGTAATGGTCGCAAAATTCGTATGTAAATATTCGTCGCAGATTTTACAGCATTTCGGCCATCAAATCTTGTCCATCCATATCAATTGCTACGCATTAAGGAACATCATGTAATATATTGAAAATAATCAAATGACACGAGAAAACCGTAGATTCTGCTTCAGAAAGAGGAAATGAACAAACCAGACACAAAGCCATATAATTGAAAAATGTAACTGAAGGAAAGATGCTAGTCCGCAAAAAATAATGATATATGCCAAGTTGCAAAGCCTGACAGGATGATATTTGATATCCAATCTTATAATACATTAAAAACATTCATAGGAGGCGGGACAATCATAGAGATGCTTAGAAAACGAAAAATGACAAACCAGACACAAGATTGGGTAGCTGTGGTACTCGTCAGGATATCAAAAGCAGTCACTTTTATGGACACCTAATGAAATTTGGATACATAAATAAAGATATTTAATTAGTACATAATATAAAAGAAGTGCTTATGCATGGATATGGAACTAGGTATAAAAAAACAAGTAAGAGGATTAACAAAAAAACGTTTCAGGACGAACATCAATGTTCTTATACATGAGTATGAGTCAACTTTGACATCAACCGTAGTTTTTTCACCCTTGTAAACCGTATTTCTGTCACACAGGAAAAATTAGATCGTTGAACCTAATTGTGAGAAAGTTGTGCACAAAAAGTAATTGTAGGGCAAGAACAAATTGGGTGAAACTGCACTTATGTCATCAAAGAGTGTGAAGCAAGCTTACCCCCGATTTTGGTAATTTTAACTAGAAAGGACCGAGAAAATCATCAGCATCATCATCAATGTCAGCATCATTGTGCTCATCACCTATTGGATTGGCAAGAGGTATAGGAGGAACCTGACCGCGATTGATGTTGAGGTGTTGCATAACGATTTGCATTTGCTGTTTCAAGTCATTTATTTCTTCGTCCCTCTCTACAATTATATTTTTCAGTTTGTTCACTTCTTGGGTTAATTGCTCGTCATGTCGTGTCCTCCTTCGATCAATCGCATTGGATGATGAAGTTCCAACTTGATTCGGCATGAACATCCTTCATAAGGATCCCATCCCAAATATTTTTCCTTTTTTCACCCCGCCTGTTGCCTCCACCCATAATGCCATACTGTCAATTGATGGCTCAAACGCACTTGCAGAACCATCACTACCACTAGCATTGTCCATTAAAAGTTCATCATATTTTTCTTACATTAACAATATAGATGCAAAATAAAATTACTTCATATATATCTACCATAAATATTAAAAGCATTTCCGAGTTTTCATTCTAGTTTCCATAAAGCCCAAAGTATAACCTTACATACCTTAATAGCTTTTACTCGATCGTCAATCCATGTCTTATCTTTTTTTTGAAAGGTGCATTCAAATGTAGCTGCAAATGTTGGTTCCGTCCCTAATTGTTGTGCCTACAAAATGCAAACAATAGTAATTGAATTAAATTAACTTATAACTGATTTAACAGACTTACCAGTCGTTTGCGATGCTTCCCAATGTTGATACAGCCCCCGGCATATGTGGCAGACTCTTCACTAGAACTAGAAGATCGATTCTTTTTATTCTGCTCACTGATTTGCTTACTTTTCTCAGTTTCCCAAATTCTATTAATTTCCGCCCAATTGTCAACTGCAATGAAAGCCGGCTTCACTTTTTTGCTCTTCGCTCTATTCATCACATTTCGTATTTGATCACTAACTTTCTTCTGAAAAATTCTTCTCACTTCATTCTCGAGCTAGTCATCCCACCTGAACTTCCGCTGCAATCTATACAAGCAAAACTGAAAGTTATTATGATAGTTACATATTCATTACCATGCATCAGACAATTCGGCAATAGACTTTGTTAAGTTTATCTCGGGAAAAATATCTGGTCCCTTTAGTACTGAAAACTAAAGAGCTATTCTGGTCTGTCTATATCATCATTCTTGACCATCAATATACTACACCGAACTTAGTTGGTAAGAAAATAGAATATCTAAAATTTACCTTTAACTCATTCCACCGCAAATCTTTTACCTCTTGTGGAACACTTCTGTAATTAACATACTCCCCCATCCAATAGTTTTTTACTATTTTATTCGGTTCCCTCATAATAAACGTAGAATCCGTGAATCTGCAAACATACGGATATTATGCAACATCGACAATTCAGTTGACATCCATATCTAAAGTCATAAATATTACATATACTGAAAAAAATTGAAGTACTTACGAATCTTCAAATGGGCATATCAGGAATCGGTTATCTTCTTGACCTTCATTTCCGTCATTATGCGAATGTTGCGCTGAATAATAAGGTGGAACGGAATGAGAGGGAGCCAAAGGAGATGGAACTAGAGGAAATTGAGTTGGCATGTGGCCAAGTCCCATAACATGTTCTTGAGCGTTGGAGGAAAGACCAACGTGTCCATATTGTCCATCAGCATATTGTGGTTGCGAGTTAGATAAAAGGACAGGAAACGAAGAAAGGGCTAGAGACGAGGACATTGAAGAGGCTGGTTTTCTATGCATGTGACCTCCACGTTTATACTGACAAGTAGGAAAGTTAAACAAATATGTAAAAAAAATATGAACACGTATTACAGACACATAATGACATACATGACAACGCTTACCATTTTAATTAAGAAGCAGAAAATGTTCCCTCTTAATTAACCACTGCCGAGTGTTTATGACGTGTAATTTCCTACGAACAAATATACTATGAATCGCACTCATTTTGATATCGAACATCAATATATGAGCACGATATGCCATGCTAAGCCGACATTAGTCATAATTAACCACACACGATCCACTTTTAAACCACACGATAATTCTTCAAGTACAAGAACAACCATGAAACATCAATTTCAGCCACATGGTCTTCGTTCTCGGCCACATGATCATCAATCAAAGTGGCTGGGCATAGGCATTATAAGCCTTTAATTTTTTTAGCATCTAAAAAAATTTGAATTTTATTCAAAGTGGGTGACCACAAGTATTCTAAGCCATAATGTAAAGTTATGAAGTTTTGTTATTTCATTATTTTTTAATTTTTTTGGGCATCTAAAAAAATGTAAATTTCACTAAAAGTGGATGGCCACATGTATTATAAGCCATTCTGTGAAGTTTTCAAATTTTTTATTTTTCATATTTTTTGGTCACCTACAAAAATTTAAATTTTACTCAAAATGACTGACCACAGGTATTTTAAGCAATTTTATGAAGTTTTGTAATAAAATTAATTTATTATTTTTGTAATTTTTTTGGCACCTAAAAAAATTTAAATGTCACTAAAAGTGGGTGGCCACGGGTATTCTAAACCATTCTGTAAAGTTTTGAAATATTTTTTTTTTTGCATTTTTTATTTTTTTGGCCACTTAAAAAAATTTAAATTTCACTTGAAGTGGGTGGCCACAGCTATTATAAGCAATTCTGTGAAGTTTTCAAATTGTTTACATATTTAATTTTTTTTGGCCACCTAAAAAAATTATTTTTCACTCAAAGTCAATGGCCACATGTATTCTAAGCTATTTTGTGAAGTTTTGAAATTTTTTTTATTATTATTTTTACATTTTTTGTGCACCTAAAAAATTGTCAATTTCTCTCAAAATGATTGGCCATAGGTATTTTAAGCCATTTTATATTATTTTGAAAATTTAAAATTTTTATTATTATTCTTTTTTTGGGCACCTAAAAAAATTAAATTTCACTCAAAGTGGGTGGCTACAGTTTTTTTTTTTGCCATTTTGTGACATTTTGAAATTTTGGTTTTTTATTTTAAAAAAAATTCACCAATTTTAATATTTTCCCAAAATATGACTTTTTAAAATTTTCACGAAATTTTTCAAAATTTTTCTAGAATTATTCAATTTTAATGCATTTTCTGAATAAGCACTTAAGCAATCACCCAATGATCATTAAACGGTTAATCGGCGATATAATGGATAAATTAACCAGTCAAATATCGATCAACGCTACATACAACCCTCAAATCGACCCCTAGCATAGCTAACCAATCAGACATTAAACAATCCCTAAACAAGTCTGATTAATACTCATTATAATAGGTACGATTTAGAGAGTTGTTTACTTGGTTCAAGGTCAAGAAAAACCCAACAATAATTAGATTTTAGCCTGGTTAATAGTGGTGAGCTCGGCACGGGTGTTGCCCAGCGGCTGGGCAGCGGCGGCGACGGCAGTAGCGACAACGGTGGCAGGGCGGCGGCGGCTGGATGGTGGCGAGCTCGGTGGCGGCGATGGCGGCGATGGTTGGGCTACGGCGGCTGAACAACGGCAAGCTGAGCGACGGCGACGGAAGCGGCAGGACGGCGGCGGCTGGACTTCGGTGAGCTAGGTCGTGGTGATGGCGGCGACGGTTGGGTGGCTGGACAGCAGTGAGCTGGGTGCCGATGACCTCG
This sequence comes from Syzygium syzygioides, assembly GCA_031216285.1. NCBI lineage: Eukaryota > Viridiplantae > Streptophyta > Magnoliopsida > Myrtales > Myrtaceae > Syzygium > Syzygium syzygioides. The sequence continues at coordinate 10,917,816 of CM062244.1, read as the reverse complement.
GGGACAGCGAGATAGGCGGCGGCGAGCTGGGCAGCGACAGCGAGCTCGGCGAGGCTGGTCGATGATAGCTTCAGGTGGCTGGATGACGGGCCGACAAGGCGCGCGGGCAAGTGAGGAGGCGGCAAGCCGCAACCCCACGCCCGGGCAAACAACAACAAGGACAGCAGCAATGGCGACAGAGGCGACGGCAATGGCGGATTAATGCACTTGGCGAAGACCATGGCACGAAGACGAAGAAGACAAAGAAGAAGAAGAATAAGACGACAACGTGGGCTGGAACAACAAAATATTGTCGGAGACGAAAAGCTGATCGGCACACATGCGCATGCAAGCAGGAGAGACAGATTGCGATGGACGATTTCGTCCGTCGCAAATCTGCGACAGATGTTTTCCTCCATCGCAAATTTGCAAAGGACAAGAGTTTTTCGTTGCAAATTTGCGACGGACCACTCTGGTCCATCGCAAATTTACGACGGCTCTTTCATCCATCGCAAATTTGTAACAGACAAAAATTCCCGGTTGGTCCGTCGCAAATTTGCGACGAATGAGAACATGTCCGTTGCAAATTTGGGATGGGAAAAAATTTCCTCCTAAATTTGCGACGGACATTTTTCGTCCGTTGCAAATTTGCGACAGATATTTTACTCCGTCGCAAATTTGCGACGAATCTTTTCGTCCGTTGCAAATGTGCAACAGATCTTTCGTCCGTCGCAAATGTTCGACCGACGTGAATTTTCGATATGTCCATCGCAAATTTACGACAAACCACTCTAGTTTTATGTCGCACATTTGCGACGGACCACTCTAGTTTTCTGTCGTACATTTGCGACAGACCACTCTAGTCCGTCACATTTTTGCGACGGACGAAAATTTCAGGTCGGTCCGCCGCAAATTTGCGATAGACTATTTTATCCATCGCAAATTTGGGAGTGAATTTTTTCTCATCCCAAATTTGCAACGGACCAGAACATGTCCGTCGCAAATTTACGATGAACGATAAATATCCATCGCAAATTTGGGAGGGAATTTTTTTCCTGTCCCAAATTTGCAACGGAATTTTTTTATCCATTGCAAATTTGCGATGGACTTTTTTTATCGGTCATAAATTTGGGCGGGAATTGTTTTTTTCCGTCGCAAATTTGCGACGGAATGTTAGTTCGTCGTAAATTTGCTATGGACTTGTTTTGGTCCGTCGCAAATTTTGCTACGGACTTGTTTTGGTCCGTCGCAAATTTGCGACAGACTTGGTTGTGTCCGTCGCAAATTTGCGACGGACGTTATTTTGGTCCATCGCAAATTTGCAATGGATATTATATTCGTTCGTCACAAATTTGCGATGGACCAAAATAGCATCCGACGCAAATTTGCAACGTATTTTTTTCCCATCCACAATTTTGCAACAGACTATATTTTTCCGTCGCAAATTTCCTATGGATTTATTGAGGATTCCAAAAATAAAGAACATTTTCGAATCCATCGCAAATTTTAACAGTATCTTGAACAAGTGCCGTGAATTTTTTGGTCTATCAATAATTATTCGAAGAACAGTAGCCACGAATAAGTTGTCGTAAAATAAGCAACAAAATTAGCGACAATCCAAATCCAATGGAAAATATAATATCGCAAATGTCATCGCACGAATAATATTTAACTTGTCATCATTTAGTGACAAATTTTCTGACGATCAATTAAATTAAGAAGAATAAGTGACAACAACAGTAATAACAACAACAATAATGTTAATAACAATATCAATAATAACAAGAACAATAATAATAATTATGACATGCAAAATAACACTTGTCGCAATAATAATTACACATCATTAGTGTTGTCACAAAAATATTAATTTTAATCTTTGTCTTCGTCTTCGTCTTTATCTTCGTCTGCATCTTCGTTTTCGTTTGTGTCTTCGTCTTCGTCTTCGTCTTGCTCTTCGTCTTCATCATCTGTCTCAAAATCAGATTTTGAACAGTCTTGTACATTTAATTCGCAAATTTATGTTGGATCCACATTTATCATAGCTACACATGAATCTCATAAAGTTAGAATGTTATATTCCTCAATTTCAACCGTGTTAGAAACTTCCTCTTGTTGATAGGCTCTATCCTTCCAGTGTTCCTCGATTTTTTTCCGTACTTTAATTTTACATACATCCCATCAATCAGCTTTATCACATCTCAAACTAGGATATGATGCATAACATACTTGAATTGCTTGTTGTGCCAAGACAAATGGTTCATATTTCATATACATTTTCTTGTGATTTATTTAAACCAAATTAAATTTCGTATGCATCTTCATTCCTTTGATAGGGTCTAACCACTTGCACTTAAATAACACAACCCGCATCATTAATGATCCAAGATACTCTATCTCTATGATTTCATCCAATAAGCTATAAAAATCATCTTTTGAACTGCCACCGCTGGATGACCGAACAGACACACCACTATTCATTGTGGCTTTTCCCATTCTATATTCTTGAATGTGAAAATTATATCTATTTATGAAATATGCTGACCAACTCCGCACTCTTAACTGTGGACTCCATGATAGATAATATAACAATCATTGCTCTCCAATTTCATCATGATTATTGTGAACCTAAGGTTACACATGCAAAATCAATAATATATATTTCAATAAATGATGTATAAGGCAAGTGAACGGTCCATAGGCAACTTACATATGTTTTGACACATGATGCAAATTGTTCGTCGCACATACGGTCAAATTCATTTTGTGGTAGTCCATATATTGAAGTTTAGAAAATCCTAGTAATAAATACCATTTATATATTAGCAAATATTTGACACACAAGACATATATTTGTAAATTTACACTTACTCGAAGTATGGCTCGACTTCTAGGCAGTTCAGTAAAATATATATATGGGCTGCATGCAATTCTTCGCCTGTTAGGTAATGACACTGACATGCGCCGCTTAGTCGACCCAGATAATTGAAAATAGAGAATGGGCGGCGACTGGGATCAATGGGACCCTTATCATTTCTGTTTGCTCTTCGCCTCTTGCACTGCACGTACGGCTCAAAATAGTATAATATAAATGTTGTCACTTCTTCCACAATATATTCATTACAAATTGAAACTTCAATACGTGCTTTATTCTTTACTTTTTTTTCTTTAAATGATATAAGAATCTAGTTGCAATAGAAAGAAGTTTATCGGAACATAATATATAATAAAGTAATTTAAACTTTATTTAAGAAAAAAAATTTACCTCTCAAATGGATACATCCATCGAAATTGTACAGGACCTGCAACTTTGGCCTCATAAGGCATGTGAACTAAGAGATACTTCATCGAATCAAAAAATAATGAAAAAAATATCATTTCTAAGTTGCAAAGAATAATTAGAATATCTCTCTCTAGTTTGTCCATGTGTGATGCTTTTAACACTGTCAAGCAAATATCATGTAGTAAATTGCTTAACTCTGTAATGGAGCCCCATACAAAGTTCAGTAGAACTTTCTTGAAAGCTATTGGAATTAGTCTTTCTATCAATATGTGACAATCATGACTCTTCAAATCTGTTAACTTGCATTCATTCAAATCAACACATCTTCCGAGGTTCGAAGCATATTCATCAGGAAACCGCACAGATTTCAATCATTGACAAACAAATCGCCTCTGCTCCTTATCCAATGTATAAACTGCTTTTGGTTTTGTTCTCCTGCTGCTTGCATCCACATCTAGTGTTGATCGATCACAAATATCTTTTATATCTTTTCTTACGTTCAAGTTATCTTTTATTTTTCCGGTGACATCCATCACAGTATTTATGACATTATCGAAAACATTATTTTCTGTGTGTATGACGTCAAGATTATGATAAATAAAATGGGTCTTCCAATATAGTAGATCCCAAAATATACTGCGTTTTGTTCACTTATGTGTACTTCTGTACGCAAAAGTCGTGTCGTAAGGGTTCTGAACAATAGTTGGAAAGTCTTGCACCCGCTCCCAAATTTGATCGCCGGTCAACCTCACTGGTGGACGTGTTCATTCAATCCTATTCTTTATAAACTCTTTTTTATTCTTTCTGAATGTATAATTTATTGGTAAAAATTATCTGTGACAGTCAAAATAACTAGGTTTCTTTCCATATTTTAATCTAAATGACTTTGATCTCTCCAAACATATCGGACATCCTAAAATCTCAACTGTACTCCATCCAGATAACATTCCATAAGCTGGAAAGTCATTTATCGTCCAAAGAATAGCAGCCTTCATTATAAATATTTGATCGGTAGAAACATCATATGTAAGGACACCTTCCTCCCATAGTCGTTGCAACTCTTCAATTAATGGTTACATATAAACATCTATTAACTTTTTTGAATTTTGCGAGCCAGGCACGATCAATGTCAAAAACATATAAGGTGTCTTCATGCACATACCAGGTAGAAGATTATACGGCGTTAAGATAACTGGCTAACATGAATAACTTTTTCCTAATTTCCCAAATAGGGCAAATCCATTAGCACAGAGACCTAACCTGATATTTCGAGGCTCTATCACAAACTCAGTGTACGTTCTATCAAAATACTTCCATGACTCTACATCTGAAGGATGATACATTAGATCATTTTCTATATCATGATTTGTGTGCCAAGTCATGTGTTCAGCTGTGGCTTAAGATGCATAAAGCCTTTGCAATCTAGGGATTAAGGGTAGATAAAACATTTGCTTACATGGTCTACGCTTCTAATTACGACCCTGCCTCCTGTTAATCTTGTACCTAAGTTGGCTACAGAATTTGCAAGATTCTGCATTTTCATCATCTCTCCAATATAACATACAACCCCTACTACATACATCAATCCTTATAATCGGAAGACCTGAGTTATCCACTAGCTTTTTCATATCGTAACAATCACTTGGCATGTTGTTATCACGAGGCATTGTTTCCTGCATTATTTCAACAAAAGAGTTGAAGCAATCTTGCGACACATTATGCTCTGCCTTGATATTTAATAGTCTTGCTGTCACTGATAACTTAGTGTGGTTGTCACAACCTGACTATAAAAGTTCATCTGCTGCTTTCAACACTTCCCAGAACTGATTATATGAAAAAGCTTTATTACACACATTCTTATCAAAACCCGTTACTCCTATGTCTTCCAATTACGATGCATGACTAGTGCCCATTTGTTCATGTGTAGGGGTAAAACTAGTACTTGCATGGTTCGAATCTGAAACAAAATTTTGACCAGCTGCATCAATCACCATCCTCTCGTATGGGTTCAATTAGTTATAATAGATACATTCTTCCCTAACTAAAAATTGGTCACTTCTTCGATATTCTTCAGCAGATATAAATGGTTCACCCTGGCAGGTCCAATTATAATAATTCAGAGTAAACCCAAATCTATAAAGATGTTCTCTAACTGTATCACACACATGAAATTTACCATTACTGCACTTTCTACACAGACACCTTAACTTATTTCCATCCATGAACTCATATTTACTACTAGTAAAGTCTAAAAATAGTTCCAACCCAGTCTGAAAGTCATCGATCAATCCTTGACGTCCAGATAAGTTCTTATTATACATCCAAGCCCTGTTTCTTTGCATTGTGTATGTATTAAAATAAAAAAAAATCTCGTAAAATATTTAAAATATCTTATCTACTGTTGTTAATTAAAAAATTTATGAAAATTAAAATTTTGTTTTTCAAGCAACAATTATTATGAAATTTAAAAAAAATAAAAAAATTACCATGTAAAGAAGACTTAACTAGATATTTGACGGAAATCTTAATAACAGAAAGTGGTCAATTTAAAGAGAATTGCAAAGTCCACTTGGATTACAAGACCTTCAATTGGACACGTACCTAAATAAAAACAAAATCACTTAACATTCATTTTATAAAATTTTTTATTTTTTTCGAATTTAAAAAAATTTCTTATAATTTTCTCCGGTCATCGGTCCGGCGACCGGCAACCGGCTGACGCCGGCGAGGCCGTTCGACCTCGCGCAGATCTGGGGGAGGCCGATCGGCCTCACCAGGGTCGTGGTTCGACCTCGCCGTCGCCCGCTGGCCACCCCGTGCGGCCTTGCCGGCCATGGGTCGACGCCGATCGGCCTCACCCAGATCTGGGGGAGGCCAACCAGCCTCGGCATGGCCGTCGATCGACCTCGCCGTCGCCCAGATCTAGACGATGGCGAGGTCGATTGACGGCCATGCCGAGGCCGATCAGCTTCCCCCAGATCTAGGCAAGGCTGCCATGGCGGCGAGGTCGACCGGTGCGACGGACGGGGTTGGTTTGTCGCAAATTTGCGGTGGACCAATACCATCCGTCGCAAATTGGTGGCCGGTCGCCGTTCGGCGACCGACAACCAATTTACATCAAAAACAAAAAAATAATGTCAATAAAAAAAATCACATCCAACGAAGAATCAAAAGGATAGGACCATATTAGTTGCATGTTTAGTCACGAAATTAGCTACGATACTTACCGGTGGAAAAGCTTCACCGAGATTGATTTCTGGGTGCACGAATTATTGAGAGAAATGATAGAAGGAGAAAGTGAGAAAAAAGCAGGCGACCTGATGAATAACTACTGAAAGAGAGAGAGAAATAGATGGGTGGGGTGGGGTGCATATCACAAAAGTAATTTTTCAGTACAAATTAGCAACGAACCCATTTTCGTCGCAAAATCCGTCGCAAATTGCGACGGATAGAATATTCATCGCTACTGCCGTCGTGACGGAAAATAAATTTCCGTCGCAAAATTCGTCGCAAATATGCGACGGAATTATTTTCGTCGCTAATTTGCGACGGATTTAGAAATCCGTCGCAAAGTTTGTTGCAAATTTGCGATGAAAATAATCCGTCGCAATAATCATGTTTTTTTTTTGTAGTGCCTCTTTCTGTGGTTTAAACAAGGGTTGAGTATTCAATGCTAGTTTTGTTTTTTTGGGCATATAGCTTTTGGATAGTTAGTGACTTGACTGTAACTCAAGCAATGATGTAGGCTGTCTTCCACGGGGAATACATGGAAACAAATCAGCAGTAAGGTGAAATTTGAAGCCTAATATTAATGCCACACTCAGAAACAGCAAACCCTGCAAGCAAAGAAATACCTCTCACTTTTTGACTAATGCTATGTTATTATCTTCTTAAATATCACATGACATGCTGATAATAAATCATTCATCAATTAAATATTGACATTTGTAAAATTGAAAGAATACGAGTGATTGGATTGATGATATAACAGTGTGTCTACCTTATATAAGTGTAATTTAGAACATTTTAATGTTTGGGCTCTTAGATATTTTGAAAAGCTTAAATCAAAAGCTAGTGGCCCATTTAGAGGTTTGGAGGGAATCAAAGAATGTACTCAACTCGTGAAGCTCAATTGTAGGAGGACAGGGAATTTCTTCACATTCTTATGATGAAGAATAGACCAAAAGAGCCCAAACTCCAGATTGATGATTAAGAATCATCATAAGGTGGCACGATGTTGCTGTGCACCAAGGTAACGACGTGACTAGTGGGCTGCAAATGATGAGGTGCGCTCGATCTCTAATGTTCAAATCATGGTGATTGAAGTGCTGAAATGCACATATGAGTTGTATGAGAATAGTCTCGGATCCAAAAATTGGTGTGAAGTGGAGTAATTAATACATCTAAGTTGGCTCATAACTCATTAGCTCGAGTTTTTTTAGTGAAAGTGGGTTCAACTAAATATGTTAGCAGGTTTGGACTTGGCTCTCTCTTGATGATCTCCTCAGGCAAAGGAATCAAGCCTCTGCCGCGCTCTCCCGACAGGAAAATGGTGCACGAAAGAGAGAGACTTTGGTGAAGATGTTTGGTGGCGATGAAAGCAAGTAAAGGAATTGTCAAATTCCAATCGAATTTGGAGATGAGCAGAACGCAGGTGGAAGGTGGAGTCTAAGCGAAGAAGCGGAGAAAATGATGAAGAATGGGATGCAGCGATGGAACCAAGTAAAAGAACAGAGACGTTATACTATAGATAGGATTTCATCATAATCGTCCCGGACTAGATGCATAAATGGCAATGCTTAAAAATATTATTTAGGTCGATGTTCTATCAAAATTAGTCTAGAAAATTAGAATTTTATTGTCACTCTACAGAAATAAAAATACAGTCATAAGTAAATCTAATCATTACTCCGCTAAATTTATCATTCTTGCGTAAGTAAGTCACTAATTAAATAAGACTAACCCTAGTTTCATAGACATATCATATGGTGACAAAATCAAACTCAAGTCAAATTGGCTTATAGTCGAAAATCCAAGGGCTCACGTATGCTCACGTTTCCAAAATATTTTTAGAAACACAATCATAAAACAATTGTAAGCTTTCGAAATTGAGCATTATGAAAATTGTAAGGATCAAATCATTTAGTCAAATGGACATGCATACACATCACACTAATAGACATCATTACATGGCACGTTAGCATATGACACAACCTGTCAGAAAATTCATAATTTTATTTAAAATTTTTAAATATCATTTCCGTCAGTGATTTATGGCCGAAATTATCTAAAAGGATTAAATCGGTAAATCATCAAAAAGTTTAAAATTGAATCGGTAACTCATCAAAAGGTTTAAGATTAAATTGGCTAAATTAAAAGGTTTATGACTGAATTTACTTATTACTATGACTAATATTTTAACCCATCACTTGGCATGTTGCTGGATCATTAATTGTATTGACAGGACTACTCTAGCACTTGAGTGTGTTGTCTTGTGCCATGGCTAGAAGGTGTAAGCATATATATGCAGCAATGGAGTGGTTGGGGAAAGAAACCATCTTCACATTTAATGCCGAATTCAGCAGGGGCGATTCTTTGCAAGCAAAGATGAGATGCAAATTTGTCATTGGGTCTATGTGCAGGGAGACATCACCTAGCACAAGCAATGTCGTTCGTCTCTTGAAATAGTCATTGCTTGTTGGGTTAGCTCGTTTTAAAGTGTTATGGCAATTCAAAGTCATTTTATTAAGTAGCTAACTTGCCATTTTCAAATACAGAAATGGAAAACGATTGGAGTTATCTTATTTTCTGCACATTTTCTGGATAGAGTAGCTTCCCTAGATGGCCATAGATATTCATCATGCGTTCTCGTGAAGGAAACTACATTTTATATTGCATATATTGACGCCTGCATGTACTGGAGCCCTCAGTCCTTTTCACCTAGGGAAGATTGATGATTAAGAATCATCTTAAGGTGGCACGGTGTTGTTGTGCACCAAGGTGACGACGTGACTAGTGGGCTACAAATTATAAGGCGTGATCAATCTTTGGTGATCAAATCATGGTGATTGAAATATTGAAATGCACGTATGAATTGTGTTAAAATAGTTCCACATTAGAAAATTGATTTTTTTTTCGGTTAGATCATTGAAAAATTGATGAGGGGTGGAGTAATTAATACATTTAAGTTGGATCATAAATCATTGGCATGAGCTTTTGAATAAATATGGGTTCTACTGAATATATTGACAGGCTCGGACTTGATTCTCTCTTGGTGGTGATCTCCTTAGGTAAAGGTATCGAGCTTTGCCGCTTGCTTTCGATAGGAAAATGGAGAGAGAGAGAGAGAGAGAGAGAGAGAGAGAGAGAGAGAGAGAGAGAGAGAGAGAGAGAGAGAGAGAGAGAGACTTTGGTGAAGATGTTTGCTGGCGATGAAAGCAAGTAAAGGAATTGATTCCCATTGATCTAGGAGATGAGCAGGGCAATGGTGGACGGTGGAGTCGAAGTGAAGAAGCGGAGAAAGTGACGAAGAATGGGATGCAGGGATGAAACCGAGGAAAAGAAAAGAGATGATATGCTTTAGAAAGGATTTCATCGTTATCGTCCCGAACTAGATGCATAAATGACAATGTTCAAAAATATAATATAAATCGATAATTTTTTAAAATTAGTCTTGAAAATTAGAAATTTATCGTCACTCTACAGAAATAAAACTACAGTAAATCTAGTTGTTGCTCCACTAAGTTTACCATTATTTCGTAAGTAAATCCCTAACTGAATAAGACTAACCTTAGTCTCAAAGACAAATCAGATTGTGATAAAATCAAACTCAAGTTGAATTGGCTTATAGTCGAAAAATAAAGGGCTCACGTATGCTCACATTTGCAAAAAAAAAATTTAGAATCACAATCATAAAACAATTGTAGGCTTTCGAAATCAAGCATTATGGTGAATCAGTAGGAAGAGATTATTTGCCTCATCCGACATAATTAATGCCCAAATAAGCCATATAACAAAAATTGACTCCACACTTCAAAACATGCATCATTAAGGATCAAATCATTTAGTCAAATGGACATGCATACACATCACACTTATAGACATCATTACATGGTACGTCATCATATGACACAACACGTTTGAAAATTTAGAAAAAATGTAAAATATTCTCTAAGTTAGCGATTCCTGGCTAAAATTAGCTAGAAGGACTAAATTGGTAAATCGTCAAAAGATTTATAACTGAATTGGCAAACCGTCAAAAATTTTAAGACTAAATTGACCAAATTAAAAGTTTTAGAACTGAGTTTGCAGAAATGCAAGATGTTTCGGACATTTTTTGGTAATTTTCTCCTTTACTGATTACTATGACTAAAATTTTAACCCATCACTTGGCATGTTGCTGGATCATTAATTGTATTGACTGGACTACTTTAGCACTCTAGTGTGTTGTCTTGCGGCATGGCTGGAAGGTGTAAGCATATATATGCAGCAAAAGAATGGTTCGGGAAGGAGACCATCTTCACATCTAATGCCGAATTCTGCAGTGGCGATTCTTTGCAAGCAAAGATAAGATGCAAATTTTGTCATTGGGTCTATGTGCAGTGAGACATCACCTAGCACAAGCAATGTCATTCGTCTCTCGAAATAGCCATTGCTTGCTGGGTTAGCTCGTTTTAAAGTCTTATGGCAGTTCAAAGTCATTTATTAAGTAGTTAACTTGCCAATTTTAAATACAGAAATGGAAAACAATTGGAATTATCCTACTTTCAGCACATTTTCTGGATAGGGTAGCTTCCCTAGATGGCTATAGATATTCATCATGCGTTCTCGTGAAGGAAACTGCATTTTATATTGCATATATTGACGCATGCATGTACTGGATCCGGACATATGAAGTTGAAATTGTTAGTGCAACTGCAATTCTTAGGTTATTTTAGGACTTATTGAATTCTGTGCAACAGGTTTTGGTAAATTCTGTACAACAGGATTTGGACTGATCAATAATTTTTTTTGTTGAACTTTGAGTAGCTCGATTGACAAGACAATGGGTCTACAGCAAAAAACATATGATCAAGCAATAAAATAAACAGAATAAATGAATCAAATTGGATACCGAATTTACTTAATTTAGAATAAAGGAGGACATCATTCCACTATAAATCTAGCGATACAACAGATTTTACAATCACACTTGAGTTACTCAAATACTCCAAATGTTTCCTAACTCTTAATTATACTCAATAATACATCGTTTAGCCCTCACAATTTCTCGCAAAACAATCTCTCAGTTTCATAGATGAGTTACACATTATTTTCACGGCTTCAAATTCTTGTGATGTAATCACGAGCAAGCACACGATTGATTGTCAAATAAAAGAGTTTCTTTGGATGCATTTTACAAAGTTGATGCACTTCTTATATAGAAAATATTTAGATTCAAAATAGGAAATCTACTCAAACTAGGAAATCTACCTCGATCAGGGTTTTTTTACGGGATCAAATCGAGACATATTTTCAGCATGGTCCAAGTGCTTTACTAAGGGATCGATCCTAAATGAGTTAATGAGATGAAATACTGGTGCTTAAAGATCTGCTTTTTGGCTCCTCTATAATAGTACAATTAACGTGAGCCAACCTTATTTCATTTACACCAGAACATCTTTTCTTTTGAAATTTTTCGTAAGTAGTAGAATGCTTTTTGCTACTAGTGGGAAACAATTAAAGAGTTTTTTTTTCCATAGAAGAGAGAAAAGAAAGGAAATTTATTCATGAACACCCATTTCTTTGTCATTTTCTTTTACAATACTTGCTTGCTAGATGCAATCTCACCATCAACAGCCTGAAGCACATAAGCTCCGAGAATCAGCAGTGGGGTCAGATGATTGTAACCTAAACAAGCTCCAGAAGGGGAAAGGAAGGGAAATCTAATATGCTTCTCATAAATTGAGCGACCGTCCACTCAATTAATTATTAACGACTGTAAAACATATTCCTTAAGGCTTGACTTGCGGTTGATTGATGGGGCGAAAAGACAGTCAATGCTTCGACAGCGCCTCGATCTCAAATCCTGTAAAAGGTATCCATCGCCGAAGCTCCATTTTGGCCCTCTTTGATCTTGTAGATGCGGGAGAGACCGGCAACATCAAAGGGCTTAAAAAGCAAAGGGTGTTGGTCGTCTACAAGCTCATCGGGACACTGAATCGTTCCTTGAACAGAAGAGAAGAGCCCCATGCAATATCTTGGCTCGTGCCCTCTCATCATTACACGGTGACAAGGGCTGTGTAATCTCCCATTGCTCCATCCCTGCGTGCAAGAAGTAAAAAAGTGAGAGGCTCACAGTGATCAAGGTCAATTATCCAGGAGATTATAACTCTCAAGAGCCTCAACATCTTGACTTCTTCTGACCGTTTATATAAGGTCTACATGTTTAGGTTATATCTGTCGAGATGTCTATCTCACCACAAGTTAGCATCAATCTCGACGAATCGATATGCATTCAACCATACATGAATCTATGGTTCACAAGGCGACCAGTCAATAAGGATTCCACAAAGAAATCTGCTTTAATGTCGTAATTCTAGCTATTTCCGGAGGTGATATTCTTGTTGGATGCTCATGTTACCTCCTCTATGAACCAAATTCAATATGGGGAGGGGCGGTACTCACATAGAATGACTCCCCGGCGAGGACAATGAAGGAGGAAGTTGAGGAAGGGGCGACCTCGATCCAACATCCGTCCTTAGTTTGCACTTCCAATCCGTTCACATCATTTTGGTGAAGTATGGTCACTAAGTTCGCATCCCGATGGCTCCTAGTCCCGGGCTTCTTGGACTCCGCGGTCCCAGGAGCTGCATATCTCATGAGACGGTAATTGTATTTGACCGACTTGGCTAGCGACCCCACGTACTTGTCTACGCCCAAGCTTCCCAAAACCAGCTTCCTCACCAGTGAATCCAATTCCAAAACCATCATAACATACGTATTCATTGTCTTGCTGCATGTTCATGAAAAAGGCACATGTAACTTCAGTTTCCATAGATAAAGGGCGTGGATTGGCATCTTCATGTTACGTGTGTTTTTATGTGCACCACCGGGTAAGATCATTCATTTTAGATTTTCTTCTTGCATCAAAGTAATTGAAATTCAAATTTATCGTCATTGGTGATCAATTTCATAAATATTTTAATCTCTTAACACTTCCTTATTGGGAAACGATGATATATTTGTTAGTGATAAGATAGGGATTACCAAAATCTTGTGTTTCCCTCTGGCCACATGAGATCAGCTAATTCTTCGATCGAGCCCGAATTGGGTTCATAGCCCACTCCAAACGCCTCGTAGAGAGGCGCATGAGGAAGATTTGCGAGGTAGCCGATGTACGGCTTATTCGGGAAGTCAAACCGGCGCTTCACATCGGTCGGAAGCTCGAGCAATTCCTCCAATTCTTGGAACGCATCATTGTGAAGCTCTGGGGTCATCTTATCATACAAAGCTTCGAAGCAACCGAATTTTTCAAGGGCTTGTCGGACTTGATTTTGCAAGGAGTCCCATCGACCCGATCCTGGCTTCGAGCCATCTAATTCGGACAGATCTATTAGGGGAAGCTTCAGTGTTGAAATAGAGCTCATGATCAATTTGTCTTTCTTGCTCAGTACTTTTTCGAAAACTTCTCTCTTATTTTGTTCTTGGGGTGGTTCTCTGCTGGATTTATAGGGCTTGTGCATCCTCGTAGTAGCCGCTGTAGCAATTTTAAAGTTACAATATATCTATGAAGAGTATATTATTTTTCTTGTTTTGCCAGAGTTGAATAGTCAATCAAGTATGTATTTTTGGGCATATAGCTTTGAATAGTTAGTGAGTAGACTTTTAACGCAAGCAATGATGTAGGTTGTCCTCCTCTTGCTGTATGTCTGTTTCGTTGAATCCATGGAAACAAATCAGCAGAAGGTGAAAATTGAAGCCAAATATTAATGCCACACTCAGAAACAGCAACCCCTGCAAGCAAAGAAATAACTCTTACTTTTTGAATATTGCTATGTTATTGTCTTTTTAAATATTGCGTGACATGCTAACAATAAATCATTCATCAATTAAATATTGACATTTGAAAAAATTATTTGTGTTTTATTTAGTTTCCGAAACGAAATACAATAGTGAAAATTAGAAAAGATTACAAGTGATTGGATTGATGATGTATAGTGTGTCCACCTTATACAAATGTAAACTAAGAACATTTTAATGTTTGAGCTCTTAGATGTTTTGAAAAGCTTAAATCAGAAGCTAGTGGCCCATCTAGAGGTTTGGAGGGAATCGAAGAAAATATTTAACTTGTGAAGCTCAATTGTTGGAGGATAGGGAATTTCTTCATACTCTTATGATGAACAATAAACCAAAATATAAGAGCCCAAAGTCTTTTTCACCTAGGGAAGATTGATGATTAAGAATCATCTTAAGTGGGTCACGGTGTTGCTGTGCACCAGGGTGACGACGTGACTAGTGGGCTACAAATAATGAGGCACGCTCGTTATTTGGTGTTCAAATCATAGTGATTGAAATGTTGAACTCTCGTGTTGTAAAATTGATATGGTATGGAACAGTTAATTCATATAAGTTGCGTCATAACTTATCGGCTCAAGCTTTTGAGTGAATGTGTATCTAACTGGATATATTAACGGGCTCGAGCTTGGCTTTCTCTTGGTGATCTCTTGAGAAAAATGTATCGAGCTTCTACTGCGCGCTATCAAAAGGAAAATGGTGCACGAGAGAGAGACTTTGGTGAAGCTGTTTGCTGGCGATGAAAGCAAGTAAAGGAATTGGAATTAGGCGAAGAAAGCAAGAGTAAAGAATCGTCAAATTTCTATTAAATTTGGAGATGAGTTGGAGGTTGGTGGACGGTGGAGTCCAAGCGAAGAAGCGGAGAAAGTGATGAAGAATGGGATGCAACGATGGAACCAAGGAAAAGAAAAGAGATGGATATCGTCTAGACAAATCGATCGGAATCAGCCGTTTAATCGATTCGGAAGCTTCTTTGAACTATAGATAGAATTGCATCATAATCGTCCCTGATTAGATGCATAAATGACAATGTTTGAAAATATAATTTAGGTCGATATTCTGTCAAAATTAGTCTAGAAAATTCGAAATTTATCGTCACTCTACACAAATAAAAATACAATCTTAAGTAATTCTAGTCGTTACTATGCTAAATTTACCATTCTTGCATAAGTAAATACCTAACTAGATAAGACTAACCGTAGTCTCGTAGACAAATCATATTGCGACAAAATCAAAATCAAAATCAAATCGAATTGGCTAATAGTCGAAAATCCAAGGGTTCACATATGCTCGTTTTTCCAAAAATATTTTAGAATCACAATCATAAAAGAGTTGTAAGCTTTCGAAATCAAGTGTTATGGAAAATAGGTCGAATAAACCACATGAGAAAAATGACTCCGCCACTTCAAAACTTTCATAAATAAGGTTCAAATCATTTAGTCAAATGGACATACATACGCATCATCCTAAGATTCATGCATTCACGTGATCACGCAACATATCATCAAACGATACTTCACCACATAATAGACATCATTACACGGCACGTCATCATATGACACAACACGTTGGAAAAATCTAAAAAAAAATTAAAAAATTATCAATGTCGGCGATTTCCGGTCAACATTGACCGGCATGACTAAATTAATAAATCATTAAAAGATTTATGATTAAATTAGTATATGTCACGCCCCGGTCCCCACCGAGCCCGCGACATCCCATTCACGGTCGATCGTTTAAACGCGACGTCCCAGGACGCGTCGCCAACCCAAAAGAAATGGGCAAGTGGAAGCATGTAAAATAACCCCGGCAATAAAAACAAGACTAAGGAATAGACAACGAAATATAATAAACACCAAACATTTTAAATCCTCCAATATTACAAAAAAGGCAACCCGGCTTCCAAAATTAACCACAGTTTTCAAAAGAGGACGGTGGTTGACAGTTCTATCTTCTCTACAAAAGGGTACTCAAAAATATACAGGGCAATTGATCTGTCCTTCAATCCCTGTAGCACTCCGGCGGTCTCTCCGAATCCATCACGGTTGTGGATCTCAAAGTGGTTATATAATAACCGTGAGATAGAGTCTCAATAAGCAACAACCTAAACCTAACCTAGGCTAATGCGTACCCAGACCAGTCTAACATGCAAACTACTAGTCGAAATAGTCAATTGCACATGGAAGGTTTACCTCGCCTCGAACCACGTGCCAACCTTGCATATTAGTCTAAACATGATAATGCAAGTACAAATCACCGCCACATCACAATCACCAGCACACACACTTCCACTCGAAATCAGTCAATCCAAACAAGCACCCAACCCATCCAACCAATCATCCACACGCACCATCAGTCAGTTCGACCAACATCCACACGCTCAACCAGCCAATCAGTCACACTCAACCAGCCATTTCAATCACACTCAAATCACATGCGTGTCCGAACATCTTTCTCACAACTCGCGCCACTGCGCCTCAAATTCAATCTCACAGGCTCACAAGCCTCACATTTCAATCAATTCTCATGGCCGCCGTCAACACGTCCCAAGCCATATCATTCAATTCATTTTCAGTGGCCGCCGTCAACACGTCCCAAGCTACGATATTCGAACAATTTCCAACGACCGACGTAAACACGTCCCGGTCCAATCACACCTTTAACGGGCCACCGTCAACACGTCTCAAGCCCGCATCCAATTGGCACATCGGTCATTCAAGCCTTCACACGGACCGCCGTCAACACATCCCAAGTCCGTAGCCCTCCGATCGATCCGGGCTTAATCTCTCACAGGCAGGCACACGCCACTCAATTTAATTAAATTCACGCCAAGTCACATCAAATCACTCACACCCAACACTCAGTCCAAAATCACAATCGCCACCTCATCCACCAACCTGACATTCAAGTCGGTCATGCATAATTTCCCAAATTAAACATACTAATTAATCCAATTTAAAATGCATAAATAAATCACCAAAACACTAAATTAATGCTCGCCCTAGCCGTTCTAGCCCGAAACTAGTCAATGAAATACCCGAAAGACTAAGTAGGGTCTAGGAAGTCGCTTACCAAATTTTGGCTCGGGAAAAGTCGGCTCGGGCTCAAAATTGCCCGGGTGTGAAGTTCTAACCGGGCGCGTGCGCGGGCCACACGGGCGCGCTGACCGGCCAAAGTGGGCACAATGGCCGATCGGCGTGCCTTGTGCGCGGGCGCGGCGAACGCGCGGCGTGCCCGGGGCGCTCGGGCGCGCGGATGGGCCACGTGCCCGGGCAACGGGGCACGGCGATGGGCACGGCACGGGTACGGCACGGGCACGGGCTTGGCCGGGGAGAAGCTTGGCCTGCCGGTTGGCTGGCCGGCCGGGCTGGCCGGCGGGGCTGGCCGGCGGCGGCTGGCCGGCGGCAGCGGCGGTGAGCGGCGGCGGCAGCGGCGGCGACCGGCGGACGGGGTGAACAGTGGCGGGGAAGAGTTGGCCGGGCTGGTGAGGGGAGAGAGAGAGAGAGAGAGAGAGGGGGAGGGGCTGAGGGCTGAGGGAAGCGGCGGCTGGACGGGCGGGCCGGCGGCGACGGCGCGGCCAGGCGGCGGCGCGGGACCGGGCGAGGCGAGCCGGTGAGCGGCGACGGCGCGGCCAGGCGGCGGCGCGGGACCGGGCGAGGCGAGCCGGTGAGCGGCGACGGCGCGGCCAGGCGGCGGCGCGGGACCGGGCGAGGCGAGCCGGTGAGCGGCGACGGCGACGGGGCTGGCTTGGGCTCGGGCAGGGACTGACCAGGAGGAGGCTGGGGGAGAGAAAGGCAAGGGGGGCTGGCGGCTGCAGGGGGCGGCGACGGCGACGGGTGGAGGCGGCGGCAGCCAGGCGCGGCTGGGGCGACGCCGGCGCGGCGGGCAGCGGCGATGAGCTTGCTGCCCCGCGCGCGAGAGGGAGGGAGGAGCGACCGGGGCGGCTGGCGGGCGGACTGGACGGCGGCGGAGCTCACCGGCGACGTCGGCGGGGACGCACGACGCGGCGGCGAGCTCGGGTGACGCTCAGCAAGCAGGACGGGCGAGCAGGGCAGTCGGCCGAAGAAGAAAACCAGAAGGAGAAGAAGAGGAAGCCGAGGAAGAAGAAGAGGAGAAGAGAGAGAGAGTGAGAGAGAGAGAGAGAGAGAAGAGAGAGAGAGAGAGACCTGACAGGGGGGAACATGCATGCAGGGGGAGGGGACGTGCGCGCGTAGGGGGTAGCGTGCACGGCAACGCCGGGGAGAGAGAGAGAGAGAGAGAGAGAGAGAGAGAGAGAGAGAGAGAGGGGGAAAAGGAGGAGAGAGAGGGACACGCGCGGGAGGGCTGGCCGAGAGAGAGAGGAGAGAGAAAGAGAAATTTCAAATTCTAAGCGCGAACCAAAGGGCACGGTTCAAATCAAAAATCGACTTATCAGTCCCGATTTAATTCGGGAAAAAGGCCTAACGAACCCCGAAAAATTCCAACAATACTCTAAGACACACGGCCAAAATAAAATAACTCAAACCACACTACGAGGGAGGTCTACCAGTCAAAATTCGCACCCAGTCCAAAAATCCACTTTCTCACTTTTCCGGATAACCTCGACACTGGCTACAATAATATCGACACCGTCCAATTTATTTTGTCCCGGAACTCCTGAAAATCGACTACCAAATTCAGGGTATAAATAACGGCCAAATTCGATCGAGTGCGATTCTAGCAAAATTTCTATTTTTAAAAATAAGAACCCAAGAGTGATCAGTTCCCGAGCGAAATTCCATTATAAGCACACTAACGAATTACACGTTTTATACATCCCAAAAATGGGCCAAAATCCGGACTGTTACAGTATAATTGAAAAGTTTAAAAAAATTGTCATAATGTCAACGATTTCCAATCAACATTGGCCGGTATGACTAAATTAGCAAATCGTCAAAAGATTTAAGACTAAATTATCATAATTAAAAGGTTTATTATTAAATTGGCATATCGTCAAAGATTTAGGACTCTTTTAGTGAATTTTCCCTTTATTGATTATTGTGATTAATATTTTAGCCCGTCACTTGGCATGTCGCTGGATCATTAATTGTACTGAGTGGACTACTTTAGCACTCTAGTTTGTTGTCTTGTTGCATGGTTCGAGGGTGTAAGCATATATATGCAGCAATAAAGTAGTTGGGGAAAGAGACCATCTTCACATTTAATGCCGAATTGAGCAATGGCGATTCATTGCAAGCAAAGATAAGATGCAAATTTGTCATTAGGTCTCTGTGCAGTGAGACATTACATGGCACAAGCAATGTTGTTCGTGTCTTGAAATAGCTATCACTTGTTGGGTTAGCTCGTTTTAAAGTCTTATGGCAACTCAAACTCATTCCATCAAGTAGCTAACTATGGCATTGCTTATGGATTTCTTCCGGTTCAAACTGATTTGTCACAAATAAATATGGCGACTAAGACTTCGTGTCTTGAGTAACACGAGGCTACAAAATTCAACTGAAAGTTTAAATTATTATATGAAAGCGTAATTTAATATTTAAGTATTTTAGCACTCTTCCTCTCACGTAGGCCGATTCTAGCCTTAGACTAAAGCGTCAAAATTTATGAAGGAAGGCAAATACGCAGCCCTAAAGAATTTGAGATCATGACTTCCCACTTTGATACCGTATAAATTTTTGTTGGGTCACTGCCTATTGATCTATCTTTCACCGACGATGATGACCGAAGGTCGACAACGTGCCAATTGACTTATCAGCAACAACTTAATCTACAGAAACAAGCTTTTCAGGGGCCAAATAATAATTTTGTTAATCTCAATACTGTATTCGCAACAGCTAAATATAATGTAAAGCGTACTGGATTGAATATTTGAGCACGCTATATATTTATGGCTATTGCCAGCGAATAAGTTGCTTAAAACTATTCTCCTAGAGTCATTCATCCCGTCCTTCATCGACTTAAATATGATATTGGCTTTTTCATAGCCATTGTTTAGTATTGCGTTTGGAGTGTGGCCTTCCTTTAAAGGTAGAAAAGTGGATCTAATTATACGCAAGAAATCTGTATTTTTTTTGGTCAAGATTTGATTTCATTCATTTTCACAGAAAAATAAGCGAGAAACAATGCAGTCTAACTGCAAACCAAGATAAATCACAGACAACTTCCATATAAAAAAAAACTCCAAATAGCAAGATAAATCATAATAACAAAGTTAGGAGCCACGTGCTCAAAGAGCAAATATTCTTCAAACTAAAATCAGCAGCGGATCACGAATCCGTCTTCGTTAATGAGCACACACCGAAATATTCATATGTTATCATGGCTTTGCCTTTCGGTGGTACACTCCTAGGTCGGCATCCTCAACACTTTCACCATTCAGAGTAAAAAAGTTGAACGAACACAGATCTAAGGCCTGTGAGAGCGAAACCTTCACGAAATTCCTCCAATCCCTTTTAAAACTGGACTTGTATACCAACGAAACCCGAAACAAACGAAACCCCAAAATCATACATGCAAAGATCCTCAAATATAGACTAGATTGGTATAGAAATTGTAAGATTTTGTGAGATCACTGCCAACTATTTTAAAAACTAAGCTGTTAGATGAAGGCGTGGTTTACTATTCAATATTCTAACGCTCCCCCTCACACTTAGTCTGGTCTTTTTGCCTAGTACTAAGCATAGATATATTTAATTGGGAAGACAAATGAAGCCTGCGAAGATTCGAACTCAAGATCTCCAATTTTGATACCGTGTAAGATTTTGTGAAACCATTGCCAACTGTTCTAAAAGTTTAAATTGTTAGACAAAATGGTTTATTATTTAAATATTCTAATAAAAACATCTTCGAAATGGGAGGGAGAAGCTTCCAAATCTAGACTAGATTGGAAGAAAAAAGCTCCCCAAACAAGAGGAAAGCAAGACGGGAAACAGAGAACCAAAACAGCCAAAGAAAAAAGGGGAAAAAGGGAGAAGATGGAGAGATCTGGCTTAAACCCTCCCCTCCGTGAAGGTTAAAGAAGAAAGCTGTGTGAAGATGAGAGGGAGAGGAGAGAATCCTAGGGTTTCGTGAAAAGTTCGGCTCAATCTATGGCCTAATATTTAAATTTGTATTGAATAACAATAATATATGTATTATTGCAAAGAAGCATGCAATTAGTGTATTTTTACTCTGTGGCGCTGGCAAAGGTCGTAATTTTTTTTTCAGAGATAAAGGAATTTTAACCATGGATGTATCTAGATAAGTCATTCATTAAATCTCATGATTACTAATTTTATTACCACATGATATTGGCAGAGGAAGGTTAGAAAAAGGGTCAAAAACAATGATCACGCGCATCAAATTAAAGCTTGAAAAGGTTTGGAATAATCTAAGAAAGATCACGTACAATTAGAAGCACTATAAAAGGTTTTGAGAGCTGAAGCTTCATTCTGTCCCTCTGGTGTGGCGAAGATACGGACGACACCGTCTGCATCAAAGGGCTTGAAAAGCAAAGGATGTTCCTCGTCCACGAGCTGGTCAGGGCACCAGACAATTCCTTCAACGCTGGAGAAGATCCAGCTGGAGTGTCTAGCCTTGTGTCTACTCATCATCACGCGGTGTCGGGGGACAGTAATACGGGAAAAGTGCCAAAAAAATCCTAAACCTTTTGCATTAGTGCCAATTTAGTCCTAAAATTTTTTTTGTACCAATTCAGTCCTAAACATTTTCCATTTGTGTCAATTTAGTCCTAAACCTTTTTTTGGTGTCAATTAAGTCCTAAACCTTTTAAATTGGTACCAATTCAGTCCTAAACCTTTTATTTTCGTGCCAATTTAGTCATTTCGATCAATTTTGACTGGAATTTGCCGAAGTGGATGCCTGCCGGCCGACGGCTGGTCACCGGCACCGACGTGGCTCTGACGTGGACAATTTTAATAATATTTTAATATTTTTTAAAATTTTTATTTTTTTCCTTTTTACTTTTTTTTTACCCCTCTCCTTCTTCGAGCCGATCGCCGGTTCGGCGACCGGCCAGAGGCCGGCGAGCTCGACCTCTCCGGCCACTGACGAGGGCGGCGGCCTCGCCCGTCGAGGGCAAGCAGCGGCGGCCTCGCCCGTCGAGGGCAAGCAAAGGCGGCCTCGCCTGGCGAGGGCAAGCCTCGCCTTGGTCGGGCGAGGCTCGAGCAATCGCCAGAGGCATCGGTGAGGCTCGACCTTGCCAAATCCGGCTAGGTAGGGCCTCGCCGCGGCCTCCGGCGACTGCTCGAGCCTCGCCATGGTCGGGTGAGGCCCAACCTCGCCGGATCTAACGAGGTCGAGCCTCGCCACAGCCTCCGACAACAGCTCGAGCCTCGCCATGGTCGGGCATGGCGAGGCTCGAGCCATCGCCGGAGGCCGCGGTGAGGCCCGATGTTGACACCTAAATTTCGATCGACCATTTAATAATAATTTGCATAGAAAATTAGGAATTAAATTTTAACCCCTAAACAAAACTATTAAAATTGCATAGCATATAATTTAGGTTTATATAGGTTAATTGCATTCCACATCAGACCGGTGATGGTGAGAAATTTGAAAATTCATCGTGTAAACCGAGCTCAAGTACTCGGCTCACTCAAGGGATTGGGGGCCAAAATTCACAAGTCTAAAAGGCCTTGGTTGTTTTAATATGAGCTTAAATTAGCCTATCAAGTTTAATTAAATAAAAGCCCGAATTAATTCAACCAACTTGGAATTAAATAAAAATTATAAGATAAAAGCCTAAGCCTAAGCCCATTAGGACTAGGAAATCCGGTCAATTAACCTAGGGTTGCAATATAAATATATGATTATACCCTTCAATAAAGGGGGCTCGCATAATTTTTAGAGAACACTATTTTTGAGAGCAAGGGAGGCCACACATATTGAATACACGGCCACAAAAAAGCGAGAGAGAAAAAAGGGAGTGTTCGCACAAAAGGTTATCGGAGGGGCTTCTTCATACAGAGATAGACACGTACAGGCATATATTGAGAGGACACGACCACTACATTGAGGGAATCGGCCGAGCAATTGAGAGAGCATAGAGAGAATAGAGAGTGGAGGAGCATAACACACCCAAGGAGTTCGGTTTTGTTTTTTTTGCAGGTGAGACACTGGACACTCGTTCATCATATTGGAGAAGTCGCCAAAGGGGGTCTTCACCGTACAGGGAAAAGACAAGGAAAGAGGAAGAACCAAACAGGAAGTGGAAATTGAGGAAGTCAAGTGGTGGGGAACACACTGTACTCTGCCATGTTGGCAGACCAAGAATTGCATGACTAGTTTTCTTCACCGCACGAGCAAAGAGAAGACATTCGGCCATCGTTCCTTTGTAGATTATTGCTGTGCACAGTCTCATCTCCATCCGTGTTTTCCATTGGTGTTCGTTGTCTCCACATCCTTGTCACCGTGATTCCAGTGTGTTGAGCCGTCCTTCATCACGAGTTGCTCCCCACCGAGAGCCATCATCCGTCTAGGCTCGAGACCCGGTCCCGATCTACAAGCCTGAGTTCGATCCAAGTTCGAATTGGAAATATCCGTCAAATTAGGTATGGTCGATATCCAATATTTTTTCAGAATATTTTAAATTCCTAGTTTAGGTGTTTTAAATATTCTGTGAATATTTGATAGATTGCTAAATCTTAGGGATATTGTTTGCTCTATCTGCAATATTCGAAAACACCCAAAATTAAGAATCATTCCTAATTTGGCAACGTATCTGAACGACTATCCGACCTTATCTCTAAGGTACGATACGCGGCGATAAGGAAAATCGTTATCTTATCCATAATCACTTGGATACGATAATAGATTTTATTTGCTTTCCAAATTTAAACAATCAACTTTCTATTGATATTTATAACCCTATAGATATGACTGGTAGTTTGATTCTTTGCTTTATCTGAATTCGAAGAATCTTGCGGATTGCGTGGATTGTTTGAATGTGATTGTTATCTTTGTTTGATTGTTTTCCTTTTAAATAAAGAAAACCAAAAAAAATTTGTTGGTTAGATTTAAATTAGAAATTTTGCATGCTTAGGGAATCTTAAATACATCCAAAAGAATAAGATCATTATTTGATTTAAATTGGGATTTAGGGTGGCATATTTCCTAGTTTAAATTAGAAATTGTTTTAATCTTAGTAGATTATTTAAGATATTTAATAATTTCGAATTTTAATAAAAATCCCAAAAAAAGAATCACTTTAGGATAGATCAAATCATTTCCTCTAGGATAGATTGCATGTTAATTTGAGTAATTTTTAATTTCGAATTTCATTTGAACATACCAAAAATAAATTATTTGTCCGTCATTAGAATTAGGTCATGTCGTCGCATGACATATAGTTTGCATGTTAGGCTGCATTAATCGGATATTAATTTTTACACGTCATTACATATAGGTTAGCTTTCATTTAAATAAGTGAAAATCCCAAAAAATATTAAGTGAATTGCTTGTTAATTAGAAATCATATTAGGATTGTTGATGTGATTTTCTAGCTAATCATGCAGATGCTTACGTTGCTTCGAGGTAAGTAATTTTCCCAATCTTGCAATTTATTTAATGTTTTGATTATTGGGTGTTACTTTGGTGGTTTGCGCACC
Source organism: Syzygium syzygioides (assembly GCA_031216285.1). NCBI lineage: Eukaryota > Viridiplantae > Streptophyta > Magnoliopsida > Myrtales > Myrtaceae > Syzygium > Syzygium syzygioides. The sequence continues at coordinate 10,892,913 of CM062244.1, read as the reverse complement.
CGCATGATCACCTCACATGCTAGTGATTAAGTTAAAATGGATCCAGACTGCATGCATAAATATTTTTTTGAAAAGAAAAAGTACCGAAAGGGCGTTAGATTAGATCTAGCGTAATCAAGTCCCCGTGCTTAGAATCTCTAGTTCTTAGGAATAAAACATATCTCCCTATATTTTATTTAAGTTTCTAATCGACCTACCACAAATAGATTAGTAGCGACTCCAAGCATGAAAACTTTTGCATGTTAAAAACTTAAATCCTAAGTTGCGAATTGGTAGGGTCTGGGAGGGCCCGAGTTAGGTTTAGTCCTAATAATCCATTAACCTAAGAGAAATTTTAGGTCGCGACACCCGACCTGGCAGGATATGGCAAGGTCGAGCCTCGCCCGACCATGGCGAGGCTCGAGCTCACCAAATTCGGCGAGGTCAGGCCTCACCCAACCACGGCGAGGCTCGAGCCATCGCCGGAGGCCGTGGCGAGGCTCGACCAAGCCGGATCTAATAAGGTCGAGCTCGCCGGCCTCTGACCTCTAGCCGGTCGCCGGACCGACGATTGGCCAGAGGAAGGAGGGCCAAAAAAAAGTAGAAAAAAAAGAAAAAAGGAAAAAAATAAAAATTCAAAAAGAATATTAAAATATCGTTAAAGTTGTCTATGTCGGGGCCAGTGACCGGCCGCCGGTCGACAGGCATCCACGTCGAAAAATTCCGCTCAAAATTGACCGGAAGGACTAAATTTGTACAAAAAATTAAAGGTTTAGGACTGAATTGGCACCAATTTAAAAGATTTAAGACTTAATTGACACAAAAAAAGGTTTAAGACTAAATTGACACCAATGGAAAAGGCTTAGGACTGAATTGGCACAAAAAAAAAAGTTTAGGACTAAATTGGCACTAATGCAAAAGGTTTAGGACTTTTTTGGCACTTTTCCCACAATATAACCTTTTTCTTTTTGTACAGTAATAATGTATTGCTTTTCAATACTGTCGGGTACAAGAAGAGTCGCACACAAAACCTCGACCCATAAGGGACACAGAATGTCCATAAGGGTTGAAGGTGATACGACTAAAAGAGAAACAGCCTAACAGGGCTAAGGCAAAAGCCTAACCAGAGCCAAGAGCAACTATACAAACTAAAGGCTAAAACAAAACAGACAACAAGGAGCAAAGAGAACCCAAGCCCAGACCAAACCTAGGCTACTAATCCAAAGAAGTGGTCACACGGTTGAACGGGGATAGTCCCCAGTTTGCTTGCAGTCTTCTATTTTGAGGAGTGTCCGACACTTCACCAATAGAGATAATTTTGTCCTTGACCACCTTGACAAGATGTTTAACAAACCCCGGTGCAAAGAAAAGCTTCTCTCTGAAGAGTATATTGTTTCTTTCCATCCAAATAAGATGACAGAGGGCTCCAAGCGAGAAACGTGAGATACGCTGAGAGAAAGAAGAGCCACCAAACTGTTGCATAGCCATCCAATGATGACACTCCATGGCTGGTTCGTCCACTGCAGACCACACTTAGAAGCCCAAATCGATGCAATTCTGGCCGTTTGAGGGCAAGAGAAGAATAGGTGATCGATAGAATCTGGGCAGTAGCGACAGAACACACAAGAACCATCAGTAATCCTATGATACTGGAGCAACAGGGCTTGGGTAGGTAAGCGGCGGCGGGAGATTAGCCATAAAAGAAACGCATGCCGAGGGGCCATATCCCGATCCCAGACAAAGGAATGCCACGGTGAGGGCCGACCTTTGGGTCTGATATGGTCCCAAGCCGAGGCGACCGAAAAAACTGCAGAGGGATGAGCCGTCCAAGAATATAAGTCCAGAGAATCAATAAAAACAGGGGCTGGTTCCGCCCAACTTAGGAAGGAGTCCAATGTTGCGGAAGTTTGCCATATTGAGTCAAAAAAGCTCCGAACAGAGATATGCCGAGGAATGCGCGATCGGTAAATATCCATGTCGCTAAAGATCTTGAAGAGCGGACTTCTCTCATGCCACCAATCAAACCAAAATGAAGTCCCACGACCATCTCTAATTTTCCATCTAAAAAGATTTGAGAAAGAGGACCGGAGGTCAAGGATCTTCTTCCAGGCCCACGAACAGAATGTGGGTTTCGAGGCAATCCAAAAATTGGATCTCTTCAGAAAATTAGAGTGGATCCACTTGCACCAGAGGGATTCCTTATCAGTGAAAAGAGTCCAAATATGTTTTAGTGTTAAAGCTGTATTATAGTCTTCCAGCCTGCGAATCCCGAGTCCACCCTCTTCCTTGGGTAGGCACACATCCGCCCAAGAGACCTTTGCACCACCTACTCCAAGGTCTGGGCCTTTCCATAGGAATTGTTTTAAAACAGTCTCAATGTCGTGAAGGACAGACTTGGGGAGGGTGAATATGCTGGCCCAGTATACTTGCATAGAATGCAAGATAGATTTGATGAGTTGAAGACGGCCTCCATAAGATAGAAAACGCTAGGTCCAAGATCTAGCCCTTGCAATAATCGAGTCCACCAAAACCTTACAATCCTCTTTGGCTAACCTGGAGGAGATAACCGGGACCCCTAAGTATCGAAACGGGAGAAATCCACGTTGGAAACCAAGGCAAGCACAAATCTAGTTTTGAAGTTCAGGAGACCCTCCGGATATGAATATACTACTTTTATTTGCATTCGGTCTAAGCCCTGACCAACCAGAGAAAAGATCAAGAGCATCCTTGATCAGTTGGATAGTACACCCATTTGCTTCAGAGAATAAAAGGACATCATCCGCGAAGAACAAATGTGATAAACGAGTCTCCTTGCATCACCAGAAGAACTTGAAATCCGGCCTATTTGATTTAGCTTGGATTATTCCGGAGAGGACTTCCATGATGATAGTAAATAGGTAAGGGGATATAGGGTCCCCCTGTCTAACTCCCCTCGAGCTCGGAAAGAAGCCATGTAGCTCACCATTGATAGATACCGAGAATCTTGCTGAGGACACACATTCCATGATGAGCTTAACAAAGCTGGTCGGGAAATGAAAAGCAAGGAGTACCCTCTCAAGAAAGATCTAGTCGACCGAGTCATAAGCTTTTTGGAAGTCCACCTTAATGGCACATTTGGGAAGATACGGCTCGTGGTGAAAACCTGCAAAAAGCTCCTGAGCAAGCAAGATGTTGTCACTAATTCTTCTTCCTTGTACAAAAGCCATTTGAGATTGACTGATGATAGAGGGAAGCACTAAGGCAATACGATTTGCTAAAATTTTCGATATACATTTGTACAAAGTGTTGCAGCAAGCTGAAGAGAGTCCTCTGTATTTCACCATCCGAGACCGGAGCAGATAAGAGGGTCTGTTGGTCCAAGTCCAAAGAGCGGTTAGTAAATTTAGAGATATCAGCAATCGAGGGCTTATTAGAGTTAGAGGGCCCATTAAGGAGATTCTGAAAGAAATCGACGATGTGGGTTTGAATCATAGCCGGATCCGTCACAAGAGCATCATGATCATCCAAGACCGAAAGAATACGGTTCTGCATTCTTCTTTTGTTAACGAAGTGATGGAAGAATCTAGTATTGTGGTCTCCTTCCTTAAGCCAGCGGATCTTGGACTTCTGTCTAAAGAAAGACTCCTCCTGAAGCCTAAGTGCTGAGAAAGTCCGGATTTGGTCCGTCTCTCTATTCGGCTAGCAATTGGTTGAAAGGATCTTCTTCTAGTGCATTTTGAGTTACAAAAAGTGCTGACCTGGCTTGCTCCGTACGGTTAGAGATATCCGAGAAGGAGTTTCTGTTGAGGAGCTTTAGGCGCGCTTTAAGAAGCTTAAGTTTGCTGCACACAATGTACATATGCGATCCCGTCAAAGGAGTGGACCATACCTGTGAAACAATCTCCATAAAAAAAGGGGTGAGATATCCAGAAATTGAAGAATTTAAAAGGTTTCCTGGAAGGGGGAGGAGGGACTATCTTGACCACCATAGGAGAGTGGTCAGAGATGCCCGGAGCCAGGAAGGAAGCCTCAGAAAACGAGAAGACCTGTTGCCAAAGATCATTAATTAATACTCGATCAATCTTCCGTAGTTTCCGAGAAGAACCTGAGGAAGTGGACCATGTGAAGCGGTGCCCGACATATCTTAGATCATCTAATCCATTCAGATTCAAGCATTGGTCCAATTCATCAAAAACAGGAAGCCACTGAGTATCACTGCCCATTCTATCAGAACGATCACGAATGGCATTGAAATCCGCCGCAACTAACCAAGGTAGATCACAAGAACTCAGATGTGTAAGTTTAGCCCAGAGAGGTCTACGTTTAATAAAGGTGTGTTCACCATATACAACAGACAAAAGAAAGACTTTCTGCATTTCAAGCATACTAATATGCACATGTATCAGTTGAGCCGAAGTAGATAAGACCTCTAGTTCAATCTTATGAGGATCCCAACCAATCCAAATTCTGCCAAGATGGGAATGCTCATAATTTGCCAACCAACGCCAGTCAGGGATAAAATTTCTCGTTATGGCATTAAAACCAGCCAACTTGGCTTTTGTTTCTATGATACCAACACAAGACAGATTATATTGTCTAACAAACGAACGAAATTCAGCTTGTCTAAGGGGGTTGACAAGACCCCTAACATTCCAAATACCAATAAACATATGTACAGCAGAAAAAGGAAGCAAAACCAGTCACTTCTTAGAAGACTTTCTCCTAGACTTGTGTTTGGAAGCCTTGGAGGAAGACGGCGTGCTGAGTTCCCGTGGTTTAGCCTTTGGAATTTCTGGAACAGCAGGAGGCAGGGCCGGCTCACCAGGCAGACCAATGGTTAGAGCTCGAGATCTTGTATAGGGGGGGATTGAGAAGGGGAAGGCTGCTCACCAGCCACTCTGAGTATACTTGCACCATCCTCTGCTAGATCAGAATCGGATGAGAAAACAGACAAGGATCCAGATACGAAGGCTGAATGATCAGAGGCAGCAGGTTGAGCATCAAGCTGGGGAAGAGGCTCCATCCCCTGTTGCATCGTGTGAGCTGGCTCAGAAGCCAGGATAGGGACGCTGGACATATCCTGCATCAGAGGGGCAATCGGTGCTCCATCCCTAAGAAAAGACCACGAAATAGCTCATGACCAAAAGTTATAGAAAAAATTATCTAAAAAGTCATAAATCTATTATATGACGGTAAATTCAATCCTAAACATTTCAATTGTGCCAATTAATTCTAACCTTTCGACGATTTGCTAATTTAGTCCTTCCGATCAAATTTGACTACAAATTGTTGACATGGACATTGATCATCCTATGTGGCATGATCAACACTGATGTCGATAACTTTTGGAATTCTTTAAAATATTCTAATTTTTTTTTCCTTTTTTTTCCTTTCTCTTTTTTATTTTTTAGAAATACCTTCGAAACTGGTCTAAAATCGCCAAGAGCCGGCCAAAAACAGGTCAAACTAGTTGGAAAAGTGATTGAACCGATCCGGCCAACATTGGTCAACAGCCTCGGTCAACGGTCGGATGTTGACGTGGCGGTGTTAATGTGGAAAAAGTTGACGTGTAGGATGATGTCAGCAATGACATCAGCACGCAGAAGGAGCGTCCGGCACATGCAGGCCCGCGGAGCTCCAGCGGCATGTGGATCTTATGCGCAAAGGGCTTCTGGCGGCGCATGAGGGCGCATCCAGCAGTGGTTGGCAACAAAATTTCAATGGCCGACTCAACTGAGGATGGTGAGTCTCGTGGTAGTGTTCATTTTCAAAACAACCATCAGAATACGTAGGAATAGCCTAAAAGGTGCTGAGCTTAGAGATTTGAGACGCAGACGTGGTAGCGCGAGGCTGCGTCCATCGACCAACATAGGTCATATTCATGAAATTTCGTGATTACAAATATTACTACCAGATCACATATCGAAGATGCATTGGAAGGGGAAGGCTAGAAAGAGCGGAGAAAAGAGATCCCACGTATAAAACTAAAGCTTGAAAGGATTTGGAATCATCTAAAGAAAATCACATTCAATTGGAAATAATATAAAAGGTTTTGAGAGCTGAAGCTCCATTCTGTCCCTCCGGTGTGGTGAAGATACGGATGAGACCCTCTTCGTCGAATGGCTTGAAAAGTAAAGGGTGTTGCTCGTCCACGAGCTCGTCGGGGCACTGGATAGTTCCTCCGACGGTGCAGAAGATGGCGATGGAGTGCCTGGCCTCGTGTCCGCTCATCATCACGCAGTGTCGAGGACAGCGTAACCTTCCATTGCTCCATCCCTAAGAAAAGACCACGGAGCTTAAGAACATAGTTGCACGTATGCAACTATACATGCATCTCTTGACCAAGGAGATTACTCATGAATTTTTAGGCGGTGCACATCTTGTGTACTCTTTTTATTACACAAACCCACTTTTGTTGTGAAATTTTGTGAGACCATTGCCAGATATTCTAAGAGATTAAGCTGATAGATAAAAACACGATTTTATATTTGAATAATTATAGCATTCTCCCTCATACATAGAATGCTCTTTTATTACGCAGCCCACTTTTACTATGAGATTTTGTGGGATCACTATTCTAGAAGCTTAAGCTATAAAATGAAGGGAGACCACAAGACACATTGTCAAATAATGTGGAGTAATATTTTAACACCTTCTCACGTGCAAGCCAAATTAGTAGAGGCACATGGAATTTGAGATGCTAAGCATTGGCTCTAATACCATGTTAGAAAGTCAAATTCAAAAGCTTAAGTTTTTAGATAAATGCATGGTTTAATATTTAAATCTTGTAAATTATCATAATTTATTATGTAGTCAAAATTTGAAAATTTGACCAGCTATCCAAATCAATAATGATGGATATGAATTGTGCGGGGAAAAAAATTACACAGGTTTGTGTACATAAAACTGTTCCTTATTGCATTCATAAATCCTAGATTAGATTTAATTGAGCTGAGGATTAAGTTTTTTTTTTCTATCAAAAGCTGAGGAGTAAGTTTAAAAACATGAGACTCCTACGATAACTCATAATAAAGGCACTATTTCAAATGGCCATTTGCAAACAACCTATTATAATAATTATACAAACCGCTTTGACAACTACATATCAATTTTATAATTACTTAGTATTCAGTTTTTTAAGAATCCTGGTGATTAGCGGAAAGTCGTAAATTTCTAAAATCACTTATTAACGTAACTATAGAAGAAATTAATGTTAAGTACACTAAAATTTGATTCTCAAGATTATTTTACAAAATGAATATTTAAATGAGTGAGCAAGATTTAACATATAATACCAATCTTTCACATCATTTGTATATTTATCTTTACTGTGTTGCTAGTAGTATTGATTTGATTAATAACTTCAGAGTGGTTCTAGCATGGGTTAAACTTGAAAGACCAAACATTATATCACGACGAGTACTGGTTCCACCACATTCTACAACATAAATTGTATGGTCCAAGAAAAATATAATCCATGAGATAGCTATAAAAATTATAAAAATAGAGCATGTTTCGCAAGTGTAAACGAAATTTTATACAAACGGTCTCAAATCCTCTCAAATCAATGGTGTATAAAAAAGATTTATGTAATTTTTTTCTTTTACACCATCAGAATATGCTATAGTTGTTTAGAAAAATTTAATCAGTTGTTTGCATATCCACTGTTTTCAAACTTATTTTGTAAAGGTAGGATATAATAAAGAGATTATTAGCGAGGGAGAGAGAGAGATACATGGAATGACTCTCCAATCATGACAATAGTAGAGGAAGCCGAAGGTGTGACTTTAATCCAGTCTCCATGCTTAGTCTGCACATCCAATCCATTCACATGATTTTGCTGAAGCATGGTTACGAAGCTTGAGCCATAATGAGTTCCGCATCCGGCTTGAGCCTCCTCCTTCTTCGGAGCTCCATATTTCAAAAGGCGAAGAGAATGTACTGTCGACTCAGCATGTGAATCAAGACAGTGCTCGATGCCGAAGCTTCGAAAAACCATCTTCTGGATCAAATAATCAAACTCAGAGAGCCTCCTCAAATATGTATTCAGCAACTCACTGCAAGTGATTCAGATAGGCAACCCAAGAAAGATTAAAAAGGTCATATTTTCCAGTTTTGTAATTCAAGTTCTTCATGAATCATGATGAACATTTTCTCAGAGCATAATTGACTCGAGCATGGCCAATGGAAGTTGTGAATGGAATTTGCACCGTACATACCAGAATTTGGTATTTCCCTCCTGCCACAGGAGATCAGCTAACCGTTCAATTGCACCCGAGTTCAGGGCGTCATGCATTCCCATGGTCTCATGAAGAGGGTGTTGAGGAAGATCAGCAAGGTAGCCATCATATGGTTTCGTCGGGTTGACAAACCAGCGCTTGGTCTCGGCTGGAAGATTGAACATCTCCTCCATTTCATCGAAAACCTCGTCATGAAGCTCCACGGTGACCTTGTCATACAAAGCCTCGAATCACCCGTACTCTTCAAGTGCTCAACGGACAGCGTCTTGGACAGAATCCCAGCTGCAGCTTCCCGGCTCCGAATCACCCAATTCAGAAAAATCTATCGAGGGAAACTTGAGCACTGAATTCGAACCCATGCGAAGACTTTGTTTTTCTTGTGAGACTTTCGATTCTTTGTGATCGTTTCTCAGTTTCCTAGTTTCTGCCGTATTTAAAGGGACTCACTATGACGTAGAGTGCAAATATGCAACGAACATGCATGGAGTGTTGAAAACAAAGAACAAATGAAGGCAAGAATTTAATGAGGTTCGGCAATGTGCCTACGTCCTTGGACAAAACTCTCACACTCTTCTTTTTCTTTTGTGTCGTGTGAGATGATCTGCCATTATTCTCTATATGTACAAAACAAGGTTGCTACAACCAAGGAAACAAGCAACCATAAAAGGAAAAAAAAATCCCTGAAATCAAGTTATAAAAATAGGAAATACAATATTCACATCACCTTTCCAGGAATAGGAGCACGAATTCCGCCAACACTCTCCCTCAAGTTGAACCAAAGAGATCATTGGAGGTCAACTTGTTCACCATCTCTTGAAACACTCCTTCAGACAGAGCCTTCGTAAAGACATTCGCTAACTGATCTTCACTGCGAATGTACGGGGTCTCAATAGTCTTATCTTGCACCTTTTCTCTAACAAAGCGACAGTCCACCTCTATGTGCTTAGTCCTCTCATGGAGTACAGGATTCGAAGCAATATGAACAATGGCCTGATTATCACATAATAGTTTCGTTGGTTTGGTTATAGAGTTGCAACCCAACTCTTGAAGCAACAATCTCAACCACACTATTTCACTTGTATCCATAGCCATAGCTCGATATTCTGCCTCTGCACTAGATCGTGCAACAATCGCTTATTTCTTGCTCTTCCAAGTGACAAGATTTCCTCCCACAAAGGTGCAAAAACCTGTAGTAGATTTTCTATCAATAGGGCTGCCAACCCAATCCGCATCTGCATAACCAATGATGTCTGTGTGACCATTATTCTTCATCAGAATTCCCTTTCCTAGAGAGGCCTTCAAGTATCGAAGCAAGTGATTTATCAGTTCCATGTGCCCCTTTATTGTTTTTTGCATGAATTGACTTACATAGCTAACAGCGTATACTATATCAAATCAAGTAATAGTTAGATAGATCAATCATCCAGCAAGGCGCTGAAATTGCCCAACATCATGCAACAATATATTATCAGAAATAAACTTACTATTGTAATCCATCGAGGTGCTCGCTGGCTTGACTCCTAACTTACTAGTCTCCTTCAACAAATCAAGAACATACTTTCGCTGAGATAAAAACAATCCTTTCCGAGATCTAGCAACCTCAATCCCAAAAAAATACCTCAAATTACCAAGGTCTTTGATGTCAACTTCTTTATTTAAATACTGCTTGAGAGCTTCAATCCCATACTAATCATTGCTTGTAATCACAAGATCATCAACATATACTAAGGCAACAACAATTCCTCTGTCCGTGACTTTGGTAAACATTGAGGAATCTGTTGCACTTCGCTTGAATCCAATCTTGAAAAGTGTGGTGCTAAGTCTACCGCACCATGCTTTAGGGGATTGTTTAAGACCATAGATAGCTTTCTTCAATTGGCACACAACTCCATCTTCATTCTGTAAGGGATGCGCAGGTGGAAGATCCATGTAGACTTCTTCCTCAAGATCTCCATGAAGAAATGCATTCTTCACATCCATTTGGAACAATAGTCACTCACAATTAACTGCTATAGACATAAGGGTACGCACCGTATTTAGCTTGACTACTAGAGCAAATATTTCTTTGTAATCTATACCATAAGTTTGCATGTACCCCTTTGCAACAAGTCTTGCTTTGTGTCTTTCAACTGACCTATTGCTATTGTACTTGGTCTTGTAAATCCATGAGCATCTTCCAGTCTTCTTCCCTTTTGGTAGCTGTACCAATTCCCAGGTGTGATTTTGATCAAGAGCATGAAGTTCATCCTTCATGGCATTAACCCACACATTCTTCTTACTTGCTTCCACAAAGCTACTGGGTTCCTATTCTTCAATGGCAAATAAGAAACTCCAAAACTTGGGAGAGATTTTGTCATACCTTATATATTCTTAGATAGGATGCCAAGTAGAATAATATGTGGCAAAGTCCCGAAGGCGAGTTGAAGGTCTTTGTCACGGCCCGAACTCTACGAGTGCGCGATCATCCCTTTGTGGTCGTAATGTACGCGACATCATAGAACTTGTTGCCGACTCAATCGAAACACTAACGAGTAACGTATGCGGAAGCAACCCCAAACTCTCCGTACAACATATAAACGGGATAGTAAAGAGAAAGAATACACATCAACAAGACACTTTTATAAACATAAAATCTTGATTACAATACATACATTTGCAAGCCTTTTATGAGGCCACTATCTACGAACCATGCACAACAAGGATCGAGTGGTTGGTAAGCTTAATTCCTCTACAAAAAGGGGCACTCAAAAGATGGGGGATGTGACATTCCGAAATTTCCACCAATTGGAATTTATTGAATAACTGAGTTTTATGAAATGTGCTCATTTCTCGCCCGGAACTGATCATTCCTGGAAATGCTAACCATTAGGGAAAGGCTAATAGGGGAATCAAATTCGCGCGACTAAAGAAAATTCGATCGTGAATGGATTTCGATCATTAAATCGCAGAAGTGATATTTTGAGCCACTGTTGGCCGATACAAGGATAGTTAGGGGTCAGTGCGTCACTGTCTTAGTAGTGGATCGCGGGTGATTCCGTTGAACCACGAAACGACTTGACGAATGATTCTGAAATTATACCGAACGATCGTACCCCTCGGATCAAGTGATTGATCTTCGCAATTTTAATGACAACTGAGGTCGTCACGTACCGAAAGAACTTGCATGTGACTCGATTCAGTATCGGCCATGAGTCGATTTAGCGAATTTCCCCAGCAATCCGCCCGTTAGCTCGAGAAACGCTCGAGTTGCGTTTAATAGAATTTAATTATTGAATTTTTGCCCAAATTGGACACTGAAAAATTAGGAAGTCACACCGAAACGTTAGGACGACGTTGCACGTGACACGTGTCAATTTTTTGTGCGCTCAAATTCTTCAGAAAAATTCGATTTGGACGAGAAATGGAGAAAGTGACGATTTTGCCCTTAAGAATTTATTAAGGATTAGTTTTAGAGGCAATGAGCATTTTGGTCATTTGAGCCTTAGATATTTTGGGTAAAAAAACACTATTTAGGTCAAGAAGGCCATTCTCTCTCCTCTATCTTCCTCTCTCTCCCCATGAAATCCCCTTCCCCCTCTCCACCGTGAGCCCCTCCTCCTCCGGCCATCTCTTCATCCCACCGTTTCGCACTGCCGACGGACCGCCGATCGCCGATAACGCCCGCAAGCCACTGCCATCCGGTCGCCGAGCCGCACCACGCCGCCCCCCAAGCCGCCATTTTCTCTCTCTCCCTCTCGGTCTTTCTCTCTTGGCCGTGAGCCTCCAATCGCCGCCCATGCTGCATCGTCGCCACCCAAGCCGATTGCCACCACCCGGGAGCCGTACACCATCGCCGCCGTTCTCGATTAAGGGCCGCCGCTTTCCATTCTAACCGCGATAGTCTAGAACGCGGGTAAGTCGCGCTCTAAACCCAATTTAAAACTTCGGGTGTCGCCGACCGATTTTGGGAAAAATCTGTATAAAATTAGGTGCGGAATTGTATGAATTGGTAGTGAAAATTTTATGGCGGGCCTTAGAATTTAATTCGGGCATTAATTATTGGAAATTAGAAAATAACAGTGGCTGTGATTTACTGTTCATGGGGCTGTGATTGGCCGATCAAGACGCAAGTTGGATTTTTAGAATCAAGAAATTATGGTGAAAAATTCCCGTGAAGGACCGAAATCGATTTGACGTCGTTTGGCGGAAGAAAAATAATGATTTCGGTATTAACGGACTAGTGATCGGCAAATTTTGGGGTTTGTTTCATGGACGAATTTATCGAGTTCACCTTGGGTAAAATTATGGCTAGAATTATTATGGTTTGGGGGTTATTTAGAGAGTAAATAAGGGCTGCCACGAGAAGTATACATGCTGGAATTTGTGGTTCGAAATAATGTGTTTGTGGCTTGATTTGTGGTGTGTATGTATCGGATTGTTGTGTGATGTCGTGTCTGAATTGTGAGGGTCCTTGTGATTGAAATTACTCACGATTGTGATGGTTATATGTGTGTTTATGAGCTGTGATCATTGGTGTGTTGGTTGAAAAATGTACGCGTCAATTTATGGATTGAATGAAGGAAATTCGGAATTGTTTGTGAAAGGTTGGGCTAAATTGATTTAGTTGAAATTTGGGCATGTTTATGTGATATTTGAGCATGTGGGTATGTATGAATTTATGTGGAGCGATGTTTGTGTGATCACTAAAAACCTTGAGACGTTTAACGTGGGGTCCAAATAAAATATAGTGTGTGGTATGCTCGTTTGATCACATAATCCCTGAGGTGTTCAACGCGGAGAACTGTGCGTGTAGTTTAATGCGGGACGATGCCCGGTATTACCGGAAGACTGCCAGCCTGAGACGTGTACTTCAATGCGGGTTGTGCAGTAGGTGGTAGATATTGAGCCTGAGGCGTGTACATTTATGCGGGTAAGAAACATGGCCTGAGGCGTGTACGAGTATGCGGGCCTAAAGTGTTGTGAAAAGTGGTCGCAGTGTACCTGAGGCGTGTACTTCAACGCGGATCACTGGCGAGTGAAAGTGGAAAATGAATGATCGCAGTGTGCCTGAGGTGTGTACTTCAACGCGGGTCACTGGCGAGTGGATGCAAAAATGAAAATGAGAATGAAAGGAATAGTGGGATGAGAACGATACATGCACGTGTTTGCATATAATGTAATTGTGATTGAGTATGGGTGTGCGCATGTTTGAGTTCGACTATATTATTTTATGTGCGTGCAATGTAATGGTTTGATGTGTACGAATGTACGTGTGTCTATGTGATTGTCTGAAGGTACGTGATAGCCTAGGTGGGATTTAGGGGTAAACTTACTGAAAAGTATTCTCACGGTTGTTTCAACCAAACAATTTCAGAACCCCAACAGGATCCATGAATCTTTCGCCACTGCCACCAGAACGTTTTGGAGTCCTTAGTGGATGGGACGGTATAAGGGGACTCGGACTCAGAAGACAAGGAATCAGACTCAGAATGGGTTTTTGGCAAGCACTATTTTTGGAGTAGTAGTAAACCCAAGTTTTCATCCTTGGAGTATCGATTTTTGAGAAAGGCGGTGTGCATATACATGTATAGGACAGTTTATAAAAGTAAATAATATGGTATAAGAAGGAAATGAAAAAGATATGTACATTCTCCCAATTCTCACTAGTTTTATTTGTTCGGGTATTTCGTGGTTTCTGTTTGCGAAATGAAATCTCTGATGTTTATTTGAAGTCGGTGACATTCCTGGGACGTCGCGCAAAGAAATCAACCAGTGGTGGATGTCACAAGCTCAATAGGGTTTGGGACGTGACAAGGGAACTCAACCTATCCTCAATTCCCATAATATCCTAGCAGCATCTCCGGATCAATCATGGTCACGGGTCTAAAATGGTTTGATTATATAACCATGAGAACACTTCTTAATAAGCAACTACCTAAGCCTCGCTTAGGTCAAAGTGTACCTCCGAACAATTCTAAACATGCAATACCGACATCCAATATGTCATAACAATCACAGGCGTCTTTACCTCGCCTTGGCACATACGTGAGCCCTGCACATTAGAATATCGCCATAACATGGCAATTTGCTCCTCGAGCATATAATACAACCACATGACGTAAATGTGCATAAAAGGGTTATTAATCCATACATGCTCAACAGAAACACAAACACATTGCATTCCCCAATGCATAACACACGATTATAAATATCTAGATTATTAACGACCCCTTGAGCCACCAAACCCCCGCCCGTCTTCTGGCATAACCAGGCATTGTCCCGCTACTTTGGCGACGGCAACGTCCGAAACCCCCACCCAGACGGCATTCCATAAAGAAGCTTCGATCCAACCACCACCGCGATCGACAATGTCTAGAACCCCCGCCTAAATTGCATCCGAACCCCCGTCAGGCATCGTCTAGAACCCCTGCCTAGATGACATCCGAACCCTCGTCGGGCATCGTCTAGAACCCCCACCTAGACAGAACGTGTCATGACCATACACACACCTCAGCAATCATTACCAATTCTTATCTTTGTAAATTAGCCCAATGTCAACTAAATCCATCAAAATGCCACGATAATACCGAATGATTCTCGAGAGAAAGAAAAATTGAAAATGTACAAAACCCGGTCCAAACTGGGTAGTTGCGTAGTGACCAAAATCCGTTTAAAATAAAAAGTAAATCAACTCCTAAAATTCTAAATTTTGGATATGTCGTATAAAACATCTTGATAAACATTTTCGTGAAGAACTCGAAACTCAGTTCCGACTGTAAATGCTTCTTTTTGTCACTTGAAGTCAAACAAAATTCAACCCGTCCGGTCAGGCCGCCCGACCATTAAAATTTATCTCATTCAGTACCCAAATCACTTTGGAAAGGATTGAAATTTTTATATGTCATAGAAATGGATGTTCTTAACAATGTTTATGAAGGAAATTTTTTGAAAGGAGGGTTGGAAAATTTTATAGAAAATCGAAAAAACTAAAAGGTCGGGTGAATAGTAAATTCGGCAGACTAATTTCGGTCCAAAGATGGACTTTCGAATGGCCTCAAATTATTTTCAAAAATGCCAAAATTAAATTATGTCAAACGTCAAGATGTTATGAACAACTTTCATGAAGAACACTTCCTCAAATTCTGCCCACACAAATCATAGAAAAAATAGTAATATCCAGCAATGCAACAACAATCTTACCGAAAACCAACCAACATGCACCACCAAGCAAACCAAGCACAACCAGCCACTAAACCAACTATCCACAGCCCTTAAACCATTCCTAACATGTCCATTAATCACCCCTTAGCCTAGTCAAGGGTTAGAAAACCACTTACCCAAGGTATAAGCAAGAAAAATTAAGCGAAAAGGCAACAGCAACCTCGCCGATGCAGCAACGACGGTTGGCTGAGGCGGTTGGCCAATGGAGACAGACGAAGCTGCTGGTCGGGCATGTAGCAAGAAGAAGTAAGAAGCAGTAAGAAAAATGCAACAAAACAGAAGCAGCGAAGCCAAGGAAAAGAAAAAGAAAAGAGTGAAGTTGGTAGGGGGTTTATCAGCCAACGTGGGGGGAAATGCTAGCAGCATGGGGGAGTCAATGATGATGGCTGGTGGAGTTTGTGGGATTGGTCATCAACATTATGGGCAGTAGCAGCAAAGGCGTGGGCAACAATCAACCAGAAGCAGAAGCAATCAGCAATGCAAAAGTCAGCAGCAAGTCAGCACAAAATGCAAAAGTCAGCAAGCATGGGTTCAGCAGAGGCATAGAGTAGCTTGAGGAGTCAATAGTCAGCAAAGAGAAGTATGAGAGCAATAGAAAACATGACAGAAGAAGAAGCAACAAGTGAGGCAACGTGGGGGCAGTGGCAATGCAAGGGCTCACAATTGGTCTTGTTGGGCAAGCTAGATCCAAGGGCCACGAAAATTCAAAATTTCAAAATAAAAAAAAAGACTAGATAGACACTAAATAAAATAAACCAAGAGGGAGGTACATTGATCTAAATTCGCACCCGGTCCAAATTTCACTTTCCGACAAATCCGGGCAATCTCGAGGTTGGCCACACTTATATGACGTCATCCAAATAAATTAGTCGTGACACTTCGGAAAATTCGCCATTTAAGTTCGGATTCAAATGACGGTCAATTGCACTCAAATGTGACTTTAGCATATCTCTGACTAATGAGTGGCTTTTTAGGATTTATGCGTATTAACCTATGGTTACTCAAGTCATGGCAACCTCGATCGTCAACGAAGGTCGACTCATGATCAAGTTCTTAGGTCCGCGTATATTTTCCTAGGTAGCCATTTTCTAAAAGTTAGTATCCCGAGAATGATTAGTTTCATACGAGACTTAACTATGAGTGCATTCAAGAAATATTCATTTCATAAATTCCAAAAATAGGTCGAAATTCAGAATGTCACAGTTTTGGAACGCAGGATGACCTTCGTGGCTGAACTGGTGCAGCTAATATGTTATCAGTTCCCCCTTCTGCTTCAGATATGTCAATAGTCCCTCTTTTGGCTTCAATGGCAACTTCAACTGATGCCATAGCTGTCCTGTTATCAATCCCTCTTTAGCTTCAACTATTTGTTCTATTGTTGGCACGACAGTTCTTTGTTGTCCTTCAATTTCGTAGCCCACTTGTGTGTTTTATTGCCCCATAAAGTCTTGACCAGTGAACACTCTTTCAATGTGCGTAGTGTCAACATTCACCGGGACAGAAGCAAATTCAAAAGAGAATTCGCTGTAATCATCCTGCTATCCCTGAATTTGAGTCATGTCTGAGTAAAACATGTGAGCTTCATCAAAACTAACATCTCGAGAAATATAGACATGTTTGTGCTAGGATCATAGCACTTGTATCCTTTCTTGGTAGAAGAATATCCAACGAACACACACTTGCGAGCACAAGGGTCCAAGTTGCCCCTATTTTGAGAATGGACATAGCAAATGCACCCAAAGATTCTTAAATGGGAGAGATCAAACTTGTGACCATGCAACACTTCCATAGAGCTTATATAATGCAAAATATGACTAGGTAGTCAATTTATCAAATTGCAACTAGTAAGCACAACATATGCCCAATAAGTTTTGGGCAAATGTCCAGAAAATAGCAAGGCCTGAGTGACTTCCAATAGGTGACTGTTTTTCCTCTCTGCTACTGTTGAGGAGTACCGACACACGATGTCTAGTGAGATAAGCCCATATGCCGTAACATAGCTTGGAACGCCTCATTGGTATACTCGGTACCATTGTCCGTTCAAAGAACTTTCACTGTAGTGTTGAACTAATTTTTCACCATGCTGTAAAAATCTTGAAAGATTGTAAGAACTTCGCTTTTGGACTTAAGAAGGTAAAGCCAAGTTGCAAGGGATTTATTATCAATGAAAGTAACAAAGTACTTAAATCCTTCTTTAGAATCAATGGGAGAATTTCCCCAAACATCAAAGTGTACCACATCAAACGACTCTATTGACTTACTGAAATGTTGAGGAAAAGGCAACCTATGTTGCTTAGCAAAATGACATGGATCACAACTACTAGAATCATGTGTCAATGACAAATCTAAAGCTTGCAACACCTGATCAGAAGGATGCCCCATTTGCCAATGCCATAGATGAGAAGCCATAGAAATCTGTTTTGTTGCCACTAGAGCCGTGCCACCAAGATCCAAAGTGTACAGCTCGCCTCGTAGTTGTCTCTCACCAATCATCCTCCTGGAAATGTGATCTTGAACAATCACCTTTTGAGGAGTGAAGATGACATTGCAATTCCACTGTTTAGCACATTTGCTGACAAACAACAAATTAGATTTCAACCCTGAACTATCAAAGCTTCGGCTTTTTTCAAAAAAATATTTACTTGGCCCATACCTTGAGTTGGGACTTGAACTCCATTCACAATAGTTATAGGAGGGTATAAACTGCTAGAAACAGTATTAGATAATATATGTGAAGAGCTACACATATGGTCTGTAGCCCCAGAATCAACAATAATTCGAAAATTAAACTTAGTAGAGAGAGCATGGATATTACCAGAGGTCTTGGCCATATTTCCAAATTCAATGCCTGTAGCACCTAATCCCTACCCATGAGTTTGAAGCAACTACTGAACCTGTTGAGTTAAAAAATTCTAGCTTAGACTAAAACTCTGTGGTATCCCCCTAAATCGCTTACTTCGCATCAGGACCTTTATCTTTGCCTGGCCGCAACTATGAATTAAAAAGCCAACACCATTCCTTGGAATGCCCGTCACGATTATAGTGATTACAGTGTAATTGTATGGGTTTCTTTCCCTTTCCTTTTGCCCACCAACAGCTAGCATCACCTTGCTTGAAATTAGACATAGTATAATGGGCTAAATTTTCTAGTGAATCAACATATGCCTTCACCTTTGAATCTGCCGCCATGACTCTTTTTCGTGTTTCCTCATTCTATGTGGTGGAACACAGAGTATAGAAGGACGGCAACTCAGGTCGCATAAGAATATCTCTTTTGGTCTCCTTAAATTCAAGCATGAGACTAGCCAAGAGTTGGAAAATCCTGTCTTGTTCTTCCTCTTGAACATAGTCGCGAACATTTGGAGTAACAGGTTTGTACTACTGAAGTTCTTCCACTGTTTCTTCATTATGCCCAGATGTTCCGTGAATGACTGATTCATCCCTTGCTTGGAACTAGCAAGGCCTTGCTGAAGCTCAAACACTCGAGATGCATTATTGGCTTGTTCGTACATCTCATATAAGGAATTCCCCAAATCCTTAGCAGTATCCAAATAGGCGAATATCTCATATATTTGAGGCTCCATAGAGTTGAAAATCCATGACATAACATTATGGTCATTGGCTTGCCATTAGTCAAACTTGGGATTGGTCTCAGCAGGAGCTTTGGTCCGTCCCGTAGCATGACCCAGTCTGGATCTCCCTCCAAGAGCAATTATGACTGCCCGAGACCATGGAAGATAATTCACTCCATTCAACAGCAGGTTTGTAAGCCGTTGGTTATTTGTGTCTTGCACAACACCCTTTTCAGAACTAGATTCGGCCATGGAGCGGCAACAACTTGCAGCACGAACAACCAAAATAGCAACAAGAACGTGGATCGGGAATAAGAAACGGGAACACGTCAATTCATTCCCACTTTGATGCCATGTTGAAAACAAAGAGCAAATGAAGGTAAGAATTTAACGAGGTTCGGCAATGTGCCTACGTCCTCGGACAAAACTCTCACACTCTTCTTTTTCTTTTGTGTCGTGAGAGATGATCTGCCATTATTCTCTATATGTACAGAACAAGGTTGCTACAACCAAGGAAACAAGCAACCATAAAAGGGAAAAAAAATCCCTAAAATCAAGCTACAGAAATAGAAAATATAATATTCACATCTCCTTTCCAAGAATAGGAGCACGAATTCTGCCAACACGAAGTTTCCCTGAAGAGCGCTTATAAATTAATGCATGACTTGGCATGTTGCTAATACTTTAAATATCTGCATAACAATAATCCTAGCGTGTTGACAAAAGTTGCCTTGTTGCGTGATGTGAATTCGTAACCATAGGCATGACAAGAAAGAGTAGTTAGGAAAACAGACGAGCTGCGTATTTTCTTTTTTTGGCCATAAATTTGTCATTTTTTGGCAAGCGAAGATGATGCACAAATCTGTCATCATGCCCCTCCTAGAGTGAGAAATCACATAGCACAAAGCAATATATTGTTGTGTCTTGAATTAGTAGATATTATTTCTTAGCTCATTTTTAGGGTTTTATGGCAGTGTCCAACAAATTTATACTATCCTTTTTGAATTGTTTACTATGGCAAATTTCTCAAAGAGCAGTGTTGACTTCTCGCAAGTAATGAATTCTGTTATTCGCAGCACAGAAATTGAATCTTCAATTGAAAAACCATACGATGAATGTGTTTCAAGCAACAATCCCCAAGTGACACCTACCCGAGGTATTAATAATGCACGTTAATTATATTTGAGGAGATTAATCCAAAAGTAATACATGTCAACTCCAATAAATATGGCGACTAAGACCACGGGTCTTGAGTAACACGAGGCTACAAAATTTAACTCAACGTTTAAACTATTAAATCTTGCTTTGACTTAATAGTTAAGTATTCTAGCACTCTTTCTCACGCATAGGTTGATTTTAGCCTTAGACTAAAGTGTGAAAATATATATACGAAGGAAAATAAGAAGCTTGAAGAATTTGAGATCATAACTTCCTGCTATGACATTATATTAAATTTTGTGGGGTTACTGTCAATTGATCTAAAAGCGGGATCATTCACCAAGGATGATGTCCGAAGTTAGCCAACGTGCTAGTTGACTGATCAACAACAACTTAATTTACGGAAACAGGCTTTCGGATGCCAAATAGTAATTCTATCAATCTCAATACTATATTCACGAGAGCTATATATAATGTAAAGCGGACGGGACAGTATAGTTGAGCACGCTGTGTCTTTATGGGTATAGCCAGCGAATAAGTTGATTAAATTATACTCCAAGAATCATTCATCCCCTCCTTCATTGACTTAAATATAATATTGGCTTTTTCATAGCCATCCTCGTCGTTGAATATCAAGTTTGGAATGTGGCCTTCATTTAAAGGTAGACAAGTGAATATAATTATACGTAATAAATCTGTATTGAATAATTGTAATGTACGTATTATTGCAAAGAAGCATGCGATCAGTCTAATTTTACTCAATGGCGTTGGCTGTTGTGACCCTCCCAAATTTTCCGTGGAGATCGAAAATGGGGAGAGGTTTAGAGGTATTGTGCAAAGGCGGGCCAACGGCTCTCAATTGTGCGCGGGCTCTCCTTAGCCTATATCTAGCCCAACATTGGGTTCCATTTTAAGTTTTGATTTGCCTAAGGAATTTTAGGAGTCGCCACTAGACTTTCGGGATCGGCTAGAAACTAAACGAGACATGAGAGTTTAGTCTGCAGGTTTTCTACGCAACTAGAGATTAATTATGTTCAAGGACTTAATTACGCTAGTCATCTAATTGGTGCCCTTTCGGTACCTATAACTCAATATGGTTGTTTCTCTAAGTGATCAAACAACTTTTTACTAATAAGATCCTAAAGGTTATTTGATGTTGCTATGTGTACATGCAATTGTTTGTTTAGGGTTTATTAAGTTTCTAAGGGTTTTCCTAACCAATATAAAATGGAAGAAACAATCAATTTATTGAGAGTGCCGAAATGAAACACCCAAATATTGAAAAGCTTAAAATGAAAGTGCGGAAATGAAAAATCCGATACTAGTCAGGCAAAGGCAAAGAATATTACATCACCCTGTTCTAAGCCTTGGGACATGAACTCTCGTGTGCTTGATCTAATACCAAGTCGGGAAAAGAATATATATATATATGAGTCTTGGGACATGAACCCCGTAAGCTTGATATCAAAGACTAAGGCTGCGTTTGGTTCAGCATTGGGAAGGGGCTTTCAGCCCCGAAAGCCCCTTCCCAAAAATGCTGAACCAAACGGTTAGCATTGGGCATTTTCAATGCTCAAAACTAGCATTGAAAATGCTGAAAGCCCAATGCTGGCCGGGACTAGCTTTGGGCTTTCAGCCTTGAACCAAATGCCAAAATCATTTTTATATTTCCCAAACTATCCTCACTCAAATTTCGATATTCCGACTTTACCCTCTTATTACTGTTCATCTTCTTCACCAAAGGGACTCCGGCGAGGGCGAAGGGCCGGCGACGGCGAAGGTCCGGCGAGGTCGCCCGACCCAGGCGACGGCCGCCCGGGGTCGGGCGACCGCCCAGGCGTGGCCGCCTGGGTCCCGCGACCTCAGGCGACGGCGGCCTGGGTCGCGCGACCCAGGCGGCCGTCGGCCTGGGTCGCGCGACCCAGGCGGCCGTCGGCCTGAGGTCGCGCGACCCAGGCCGACGGCCGCCTGAGGTCGCGCGACCTCAGGCGACGGTCGCCTGAGGTCGCGCGACCTCAGGCCTCGTTGCCCGAGGTCGGCGTCACTTGCCGGGGGTCGCTCGGCGACGGGCGATGGCCGCCGGCGCCAGATCTGGCTCGCCGGCGGCCAGAGCCCTTCGCCGGAGCCGGAGCCCTTCGCCTGTAACAGTCTGAATTTTCGATCCTTTTCCCGGGATTTAAGAAATGAAATTGATTAATGCACTATAGTGAGATCTCACCCGGGACCCGCGCATTCTCGGGATGCTAACCTTAGGGGTAAGGCCAGTACGGGATTGAGTTCGCACGACCAAAGAACTTGACCTTGGTTCGATCTTCGACCATATGGATTGACGAGGGAATGTTTTGAGCCAACCGAGACCGATCTATTTGATTGATCGTGTCCGAAGGGCACTAGTGACAGACCCTCGCAATTATATGACAATCGAGATCGCCTTGGTTCAAGCAAACTTAAACGTGATTTGACTTAGTGTCGGTTACGGGTCGAGAGCGCGTAATCCCAATGAGCCACCCGTTAGCCTGAGATAAGCTAAAGTCGCGATTAGTCAATTTTAGTTATTTCTTGGAATTCGGGCCCGGGAATCGAGAATTTTGAAAGTGACAATTTTGGGCGGCCAATGACGTTTTTGGGTTGGCCAACCTTGGGGCCACCCATTTCTGTAAAAAAATGGATTTCGGTCCGGGGCCGGAAAAAAATTACGATTTTGCCCCTGTGGGTACCGGGGCTTGATTCGAAGGCCGTTTGAGGTTATTTTTCGCGGCCAGGGTCATTTTGGAGTGGCCACGCACATTTAGAGTGGTTTTGGACAAAAACGGGAATTTCGACAAAAATTGGAAAAATAATATTATTTTATTCCCGAAACTTCGCAGTCGATTTTCGAGGATTTAGAAAGTGAATTTCGCGATTCTGACGCCATATTATGTTGGCCACGCATATATGGAACGCGTATGTGCGAAAATTGGAATTTCGCCCCGGGACCAGAAAATTACGAAAATGCCCCTAGGCCCTTTTTGGATAATTCCGAATTTTGGATTTAATTTTGGGGTTAACCAAGGTTAGTTAAGGCTAAACCAGGTCTGGTCAACCATGGTTAAGGGCATTTGACCATTTTACCCCTAAATAATTGGATATGGATTAATTTTAGCCATTGGATTAAGGGCAAAATTGTCCAAGGGGCTTAGATCTTGACACTTGGACTCCACTAAGATAAGCTTTGACTCTTTGACCAGACTTATCTCTCTCTCTCTCACGCACAGCAGACCATTCAGCCATTTTTTCCCCAAAATCTTCTCTGTTTCCTCACGTTTCCATTTCTGCAAGTTGCGTTTCTGCTCAAACTGGTACTGTTCACGCCGGAACAGTACCGGCCGGAGCTGTCCCCGGCAAGCCAGCACCACCAGCAACCCATCCCACCTCTGTGCAGCCACCACAGCCCAGGTTTAGTCCAGAAATAGCCTGTTTTTCTCTGTTTTTCTCATTCTCGGTATGCAAACAGTAACGCCGGAGCTTCGCCGGAGCTCCGATCGCCGCGCCGTCACCACCCAGACGTCCGGCACCTTCATACGTCTCTGTCCAGACCAGTCCGTACAGTGTCCGTACGGATTTTACTGTTCACGCCGTACGGATTTTACTGTTCATCCGTCGGAAAACCGTCTCG
Organism: Syzygium syzygioides; assembly: GCA_031216285.1. Taxonomy (NCBI): domain Eukaryota; kingdom Viridiplantae; phylum Streptophyta; class Magnoliopsida; order Myrtales; family Myrtaceae; genus Syzygium; species Syzygium syzygioides. The sequence continues at coordinate 10,869,130 of CM062244.1, read as the reverse complement.
CCGTCGCCGGCACGTCGCCGGCCACCGTTTTCCAGCCGTCCTGTTCAGTCCGTACAGAATTACTGTTCACGGGTACTGTTCATCCGGTACTGTTCATCCCGGTACTGTTCACCGCCGGTCCGTACATCGCCGGTGACGCCGCTGCCGCTGTTTCAGCCAATTCCAGCCCCGTCCTGTCTCGCGTTTCAGCGTAAGTGTTTTCCCCAAATGTCATTTAGGACCTCGGGTATTTCTAGACTCGTTTAGGACCCGATTTAGACGAATTTGTGAATAATTGTGACTGATTGACGAGGGGAATTCGAGGTTTAGGAGGCTCGGTTAGGACTGTGATATTGAGGATCGATCGGGGTTGAATTGTGTGTTTGAGTGGAATTGTTATGGTTTGATTGTGCTTAATTGATCAATTGTGTAGTTTGTGATTTGTCGGCTGGATCGGGATTATGTGATGGGCTGAATGTGATGCGTGGTGTGCCGTGTGTGTGGCTGTGAGGAGTGGTGGCGTGTGAATGTGAATGTGCATTGAATTCGTGTGATAAGCGTATGTGGGTCGTGGAATGTGTTCGTGTGATGAGAATATGCGCATTTGTGATGTGTATGGGAGGTGTGAGATTGTGTGTGATAACGTGTTTGAGTGGACATGTGGTACGTGTAGTATGAGTGGAACGAAGGTACGGATGTGTAGGATTGGTGGGAAAAGTGGGTCCGTCCTGAGGCGTGTACGTTTACGCGGGACGATGCCGTCCCTGACGAGGTGACGATGCCCGGCCTGACGAGGTGTCGATGCCTGACGTGGTCAGAAGACCGTTGGCCTGATGCGTATTACGCGGGCGCGGTAGAAGGAAAGTGTATGTAGGATTCCGTCCTGAGGCGTGTTCGTTTACGCGGGACGATGCCGTCCCTGACGAGGTGACGATGCCCGGCCCGACGGGGTGACGATGCCTGACGAGGTCAGAAGACCGTTGGCCTGATGCGTTTTACGCGGGCACGGTAGTGGTGGAAAGGTTGAGAATGAGCAAGAATGGACGGAACGAGTGAAACTAAGAAAGTGACGTGTGGTGTGAGTTCGTGTGCGAGTGTGTTTGTATCGCGTGATGTGATGCTTAATTATGGGGTAAAAACTGCTAGGCACGGTATGGGACGTGCCCAAGTGGGTTTTATTTTATAATTGAGACACGTGCGCGTCTGTGATTCATTGCTGCAATATGTTGGCTGTATTATTGTCTAACGTGCAGGGGCGTGTATGTTGGATTCCAGGTAGGGTCGTGTGTGGTTGTTAGTTTAATTGATGGTCGTGTGTTACGCGTGTTTTCGTCTGGCGGTACGTGAGTGCCTACGTGGGGTTTGGGGTTGTACACTTATTGAGATTCGTCTCACGGTTGTTGTATAACCGACACTTTCAGACCCCCAGTCATGAACCCGGGAAGTACGCCTTTGATTTTTGGACGTTCGAGGAAAAGCTTTTGGTGCCCGGTGGAACTGTAGGCGATCGTCCAAAGATCCAAGCCAGGGAAATAGGAGCGGATTGGATAAGAGGCGATTAGTAGGCTTTCCCTAGGGTATTTTAGGGGTTGTATAGCTTGGGTTATCCGATAGTGAAGTTAAGATAACCAAGCCCTTGATATTTTGTTATAACGGTGATTTCTGATGCTAGCTTGCTAAATATGTCTGTAATACAATGTTTGTATATTTGGTACTGTTTAAATATGTTGCTGTTTGATTGCTGTGGTGTTCTACCCTGTTGTCGTCATTATTTGTCCGGGGTTTTGTTGTTCGCTTCCGCATGTGGCTCTGATGTTTGGGTTGGGTCGGCGACGTTCCTGGGACGTCGCATCATTTCGACCGGAGCAGGGGGTGTCGCGAGCTCGATGGGGGTTCGGGGCGTGACATCCCCCTTTTGAATTGGTATCAGAGCAAGGTCAGCTCGATACTGGCAAGGTCGAGACCTGGAGTGATAAGGAGCGATGACTTCAGGGTAGCTAGTTAGGGAGCCGTTTGTAGACGCATGTTTATGTTGATTGTATGTGTTTTGTGAGTACGCGCATGTGATTGCTGAGTGGTTTGTTGTGGTTATATTGTTGGTTGAGACGAAGGTGCGGCAGGACTTGAGGTGAGTATGAGAACCCTGTTGAGTGCTTAGTGGTGTTGGTTTGCTATTAGATGATCGATTTGATGGTGGGTTGTTGGTTGTCGGGCGTTGATTGTCGAGTTTTGTGCCTAAGATTTAGACTAGTGTAGTTGGCCTAGACCTCTAATGCCCGTGTCGACTTATAGCAGGTAGGAGAATAGTAGGAAGCTGATACAATGAACAACCAAGAAAGAGGTGCAGGAAGAGGAAAAGGAAGAGGTACAAGAAGGGGTGCAGGAAGAGGAGTACGGGGTCGAGGTGGTGGTAGAGCTAGAGTCGTAGAGGATATTGATATGGGTGCTAGAGTGGTAGGAAACCCGGGGGTCGATGTTGGAGCTACAGTGGACCCCAGAGCTGATGTTAGGATTGCGGAAGATCCGCGAATGGAAGGAATTCTTAGGGTGTTAGAGAGGATTGGGAATATGTTGGACAGACAAGTCCAAGAGCGAGAGAATGCGACCGCCCAAGCTGCTGAGGCTGCAGCTACTGTAGTTAATGAGAATGCTGGTGTTGGAGGAAATCAAGCCCAGCAAGGACAGGTTCCACCAGTAGGAGTTAGACAGATGCCTCAATTAGTGGAACAATTCATTAAGCTGAAGCCGCCTCAGTTTCATGGTCGTGGTGACCCCGAGACTGCACCGAGATGGGTGGAATCATTGGAGAAAACCTTTAAAGTTTTGGGGTGTACCGATGAAGAGAAAGTAACGTTGGCGGTGTATCAATTACAGGAAAATGCCCATGATTGGTGGAAGGCCACTGAAGGTAGAGTATTCCCCGAGGGAACGGCTCAGACTTGGGCTGCGTTTGTTGAGAGTTTCTATGAGAAATATTTTTCGGAAAATGCCCAGGAAAGGAAGTTGATGGAATTCATGCAATTGCGCCAAGGGCAGATGACAGTTGATCAATATGAAGCGGAGTTTGCGAGGTTGGCAAAGTTTGCCCCGACAATGGTAGAAAATCCACGCGATAGGGCTCGAAGATTCCGGGACGGATTGAAGCCGGATCTTCGGAGTCAGATATTGTCGCACGATCTTAAGGATTATGGAGAAATGTATAGGCGGGCTCAGATTATGGAGCAGGATATGATGGAAAGAGCCGCCGTGTCTGGATCACAATATATCTCAGTCGGGGACGATCGTCAGCAGGGGAAAAGACCGATGATAGAGAACCGACGTTTTGTCCCTCCGGCAAGAAGGAATATTGGGAAGTCAGCATATTCGTCTAATTCTGCATGTAGACGATGTGGGAGATATCATGGGAATGGTCCCTGCCCAAGTATGACTGGAGCGTGTTTTGGGTGCGGTGGAATGGGACACCACATAAGGAATTGCCCGAGTCTTCAGGTTCGACCACCCTCGTCAGTGCAGACACCTCGGATTGGGAATCCGACTGGTACAGACCCGCCGGCTAATTCGAGTAGACCGCCGGCACAAGGACGTGTGTACGCCTTGACGCAAAGGGGAGTTGAGGATGCGCCAGGTGTAACCCCAGGTATGGTTTCTTTGTATAATTATGTGGCATTTGTTTTATAGACTCGGGGGCGTTGCACTCGGTTGCGTCTGCTTGATTTGTTATATGACTGAATTGAAATGGTTTTCAAAAGTATCAGCATGTGTGATTATGCCATTGAAGATGTGTATGCTATTGGGAGGTTCTGATTGTGAAATGGTGCTTGGTGGTGTAGAAAGCGGAATAGATTTAGCCTTGTTGATCATGTGTGATTTTGGTTTGATTGTAGGCTGAAATTGATTAGTTAAACAGAATGCTGTAATGGATTGCAGCAGTAGAGTGATTTAGTTTAGTCTGGCTGGATACCTGAGATATGAGGTTGTAAGGAGACGAGGAGGAACCTCGATAGTTGCGCTGTTGACAGGATTTAAGTAAGAGATTCGATTGAATGCTAGTTTGGAAGGACTATACGGACTGTAGAGGATATGTTGGGAATATGAATGTTGGATTTTAGGGGCAAATGGGAAGGAAACGGTTTTAAGGATTAAGACGGTCCCATTGGTCAAAGATGTTTGGGATTATTACGAGACAGAAGGTACATTTAGGAGAAAGGAATAATGAGACGTCATCACCCCCACCTGTTTGGATAGCAGGTACAGTTATAAATTTCGAGGACGAAATTTTTATTAGGGGGGAAGAATTGTAACAGTCTGAATTTTCGGTCCTTTTCCCGGGATTTAAGAAATGAAATTGATTAATGCACTATAGTGAGATCTCACCCGGGACCCGCGCATTCTCGGGATGCTAACCTTAGGGGTAAGGCCAGTACGGGATTGAGTTCGCACGACCAAAGAACTTGACCTTGGTTCGATCTTCGACCATATGGATTGACGAGGGAATGTTTTGAGCCAACCGAGACCGATCTATTTGATTGATCGTGTCCGAAGGGCACTAGTGACAGACCCTCGCAATTATATGACAATCGAGATCGCCTTGGTTCAAGCAAACTTAAACGTGATTTGACTTAGTGTCGGTTACGGGTCGAGAGCGCGTAATCCCAATGAGCCACCCGTTAGCCTGAGATAAGCTAAAGTCGCGATTAGTCAATTTTAGTTATTTCTTGGAATTCGGGCCCGGGAATCGAGAATTTTGAAAGTGACAATTTTGGGCGGCCAATGACGTTTTTGGGTTGGCCAACCTTGGGGCCACCCATTTCTGTAAAAAAATGGATTTCGGTCCGGGGCCGGAAAAAATTACGGTTTTGCCCCTGTGGGTACCGGGGCTTGATTCGAAGGCCGTTTGAGGTTATTTTTCGCGGCCAGGGTCATTTTGGAGTGGCCACGCACATTTAGAGTGGTTTTGGACAAAAACGGGAATTTCGACAAAAATTGGAAAAATAATATTATTTTATTCCCGAAACTTCGCAGTCGATTTTCGAGGATTTAGAAAGTGAATTTCGCGATTCTGACGCCATATTATGTTGGCCACGCATATATGGAACGCGTATGTGCGAAAATTGGAATTTCGCCCCGGGACCAGAAAATTACGAAAATGCCCCTAGGCCCTTTTTGGATAATTCCGAATTTTGGATTTAATTTTGGGGTTAACCAAGGTTAGTTAAGGCTAAACCAGGTCTGGTCAACCATGGTTAAGGGCATTTGACCATTTTACCCCTAAATAATTGGATATGGATTAATTTTAGCCATTGGATTAAGGGCAAAATTGTCCAAGGGGCTTAGATCTTGACACTTGGACTCCACTAAGATAAGCTTTGACTCTTTGACCAGACTTATCTCTCTCTCTCTCACGCACAGCAGACCATTCAGCCATTTTTTCCCCAAAATCTTCTCTGTTTCCTCACGTTTCCATTTCTGCAAGTTGCGTTTCTGCTCAAACTGGTACTGTTCACGCCGGAACAGTACCGGCCGGAGCTGTCCCCGGCAAGCCAGCACCACCAGCAACCCATCCCACCTCTGTGCAGCCACCACAGCCCAGGTTTAGTCCAGAAATAGCCTGTTTTTCTCTGTTTTTCTCATTCTCGGTATGCAAACAGTAACGCCGGAGCTTCGCCGGAGCTCCGATCGCCGCGCCGTCACCACCCAGACGTCCGGCACCTTCATACGTCTCTGTCCAGACCAGTCCGTACAGTGTCCGTACGGATTTTACTGTTCACGCCGTACGGATTTTACTGTTCATCCGTCGGAAAACCGTCTCGCCGTCGCCGGCACGTCGCCGGCCACCGTTTTCCAGCCGTCCTGTTCAGTCCGTACAGAATTACTGTTCACGGGTACTGTTCATCCGGTACTGTTCATCCCGGTACTGTTCACCGCCGGTCCGTACATCGCCGGTGACGCCGCTGCCGCTGTTTCAGCCAATTCCAGCCCCGTCCTGTCTCGCGTTTCAGCGTAAGTGTTTTCCCCAAATGTCAT